>OY998167.1:73826857-75026857 GCA_963921995.1 Oxystoma pomonae | reverse complement strand
CCTATGTACCTGTTGCCGTTTATTTTCAAGAGCTGTAAGCCGTTTATAAGTTGGTATTTCTAGTCAAAAACCACAGATCTTTGCTGGATTTTTGAAACTATTACATATTTTAACAATGGTAATTGGTAATTAAAAAAAAGACCCATAAAATACTTTAACACTTTTTATTATGTTAATTGCACTAGATATATCTATTACTTGTATTTTATTTTATTTTGGTAATTACAGAATTTAACAATAATTTTAACTGTTCCAATAAATTTGGGGTTGGACAAAGAATATCAAAAAAATCTAAAGAGGTTTTCCCAATCTTTTTCATTGTGTTGGAAAATTCATCATACTCGTAATATATATTTTCAGTTGTAAAGAAGTAAAGCAACCCGTTAGTGTAGCGGAATACAGAGTTAAAATTAGCTGGTACCCTCTGAAAGTTATCTGAAAGTAATCCATATCTGGTTGGTGAAAAATTACACTCGTTAATTTCAACATAATATATCTTATTATAAAATAAAAATGTCTGACCCTCATAGGTATTAACTACACCATGAATTTTTGTTGATTGGTGAAAACCCTGTAAATCTGAGATATATTTCTCATGTTTTAAGGCAAGAGATGGGTAATTAATAAAATACATTTTTTTATCTGTAAAGATTACAACATCGCCAACAGGTCTGTGATATATGGCTGAAATTTTCGAGGAATTCTCAGGTAAAAATTTAAGAAAATATTTTATTTTAATCGGGAAACTATCAATTAAATTCGACTTTAAGTCCTTTGTCCAAACATATTTTTCATAAAAAATATATAATTTTCCATTTACCACTAGAAATGTTTCTTCTGCTGGGTGGTATTTTTCTATAGTACTGCTTTTTCTCGTTGTTGGTGTGGAAATTGTTGAAGTATTGTGTTGTTGTAGTCGTCGTAGATACGAGTTTATCCCCATATAAATATTGAATTGCGTAGATATCATCTTGAGACAGCTCTTTAGTTTGTCGATTAGAATCCAAGACGGGATACATAATGCTCTCTCTATGTGAAGAATGTGAAATACCTAATGTGTGTCCAATTTCATGAGTCAGAGTTTGTATTAAACCAATCTCCCCAAGTTTTGGTATTATATTTAAATTAAATCTTATATTTTTGTTGACGTAAATCTCTAACTGTGATCTAGAAGGATAATCGGCATGAGCCAGAACAGCCTTGAAAAAAACAGCTCAAGTTTCCAAATCCATTATATGTGTGGTTATTTTCGTTAAAAGTAATTGTAATATCTACATTATGATAGGCGTATCTAAATCTTAAATTTGTATATTTTTCCCAGTTCTTGAAGGCACGGTCAGCTAATTGCTTATATGTGTTGATGTCATATGTTGGGGGAATAACTTTCCAATATATATCACTCTTGTTCCATTTTATATGTATTGGGTTTGCCAAAGAATAATCACCCTGATTATCTTTTACACCACATCGGGAAGTTGCCATCAGTTTTGTCGTCTCTTCATTTAACACACCATCAGCTGTAATAGCCATTTTTCTTGAAAATCCAATATTGCATCATTAATTAAGGTTAGTGATGAGTTTAGACCTTTAGGTAGATATCCATAATTTTCTAAATAAATTTTGGCTTCTTCCAAGGTAAGTTCTATATTTTTACCATTTACAAATAAGAGTATCAGTAGCAAGAATATGATAATCTTCATGGTTAGTACTTATAATTCAAATGCATATTGAGTATACGTTTTGCTATTTATATAGATATCTTACCCTATAAGAATAGCTTTTAGCCAATACTATTATTGCATTGCATAGCCTAAAAATTATTAGAATGCATAAAACAGTGAAAATTCATGTGGACGCTCTTCAACTTTTTTACAAAAAAGACAAAAAACGTGTAAGACCATTTTTGAACATTGCGTTTCACGTTTTCCTTAGAAAACATAAAAATACACAAAAATCGTTTAACAATGCACTAAATATCATAACAAAAAAAAGCGTGCGCATATTCCAACTTTGCTCAACCGATGAGTGCACATGCGAGTAGAAAAAATATTTTGAATTCCAAAGCTGTTAAGGAGGGTTAGGTAGGGGGTGAGATCTAGTCTCAATTTTATTTAGTCAAAAATGCGCAACCTATAACTTTGAAAATATTTTAATAAAAATGCTAATTTTTACACGTAATAAATGCTAAAATACAGAGCCGCAGAAAATATTTTTTTGTTTAATTTTTGTACAAAAATCTTACAAATTTTTTATTTCTTTCACGTTTTTCTGTGAAATATTGAATGGTTTAGCTGTAGAAATGGGAATTACAGTAGCTGGTGACCGCTACTGATAATAGCATATACTTCACATCAATAAAAAACCTTTTTTTACATATTAAGTATAATTTATTTAATTTTTGCTATTAGGCTAAAAATTTGATTACCACAGAGTAAATAAATATTTTAAATAAAAATCATAAACATTTTAGCTAAAAATACATATTAATCATAAAATATAAACTTAAATATTAGACAAAAAGGAAAAAAGTAGAAGTCAAAATAATAAATAGTAAAAAGTAGTTTTCTCAAAAAAAAAATTGTTTTGGTTACAATCATGATCAATTGCCTTTTTATAAGCAAACGATAGAAATATTAATCTAAGTCTGAGTGGTATATAATTTATTTATTTTGCACAAGATGCGACGTTTTGATTGGTTCAATACTTTAATTGTTAACTCTTCTGGTATGTTTATATCATTTACCATATATGTAGGCAGTTGTGACCAGGATACTTAGAGGAATGGAAGCGGACTAGAATAATTTTTCTACTGATTTTGAAATTGCCACTCTTTGAATTAGTTTAAGAATTTTTAAAACGTTATAAATAAACAGTGAGATAAGCTAACTAAAATTTTAAATACTAAATAACTGACACACAACAAAAAAATTAAAATATTTAGTTAAAACTATTCTTATACATCATTCAGGGCGAACATTCCACTTTATTTAAAGTACTTATTATTAATTTTGTTTTTCGCTTGACATTTTGTATTTAGGTAGATTTTAGCACACATAATTTTTTAACTGAATCTAGATGATTTATGTAGAGATAAATCTATGAAAGATCTTTAGTTTTAGCCCTAACGGCAGACTAGACTATTTTTAGCATAAAAACCCCATTTTTGCTTGATATAAGACATTTTTATAAAACTCTCAATACATGTTGTTGTGCAAGATCTAAGATAGGTCACTTATTAGGTCAAACTCATGTATTTTTTACAGTCTAACTGGCGTCGTTTAAAATAGTCACTCTTGTTATTTTCATAAATTTTCCATATACAAACGCTACAGGGTTACTCTAAAAACATATTCTATACTATAGGTGCAGAACTTTACTCTACATCATATTTACTACACATGGTATAATAAAAATAGTGACATAACGAGTATCCTATCACTGTGAAATCGGCCTTGCAGATTAAAACTTAAACCAATATTTTTTTAACACACCCTGTATAGTCCTTCCATTGTTTTTTTACATATATTATGACAAGTTTGATATGGTGATTTCCGAATCCATTAAAAAGATAGAAAAGGTATATAGACTGGTTAGAAAAAGGAGGAATTTAATAACTGGATTAGTTTTATTATATATTGAATTTTAAATATAAAAACTTGTGCAAATAATAAGAATTTTTTCCAGACTAGAAGCAAATCTGACCCTTTTAAAATATTATTTAAATTATTTGAAACGTATTAATTTCGGTAAAGGCGGGATATTTGCACACCCTGAGATAATACCAAATAACTTGACAGGAAATACATAAAATACAGTAATAAAAATGAAAGTGCGGTTTAAAAACATTTATTTATTATTTAATAATAATAGGTAAAATTTCGTTACAAATACTACATTGTTCCTATTCGATGTGGGTGCTCGATTCCTCGATTCAGGTCTGTTGTAGTGAATAAAACATGGTAGCTTTGTTTCTAGGAAAGAGTTAGATTTGTAGATTTTCGGTAGTCTTCTCCACACTTCTAAGAGATCATATGCCCTTGTGTTGCAATTGCAGTTCTTCATCAGTTAAATCTACCAATCTCTTTTTACTATTTAAATATGATAAAATGACATCAGCTGATAAATCTTTTACGTTCATATTGGCTGAAAGTAGATAACAAAGTAAAATAATTTTTAACAGACATCTAATGTTACATATTACTTTTCCTATGCAACGTAATAGTGATATAAAACTTAAAGTGAAAATAAAACAAAGACGTTTACGTTAACGTTTCCATAATACAATAGATGTCTTCTTCGGTTGGTATAGTAGAATTTGTTACATGATATGGGGGATACCAGTCATATCTTGATCTTTACGATCATAAAAGATCAGTTTTAATTTATAAGTTGTAGTATTATTTTTAAATTCTATTGTGTTAACTGTGAAGTGATAAACAGTGATATTTTCTTCGTCATATTTTTCCTCTAATCTATGCAAGTACCAAGACCATTTCTCCTAAGTAAATTTAAATTTATTGAATTCAAACGAGTATGGTAATTTAAAACTATATAGATTTAATAGTTCAGGTGTTTGAGACACATTTTCCCAAGTCAAACATCTTATTTTCGTTAGCAACTCATCCTCAATTTCTTCAAAAACCTTTACAAAATTGGAAAGGTGGCAAAGAAACATTTTTGAACACTCTACTTTTCTGTACGTTCCGTTAGTTCTATTAAAATTTACTGAAAAAGTTATTCTAGCCATACAATATCCTGGTACTAATAATTTTTTAAGTTTTTCAATAGCGGTCTCTCTAACATTATTAAAAAAATCTTCAGTGTTTGAAACGTCTGCTTGTATAGCAGCTCTCGTGTCACCATTTTCTTACAACCTCATAATTCAATTATCAATTTACTACTAATTCAGCTTATTATAAACATATCTTGTTTATATCATTGTACCACATATTTTTCTGCATCAATCCAACTGTTGTGACTAGAATCGAAATCTAACCACTTGACGTAAATTTTATCCCCTTTATTACGTCATCAGCCCAGGTTTGATATTTTCAGCTATGCTCAACCTCTACGGGACATATTATTATTATTATGTTTGTAGGGAGAGGGATAGGAGGTAGGGAGGTCAAAAACAGGTACATAGGAGAATCACACAATGCAAGCCAGGAAGCCTCATATTTGATGTATTATGACGTCAACTAACTTTATGGAACAGCAATGCCTTTATCGTTACCTTTTGGTGGATTTGAGTGGGTCTAAATAGCAGTATGCTTAGAGGCAGATAATAATAAAATTTCTGATAGCACCCATAGGAAATAGGTGTATATTATTCCCCTGAACTATTTGATGTGCATAAAGATCTTCGCGTCTGACCAGAACATAGAATTCCACCCAATTCTAAAAGTAAGTTACCCAAATTAATGACTACACTGTATGATAAAGAACGATACATTATTCAATATAGATATTTAAAACAAATTCTTAGTTTGAATTTGAAACTTAAAAAAATTCATGGGGGTCCTAAAATTTAAACAGTCTTTATGGTTATGCCTTATATTGACTTAAACATTCACATGCGTCAACAGAGCAAAAACAGTTTCGGAAAACACTTTTTCAAATTAATGATTAACGCAGTATTTGGTAAAACCATGGAGTATGTTGGTAAATATAAGAATGTGAAATTGGTGACTAAATGGTCTGAACCTATAGATATGTACATACGTGCCAAGATATTTTCGAAACTACTTAACCGATTTAAATAAAATTGCCATGAAAAATGTTACTTAGATGTATCCTGCACTGGTTTTAAGGATTGTAAATAAAGACGTCATGATATTATTGATTCCTAATTGATTAGGTTACAACAACCATATGGTATTTGAATGGGATGATATGGATTTGCACCTATCCTTTTGCTATTTGTTTTTTTATGATGATTCATTTTATAAACGGTTTGTTGGTAAAGACTCCATTTCACTTTTTATTCACACTTAGTGACGTCATGGAATCTTTTCGCTTCATATGTCTTCCTAACGACAACCTTGATTTCCTTTATTACATCATTAGCCCAGATTTGGCAAGGTTGGATTACATCTTCTAAGGGTTATGCCAAAGACAACAAACATGATCATATCCACATATGTCAACAATTCCAGTTCAATTTTACACTATTTTAACATAGCTCAAACGATCTTTCATTCTTAAAAACTTGGGGTTTGTACCCTTCTGGTTGCTAACTAAAAAGAATTTTTTTTAATTTTCCCTTCCAAGCTATAACTGTGAAAAATATTCACTAAAAATGTTAAGATGTTGGACTGTATTCAATATGGTATCATAAAGTACCTATAGATACGTACATATGTACCATGATATATCCAAAACTAGTAAACCGATTTGATTAAAATTTCCGTGAAAAATATTAATTGCGACTAGTTTTTAAAGGATTTAAAATATTGATGGTTCCTAATTGATTAAGTTATTACAACCATATTGTGTTTGAATGGGATGATATGAAAAACGCTTAATTTTAAAAAACTTTTACAAATTACTAAAATTGATTCGGTTTTAAACGCAAACTTTTATACTTAGGTATATATAATTTATCAATAGACAGATGCTGATAATGAGGGTCGGATAGTTGCCATAACTCCTTTGAGGCCCAATTAGAACAAAACTGTGGTGTCTTATGTAAAAGTCAGGAGAATTAAGGGTGCGATATAAAGGTTTGAATATTCCTTTACAACGAGGTGTAAGGGTTCTGTTGTTACAGAGATTCAAATATTGCGAGAACGCAGCGGAAACACTGTAATTCAATACCATCGTGACATTAATCTAGGGAGGAGAAACAGGTGTATTATATTTTGTTAATTCCACGAGAAAAATGCATTTTTATCACATTTTCTCAAAAAAAATGCGGTTAATATTTTTCTTTTTACCTACCAAACTATTTTAAAAGGTGCATGCTCATTTATTTGTTGTCTTGTTTTTGTTTACCGTTTAATTTTCTATAACTGATAACCTTGGGGTCAAGTATAAGCTAATTTTGAATTATTATCAATTGCTTTTCTAAATTTATTGATTATATAGGCATTCATTTATTAAGAATTATACATGTGTTAAAGCCTTATTAATTTCTACTAAGTAAAGAAAAAAAAATGTTCTTTCCTTCTCAGGCTTTTCACTGCTACATAGCGCTTTTTCTACATTGGAAATCATTACTAGTAAGACATAGAACTACGATCTTACGAAAGGAGGTAAATAGATATTAAAAGATTACACCATATTACGTTACAAAAATATACAAATTTTTGAAGAAAAAATGTATGTCTTTAACCAAAAGAAAATTATAGTAATTATTGCATGTAATAGATTATTTTTCAAAGACATAAGGGACGCACAAGGACATCCATAAAAATAATGTAAGTACCAGATTTTATTCTATATACAATATAAGTAAAACTGTTTTGTTTCCATCAGTTTTCATGACAGAATTTGAAGGACTGTGCTCCAATCTTAAAACTTTTAACTAATAAAAATTTAATTTAAGAGTCATGAAAATAAGTTGATTTAGAAGGATCTTTCTGAAGAGGAAATAAGAGAAGACTACAAAATTTCAATGTTAGCATGAGGGTAAAAGGGGTGAACAAGGCTTCACGTAGAAAAATTACATTTAACAACTATCTTGAATGGGGACATGAGTAATTAGATTCCTCATGAATTTTTAATCATTCTATATATTTCATTCATCTTTTAAGGTTCTGGGCATGTAATACTCACACTGAGAACTTTTAAAAATTGGACTTGCGTAACCAGGGTGAGAATTATTATGTTTAATATAGGAAAAATAAATTTGAAAAGTATTATTTTTATACACATATAAATGTACAGTTTAAATATGGTTTTTGTTGTTTCATTCCAATTTAAGCACTGGAGAAAAAATATTTATCAGAGGATTCACAAACACAAAATTTACCTTTAACTTTAAAAAAATATGCCTTCTAAAGGTGAAAAAAGAGGCTATTGTGATGAAGAAGGACATACAAGCAAACATACAAGGACTATGTATGTTCTTATTGCAAAAAGAGAAATTTTTTTGCCAAAACTATATGAAGTTTGTTAATGTTGTTCATGCAAGCTTTCGAACGAGCTTTCTATTTTTTCTTATTTTAATTTTTACAAAAATGTTTCGCGCTAAGATGACCATACATTTTCAAAATCCCGGCACAAGAAGAATCGACGCCAACCAGGTGCGCAATGCAATATCAACGCGCCGACAATTCCATAGAAATCGCGAAGCGTACCGCACGTTTTCAGACTTATTCAAAAATTTCATTCAAAACCTTAAATTATTCAAACAAAAATAACATAAACTTTTATAAACTATTAAGCTTAGAGTGTAAGTGTCTTAAGAAGCATCTACGAAGAAGAACGGAAGCTCCCGTGGGACGAAAGAGACTTAAGAAACTGGACGAGATAACCAAGTAAGTGCCTCCATATTGTCTATGTATGGCCCAGTAATTTTTTGGTATCATTTTCATAAAAATTGCGTACGAAGTTTGGACTAGCGCGTTTTACAGTCCCGCGGCTCTAATTTATCAAAGAAGCACAAATCGGCATTCAAATCTCCACAACATTTTTGTTCCATCTCATCGGATTGAGAATAATAATTTTAAAAATTTTGCTACGCAAAACATTTAAATTCGATTCCCAAATCTTCGCCATTTTTGTCGTTTCTTTTCTCCTGCTAAACGCACTGCACAGGGAACGCGCGCGCACACCTACTTTATCGCTTCACGAGAGCTCAGTATTCAACTGGTCAGTTTCCGCGATTTGTTTACATTTTAAAATAAAAACAGGAAACTCGGCTAATATTTAAAAAACTCAACAAAACTGAAAAAATTGATTGTTTAATAGGTTTAGTGGTGTGCAATGCCTTTTAGGACCAAGTAATCTAGTGGCAAATCGAATTCTTATTCGTTAAATCCAAACCATTTTTGTGAAAAGAAGCGTTGTGTTTTTCACGGATTTTCGGTGCATTTTGGAATACCTACATCTACAGATCGATTCTATTTTTAACTCTCAGTATAAAGCATCGCTTATCGCAATAAATCAATATAAAATATATAAAAATAGATTAATATATTTTTTTAAAAATAGATATTCTAAATTAAATTTTAACCAACGTCTGCAATATGTCTAAAGGCAAACTTATAAATCAAAGAAAGCCCTCAATAACACGCATTACCGAGGTGTATAACTTGGCAATTAAATCGAAAACCGATGTTAATTCTAGACCGATTTTTAAGGTTGCGTATGAGTCGTTGGAAGATCATTACGAGGAATTCAAACGGTTACATAACGACGTTATAGGCCTCATTAATGACGACGAATTCGACGTGCAAGACGTTATTAGACGGGATACAGATCAAATTTACTACCAAACCAAGGCGGCATTTGCTGAAGTTTTCCTGAGCCAACACCGGGTATTTCGGGAAATAGCCCAGCTATGATTCAACCCAATATGCAAACCATTCAAGATAATTTACGTCCATTAAAGGTACCGACATTTGATGAAACCCTTAGAAAATGGCCTATATTTTTTGACGTTTACACTTCTTTAGTTCATAATAATAATAATTATTCAGATATAAAAAAGTTTCAATATTTGCTTACGTTTCTGGAAGGCAAACCGGCCAATCTTTTAAACTCAATTAAACTGACCACAGCTAATTACCAAATAGCTTGGTCTACACTAACCGGCCGTTATCAAAACAAAAGGTTATTGGCTTTTACGTACTGGGATGCCATTTATAACGCGAATCCCTTAAAAAATAACTCATCAAAAGAACTCAGAAAATTAATAGACGCATTTTCAGAAAATATTGCAGCCTTGGAAAATCTTGATTTTCCAGTAGCCCAATGGCGCTTTCCACCTTTTTCAATTCTTTTATCAAAAATCGATAGTTCGACCAGAACAGCATTTGAGGTAAAATATAGCACTGTAGAGATTCCAACTTGCGAAAACTTGATAGTTTTCTTAACTAATCATTGTAAGGCTTTGGAAACCGCACAACTTATGCCAACCCATCAAGTAGTACCTCAAAAACAAAATGATGAAAAGCAATATAATCAAAAACAAAGGCAAAATTTTCAAAATCAAAAATTTAATGCACAGTCTAATTTTTTTGTAAACACACCACAACCACAGCAAAATAAACCAAAACAGAATCAACCTCAACAAAACAACATGAACCAAATTAAATGTAGGCTTTGTAATAATAATGCATTTCATTTACTAACTCAATGCCCCGCTTTTATTTGTAAGTCACCTGCTGAAAGACATGCTTACGTCATGCAGCAAAACGCATGCGTAAACTGCCTTAGATTAAATCACAAAATACAGGATTGCGTAAGTACTTACAACTGCAAAATTTGTAGGCATAGACACCATACAATGATATGCAGACAAAACCCTAACCATTACAATTCAAATCAAAATCAATTCAATTCAAACCAAACACAAAACGCAATATAACCAAAGACAAAATCAATTCTATAACAGCTCCAATTTAGCTTACAGTCATCCAAATGTTAATCCAAGTCAAAGCATGTTACCGAGTCAAAATCAACAATCCAGTAATCCACAAAAAATTAAAAATGATCCTATATTGCCCATTCAAAATTCTAACTTTATGCAAAATTCTTTACCTCAAACAAATCTTTGGACTTCTTTATCTACGGCCTCGGCACAAAAATGTTATCTACTTGTCAAGTAGAAGTGCTTGATGTTAGGGGCAACTAACAAAAAATTCGAGTAATTTTAGACAGCGGCAGTCAGCTAAATATTAGCGAAACCTGTCTACATCGTTTAGGTTTATCTAGAAATAAGGTATCCATCCCAGTTTTAGGATTATATCGATCATCATCTTCAACCAAGGGCGTGTCAAGCTGCACAATTCCACCGGTAAGTCAAAACCATCCTAAGTTTACATTTGAAGTTCACGTGTTGCCAAATCTCTGTGCAAATATGCCATCAAGGAAAGTCGATCCTTCAAACTGGAATCATATCGCAAATCTCAAAATGGCGGATGACAAGTTCTATATTCCTGGCTCCATAGACATACTAATCGCCGGCGAAATCTACAAACAGATTCTCTTGTCTGGGCGCATAGATGGTCCAATTGGTCAACCAACCGCCTTTGAAACCGTTTTTGGATGGGTCTTGCTCGGCGATACACAGGATATCGTTACTTACTCTTCATTAAATAATTCATGTTTCTTTTTTTATTTCAGAACAATCTCTAGATTCTAGCATTGGAAGCTAGAAACTATAAAACCCAAAGTATTCCTGTCACCTGAGGAACAAAAGTGTGAAGACATTTTCCAAAAAACCACTACAAGAGATCCTTCAGAACGTTTTGTGGTATATCTTCCATTTCGGCACTCAGAACCTGATTTAGGTGACACATTTTCGATAGCATACCGCTGCTTTCTGTCACTGGAATCTAGATTACTAAAAAATCCAAATCTATACACATTATACTCTGACTTTATGCGAGAATATCTCATAAATGGACATATGTCGCCTATCCCAAGTAACGAACCAAAACCCGCTCTGTCTTGCTATTTGCCACACCACGGCGTTCTTAGGCTAGATAAATCAACTTCAAAACTCCGCGTAGTATTCAATCCCTCAGTCAAGGGGTCTAATGGACTCAGTCTTAACGAAATTCTTTTAACAGGGCCAAAACTTCAAAACGACATCAAAGAAATATTACTCAAATTTCGATTTTATTCAATAGCTTTCCTAGCGGACATTAAACAACATTTTTTGCAAATTAAAATCAACCCAAAACACAGAGATTTTCAAAGATTGTTATGGCGCTTTCACCCAAGCGAACTGCTTCAAGAATACCGGCTTAACACGGTAACATTTGGTGTTACCTCAAGTCCATTCTTGACTTTGAGGGAGTTAGCTACCCTCGAAAGTCAAAACTACCCTAAAGCTTCTCAAATTCTTCTTAATAACATTTTCATGGACGATTCCTGCGCAGGTGTTAATTCAATAGAAGAAGCCCTAGCTCTTCAAACGGAGCTTATTGCTTTGCTTAAACTCGGAGGCTTCGAGCTTCGTAAATGGGCAAGCAATGATTCAAGACTTTTATCGCATTTGTCACCTTCTGACTGTCAAATCCCCATTACCTTTTATGACGACGATTCTACTTCAATCAAAGTTCTGGGCCTTCAATGGCATCCATCCTTAGACACGTTTACATATTCTTGCAGTCAATCGGAAAAATCATCTACTAAAAGAAACATTCTCTCAGCTATTGTGAAAATCTGGGACCCCTTAGGATTTTTATCACCCGTTTCATTTTTTGCTAAAACAATAATGCAAAAACTCTGGTTATCAAATTGCTCCTGGGACGAGAGGCCCCCAAATTCAATTATTAATCTTTGGAACCAATTTAGTAATGAGATAGAATCTCTTTCAAATATCTCTTTAACTTGTTATATTTTTTCAACCAATTTACAACGTTGTCAACTCTTTGCGTTCACTGATGCGTCGGAACTTGGCTACGCTACCTGCGTATACGCTTGCATAGAGTTACCCAACGACGAAATAAAGTAAGCTTTGGTCATAGGAAAGTCACGAACCGCTCCTGTTAACAAAAAATCTATACCGCGTTTAGAGCTGCTCGGTGCTACACTATTAGCCGATCTTTTAGAGCTATTAATTCGAAACTACTCATCACTTATCAAAATAGAAGAAATTTATGCTTTTTCCGATTCTAAAGTACCCTTATACGGGGTCACGGCCTCGCCGCACCAATGGCGTGGTATCACATACCATCATCAGAAAACCCTGCGGACTGCGCAAGTAGAGGTTTAACTCCGCAAAATCAAGAACTACTACCAAAACAATTAAGAAAACTTGCTCCATTCCTAGACGAGGCGGGTTTCGTTAGAGTAGGTGGTCGTTTAAGACATTCTTCAGGAATTCCGTACGATTCAAAACATCCAATACTGCTGCCTAGGAACCATAGGTTGACCGACCCAATAATTAATCAAGTCCACATTGACAATTTTCATCCAGGACTGAATACCGTCTTATATCTTCTTAGACAAAGATTTTGGATTTTATCGGCTCGTAGAGCCATTAATCACAATATCTCACAATGCGTGCGCTGTTTTCGATTAAAACCTAAGCCATTCATACCTTATATGTCCGATTTACCTTACTTTCGAACTTTGCAACTAAAAGTTTTTTCTCATGTCTGCTTAGACTACGCAGGTCCAATTAATATAATTACCTCCAGATTACGCTCTAGAAAAACTCTAAAAGCTTACATCGCCGTTTTCGTTGACACATGTGTAAAAGCTATTCATATTAAACTGGTATCAGACCTTACAACCGAAGCTTTCATTGCGGCTTTAAGGCGTTTTGTTGCCAGACGTGGCGCTTGTACTCAAATCACTAGCGACCAGGGGAGTAATTTTCTGGGTACTATGAGAGAGTTGCACGCCATGTCAAAATCCGCTGCGGAAAGCTTGAAGATTCGATGGTGTTTAAACAGCCCCGGAGCTCCACATCTCAACGGTCTCGCCGAAGCAGGCGTAAAATCAATAAAATCTCACCTTTATAGGACTATAGGAACACAAAGCTTAACATTCGAAGAACTCTACACCTTATTGACCCAAGTTGAAGCGCTACTAAACTTAAGGCCAATCAGTGAACAAAGTTCAGATCCGAACGACTTATCTCCATTAACCCCCGGGCATTTTTTGACGCTGGAACCATTAAATTCCTGCCCAGATCCGGAGCTTTCGCACTTAAAACTCAATACATTAAGCCGATGGCAACTTATAAAACGACTTCACGCGGATTTCTGGAAGCGCTGGAAATCCGAATATCTCAGCACTTTGCAGCAGCGCTCGAAGTGGACCGATCCTTCAGTCGAAATTAAACTAAACTCCCTTGTTCTTATCAAAGATGAAATGAAATCTCCATTGCGCTGGCTTTTGGGTAGGATTGTAGCTGTGCATCCTGGTCCCGATCATCACATAAGGGTAACGACCGTAAAAATACAATACGGTCTTTTAACACGCCACGTCATAAAACTATGTCCGTTACCAATGGATACACACCAAACCTAATAACCAATCGCGTATGTCATGTGCAGTCGATTTTAGAATTATAATTTTTTTTCTCTTTTTTTTTTTAATTTCCACATCAATGGAAAATATTTGGGAAAACCTTTTTTTTTATTCTTATTTAGTTTTATTAAAGTCAAAGTAAAACAATGTTTTACGAGGCGGGATTAATGTTCGTGCAAGCTTTCGAACGAGCTTTCTATTTTTTCTTATTTTAATTTTTACAAAAATGTTTCGCGCTAAAATGGCCATACATTTTCAAAATCCCGGCACAAGAAGAATCGACGCCAACCAGGTGCGCAATGCAATATCAACGCGCCGACAATTCCATAGAAATCGCGAAGCGTACCGCACGTTTTCAGACTTATTCAAAAATTCCATTCAAAACCTTAAATTATTCAAACAAAAATAACATAAACTTTTATAAACTATTAAGCTTAGAGTGTAAGTGTCCTAAAAAGCATGTACGAAGAAGAACGGGAGCTCCAGTGGGGACGAAAGAGACTTAAGAAACTGGACGAGATAACCAAGTAAATGCCTCCATATTGTCTATGTATGGCCCGGTACTTTTTTGGTATCATTTTCATAAAAATTGCGTACGAAGTTTGGACTAGCGCGTTTTAGAGTCCCGCGGCTCTAATTTATCGAAGAAGCACAAATCGGCATTCAAATCTTCACAACAGTGTTGGTTGCAGATTTTGCCCCGTTTGCAATAAAATGTTTTGTTTTTGTCAAAAGTAAGTTGATTTTCATAAAAATATACCGTAAATGAGTAAGACCAAATCTGTGTATAAAAAATATTTTGTTTTAAGGACAAGCCCTTAACATAATTTATCAATCATTTTTTTTTCTAAAAATAAATATGTGTTTATATTTTAGATCCCAAGAAACTGTGTTTTTTGAATACATAAAACATTATCATGCTAAATTTGTGAAAAACAAGTTCAGGTTATCTCGAGTATACTTATTTTTGTATACTTTACTTTGCCTTCATAAAAGCTTTCAATTTGATCAGTAACGTTAACATACCAGTCCGTCATTGTCAATTCGCAGTGGAACTAGACAGTTGTAAAGGCATTTGACCGTATAAAATTAGATCATTATTAAGGTTTACGTAAACATGTTATTTTTAAAATTCTTGACAAACAGGGGTCATGGGTTATATTAATTATTCTCGACTTTGTCTTCAAAAAAGCACACATGTTGATCATTTTAAACCATATAATAATAATATTATTTAACGTAAAAATAAAAGCCTTTTAACTAGAGCTGCACAGCTGGGTCACACACATAATACAACCTTTTTCCATGCCCTCATGTCAATTCGCAGTGGAACTAGACAGTTGTAAGGGCATTTGACCGTATAAAATTAGATCATTAGTAAGCTTTACGTAAACATCTTATTTTTAAAATTCTTGACAAACAGGGGTCATGGGTTATCTTAATTATTCTCGACATTGTCGTTGTGTAAACCATATAATAATATTATTATTTAACGTAAAAATAAAAGCCTTTTAACTCGAGCTGCACAGCTGGGTCACACACATAATACAACCTTTTTGCCATGCCCTTCCCCTTTGTAACACTAACAAAGAATTTTTCATATCACATCGCTATAATGCGAGATATTTGCAATAAAAACTACCAAGGTCTTTCTTTGAGCACTTTAATGCCCTTTTGGCTTTTCCGTCTTTGTACGAATAAATAGCATTGGAACACAGAAATCCAGTAAAAAAATAATTTTTAAAATCGATCACTTAGATCTCGAGATATTCGCAGAAACCTACAAAAGTCTTTCTTTCACCACTTAAGGCCCTTCTGGCTTCCCCATCTCTCTAAGAATAAATAGCATTGGAACACAGCAATCTAACAAAAAAAGAATTTTTCAAATCCATCACTTACAACTCTAGATATTCGCAGAAAACTACTAAGGTCTTTTGTCCCCTGCGCAGCAAACCAAAATTAGTCTTTTACAGAAGTCATAAAAGAAAAACGTGCGCACATAGCGGAAAAGTACCTTCGGTACACCGGCTGATAGCAATCTCTGTCACCTTGACATTTTTTAAATAGTGCCCCTTTGACACTCTTGAAATATTAAGGCCGCATTGCTACAGGTGTACGTCATTTTCTAATCTATACATTGGCACTTGTGACCGAGAATGGGCAACTAATATTAGAAAGTTTCAACCATTAGAGAATTTCAGCAGACATACGTTAACGCTAAGTAGTCTAAGATCTTGTGACACTTGACAGCTTGGCTAGAGGTCACAAATGACAGACGACTATATGACAGGTGCATGTCACTAGAGCACCTTGTATAAACCCCAAGCAGACTCACTCTGTAGAACATAAGTCACGTGATCATATCCCCTATTCACACAGGCCTTTATGGCATCCCCTTGCAACCCCCTTGGACATCTTCAACAGCCACTAGCCAAGTGACGTCATTGGAATTTCAACAGCCACTGGTCAAGTGACGTCATTGGTGATCACTTCTTGCAGAATGACCTTGGGTTGACCACTTCTTCGGGACTGGACACCACTCCTTCAGCAAACTGGCCATCCACTTCGGAGAAGTGGATGGCATGTTACCATTATATCCAGAACCTGCACAGCTATACTACTATGCTTAGCAACTGCAAACTCTTCTTTGAAAACCTGAGATCAGATGAAGCTTGCTTCAGAGATTGACGTGGAACCTAATTTTAAAACCACCACAATACGTCATCGTGTCAGAAGCAAAACAGGAACGTTTTTGTATAAGGGCCCGGATGAACCCGTTCAAGTCCTCAAACCAAAATATAAAATAGATTTTTTTTCACACTATAGATGAAGCAATAAATGCCTTGGAAACCAGATATAATTTGCTAAATTCTCACAGTAATTATTTCAGCTTTTTGTATAATATTTTTGGTCTAAAAGACATGCCCAGAAATGAGCTACTGGCTAATTGCAAAGATTTGGAAGTAGTTTTAACTGATGGAAATTCAAGCGATCTTAACTCTTTGAAGCTAGCCGATGAAATAAGCATTGTTTCGTCATTATTAACAAAGGAAACCCCTGTTGAAGTTGTCAAGTTTATCGCTACACTTAAATTCGAATTAAACCTCAGCATAGCAATAAGAATCCTACTTACATTGCCAGTCACTGTGGCTTCAGGGGAAAGCTTTTCAAAACAAAAAATAATAAAAAAATTATCTCAGAACGATGCAGACGCAAAATCGACTCAATGGATTGGCAATGATAGCTATAGAACACCAAATGAGTGACAAAATAGACTTGAAATCACTGGTTCGTGAGTTTGCCTAAAGGAAAGTTAGAAAAAGGGCATTTTAATGACTTTGGTTAGTTAGAATTTATTTATAATATGGGATATTACTTTAGTTGGCATTGCTACATTTTAATTTTTGTTTTTTTTTGTTATTTTCTTTTAAAAAAACGGGGGGGTGGGGGCGCAAAATTAAGGTTTTTGCCCGGAGCGCCAAAATGTGTAGGGCCGGCCCTGCTCTGAGATACACCAAAATTAAAAATGAAAAAATGTGAGAAACTTATTTTTGGTAACAGTCGCTCAATGTCAATACTAAACATTTTTGTTTTAAATAAAAAACAGATTTTCAGACAGTCCATCCACCATTCTATGACGAATCGATAGCAAAAAAACGAACTTTACAAAATACACCGAAGTACCACAAGAAAACCACCGGGTGCGACTTGGAGGCTAGACGCAAATACGTGTTTCACTGTTGTTAGGGATCTTCACTAACCCATAAGTTTTTATTTTTTTTCCCGCAACTATTAAAATTTTCCTAAGCTAGACCTTTTGCTGTGTCAAAATGACAAATTCCGTTTTTCGGTCAAGAAAAAGTTTTTATGTCAACAGCGAAATTTCTTTGGGTCGAACACAGTTTGCTAACTTATTATTTTCCAAAAGTGGAATTGACATTTAGTGTTAATTTACAGTCTATGGTCTGGATTTTGTTTTGTGTAACCCCCCGGCGAATTCCATACTGTCAGTTTGTCTTTTTATTTGTCTGCATTGTGTGTCAAATTAAGGACAGAACCCAAATTAAATTAAGAGAATAAGTAGCTCTGAACTAAATGAATTTTCCTTCCAGTCAACTTATATAGCATTAGTCAGTTAGTTTTTGCCCTGCAAGACATTGGCAATGACAAACAAAATACAATTTCAAGTTAAAAATTTTCTTTGATTTTTGTTTTCTTTAAGTATACAGGGTAACAGTGTACATGGTGAATTGCATATTCACTCCTTAGACCTTGATCGGACTTTTGCTTTAAAAGGAATATACAGGGTGACAGTGTATATGGTGGACTGCATAATCACTTCTTAAGCGGACTTAGGTTTATTTTGATAGAAAAGTGGACAGGTTCTAATTTTTTTAAAAGGCATTTTGCTTTGAAAAATTATACAGGGTGATTCAAGAAGAATAGTTGGCGACTAATCTAAATATTGTAGAATCAGTAAAAAGTAAATCAGTACCACTCACGTTCAAAACTTAGCGCGCGATGTGCTCCGCCGGTCATTCGATATACACAGTACACAAAATTTAAATAAAACTGTTGAGTGTATACTTGAATTGTAATACAAATGCAGTAGACAGACAATCTAAATGTGATGGAAGGAAGGAGTGAGTTATGTCTTACAAAATAGTTGTATGTCCCTATAATTAATAATGTGTTGGTAAAATTGTGAATGTTTGTACTTTTTAAATTATGTTGGGAATTTGGAACCTTTGGTTGCACTAAATCAAAGGTATGATTTAACTTTGTTCTTTTTAAATTAATTTTAACTTTGGTTTCTGAATGGAGTAGGGTGTCAAGTCACTAATAAAAAATATTTGTAGAAATTGTTATATAATATATGTTTAAAATTACTTTAAGTGGTAGGAGGAAGATTATCTAACAGAGATGGCAAAAAATCAAAGACGCGGCAAGCAAAAAACAATACAATAAATATTGAGGTTTTGGTTGGCTCTTTTCTATCACAAATCGAAAAAAATAAATTAGAAATAGATAACACGATGACAAATATTGCTAAAAGTCAGACAACTAAAAGAACACCTCTTTCGGTAGAAGAAAAATTCCAGTTAGAAGACCTAATCCGATTAAATTAAAATCTAGAGTTGTCAACTAAATACCTTGAAGATGAAAATCATGAATACTACCATAAAAATGGAGAATTAAAAGATGCTTTAGAAAATTTTGCACAGTTCAATATACCTAAAAATGATGTTATTTTTAATAAAGGTTTTTTGTCACAAAGTATTTCTGTGGAGTAACAAAACCACCCCCATAAACGCTGTAGCAAAATAGTACTGTACGATGACGAAAACACAAAAAATATGGCAAACCATCTACAAGATTTACTAAATTTTTAGATTTTAAATTTTTAATGATAACATATTATGTTTTGGCCCACGGCCACATATCATATAACATCGCAATCTGGGGACAAGCATCAGATGTCGATAGGGTCTTGAGCCTTCAGAAAAGAATATCAAGGTTAATATTTGGACTGCGCCATCTACATTCATTCCTAATGGGACATTTTTTAAATGTATATAAATAAAATATTTTCAAAAATTAGAAAATCACTATAATATCCGACAGAAAAATGCACTAGACATAGACGTACTTTTTACCAGAAGTCACCAATATATGCAGGTTGCTATTTTTAAATTATTTTATCGGAATCCATTAGAAATATGTCGCTTCATAACAAATTTAAAACTAAAAAAAATCCTAATTTGAAATGCATTTTACAACATTATAGAACTTAAACTTTTAAAGTCAGATAGGCTACAGTAAGTAGCTATATACAATTTTTTATTTTAAACAGGATTGTGTATTAATTATGACAAATGAGTACATCTATTGCCTTTTTTTTATTATGATATTTTTTAATTTAGTTTTGTGTTAAGGTTATATTTTAACATTTTAACAAAATCTAGCATATGTGCTAAGCATATTAAATTATTTTGTATTTATTCTACATTGAGATTTTATATTTTTATATTCATCTTTATTTTAATTTTATAACTTTAATTATTTTATTCCTTTAGTTTAATTTATTTCTAACAATGTCTTTACTATTTGTAATAGTTAATCGGACAATAAAAATTATCTTGATTCTGATTCTGATCTAACTAAATTGAACCCTGATCGGGATCTGCTTTATGTGGTTCTAGGTAAAAGCAAGGGGAACAGTTTTTTCGTTTTTGAAAAGTGTTCTACCTTTTCCCTGTAGAAAATAACTCATAATTTAATTTTGTGTTCTGAATCTTCTTTTTCTAATTTAAATAAAAAATTTACCATTTTTTTTCTGTCCGTCTTAATTATAGTACCACTTGTGATAAATTTTTTTGTTATGATTTTTTTTTGATAGTTAAAATTAATTTTTTAAATCTCTGCATGGCTCAATGAACTAAATCAATTTTTCTGTTTTATTTTCTAAATGAAAGAAATCCCTTGTGAAGCTTTATCGCTTTATTCCTGCTGCCTTTATATTTGTTAACCATTTAATTAGTATTTAGTATTGACCTTCACTTTCAATCGGTTGACCATTGTTTTTCTTAATATTGGTACGGATTTTTTTTATTTTTCTCACAAGACGCGACATTTTCTTGTGAATGTGGGGACGGAAATTCATAGTGATTTTGTTGATCCTAAGTATGTGTAGTGACGTAAAGTGAATTCAAAAGTGCTTTATTTGAGTTAAGGCTTTAAGATTTAAGTTTGGCGTATTTTATAAATTTTGCTAGTCTTAACTCAATCGGGCCGAGTGCGAGCCTGGTAGCAGAAGCTAGCGATTTACTTAGTGCGGCCTATTTTTGTTGGATATCTGTTTCGGTTGGCGGTTTACAGTCTGTTTAAAATCACTTGAAAGAAGGGAAGGAAAGTTTTATTGCATTGATTTTCGACAAAGTTTGTTTGGTGCAAAATCGATCCACACCGACTGACAAGTGACAAATTAGTCTGGGAGCGGCGATTCGAGGAACAGAAAACAGTAGAACATTGGAGGACAAAATAGATCGGTTGAGACTGGCCATATTCGATAACAGACCAGATGATCCAGAAGTTCAAATAGACACTGCTTTGGACCTCACCATTAGTCCAATCAAACTAGACCAGTTAATAGAAAGGATTCAATATGTAGACAAAAACAATAGGGTGTATGAATACCAAAGAATAAATTCTCGGATAGATCATCTTCAGCATAGACTAAATGTTATTCACTTACGGACACGAGCTCAGACAACAAAGAAGTCAACCTTAATGATATTTTTAGAAGAGTCTTTCGATTTATTACGTGATCAAGACCGCATAGCTCGACTTTAACTGTCCGTTGTTGTAAATTCGAGTCAAAAACATGAAGATTATAGAAATCCGCCTACATCGATGCATGATTTTCAACCCGGTTGCTCATCAACTACTGCATTTCGATATCGGTCAATTTTGGAATCCACAATCCTTAATCAACAACCGGTCAATATGATTAACTTGGATCCACCAGTGGCGCAGTTGGTAAACGTTGAAGGTGTAGAAAATCCCGAATACTAGGAACGGTCACCTAGACAGCATGGCCACCTTTACGATCGAAACTTGTACACACGAAGATTAAATCAAACATCAGGAGTTACTACTAGAGAATCGTCACATATTCAACCGCGAGATCCACCTCAATGCGAACCACCGACTGAGCTAATTTGCAGGAGTGAAGGCACCAGTTAAATCCTAATAATACTAGACTTGCTTGCGAACAACTAACTGAATATTTGCAACAGCGTAATTTTGTCACTAAAGAGCCAAAACAACGTGGCGTATTTTTGATTTGAAGGTGGTGGACAATATTGAACTTGAGAGTAAACTAGAGTTTCGAACTTCCATTGTCTTTATTTCTTACTTTTTTACAACGCTACGATTGCTTATGTATCTATAATCGTCATAAGGTGAATACTAACAAAAACCATCCTCTATATGAATGCTGTTTCTTTGAACTTCCTCTTGAATAGATTCTCTTCCCTGGCAAGTTGTGTCCCCTTGTCGAGTTTTGCGTTTCTGTTCTGTAAGGCGAACTTCCATGGGTCGCCGGTCGGATCCCCACACTCGCATGGTACCTGGCAGATGCAGTTCTTGGTGTCGTGGCGATATGGTTTAGTTTTTGTTAACTGACTTCATATTGTTGTGTTCGTTTTGAAGACAGTCCGAAGATGGTATTGGTTGCCTATTCTTCTTATCTTTTCTGAGATTCCTTTAATGTATGGAAGTATAAGTGTTGCCTTCCTTTCAGTAATTACGTCTGTCGTCTTTTGTGTTGGTGTGGTCTGAGAAGTTTTATTGATCGTGTAGTTGAAAAAACCGTTTCTTTGTAAATCGGATCGAATTTTTGCCTTTTCTTTATTTAGAGCTTCTTCTATATTGCAGATGTAGGTGGTTCGATCTATAATAGATTTTGCAAGTCCTAGTTTGTTTGATGTGGATTGGTTTAATTTAAAGTTTAGATATTGTGCAGTATGAGTAGATTTGCGATATACAGAAATGGTTATGGTTGAATTATTTTTAGTGACTAGAACTTCGAGAAAAGGAAGCTGACAATTTTCTTCTTTTTTCCAGAGAATTGTTCTAATGTATTGTCGTCCTTTTCCAAATAATAAATATGTCGTCCATGTATTTTAGTCATAGTCTGAGTGTCTGCCATGATGTTTACAGAGCCTCTTCTTCAAACGATTCCATAAAGATGTTGGCCACTACCGGCGAAAGTGGAGATCCTATGGGTAGACCATCTTCTTTTCAAAAATAACTGTTCCTGGAAGTAAGAATTCTGCAGGCATTAACAAATCCATAAAGGCATTGATTGAAGGATTGGTTCTATCAGAAAGGTGTTGTCCTTAAGTAACAATGATTTGAAGTGATTCTTCCAATGGTACGTTCGTGTACAAACTTTCGACGTCAAAACTAATAAACCGGTCGTCAGGTTGTCGATTGATGTCTCTAAGGAGGTCCACGAAGTGCTTTGAATTTTTAATGAATGATGGTATCTTTCCTAGAAGAGGCTGGATGATGAGTAGAAGATATGTAGCAAGAATATAAGTCAGAGGCATGTTTTCCTTACACATTTTTGGCATTCCGTACATATGCAGTATTAGTAGATTTTTCTTTTGATGGTGGTGGTTCAGTTATGAGTTATTTGTCTGTAATTTCCTTTTTGTAGAGCTTCTTTTAATTTTTGGTCGTAGGCGGTGGCATCCATTACCACAGTTGCATTTCCTTTGTCTGCAAGAAGAACTTTGATAACTGTTCTGATTTAAGATCCTTGAGAGCTGGTTCTTCTTGCAGTGTTAGGTTTTTCTCCAATTTCGGTTTATTATCCAAAATTTTTCTGATCTTCCATCAAAATTCCTCTACTTTTACTTTATCTCTTTCTTCGATGTTTGTAGATTCAATGCCTGCGATGATGTTGACTGCTGGTATGGTGTTGGGTGCAATGGCGTAGTTAAGTCCTTTGCTAAAGAACGATGATTCAGTCTGTAAAAGTGGTCGGGAAAAAATGTTAATGACGGGATTGGTGTTGCTGGTTTTTTGGTTTGGTTTGGACTAGATTTTACTCATACTGGAAAATTTATAAACTTTCACATCAACCAAACTGGGAATTGCAAAATCACTTATAGATCGAGCAACCTACATCTGCAACACAAAAGAAGCTTTAAATAAAGAAAAATCTAAAATTCGATCCGATCTGCGAACAAACGGTTTCTCCACTACACGATCAATAAAACTCTTTAGACCATACCAACACAAAGGACGACAGACGTAAATTCCGAAAGAAAGGCGACTCTAATAATTCCATACATCAAAGGAATCTCAAAAAAAATAAGAAGAACAGGCAACCAATATCATCTTCGCACTGTATTCAAAACGACCACAACAATAAGAAGCCAGTTAAAAAAAAACTAAACCATATCGCCGCAAACACCAAGAACTGCATCTACCAAGTATACGAATGTAGGGATATCTACATCGGAGAAACCAGCCGACCCATGGAAGTTCGCCTTACAGAACACAAACGTAAAACTGGACAAGAGGGCACAACTGGATCAAAAATAGCTCAACATTGCTGGAAAAATCAACATCATATGCAATGGAAAGGGGCAAAGATCGTCGCCAGGGAAGAAAATCTATTCAAGCAGAATTTCAAAAACAGCATTCATACAGAAAAATGCATTTTCTCAACAGAGCGTCATCATCAAGGATATTTGGAAATCCATACTTTTCGGAGGTAAGAGATTTAATTTTTATCGGTGTTTGGATTCCAACCACTGGAAGCGAGGATAAGATTTTGCTTCTTCAGCTAGAGTATCGAAAGTGCAGTCTACTAATCATTGCAGCTTTAATTCCAAATTTTTCTGTCCATAGATGGAATGTATCTTTTGATGGTTTGGGTAACGTGTTCCAATTTGTCGATGAAATCGAACGCTTAGCAGAGGCGAGAAGAGCTTCCAAGGCTGAACTGTTTAGTTTTGCCTACGATTTTCTGACAGAGGATGCCAGGGATTGGTACGTGCCCCGGATTAATAGCTTTAAAAACTGTAATGATGTCATTGGTAGATTGTTGGATATGTAACTACCACTAAATTTTGAAGAAGATATGCTGGATAATATTAAGAAACGCACTTAAGGGACAGGCGAAAAAATTGTCTTTTACCTTACCCGAATGCAAAGTCTTTTCCGGCAGTTAGTTTGTAATCGACTCTCGGAGACAGAACAAGTAACAATCATTGGGAAAAATCTTCCTTACATGCCACATTGGCGTTCGAGGATGCACATACTATAAAAGACTTATTGTGTGAGCGGAAAGAAGTAAAAGAAATAATCTGACAAGCTCAACAATACTGTCCACCCCCACAAAAGTCTCGTTATCAATTGTAATTTAGTGATAGATTCCTGACCGTTTGGTACAATAAAGCAGTGAAAGTCGTGGGTTTCGGTCATTTGAATTATTTATTATTTTACTATGTACGTTTCGGCTTACGCCATCATCAGGTCAAAATTATATGCTAAAAAATTTATAATCAAATTTAGTTAATGCATACAAAATGGTACATAAGTAGTTAATTATAGTGTTCATTACAATATACTAACATTTAAAAAAGTTTCCTTCTTTAGCAAAATTTTTTAAAAACATAAATTAATATTATAAACAACGAGGACATTTAAACATGAAGAAAGACAAATTGAGTTTGATCTATAAGGATTATTTGTGGCGATATTTTCCTATCAATCAGTTTTTTTAATAAAATGATAAAACATTTTTTAACATTAGTAAATGTCAGAACAAAATAACAATCTTAAAAAATAATATCCAAAATAATTTTTCTAATGATTTTTGTTCAAATTATTTTCAACAACAACAAAACCAATATGACAATTTATTTGAAGAAATTAAAACTAAGAACTTAAAAAAAATTGACGAATTAACAAAAAATAAAATTTCTGAAAATAACCTTATTACCAACACAAATTGGATAACGAATTTTACCAATTTTCTGATTCCCGAAAACATTAAATACTTTTTAAGTCTGGGTCCAAAGTTTTCTATTTCTAACAAAAACTTTGCTACAAATAATATTATCTCTTGTGTCGAAAAAGGTCTTAGTATGTTGGATATTAACAACAAAGATGAAATTCGTTCTAAAATTTGCAACATTTTAACCAATCAGCAAAATAAAATAAAAAATGCCAAAAAAATTGCAGAGCACAATTATAACTTTTTATATAAAAAAACAAAACAATTCCTACAAGAAAACTCAAATATTTATATTCTTGCCGGTGACAAATGTAACAAAACGGTCATCATGTTTAAAGAAGAATACATCAGTAAGATGCTAAACTTACTAAATGATGAACAAACTTATAAAAAAGTAAAAACTGATCAAACTGACAAAATTCAAACACAACTCAATAACCTTATCAATAATTGGTTTAAAGAGAATATCATAGATCTAAAACTAAAAAATCATCTTTGTTGTTATAATGGTCACTCACCTTATATATATGGCTTACCTAAATTGCATAAACCTAATCTACCTCTGAGACCAATTGTTAGCAACTGTGGAACGCCTACCTACAATCTTTCAAAATTTTTTTCCAACACAATTTCTCAAATTATTGGTAAGAATGATTTTTATGTCAAAGCTTCTTGGCATTTACATAATTTTATAAAAACTAAAACTATACCCAAAATCCATATCTTGCTTTCTTTCGACGTTACCTCATTATTTACCAATATTCCGACTGATTTTGCTTTAGAAACAATAAAGAAAAGATGGTCAGAAATTTCCCAATGAACCCCCCTACCTTTAAATGAATTTTTGCCTGGAGTTAAATTATGTTTAAACTCTACATGTTTTCAATTTGAAAATAGCTACTATTCTCAAATTTTTGGTATTGCAATGGGTTCTCCAATATCAACTACAATAGCTAATCTCGTCATGGAGGAATTGGAAGTTTGGGCTATAAATCAGTTAAAATTCACATCATTTTTTTACAAACGTTATATAGATGACTACCTCTTATGTATCCCAATAGATCAAATTAACTATACACATAATATTTTTAATATCTTTCACCCCCGTTTGCAATTTACTTTTAAAAAAGAACAAAATAAATCCATTAATTTTCTGGACATTTCTATAAGTTATGACGAAAATGGTACTATATTTACTAACTGGTTTACCAAAGACATTTGGTCTCAAAGATACCTTAATTATAACTCTTCCGTACCATTAACATATAAGAAAAGTGTTGTTAGATCACTCGCAGATCGTGCTATTATTTTATCACATCCAATTCACCGACCCAACAGTTTAAAAAAAGTCAGGGAAACTTTAGATTTAAATGGTTACCCAACATCTTTTTATAATAAAATAATTACAACTCAAGTGAATAAGTTTTACAATAGTACCGCCAGATCTGCTAACAATAAATCTGAGAAGTTTTTTTTCTATATTTTATACACAAGGTGTTTCCGAAAATATTAAAAAAGTGTTTTCTAAATATAACATCTCTGTAGCACATAAACCTACCAATGACACTAAAAACTTATTTACTGAATTAGAACCAAAAATTAACATTTCAAAGCAAACTAACCTTGTTTACAAGATAAAGTGTAAGGATTTTCTCTCCACATACATAGGCATGACACAACAATATTTACATACACGGATCTATAGACACCAATATGATGTTAGAAATAGAAACGAAGGTGCCACTGCATTAAGTAAACACTCTATTGATAAAAAATCACTGTTTTGATTTTAGTAATGTGCAGATAATTGAAAAAGAAAATGACTATTTTAAAAGAAATTTTCTTGAAATTATTAATATACAGAAAGTTAAAAATTCTGTTAACTTTAGAACTGATATTAATAACCTTTCTAAAATTTATTGCAATATTTTAAAATAATTAATTGAAAATTCTTTTCATCCTTACTATCTTGAAATAAAATTAATTATACTATGGCTAAAAATGTTTTCTCATTTTATTAAAAAAATTGCTTGATAAGAAAATATCGCCAAAAATAATCCTTATAGATCAAACTCAATTTTTCTTTCTTCATGTTTAAATGTCCTCGTTGTTTATAATATTAATTTATGTTTTTAAAAAATTTTGCTAAAAAAGGAAACTTTTTTTAAATGTTAGTATATTGGAATGAACTCTATAATTAACTACTTATGTACAATTTTGTATCCATTAACTAAATTTTATTATACATTTTTTAGCATATAATTTTTACCTGATGAAGGCATAAGCCGAAACGTACGTAGTAAAATAATAAATAATTCAAATGACCAAAACCCACGACTTTCACTGCTTTATTGTTATCAATTGTAGGAATCACACCTGTTTTATACCAGCAGGACAAAAACAAGTGTGCCTGTGAGAGCAGTGTAAACGGAGAACACGCCACCAGTAAAAGATGTACCGGCAAATTCTCGACCGCCACGGTGCTATAATTATGGACAGACAGGCCATAGATGGACGGCGTGTGCCCAACCAGTTCGAGTGCAATGCTGGAGTTGTGGGGAACTGGGCCATATTAAAAGGAATTTCCCATCATGAAAAACACGTTGCAGGGTCATTGAGTAGCCCTGCAATCACCCCTGCCAAGATTCATGCGGTTAACCTCACTTTTAACTCATTTGAAGAACAAAGGACCTTAGTTAATTACATTATCTTTCACGCAGAAGGGGATCAGCGTCCTTTTTAGAAGTTAGTATTTTTGGCGACACAGTTTTAGGTCTGTTGAATTCTGGTAGGAGGTCAAAAACGGTTTGAGCTTCTGATGTGTATCGATCTTATATTAAAGAAATGTAGAGTTTTAAGATGTACCGTAGCAAACGGACAGTCTTGTGGCAGCATTGGAATTGTCAAAACCTCAATATGTGTGATGGATAGAGTATGTGTTATAGAGATACTGTGATGCCGCAATTTCCAAACATTTTAATCTTAGGAACGGATTTATGGTTGTCGATGGACTTGGTCCCCAATTGAAAGAAAAATATAGGACATTTTAGTGATGAAAAGTCCGTCAATTTAGTAAGTCTACAGAACAGGTGTTCGTGACAGTAAAACTTTAACTTTAAATTACAAGAAAAATTTGCCAAAATGGGCGAAGCACTGGGATACACTACTGTAACCCAGCACGAAATCATTCTAGAAGATAATGGTCAACCTATAAAACAACGATACTACCCCGTGTCACCCCATAAACAAAGGATTTTAGATGAAGAAATACAGGTCATGCTTAAAGCTGCAGTTATCACATCGTTCAAGAGTGTGTGTCTTCACCGGTTCTACTCGTACCAAAAGGAGATAATACCTATTGTTTATGTATGGTTTATAGTCAAATTAATAAAGTTAGTAAAAGGGATGCCTATCTTTTGCCTTGCTTTTTTATTTCTGCTGTTTTGGACAAAATCACTGGAGCCCTTTATTTGAGTGCCTTGAACATAAAATCGGCTCGGGCAAGTCGGTGTCTGTAACGGTTCAATATTTCCCTAAAAATATCCCATAGAAAAAAATAATTCTTTAAAACACCCTTCCAATACCCTGGCAAAATATATGTCTGAGCATTTTGTTTATTCTATATCCTACTAGTTTATGGCGAATACGCTGGAAAAACAATATTTACTGTTGGATTGAGGTTGAGTTATACTACAATTATGATTGTTTTATGTGGAGGCATTTTACTCTGCTTAACTTTTTTTTTCAAAACAAAGCGAACCTCAATATTTCAAATAAATCACCATTGAACCCTTTATAATAAACCAATAAATTTAATTACTGTAGCAAATCATGTGTTTTCCAAAAATAACATTACCACATCCATCTTTTTCTTATATTAACTAATGATATACAGTCTACAGTTCAATGAAACTTCGTATTTTTCTTGTATAATTTAACCAGTCCAAGAAAGGTAGCTCTGGCTCTGCAGTAACCTGAAACAAGAAAAAATTACATAATTTTATATAACTTAAATATAACACCAAAACGGTCTTTCTAGCGCATAGTTTAAACCGCCAACTTACTAGATTGGTAAGCTTTTGTTTTTTACTCAATATATCTCCTTCCGTCAACTACTTAACATACAAAAATAAAGTAGATAATAAAGGATAGTTTTATAAACCGTTTCAATCAGAGAGACACCTAGCAGTCTGGTACTTACTAGAAACTAGTGTCGGTTCATTTGTTGAGTGGTAGATCCTTATCACTAGTAATGTGTCGGTGGTTGGCAGTTTCTGTTACTGATCGGTCCCCAATTTGCACATGTCAGGCTTGAGGGCTCCAATAAGTCCTAAAAAAAATAATAGGACCAAGGTTGTCACCAATCATGTGGTATTGATATTACAAAATTACTCTACCTTTGTCGTCAGTTGACAAAACAGTCACCTGTTGGTTTTATTTTGGTTTCAAGTATACGTGACTTCCTTAAATGGCATTGCCCAACCTCGTACAGCCTAGACATATTAAGTGTGGACCGTCTTGCCTGTCTCTGTGTGCATTGTTGGTCTGTAGGTTTCATTTCCTGTGGTTTATACGATAGGCTGTGCAGACTTCAACGGGTTAAATTTCGATAGATATTCAGTTTATTTATTCAAACGAGGCGATCATCTGTCCTCATACGACTCGAGACTGGCCTAAAAGTATAAGAAATTCGAAATAAAGGAGGTTTATAGTCGTTCTAAAGAGGTAAACAAACAGTAAAGGGGAGGGAGATATTTGTCAAGGATCCGTGTGTTACCTACACGGAAGAAAACTGTGACTCACCTGGATTATTACGGAAGGCTTTGAGGGCCGGAAAGTGGTCTTTTTTTGGCGAAAATCTGTGTTTTTCTTTAGGCATTTTATGGATTTTCAAAATGAAATTCGACCGCCAGCTGACCGTGACGTTTGGGAGGAGTGCCACGATAAATTCTCTTTTCCAAAAACACCGGAAAAAGTCGCGCCGATGGCGACCTTGGCAAACTGAAATTGTCGAAGACGGAATCCGCCTAGGTCCCATCAAAAGAAGAGTCTTTGTGGAAGTGCCCGTTGCCTGTGTTTGGCGTTTGATGGTGGCCATTTTTGAAGATCTCCTTCTTTTCGTATAGTTACGGACGACAATGGCCGGCTAGACCCTGGCTTATCAGCCGATCTATGGTAATTATTTTCGATTTTTTTTTAAAGCGTTTTCCCTCCAGTGTATTTCAATATTGACTATTTTTGATTCTGTGTTCTTCATTGTGCTACAGGTTGAGGAGGCCTCACGTCAACTCCTTGTTCGCCTGGGAGGTATTAGGTTACCTGCCATGCGGAATGTCGCCCTCAGGATGATTTGAGGTAAATATTTGCTGCGTGTGTACCTTGATTATTTTTGCCCTTGTAAGAAATTAGACTGTTTTCGGTCGTTTTAAGTAATTTTTAGTTTTATCGTCCGTGGTACCCACTATACAATAGAGTGTGGGCTTATATGTTTTTTTTTGGCGTATATACTTTGAGTTGTTGTGTAAACAGTAGTTTTTGTGTCTTACTATTTTACTTCTTATTTTTTCCCTGTGTAAAATACATGTCCGTTATTATAAATTGGGTATAAATGATACGTTAGGGTGTTCTCCCTTGTTCTAGAAGGTTGTTTTTATATCTGTCTAGGGTGCTTGGTTCCGGTGCACAGCCATGGGTGGTCCTAGTGCAGACTTTCAACACCATGGGTTTGGCTTCTCGTCCTGAGTGCAGCTTTGCCCTGGCCTAAGATGCCTAGTCCAGTCATTGGTCCTGTGTACCTGTTCCAGTGATGTTTATTCATCGGCTAGCTATGTGGAAACAGATAAGGAATATTTCCCTGTCCAAACCTTTTCTTTTTAAAAACCGTCATAAAAAACTCATAAAATTTTATAAAAACTTATCAAACCAAGCTCCAACTTCATTTTTTTTTATATGAGAACCATTTCAACTTTTTCATCTTTGATAAAAGAACTTTCCGTCATTGAAATTAATCATAAAAACAAGAGGAAAGACCCCTAAAATGTTAGTTTTAAAAACTATTTTATTTGTTAAATTTTACACTTATCGCTTAAATATTGCATGACTTTAAGATTACAATAAGCAATTTACACCATTTTACAACAATATATTCTGAGACTCTATAACCTGGTGTTTTATTGCTAAGTGCCCAACAACTGTCTGCTTGTTCAAGTTGGCAAGAATGCAAGGCTCGATAGGACCCAAAGTATAGCATTTTGGAAGTTGTCATCACCTTTTTCTTTTTCTCTTGTGATTTAAAAAATAAAATGTCTCTTTTTTAAACATAACACGGAGCCCCAACGGGATGGCTTTCCATGCGTAACATGTCAAGCCATAAAGTCAAGAATACACTGCATTTACGTGCCTGGAAGAGGATTATATGAGTTAAGAGAATGACCTTTGGACTGTTAAACGCCCCATCAACCTGGCTAAGGGTAATAGACAATTTGTTGTGTGATTTAGATGAAGAAGTCATGGTATATCCAGACGAGATAATTTTCATTTAGAAATTCTAGATAAGATTTTTGATCGACTGACAGCGGTTGGTGTGACACTTGGTAGAAATAAATGCCGATTCTGTCTGCCATCCTTAAAATGTCTAGGCTATAAAATTGATTTTTAAGGACTATATGTCGACATAGACAAAGTCGAAGATATTGTAAAGGTAGAACCTCCGAAAAATCTTAACAAAAATCCGTAGATTTGTCGGGACGGCGGGTTGGGATAGAAAGTCTGTGCCCAATTTTAGTACTATTATCACCTCATCGATGAGATGAACCCAAAAGAACGTCGCTTTTAAATGGTCAGATGAGTGTCAGAGTTCCTTTGACCGCATGAAGAACTCTCTAATATCAGCTCCGTAACTTACTTGTCCTGATTTCGATGAGCCATTTTCGTTGCAGTGTAATGCATCAGCTTATGGTGTTGGAGCGGTATTAACTCAAGAGTTCGACGAGGGTGAGAAGGTATTTTGCTTTTTGTCTAGATCATTCGACGAGGGCGAAAAGGTGTTTTGCTTTTTGTCTAGATCATTGACTAACGCAGAGCGCACGGAACGAGAGTATCTGAAAAGCTACGTCACTACTTGGAGGGTACTCACTTTACGGTAATTACCTATCACGCCACCCTAATCTGGCTAAATAACGTAGAAGATCCAACTGATCAACTAGCCAGATGGGCACTGCGACTACAATCCTATGACTATATCAACATTTATCGAAAAGGTAAAGATAACACAGTCCCAGATTTTTTGTCTAGGAGCGTGCCTATGGCTGAAGAAGACGTGACTAACAGAAATATCAGAGATTCAAATGACGAGTAATACTGACAAAAAAGTAATCGATAAACCCAATAAATATCCTCAGTGACGTGTGGAAAATAGTAGTCTATACAAATATGTCAAATGTTCTTTTCCAGAGCTCTCCAATACGTAGACAAACAAAAAGATATTTTGACACGTGGGATGATACAAAATCTACTGGAAGATTTGCAATTGCTGCACTTGACGAAATATGAACACTGATGTTAGTACTTATTTCAGGAAGTGTAATGTTTGTGCCCAACATAAAGCTGAACAAAGAGTCAAAGCTGGTCTAATGGAGACACGATCGAAAGTTGATTATCCCTGGCAAACCATTAGCCTAGATTATATGGGACCTTATCCGAGAAGCACCAATAGCTATCTATTATCTTTTACAAGTGTGCGATGCTTTTAGTAAATACGTCTTTTTATGTCCTCACTACTACTACCGCTAAAAGCGTTAATCCGTTTTGTTGAGGAACAGGTTTTCTCTCTCTATGTAGTGCCGAAATATCTGATATGCGACCATGGTACCCAGATGCGCAGCAAAGAATTTCAGAAATTAGCCGACCGTTATGATGTCAGATTATTCTACCGGATGGTAAAAACTATAGTAACCTGCTACATCAAAGATAATTACCGCCGTTAGTATGAAAATATTGCTACCATTGGTTGTGCGGTACAAACTTCCAAAATATTTGTGACTGGACATACGCCGTATTTTGTCAATTTTAGTCGAGAATATATTGGAAGCGGGGCTGATTGTTAGTTAGAGTTAGAGAATGCTACGTGGTTGATGATAAAATTGATACGATAAATTATTATATGAAATAAGGTCAATACATAATTCGATTTTTAAAGTATCACACAGAAGTGGAAATAGTAGCATCAATAATCAAGTTCGTACTGATCGCGCTAATCTCCTTAACCAGTTGGGTCTTGTTAAAGTTAGCAGGGATATGTTAACGTTTCCGGCATTTTATGAACTTTTTGATACAATCATTCACAGAAATCCAAATTACTCTAACATGGAAAAATTGGGAATCTTGGTGTCTCATTTAGATGGGCAACCATTAGCGTTTTTGCGAGCTCAGCGTCTAGCTTTCAAAATAAATCTATTTAAAACTAACTAAAACCTAGCTAAAACTCGATGCAGAAAAAGGCATCTAAACCAAATTCTTTTAAAAATAATTCATCATTTTCGGGGACTGTTCAAACTAAAAATAGTAACAGTAATAATACATCGCGTTGTCAAAACTGTCAACAATTGCATTTATTACAAAATTGTAAAGATTTTTTATCCAAAACACTTTAAGGACGATTTCAATGTGTTTAATAAATCACTTTGTGTCATTTCTTTTAGGAAGACTCACCGTACGTCAAAATGTGATGCAGATATCTTGTGCACTGATTGTAATAAATTAAAATAATAATAATTTGTTGTGTTTTAATGGTCAAAACTCAAATCCAACTCAAAATAGTAATGCTAGTTATTCAGCCCTTTGCACTGCTGCAATTTGTGCCAAAGTAGAAGTTAAGAGCTTGGTAAATGATCGAAATTTAATATCGCAAAATTCTTTTAATAATACTTTACAAAATCAAAGCTTTTGCCAGTCTTCCATACTGCCTACTTTTCTGTTATGGGTCTTGGATAATTGGGGTGGCTATCATACCATTAGAGGCTTACTTGACACGGGGTCAACATTAAGTTTTTTAACTCAAAATTGTGCAAATAAATTTGGCTTATCTAGGCACAATATTTCTACTGAAACTCAAGGGGTGGGAGAGACACACGTCAAATCACAACTGGGTTGTGTTAATCTTACCATGAGACCAGTGGCGAAAAATTCTTATTATAGTCTTATTAAAAAAAATTTCTGCGTTACCGTTGGAAGATATAAATATCAAAAATGATTATAATTATATAAAAACTTTAAAATTAGCTGACCCTACGAGGTTTAAGTCTGGACATATAGATTTATTGGTTGGTGTAGATTGTTTTGCAAAATGGTAGAGTTTCAGGTCAACCCATGCAACACATTGCTGTTTTTGGGCATATACTTATGGGAAATGTACCTCAAAAGTTAAATCTTTATATTGTTCAATCATTTTCTTTCAATCTAGCTAGAAATAGTTTAAATGATAAAGTGCAAAAATTCTGGGAGTTAGATAATGTCCCAGAAAAAATGTTTTTGTCACCTGAAGACGATCTATGCGAACAGCATTTTACAAAAACAGTATCTAGAAATAACGAAGGCCGATATATCGTTTCACTGCCATTTAGCATAGAAAATCCGATTTTTCCACACTCTTATAATGTGGCGCTTGACCGTTTCATTAGTTTGCAAAGGCGTTTAATAAAATGTCCTCAGCTTTACCAGGCTAATTCTAAGTGCTTGCAAGAATTCATTGATTTAAAGCATATGGAATTCATAGAAAATCCAATTATAATGTGGCGCTTGACCGTTTCATTAGTTTGGAAAGGCGTTTAATAAAATGTCCTCAGCTTTACCAGGCTTATTCTAAGTGCTTGCAAGAATTCATTGATTTAAAGCATATGGAATTCATAGAAAATCCAATAATAACAGAAAAATGCTTTTATATTCCACATCATTGTGTAGAAAAATTATAAAGTTTGTCAGCAAAACTAAGAATTGTTTTTAACGGTTCTGACAAACATGGGAAGTCTCTGTCTTTAAATGAAACTCTATTTACGGGCCCAAAACTTCAAAAATACATTTGTAAACTTTTGACGCGCTTTAGACTGCACAGTGTAGTTTTGACTGTTAATGTCACTAAAATGTACCGACAAATAATAGTTTCCCCTGATCATCAAGACTACCAACGCATTTTGTGCAGGTGTAGTGCTAACGATCCAATTTCTCATTATAAAATAACAAGGGTTACTTTTGGCCTTGGACACAGTCCATATCTTGCTTTACGAGTCATTCAGCATTTAGCTGATACAGAAAAAGATAATTTTCTTGCCCCCCAAAAATTTTGAGTACTCAGATTTTCGTAGATGATATTTTCACGGGAGCTTCGTCTATAGAGGAAGCCATTTCTATTCGTCAGGAATTAACTCCGTTAATGGGGAAGGGTGCGTTTCAATTACATAAATGGTCCAGTAACCAACCTTAAGTTTTGGAGGATCTTAGTGAAGAGCAAATTAACCCAATTTCTTTGTCACTTGATAGTGACGAATTAACAAAAATTCTTGGCTTATGTTGGCAATCAACATCTGATAACTGTTCCATTTAAGTTGATCCAATTAATCAAACATGTACAAAAAGGCATATTTTATCGGAACTTACTAAAATATACGATGCATTAGGTTTTTTATCACCTATTACATTTTTTACAAAGTATTTGGTTCAACAATTATGGTTAAAAGGATTGGATTGGGATAGTGAATCCCCTAGTGAAATATCCTGCTTATGGAATCGTTATAATTCAGAATTGCCCTTGCTAAAAAACTTTCAATTACCGAGGCACATAAATATTTTCGATGGAAAACGCTATTATGAGTTTCATGGGTTCTCTGATGCTAGTACTAAGGGGTACAGTGCTGTATGCTATTTGCGGGAGTGCTATAAAAATAATTTTTATATGTACTTTTTAGCATCTAAAACCCGAGTTGCACCTACTCGAAATGTTTTGTCTATGGCTAGGCTTGAGCTATGTGGTACTGTTTTATTAAGCAAAGTTATCGATTTCCTTTGTGAAACTTTATCTGAAATGATGAAAATAAATAAAATCTATGCATGCAGCTTTGTAGCGAATCGGGTCAGTTTTATCCCAGAAAAGTTTTCACCAATGGATTGGCATTATATTCATACATTAAACAATCCCGCAGATGTTGCGTCAACGGCTGTGTTTCCATGAGAATTAATAAATCATTTTTTGTTTTATAATGGCCCAGATTTTTTAAAACGTATTAAAGCTTTTGGCCCAAGTATCCTAATCTTCCACTACCATCTGAGGTCACAGACGAAGAAAAATCCACTACTCTTGTTGCATCTAATAGTTCTCAAAATAATGGATCTTTTTTTGAACATTTACTTAGTAAAGTTTCTTCGCTTAAGACGTTAAATTATGTATTAGCGTTTATTTTTAAATACATTTAATTAACATGCAAAAAATCACTAAATAATATCCCAAAAATAAACACTGAAAATAAAAATTTTACCTTTATCTTGAACTACATAATTCATTGGTTAATAATATATTAATCAATTCTAGACCGTTAGTTTCGATCACCTCAGATCCTAATGACATGTCCGTTCTTACACCTGGCCATTTCCTTACTCAAGAGCGTTTAAATTCACCGCCACCAAAAGTGAATAAGTTTTACAATAGTAACGCCAGATCTGCTACCAATAAATCTGAGAAGTTTTTTTTCTATATTTTATACACAAGGTGTTTCCGAAAATATTAAAAAAGTGTTTTCTAAATATAACATCTCTGTAGCACATAAACCTGCCAATGACACTAAAAACTTATTTACTGAATTAGAACCAAAAATTAACATTTCAAAGCAAACTAACCTTGTTTACAAGATAAAGTGTAAGGATTTTCTCTCCACATACATAGGCATGACACAACAATATTTACATACACGGATCTATAGACACCAATATGATGTTAGAAATGGAAACGAAGGTGCCACTGCATTAAGTAAACACTCTATTGATAAAAAATCACTGTTTTGATTTTAGTAATGTGTAGATAATTGAAAAAGAAAATGACTATTTTAAAAGAAATTTTCTTGAAATTATTAATATACAGAAAGATAAAAATTCTGTTAACTTTAGAACTGATATTAATAACCTTTCTAAAATTTATTGCAATATTTTAAAATAATTAATTGAAAATTCTTTTCATCCTTACTATCTTGAAATAAAATTAATTATACTATGGCTAAAAATGTTTTCTCATTTTATTAAAAAAATTGCTTGATAAGAAAATATCGCCAAAAATAATCCTTATAGATCAAACTCAATTTTTCTTTCTTCATGTTTAAATGTCCTCGTTGTTTATAATATTAATTTATGTTTTTAAAAAAAATTTGCTAAAAAAGGAAACTTTTTTAAATGTTAGTATATTTGAATGAACTCTATAATTAACTACTTATGTACAATTTTGTATCCATTAACTAAATTTTATTATACATTTTTTAGCATATAATTTTTACCTGATGAAGGCATAAGCCGAAACGTACGTAGTAAAATAATAAATAATTCAAATGACCAAAACCCACGACTTTCACTGCTTTATTGTTATCAATTGTAGGAATCACACCTGTTTTATACCAGCAGGACAAAAACAAGTGTGCCTGTGAGAGCAGTGTAAACGGAGAACACGCCACCAGTAAAAGATGTACCGGCGAATTCTCGACCGCCACGGTGCTATAATTATGGACAGACAGGCCATAGATGGACGGCGTGTGCCCAACCAGTTCGAGTGCAATGCTGGAGTTGTGGGGAACTGGGCCATATTAAAAGGAATTGCCCATCATGAAAAACACGTTGCAGGGTCATTGAGTAGCCCTGCAATCACCCCTGCCAGGATTCATGCGGTTAACCTCACTTTTAACTCATTTGAAGAACAAAGGACCTTAGTTAATTACATTATCTTTCACGCAGAAGGGGATCAGCGTCCTTTTTAGAAGTTAGTATTTTTGGCGACACAGTTTTAGGTCTGTTGAATTCTGGTAGGGGGTCAAAAACGGTTTGAGCTTCTGATGTGTATCGATCTTATATTAAAGAAATGTAGAGTTTTAAGATGTACCGTAGCAAACGGACAGTCTTGTGTCAGCATTGGAAGTGTCAAAACCTCAATATGTATGATGGATAGAGTATGTGTTATAGAGATACTGTGATGCCGCAATTTCCAAACATTTTAATCTTAGGAACGGATTTATGGTTGTCGATGGACTTGGTCCCGAATTGAAAGAAAAATATAGGGCATTTTAATGATGAAAAGTCCGTCAATTTAGTAAGTCTACAGAACAGGTGTTCGTGACAGTGAAACTTTAACTTTAAATTAGAAGAAAAATATGCCAAAATGGGCGAAGCACTGGGATACACTACTGTAACCCAGCACGAAATCATTATAGAAGATAATGGTCAACCTATAAGACAACGATACTACCCCGTGTCACCCCATAAACAAAGGATTTTAGATGAAGAAATACAGGTCATACTTAAAGCTGCAGTTATCACATCGTTCAAGAGTGTGTGTCTTCACCCGTTCTACTCGTACCAAAAGGAGATAATACCTATTGTTTATGTATGGTTTATAGTCAAATTAATAAAGTTAGTAAAAGGGATGCCTATCTTTTGCCTTGCTTTTTTATTTCTGCTGTTTTGGACAAAATCACTGGAGCCCTTTATTTGAGTGCCTTGAACATAAAATCGGCGCGGGCAAGTCGGTGTCTGTAACGGTTCAATATTTCCCTAAAAATATCCCATAAAAAAAAAATAATTCTTTAAAACACCCTTCTAATACCCTGGCAAAATATATGTCTGAGCATTTTGTTTATTCTATATCCTACTAGTTTATGGCGAATACGCTGGAAAAACAATATTTACTGTTGGATTGAGGTTGAGTTATACTAGAATTATGTTTTGTTTGTTTTATGTGGAGGCATTTTACTCTGCTTAACTTTTTTTTTCAAAACAAAGCGAACCTCAATATTTCAAATAAATCACCATTGAACCCTTTATAATAAACCAATAAATTTAATTACTGTAGCAAATCATGTGTTTTCCAAAAATAACATTACCACATTCATCTTTTTCTTATATTAACTAATGATATACAGTCTACAGTTCAATGAAACTTCGTATTTTTCTTGTATAATTTAACCAGTCCAAGAAAGGTAGCTCTGGCTCTGCAGTAACCTGAAACAAGAAAAAATTACATAATTTTATATAACTTAAATATAACACCAAAACGGTCTTTCTAGCGCATAGTTTAAACCGCCAACTTACTAGATTGGTAAGCTTTTGTTTTTTACTCAATATATCTCCTTCCGTCAACTACTTAACATCCAAAAATAAAGTAGATAATAAAGGTTAGTTTTATAAACCGTTTCAATCAGAGAGACACCTAGCGGTCTGGTACTTACTAGAAACTAGTGTCGGTTCATTTGTTGAGTGGTAGATTCTTATCACTAGTAATGTGTCGGTGGTTGGCAGTTTCTGTTACTGATCGGTCCCCAATTTGCACATGTCAGGCTTGAGGGCTCCAATAAGTCCTAAAAAAAAATAATAGGACCAAGGTTGTCACCAATCATGTGGTATTGATATTACAAAATTACTCTACCTTTGTCGTCAGTTGACAAAACAGTCACCTGTTGGTTTTATTTTGGTTTCAAGTATGCGTGACTGCCTTAAATGGCATTGCCCAACCTCGTACAGCCTAGACATATCAAGTGTGGACCGTCTTGCCTGTCTCTGTGTACATTGTTGGTCTGTAGGTTTCATTTCCTGTGGTTTATACGACAGGCTGTGCAGACTTTAACGGGTTAAATTTCGATAGATATTCAGTTTATTTATTCAAACGAGGCGATCATCTGTCCTCATACGACTCGAGACTGGCCTAAAAGTATAAGAAATTCGAAATAAAGGAGGTTTATAGTCGTTCTAAAGAGGTAAACAAACAGTAAAGGGGAGAGAGATATTTGTCAAGGATCCGTATGTTACCTACACGGAAGAAAACTGTGACTCACCTGGATTATTTCGGAAGGCTTTGAGGGCCGGAAAGTGGTCTTTTTTTGGCGAAAATCTGTGTTTTTCTTTAGGCATTTTATGGATTTTCAAAATGAAATTCGACCGCCAGCTGACCGTGACGTTTGGGAGGAGTGCCACGATAAATTCTCTTTTCCAAAAACACCGGAAAAAGTCGCGCCGATGGCGACCTTGGCAAACTGAAATTGTCGAAGACGGAATCCGCCTAGGTCCCATCAAAAGAAGAGTCTTTGTGGAAGTGCCCGTTGCCTGTGTTTGGCGTTTGATGGTGGCCATTTTTGAAGATCTCCTTCTTTTCGTATAGTTACGGACGACAATGGCCGGCTAGACCCTGGCTTATCAGCCGATCTATGGTAATTATTTTCGATTTTTTTTTAAAGCGTTTTCCCTCCAGTGTATTTCAATATTGACTATTTTTGATTCTGTGTTTTTCATTGTGCTACAGGTTGAGGAGGCCTCACGTCAACTCCCTGTTCGCCTGGGAGGTATTAGGTTACCTGCCATGCGGAATGTCGCCCTCAGGATGATTTGAGGTAAATATTTGCTGCGTGTGTACCTTGATTATTTTTCCCCTTGTAAGAAATTAGACTGCTTTCGGTCGTTTTAAGTAATTTTTAGTTTTATCGTCCGTGGTACCCACTATACAATAGAGTGTGGGCTTATATGTTTTTTTTGGCGTATATACTTTGAGTTGTTGTGTAAACAGTAATTTTTTTGTCTTACTATTTTACTTCTTATTTTTTCCCTGTGTAAATTACATGTCCGTTATTATAAATTGAGTATAAATGATACGTTAGGGTGTTCTCCCTTGTTCTAGAAGGTTGTTTTTATATCTGTCTAGGGTGCTTGGTTTCGGTGCACAGCCATGGGTGGTCCTAGTGCAGACTTTCAATACCATGGGTTTGGCTTCCCGTCCTGAGTGCTGCTTTGCCCTGGCCTAAGATGCCTAGTCCAGTCATTGGTCCTGTGTACCTGTTCCAGTGATGTTTAGTCATCGGCTAGCTATGTGGAAACAGATAAGGAATATTTCCCTGTCCAAACCTTTTCTTTTTAAAAACCGTCATAAAAAAACTCATAAAATTTTATAAAAACTTATCAAACCAAGCTCCAACTTCATTTTTTTTTATATGAGAACCATTTCAACTTTTTCATCTTTGATAAAAGAACTTTCCATCATTGAAATTAATCATAAAAACAAGAGGAAAGACCCCTAAAATGTTAGTTTTAAAAACTATTTTATTTGTTAAATTTTACACTTATCGCTCAAATATTGCATGACTTTACTAACCTTTAAGATTACAATAATCAATTTACACCATTTTACAACAATATATTCTGAGACTCTATAACCTAGTGTTTTATTGCTAAGTGCCCAACAACTGTCTGCTTGTTCAAGTTGGCAAGAATGCAAGGCTCGATAGGACCCAAAGTATAGCATTTTGGAAGTTGTCATCACCTTTTTCTTTTTCTCTTTTGATTTAAAAAATAAAATGTCTCTTTTTTAAACATAACACGGAGCCCCAACGGGATGGCTTTCCATGCGTAACATGTCAAGCCATAAAGTCAAGAATATACTGCATTTACGTGCCTGGAAGAGGATTATATGAGTTAAGAGAATGCCCTTTGGACTGTTAAACGCCCCATCAACCTGGCCAAGGGTGATAGACAATTTGTTGTGTGATTTAGATGAAGAAGTCATGGTATATCCAGACGAGATAATTTTCATTTAGAAATTCTAGATAAGATTTTTGATCGACTGACAGCGGTTGGTGTGACACTTGGTAGAAATAAATGCCGATTCTGTCTGCCATCCTTATATGTCTAGGCTATAAAATTGATTTTTAAGGACTATATGTCGACATAGACAAAGTCGAAGATATTGTAAAGGTAGAAACTCCGAAAAATGTCAACAAAAATCCGTAGATTTGTCGGGACGGCGGGTTGGGATAGAAAATCTGTGCCCAATTTTAGTACTATTATCACCTCATCGATGAGATGAACCCAAAAGAACGTCGCTTTTAAATGGTCAGATGAGTGTCAGAGTTCCTTTGACCGCATAAAGAACTCTCTAATATCAGCTCCATAACTTACTTGTCCTGATTTCGATGAGCCATTTTCGTTGCAGTGTAATGCATCAGCTTATGGTGTTGGAGCGGTATTAACTCAAGAGTTCGACGAGGGTGAGAAGGTGTTTTGCTTTTTGTGTAGATCATTCGACGAGGGCGAGAAGGTGTTTTGCTTTTTGTCTAGATCATTGACTAACGCAGAGCGCACGGAACGAGAGTATCTGAAAAGCTACGTCACTACTTGGAGGGTACCCACTTTACGGTAATTACCTATCACGCCACCCTAATCTGGCTAAATAACGTAGAAGATCCAACTGGTCAACTAGCCAGATGGGCACTGCGACTACAACCCTATGACTATATCAACATTTATCGAAAAGGTAAAGATAACACAGTCCCAGATTTTTTGTCTAGGAGCGTGCCTATGGCTGAAGAAGACGTGACTAACAGAAATATCAGAGATTCAAATGACGAGTAATACTGACAAAAAAGTAATCGAAAAACCCAATAAATATCCTCAGTGACGTGTGGAAAATAGTAGTCTATACAAATATGTCAAATGTTCTTTTCCAGAGCTCTCCAATACGTAGACAAACAAAAAGATATTTTGACACGTGGGATGATACAAAATCTACTGGAAGATTTACAATCGCTGCACTTGACGGAATATGAACACTGATGTTAGTACTTATTTCAGGAAGTGTAATGTTTGTGCCCAACATAAAGCCGAACAAAGAGTCAAAGCTGGTCTAATGGAGACACGATCGAAAGTTGATTATCCCTGGCAAACCCTTAGCCTAGATTATATGGGACCTTATCCGAGAAGCACCAATAGCTATCTATTATCTTTTACAAGTGTGCGATGCTCTTAGTAAATACGTCTTTTTATGTTCTCTACAAACTACTACCGCTAAAAGCGTTAATCCGTTTTGTTGAGGAACAGGTTTTCTCTCTCTATGTAGTGCCGAAATATCTGATATGCGACAATGGTACCCAGATGCGCAGCAAAGAATTTCAGAAATTAGCCGACCGTTATGATGTCAGATTATTCTACCGGATGATAAAAACTATAGTAACCTGCTACATCAAAGATAATTACCGCCGTTAGTATGAAAATATTGCTACCATTGGTTGTGCGGTACAAACTTCCAAAAGATTTGTGACTGGACATACGCCGTATTTTGTCAATTTTAGTCGAGAATATATTGGAAGCGGGGCTGATTGTTAGTTAGAGTTATAGAATGCTACGGGGTTGATGATAAAATTGATACGATAAATTATTATATGAAATACGGTCAATACATAATTCGATTTTTAAAGTATCACACAGAAGTGGAAATAGTAGCATTAATAATCAAGTTCGTACTGATCGCGTTAATCTCCTTAACCAGTTGGGTCTTGTTAAATTTAGCAGGGATATGTTCACGTTTCCGGGATTTTATGAATTTTTTGATACAATCATTCACAGAAATCCAGATTACTCTAACATGGAAAAATTATGAATCTTGGTGTCTCATTTAGATGGGCAACCATTAGCGTTTTTGCGAGCTCAGCGTCTAGCTTTCAAAGTAAATCTATTTAAAACTAACTAAAACCTAGCTAAAACTCGATGCAGAAAAAGGCATCTAAACCAAATTCTTTTAAAAATAATTCATCATTTTCGGGGACTGTTCAAACTAAAAATAGTAACAGTAATAATACATCGCGTTGTCAAAACTGTCAACAATTGCATTTATTACAAAATTGTAAAGATTTTTTATCCAAAACACTTCAAGAACGATTTCAATGTGTTTAATAAATCACTTTGTGTGATTTGTTTTAGGAAGACTCACCGTACGTCAAAATGTGATGCAGATATCTTGTGCACTGATTGTAATAAATTAAAATAATAATAATTTGTTGTGTTTTAATGGTCAAAACTCAAATCCAACTCAAAATAGTAATACTAGTTATTCAGCCCTTTGCACTGCTGCAATTTGTGCCAAAGTAGAAGTTAAGAGCTTGGTAAATGATCGAAATTTAATATCTCAAAATTCTTTTAATAATACTTTACAAAATCAAAGCTTTTGCCAGTCTTCCATACTGCCTACTTTTCTGCTATGGGTCTTGGATAATTGGGGTGGCTATCATACCATTAGAGGCTTACTTGACACGAGGTCAACATTAAGTTTTTTAACTCAAAAACTCAAAACGTCAAATCACAACTGGGTTGTGTTAATCTTACCATGAGACCAGTGGCGAAAAATTCTTATTATAGTCTTATTAAAAAAAATTTCTGCGTTACCGTTGGAAGATATAAATATCAAAAATGATTATAATTATATAAAAACTTTAAAATTAGCTGACCCTACGAGGTTTAAGTCTGGACATATAGATTTATTGGTTGGTGTAGATTGTTTTGCAAAATGGTAGAGTTTCAGGTCAACCCATGCAACACATTGCTGTTTTTGGGCATATACTTATGGGAAATGTACCTCAAAAGTTAAATCTTTATATTGTGCAATCATTTTCTTTCAATCTAGCTAGAAATAGTTTAAATGATAAAGTGCAAAAATTCTGGGAGTTAGATAATGTCCCAGAAAAAATGTTTTTGTCACCTGAAGACGATCTATGCGAACAGCATTTTACAAAAACAGTATCTAGAAATAACGAAGGCCGATATATCGTTTCACTGCCATTTAGCATAGAAAATCCGATTTTTCCACACTCTTATAATGTGGCGCTTGACCGTTTCATTAGTTTGGAAAGGCGTTTAATAAAATGTCCTCAGCTTTATTAGGCTTATTCTAAGTGCTTGCAAGAATTCATTGATTTAAAGCATATGGAATTCATAGAAAATCCAATAATAACAGAAAAATGCTTTTATATTCCACATCATTGTGTAAAAAAATTATAAAGTTTGTCAACAAAACTAAGAATTGTTTTTAACGGTTCTGACAAACATGGGAAGTCTCTGTCTTTAAATGAAACTCTATTTACGGGCCCAAAACTTCAAAAATACATTTGTAAACTTTTGACGCGCTTTAGACTGCACAGTGTAGTTTTGACTGTTAATGTCACTAAAATGTACCGACAAATAATAGTTTCCCCTGATCATCAAGACTACCAACGCATTTTGTGCAGGTGTAGTGCTAACGATCCAATTTCTCATTATAAAATAACAAGGGTTACTTTTGGCCTTGGACACAGTCCATATCTTGCTTTACGAGTCATTCAGCATTTAGCTGATACAGAAAAAGATAATTTTTCTCGCCCCCCAAAAATTTTGAATACTCAGATTTTCGTAGATGATATTTTCACGGGAGCTTCGTCTATAGAGGAAGCCATTTCTATTCGTCAGGAATTAACTCCGTTAAGGGGGAAGGGTGCGTTTCAATTACATAAATGGTCCAGTAACCAACCTTAAGTTTTGGAGGATCTTATTGAAGAGCAATTTAACCCAATTTCTTTGTCACTTGATAGTGACGAATTAACAAAAATTCTTGGCTTATGTTGGCAATCAACATCTGATAACTTTTCCATTTAAGTTGATCCAATTAATCAAACATGTACAAAAAGGCATATTTTATCGGAACTTACTAAAATATACGATGCATTAGGTTTTTTATCACCTATTACATTTTTTACAAAGTATTTGGTTCAACAATTATGGTTAAAAGGATTGGATTGGGATAGTGAATCCCCTAGTGAAATATCCTGCTTATGGACTAGTTATAATTCAGAATTGCCCTTGCTAAAAAACTTTCAATTACCGAGGCACATAAATATTTTCGATGGAAAACGCTAATATGAGTTTCATGGGTTCTCTGATGCTAGTACTAAGGGGTACAGTGCTGTATGCTATTTGCGGGTGTGCTATAAAAATAATTTTTATATGTACTTTTAAGCATCTAAAACCCGAGTTGCATCTAATCGAAATGTTTTGTCTATGGCTAGGCTTGAGCTATGGGGTACTGTTTTATTAAGCAAAGTTATCGATTTCCTTTGTGAAACTTTATCTGAAATTACGAAAATAAATAAAATCTATGCATGCAGCTTTGTAGCGAATCGGGTCAGTTCTATCCCAGAAAAGGTTCCACCAATGGATTGGCATTATATTCATACATTAAACAATCCTGCAGATGTTTCGTCAAGGGCTGTGTTTCCATGTTTTATAATGGCCCAGATTTTTGAAAACGTAGTTAAAGCTTTTGGCCCAAGTATCCCAATCTTTCACTACCATCTGAGGTCACAGACGAAGAAAAATCTACTACTCTTGTTGCATCTAATAGTTCTCAAGATAATGGATTTTTTTTTGAACAGTTACTTAGTAAAGTTTCATCGCTTAAGGCGTTAAATTATGTATTAGCGTTTATTTTTAAATACATTTCATTAACATGCAAAAAATCACTAAATAATATTCCAAAAATAAACACTGAAAATAAAAATCTTGAACTACATAATTCATTGCTTAATAATATAATAATCAATTCTAGACCGTTAGTTCCGATCACCTCAGATCCTAATGACATGTCCGTTCTTACACCTGGTCATTTCCTTACTCAAGAGCCTTTAAATTTACCGCCTGACGAAAATCTTGTAGATACCAAACTTAACAGACTTAATCGCAATTTTTGTCTGATGAAATTCGTAGCTTAAACGAGAAACAGCCACTTTCTAAACCTCTGCAAAAACTTATTATTTTTCTTGACGATAATGGGGTATTGCGTGTACGAAGTTCTTATAATAAGAAACACCCCATTGTATTGCCACGCTTGCATAGGTTAACTTTCTTAATAATAGAAAATTTACACATAAAATATTTTCATGCTGGCATACAAACATACAAAACCATTTTCTCATAGCGGTGTAGATTATGGTGGACCCTATTTAATCACTTTAGGGAAAACCAGAGGAGCTAAGACTGTAAAATCTTATATTTTCCTGTTTTTTTGCTTGACCACTAAGGCATTGCATTTAGAGTTGGTGAGTGATTTGACATCTGATGCATTTTTGGCGGCTTTTCGTAGGTTTGTGGCAAGTAGGGGACGCGTAAGTCATTTGTACAGTGATAATGGCACATTTTTTATTATAAGGTGAATAAAGAATTAAAATCGTATGATCAAACTATGCTTGTCGAGTGGCATTTCATTCCGCCCAATAGTCCTAACTTTGGGGATTGTGGGAATCGGGAATTAAATTGGTCAAGACTCATTTGACTAGGGCAATCGGAGAGCAAATCTTTACATACGAAGAATTTTACACAATACTTTGTCAAAACGAAGCAATAATCAATTCTAGACCGTTAGTTCCGATCAGCTCAGATCCTAATGACATGTCCGTTCTTACACCCGGCCATTTCCTTACTCAAGAGCCTTTAAATTCACCGCCTGACGAAAATCTTGTAGACACCAAACTTAACAGACTTACTCGGTGGCAGCTTCTCCAGAGACTACACCAATATTTTTGGGGTCGCTGACACCGAGAATACTTGCATAGTCTTCAACAGAGAAGCAAGTGGTATAAAAATAATGATTCACCCCCTGAGGGAACTTTGGTTTTGATTAAGGAAGATTCTTTACCTCGTTTAGAATGGCGCCTTGGACGTATTTTAGAATACCATACTGGCAAAAAATTTTAAAAGACCCTTATCTAAATTATGCCCTTTGCCTGTAGAGTTCGCGCCTTTAGAAATTAAATTTTATTTTTCTTTTTACTTAAATCATGGGTTTTGGGGTTAAATAAATTATATTTAAAATATGTAGTTGAATTGGACTTATTTGAAAATAATTTAGTTGCTTATTATTAATGGTCATTTTGATACACCTTGTATATATCAGGGATAATATTCTCTTCCGCCATCAGAGGGCTAAAAATCGCGAGTTTATCCGAAAAAACAAATCATATTAAAAATGCAAAACCAGACCCATTGTGACCAGTGATTTTTTGTTCTCCAGTATATCTCTCTTAAAACAACCACCGTCACTACCAAGCCATGCTAATGTGTAACTTTTGAAGTTTAATAGTAGTATTTTTTTCAACTATATAATAGTCATAGGAAGAGACTCAACTCAAGCGTCTCAATAGTCTTTATCTTTTCAGAACATTTCCATAACTCTACCAAAAGTAATTAAAAATCAGGAGGCTCCCTTAGTTTGCAATTAAGACATTTCAAAAACCCCCAAAAAATGTAGGAAAAACTGATAGACCTTTAAGTCCTACAGGATCTGACTTTCCAATACCAAACGTATTATTTTATCCCAATATTTTTTTTACGATATTATGCATTCTTATTTAAATTTTTTATATCTCAAAAAACTCAAACGATCAGAAAAAATTAGCCCTCCAGAAACTTGTCAACGAGGACGTTGACGACTCTAAGGGTGGAAGAGTAATATCCCTCGATAAGTAATTATTATTATAAGTACTGCTGGTTCCATAATTTACCTATTTTCATTTTTATATAAGCATATGTTGATTAATAATCTGTATCAATATAGAGTCGAAGCTTCGGCTGTTCATATTGATCATAGAATTAAGTAGCCTTGTAGTTTAGTTAGGCCTTTATGTTAATAAATGTCTTTTAAAAGACAGTTTGCAAAATCAAGTACTTAACTCGTGAATTTTTTGTTCAAGAACTTGACTGATCAACTGTATTTGCGTGAAGATTGCTAACTGCACGCAATTTCTGGGGAATGTCAAACGAAAATAAACGACATTTAACTCTATTAAAAAAATCTCTGTTGATCGAGCACCGAAAATCCTTTTTGGATACCAACGGAGCCCCACACGCTGGAGAAGTAGTAGTAGGTCAAAAGTATGATTAGTCAATTTATCGTTGTTTTAAATTGAAATAATTTGTCTTTTGTGCTACATTGCACTATCCATTTTAAGCCTGCTTTTGTGGGGCGCCACTTTTTTTATTTATTTGGAAATTTTTAAACTGGAACGTCTCCATTACGTTTCATCAACAGAACAGCATTTTTATGTTCTTTCTAGAAGTTTTTACTTTCGTGCCGTAGGCTATCGGATAAAAACGAATTAAATCATAAAATATGTTATGTGCTCTAAAAACCACGATCTATGAACATTCACTCTAGGAAAAATTTAAAAAAAAATAAAAGGCTACGACTGGGTTCGAAACGTCAACCTAAAGCTTACCAAAAAATTCCTGAACCATTGGATCATTGCGGCTGCTATTGAGAAATTACTGAATTCACACCATATAAATGTTTTGGCGGATTCTTATTGCGCACAATAATAAGTCGACCAAGAAAGCCTACTAGTATTATAAAGTTTGTGTGTATTTTAGTCCTACAAATATTATAAAACTTGTGTTTTTGAGGCAGTGCTCGCAATTCTCTTGTTTAGTTGTGTATTCGTGGATGTGTCTGTGGGTGTGTGCGTGTTATTTCTTCCTTAATTGCGCAAAAACGGCTGTATCGATTTGGATGAAATTTGGTAAGAAGAGAAGGTGGGAATGCACGACCCTTGCATAATGGATTTATTTTTTCAGACGCATGTCTTTAGAGAAGGAGACCAATAGTAATTGACAAGCTCACGCAAAATGTTTGCCAGCTTAACATACTTGCTTGGTTACTTTTTTATCGTTTTCTAAAATGTATTCTGTCATTTAGCAATAATTCTTGCTCCTTTTTTGAAAGTAAAAAAGGAATTGGAAAAATGCAACAAAAAAAGGCGCAAAAATTGATTGCTTTTTTTAACGGCTCAACATTTCCCTAAGAATATCCCTTAGAATTTAAAAATAAATCTTTAAAACACTCTTGTATTGCCCTGGTGAATTATTTTTAAGTTTAGAGCATAGTGTTTATAGTGAAGATGCTGGGAAAACAATATCTATTTATGGATTGAGGTTGAATTATAGTAAAATAATGAATATTTTAAATGGCGGCATTTTTTAACTTTTTTTTAAACAAAAACAATTAAACCCTTTAAATTTCATAACTATATCAAATTATATGTATTCCAAAAATACCAATACAATACCAAAGTTTTTCTTATATTAATTAATTACATACAGTCTACAGTCCAGTGAAACGTGGTAGTTTTGGTGTTTTACTTAACCAGTCCAAAAAAAGTGAACTGAAACAAAGAAAAACAATACAATCCAAATAGTCCTAAGTCAGCCCCATGAGCCAGTCAAAAACAGTCCTGCTTCTAGCCTCAAATTATAAAATTAGCTAGAATTGACTTACAGAAATTTAAGATTTTTAGTGAATAATTATTTTACTAATAACTAATAAACAATCCAATAAAACGTATTCTATTATGCTCATTTCCTAAAATTAAAATCAAAGTAACATCGAAAATAAATAAAGCAGAAATGTTTTAATATTTTTAAAAAAATCATGACAACATCGATAAGATTTTTAATTTGTTATTAGTACCCAAGATTTAGCTCATGATAAGAATAGAACGCGGAATATTTTTATATGCAAAGCGCGTGTATTAGATATAGACGTTAACCTACGTTGGTTTGTTAGATTCTATGTCCTACACGTACGTTCTTTTACCAACTTAAATAAACTGACCATAGTCAAAAAACTTGTAGTTTTAAACCTTTTTCTCTTATGGAAAAGCCTAGGTATAATTATTTCGGGGTCTAGTAATTTTTTTTAATAGATGGCGATAGTAGTACAAAAATTCTAAATTTGTCATATTTCTCCCTTATCTCACGCCAGCGCGTAGAGGCGGATTTATTGATTTTTAGCCAACAACGGCAATGGCGTTTATTGAGGTTATTTTTGGTATTTTGAAAAGAAAGGAATTATTAAAAGCCACAGGCTTTTATAGTGTACGATGAGTAAAATAAAGTGTAGTATGAGGTGTAGTACAATCGTATATCAAATTTAAGCTATGTTTTATAAAATATTAGAGACGACACGACACCATGATGGGGTAACCCAGAAAGAAAGGCAGGTAAGTTTTTTTTTAATTTTACTAAATACCAAAACTGTTCACAAAAATATTATACCCCTGGTCAAAAAGTATTGAGAAGTTTTGTTTTACTCTGTAAAGAGAGACTAATCTTCTGTACCTTTAGTGCGCCTGCCTATACATTAAAGCGTTGTATGACAAGTTGATCATAACATGAGTGAGCATATTTTATCTTATAAAATTGAAAAAAAGGGAGTGGCTAAAGAGCCGGCAATTCGGCTGAAGAATAGCCGTGAGGCTAAAGAGCCCGCAATAATTATATTTTTTTTTAAATTTTTTCTAAACTTAATTAACCCAATGTAACCTAAACAGACACAAACCAACTTATTAAAAACCAAAACAACCCAAAAAACACACTTTAAACTAAATTAACCCAAGCTAACCTAAACAGACTTAAACCAACTAAATTAACCCAACCTAACCTAAACTAACTTACTCAAAGCCAAAACAACCCAAAAAACACACTACAAGCCCTACATCTTTTTTAGGCTTGTTTAGGTTAAGGTTGGGTTAATTTAGTTTAAAGTGTGTTTTTTTTGGTTGTTTTGTCTTCTAATAAGTTGTTTTGAGTCTGTTTAGGTTAGGTTGGGTTAATTTAATTTAAAAAAATTTAAAAAAAACAAAATATGAAAAACACATAATAAATAATTATTGCTGGCTCTTTAGCCTCACGGCTATTCAGTTAAATTGCCAGCTCTTTAGACACTCCCTAAAAAAAACTGCTGATGATGGCAGCGTGAGCTTCCAAAACATGTCGGGTTTAAAATAAATTCAGTGGATAAAGCACGGTGACCACCAGTCATAAAATCATAAAAAATCATAAAATTTTGAAAATTTGGTCATAAATTTATTTAAAAAAAATCAGCCCAGCTGGTGGTTACCCTAAGAATGATCAATTTGTTTGATTTATTTACATTTTTACAAATTTAATGTATTTATAAATGTATTTATAAATGTTATAATTTTATCTAATTAGCTAATGTTTGTTTTATTTCTTTTTACAGTTCAAAGAAGACACTCTTTAATTCTTAATGAAGTCAATGTGCCCAGACAGGCTAATCTTAAACCAAAAGCATGACATTTCTATAGGAAAGTTATTGATAGTTGTTGAGATTTCATTATTATAAAATAACAGAACATTACAGGCAACCTATTTATATTGACTTTCTTAAACTTTGGACAAGCCATATACAAAATTAATGGGTTCTTAAGATCGTTAGTCGTTTGTCGCCACATCCTTCTCTTTATCTGACTTTTCCCTTTTTATGAAGAGAATATGTTTTTGGGAAAGAAGGAAGAGACGCTTTTTAACTTTGAACACGTAAACAACGCGCTGCCGATCTCTTCGGGGTTTTTTACAAGTACATAGATCGACGCAGCTAGAGTTTCTTAAGATTAGTTTAGTTCTATCACTAGTGTAATTATCAAGTTTTTGTATAAAAAACAATATACCTATGTTCCAATTATACACTTAAAACAAACAAAGTTTTGGTCAATTAATCAAATATTGAAGTGCTATCAAAAGACAATTTATTTATTTATTTTCCAAACTAAAACTGGATTAATAAAATTAGACAAGTCGACCAGATACAAAGTGGTCCTCGCGAAGCGGATGAAAAGGCTTTTGAGCAAGAATTTATAAACACTAGTGATTTGGGACAAAAGTTAAAAAAGTGAATCAAAATCGTACGAGAAGGCGTTAACGGACACTTTTACGTACAGAATTGTTGTTTGAATTGAGTAAAACAACAATTTGGGATTTGAGAAAAGAATTTGTGGTCGTGCATTTGTGTAAGAAGACAAAAGGAGAAGGCGTTAAAGGACACTTCTACCCGCAGACAAAAAAGGTCAGATCTATAATGGTTAACAAAATTGGGATGCTGTTGAAAGCCGCAAAAGGGATTTTATTACGTCGGAAGTAATGAAGATGGGGAAATAATTGGTCCAGTCAAGAAAGTTGTGATAAAATAATTTAAGTTGCAATTTTTAAGATTATATTTACCTTAGTTGATTAGGGAAGGGTAAAATGGGCAAGCTATAAAATACCTGGGATAATTTTTTTTATATTATAATCAGGGCAGGTAATAAACATGGACAAGCTTATTAAGTCCAGGGGATCTGTTAAAGGGTCAATAACTAGGATTGAGAATTTTGTTAAGGCGCATGAAAGCGATTTTATAGATGTAGAGATTGAGGAATTTTCTACTAGGGAATTACACTTGGAAAAAACTTTTTGAAGAGTATTGCCAAATACAGTCAAAAATAGAGAGTGAGAAGGATGAGGAAGAGGTTGATAGGGCGGATGTGGAGACAAAATACTTTAAGATTTTGTCAAAATTAAAGTCGTTTATTCGAAAAATTGAAACGGCCAGTAGGGAAGCCAGCTCGAATAGTCAGAGCATGCTACCACCTCAACCTACTACCGTGATTGTCCAGAGTAGCCCAGAGATAAAGGTTCCGTCATTTTCGGGAAAAATTGAGGATCGGCAATCATTTTGGGATTTATTTAAAGCCATTGTTGATGAAAATAGTGCACCTACCAGCGTACAAAAACCTTTGCAATTAAAAACAGCTGTCAAGGGTGAAGCGATATTAATTATTAACAACTTGTCATTAACAAATGAAAATTATAAAAAAGCTGTAAAACTTCTAAAAGAAAGGTTTGAAAACAAGTTACTTGTCATTAATTCCTACCTAAGAAATTTATTGCTTGAGGTACCACCGGTTACCAAGGGCACTGGGAGTCAGTTAAAGGCATTTCTTTGCCATATACGACAACATCTTAATTCATTGGAAGCTTTAAATATACCAGTCGAATCATGGAATTTAATTTTAATATTTTGGTTTCTCGCAAAAATTGGATTATCAAACCAGCAGGGCATACGAATTGCAGAAAAATAATACAATGTTGCCAACTCTTTCTGAATTTTTGGATTTTTTAGATAAACGTTGTATCGCTTTAGAAAATGTAATGTCTACAGAAAATTCTGCGAGATGCAATAAAGAAAAACGGGTGAAACATTCTTTATTAGCAAGTCAATTCGAGGAGCAAATAATTAAATGCAATTATTGCAATCGAGAGGGGCATACGATAGGAAAATGCTTTAAATTTAAAGGGTTAAAGATGTCAGAAAAAAGACACTTTGTTAAGGAACAAAGATTGTGCTGAAATTGTTTGGGTTCCATGCACAATGTTGCGCAGTGCCAAGCAGAAAAACAACAAAACAGAACAGAACAGTAACAGAAGGCATCATACAAGCTTACACGTTAGTAATTGGCAAAAAGGTCGCGAAAATAAAATCCAAACTAGGGTTCAAACGGTGGTTGCTCAAGAAAATAATTCGCAAGAGCAAAATGAAGGGCAATCTGAGCAATCTTGCAACACTGCACAGGTCATTTCAAATTATATTCCTTGGGGTCATGAGGCAATTAATCAGATTGTCGCTATGGCAAATTCTAACTAGGAAATGTTATTGGGCACGGCACTGGTAAATATTATATTACAAAATGGCAAACGTGTGCAAGCAAGGGCACTGTTAGATTCGGGTTCCCAGACTTGTTTTATTACTACGGGGCTACCGCAAAAATTAGGTGACGTAAAATGTAATTCGATAGAATTGCAGGTGGGGGGTATCGGTAATAACATTACGCAAGTAAAAAAATTGGTAGACTTTACAATTGAATCTCGGGTAAACAATGGGTACAGCGTGAAAATATCTTGCGCAGTTTTAAATCAAATTACAGGTCAGTTGCCGCGGGTGTTTATTGATACTCAAAAAAGTAGCATATCAAAAAATATTGAATTGGCTGATAAGTCATATTCCTTGCCACAGGATATTGATATGTTAATTGGGGTAAATATTTATGCAGATTTATTGCAAAACACTAAACTGGGTTGGGTTATATGTGGTAGTGCACCTATAGGCAATTTAGGCATAAAATCGTTCCGGGATAATTTCCTTTGCACACAGACCATAAATTTATTTTGTCAAGCGGAACCAGATATAATTCCGAGATTCTGGCAACTTAAAGAGGTCTCAAACATAAAATTTCTGACATCCGAAGATAAGTTATGCGAGCAGAAATTTACGGACACTTGTAAAATATTAGACAATGGGGTTTTTCAAGTGTATCGGCCTTTTAAAGAACGCAACAGCTTTTTAAAATTAGGAGACTCGTTCCAAATAGCTAACAAAAGATTTATGGCTTTAGAGGAAAAACTACATCAAAATAGGGATTTGTTTATGTTGACCTAGGGCATGGAAAATTTGTTGAGTTTAGTGGGGAGCAAAATAGGGTGTTTTTACCTCATCATTGCATTTTACGGGAAGAAAGCTCGACGACCAAATTACGGGTGGTTTTCGACGCGTCGGTAAAGATATCAACCGGGTATTCATTGAATGATATCATGTTAAAGGGTTACACTGTTCAACTGGACCTATTTGACATTTTGTGTAGGTTTAGAACTTTTAAATATGTTTTGACTACTGATATCCAAAAAATGTATAGGATGATATTAATAAATCCAAAGCAAAAAATCTTACAAAACATATTGTGGCGTGACTCACCTAACGAAAAATTAAAATGCATCGAGTTGCAAACGGTTACTTACGGGACAAACTCAGCTCCATTTTTAGCAACGAGATGTTTAAATGAGTTAGCGTTACGAGAATCAACAACCTATCCGTCGGCTTCAAAGGCATTGTTACAACAATGCTATGTTGATGATATCTTATGTGGCGCTAACTCTAAGCAAGAAGCTTTGATTCTGAGGGACCAGTTGATTCAATTATTGAGATCAGCTGGGTTTTCGTTGCATAAGTGCTGCGCGAGCAATAGTTTATTATTAGAAGGAATAGATTTCAAAAATCGGGAAAATGAGTTAGCCTTACAGGATGAAATTTGTTCAAATAATGTTTTAGGGGTTACTTGGCTACTAACGCAAGATAAATTTAAAATCGAATTGCCCACAAAAATCGAGTCTAATGAAAGCGTGACCAAGCGGTTAATTCTGTCAAAAATTGCACAGATGTTCGACCCTTTGGGGCTAGTGGGACCGGTTGTTGTGGTGGCAAAAATAATTATGCAAGAAATATGGGCTAGGAAAGTTGACTGGGATGCAAGGGTACCAACAGACATTTTAAAACGTTGGATAGAATTTTTAAATACCCTCACAGAACTAAGTAAGTTACAAACTGGCTTGGGTTATATGAGGTAGTGCACCTACAGGCAATTTAGGCATAAAATCGGTCCGTGATAATTTCCTTTGCACACAGATCATTGTTTGTTTGATCTGAGCGCGATCAAAGAAATTCAAATATAGGGGTTTTCAGACGCATCATGCGCTGCTAATGGGGCTACAGTTTATCTAAGAACCATTTATGAGAACGATGAAATTTCGTGTAATTTAATTTGCTCGAAGTCAAGAATAGCCCCCTTAAAAACAGTTACTTTACCGTGTCTCGAACTTTGTGGTGCGCTTTTGTTGGCTAGATTAGTTCATAAGGTTGTAAATATTACAGATCTAAAAATAGATCAAACTTAACTCTGGACCGATTCAACAATTGTATTGGGTTGGTTAAAAATACCACCCAACAAGTGGACAAAGTTTGTCGCGAATCGCGTTTCGGAAATTCAGGAACTGACAATAAATTATAAATGGCATCATGTCAGGAGGCAGGAAAATCCTGCAGATTTCATTTCACGGGGTATGTTACCGTCAGAAATTTTGAAAAATGAAATGTGGTGGCACGGGCCAGAATTTCTTTTTAATTTAAATTTTGAATTTACAAAAACCATAAAAGATTTTTCAAAAAATTTACCAGAACAAAGAGCTGTTACGCATACACAGACAGTGATTGAGAGCGCAATAGATTGGTCAAGATTTTCTCAATATAGCCGTTTACAGCGAACAGTTGCGTACTGTTTAAGGTTTATTAATAATCTGAAACCAGGGTCAGAAAAACAAAAGGGAATTCTGACATCAAATGAATTAAAATTTTCAAATTTAAAAATTGTACAGTTACTTCAAAAAGAAAATTTGGCGCGAGAAATAGAAGTACTTAAAAGTGAAAATACAGTCCACATCAATAAAAATAAATTCAATCAATCAATGTTAAATGATAGCAACATAAGGTGTTTAAACCCTTTTTTAAATAAAATGCAAATTTTATGAGTTAACGGGAGACTCTCTCAAGCGGACATTGATTATAATCAAAAATTTCCAACATTACTTCCATCAAAAAATCACGTGGTAAAGCTGCTAATTAAATTAGAGCACATTAAACTTTATCATGCGGGTCCTCATGCGGTTCTTGCGAACTTGCGCTTAAGATTTTGGCCAATTCGTGGTTTAAATGAAGTTAAATCGATTGTCAAAAACTGCTTAACTTGTTATAAATGTAAGGCTAAAACCGCATCTCAACTTATGGGATCTTTACCATTAGATAGGGTGTCAATATCGCGACCATTTTTAAGGGTAGGCGTAGATTATGGTGGCCCATTATTAGTAAAACAGGAAAGAACTCGGGGTCAAACTGGAACCAAGGCGTACATTGCACTCTTTGTATGCATGGCAACAAAGGCAGTACACCTGGAACTGGTGTCCAATTTCAGGGGGTCAATAATCAACTTAATGACATGTACATATTTTTTAAATCGCAAGAAAATAAGGACCAAATTACAGGATATTTGACTCAAAAGGAAATTAACTTTAAGTTTATTCCTCCCAACAGTCCAAATTGGGGTGGCCTATGGGAGGCTGGGATAAAATCTACTAAATACCATTTGCGTAGGATAGTAGGTAATATGATTTTGACCTTTAAAGAGGTATCAACGGTTCTTACTGAGGTTGAGGCAATATTAAACTCTAGGCCTTTATGCCCATTGTCAAATGATCCCTCAGATTTCAATTGCTTAACTCCTGCACATTTTTAATAGGAGAACCGCTGACTTCATTTCCTGAAAAGGATGTTTTGAATATTCCAAGTAATAGATTATCCTTTTGGCAATTAGTTTTAAAAGAACGTCAAAATTTTTGGAAACGCTGGTCGGTGGAATATTTAAATAGGTTACAACAAAGGCCAAAATGGTTTAAGGTAAATCCCAATATAGAGATTGATAGCATTGTCCTAGTTAAGGAGGATAATTTACCTCCATTAAAGTGGAATATTGCAAGGGTATTAGAGGTTATTCCGGGTAAAGACGGTGAGGTCAGAGTAGCAAAAATTAAAACAAAAAATGGAATCTACATACGATCCATTAATAAGCTATGTCCTTTGCCGTATCAAAAGGAGTGTTGAAGCAAATACTTCAAGGGGGGGGGGAGAATGTTGAGATTTCATTATTATAAAATAACAGAACATTACAGGCAACCTATTTATATTGACTTTCTTAAACTTTGGACAAGCCATATACAAAATTAATGGGTTCTTTAGGTCGTAACTCTTATCTGACTTTTCCCTTTTTATGAAGAGAATATGTTTTTGGGAAAGAAGGAAAAGACGCTTTTTAACTTTGAACACGTAAACAACGCGCTGCCGATCTCTTCGAGGTTTTTTACAAGTACATAGATCGACGCAGCTAGAGTTTCTTAAGATTAGTTTAGTTCTATCACTAGTGTAATTATCAAGTTTCTGTATCAAAAATAATATACCTACGTTCCAATTATCCATTTAAAACAAACAAGGTTTTGGTCAATTAATCAAATATTGAAGTGCTATCGAAAGACAATTAATTTATTTATTTTCCAAATTAAAACTGGATTAATAAAATTAGACAAGTTGACCAAATACAATAGTAGTAAGCGATTGCAGAAAATGACCAGTTATATGCAATCATTCCATAGAAAATTAGCACTCGTAGAAAATGCTTATTATGTGCCAGATTAGAGTACAGCCGCAGAAACCTAAAGCCAGAAGACTTACTTTAGAAGAAAAGATTCTCTCCCTCAGTATTCTGAAATCAATTGGTAAGACGTACAGGCTATTGTCTAAGATTTTTGCTTTTTCCATGTAAAAGTTAATTAAAAAAACTGTTTGTAAAGTTTGTAGGAGTAAAGTTAATTATAAGTCATGATAATGATGTTGACAATGAACTTATTGATGCCTTGCAGTATAAAAACAGTAAGTTGACAAAACCAGGAACATACTTTAATTTTTTATTTGACAAAACACAAACTTTAATATATTTTTTAATCCCTAAAGTGACCACAATAAAAAAGTTAATTATTAGGTGTTTGTTCTGGTGGTGTAAGCAAGTTAATAAGATTTTTAAGATATTCTAAAAGGAGATTATTGCGATAAATAAAAAAAAATCAGCATTTTATAAAGCCAAACAAAAAAGATTTGGAAAAAAATATGTTTTCTTTCTTGAGGCTTTATATTGAATTTTGTGTACTAAATTATTACTAAAGGCAATTGTCCTTACCATTATCTGTGGAATAATTTTAACAATAATTATTTCTAGGTAATTTTTTTTAAAATAATTTTTACCTCGATTTTTACTATAAGGTAATATTTTATGTTTTTACTTATTTTACCAGGCGATTCATTATATTTTTCACCTCCTCTTTACTCCCTTAGCATTGGAAGGATAAAAAATGTTAAACTATGTAAAAAAAAATAAAGGAATTCTGGTATTCAACACTCCAATAATGAGTTAATGCAGTGAAAAATATAATGAACCCTTGTTTTGTTTTTAAACCTGTATTTGGGAAATGTACTTCCATTTTTTTTTTAATTACACATACTTATTTATGATCTGTCTGTATCTTTTTACCCAAACTTTTATAAGTTAAATTCTCAATAAAACTACAATAAAGGGTTTTGTAAAAGGACCTCACCTATGAAATTAAAAGGCAAAATGTTTTTTTCATAACATTTCATTTGTCAAAAGTACACATTTATCTTTTAAGTTCAGTGTGCCCAAAGACAAAAAGAGTAAAAAAAAAATCACAAAAACAGCAACTTTTGATTTATCTTTTAAACTTTTTTTGTTTTTTTGGGCACATTGTGGTCCTTTTTGGTATGCCAAGAAAAATCAATGTTACACATTTGTAAAGTAATATTGACTTTTTATTTAAAAATCAATATTCTTTTTTAGTATTAATTTTTTTGGTTATCATGTGTGGTGCTCCATCTATTTGTGTTTCACTAAACTATTTCTATGTCGGGCGCCAAGGTCATAATTAGTTCTGTAGCACATTACAGCAGATAACATTCTGGTCTACCAGCCAGACCGAACCCAATTTTTTATACGTCCGTTAGACGGATGGATAGTCTTTCTTTTACGCAGTAACGCATCCGTCGCGTCGCTTTAAAATGTCCGTCTAAACTTCCGTCTTTTGAACTTACTTGCCGTAAAGAAAAATTAGGAAGAAAAAAATGACATAAAAATAGGATCAGCCTTGATGGGAATTTTTCAAACATTCAAAATAGAAGATATCAATACGTACACTAAATGCCTAGACAGACCATTTTTGTGCATTGATTTTTTTTTTTCATTTTTGGTCTTGGCTTCTAACAAAACCATATAGGTACCAAAAATCCAACCTTTAGGATTTTTGTCTGTTTTGTTTGTTTCTTCCAACGTCACGAAAAAACTACTAAACGGATTTTAATGGGACCACTGAATTTCTTGTAGTCCTAGGCTGGACATAGGCTTTATTTTATCAAAATCGGGATCAAAATCAAAATCATTGGAACAAAAGTTATGACTATTTAAAGCAAGGAAAATAAGGGAGAATGGGTAAAACACCAGGAAAAGCTACGGTTCTTCAGCTAGTTTCATATAAAAATATAAAATTCTAAGTATAATTTGTTTGTTTTTGCCGGGTATCATTGCAACCAAACAAATATAAATAAATTACAGACCCCAAAAAAGACCCGATTAAGTATCAGTACGTTTAATATTGTTTGAATTTTTTTGTTTTTTTTTGTAAAAAAAACACATTCAAGTTTTTGTAAAAAAAATGCATTCTATTTCGAAAAAATAATACATTTTTAATCAAATCCCAAAAAACGATCCTTTTTCCGCATCATATTAATTTGGATTGAAAATAAACATTGGATTGTAGATGATTAAGTAAATGAATGAGATTAGTAGAAAATTATTAAATTAAAGTTGAATTGGTATAGGCTAAGTCGGCACCATTTTGAAGTTACTATTTGCAACACTAACTATGAGCACTGATCATATAGCGAAACGTAAAAATAGGTAACACATTTTTTTTTGTTTACCAACTTTTATTATTAATTGCGCTTGCGTATATGTTATTAGTGTCAAAAATAATGAAGATTTAGCTTATGCCAATTCGACTTCGTTCCGATAACACCATAGTTTTTAAAATATTTTTTTTTTAGGTATACTTTTCGCTTCTCTGCCTATCTACTGTGGCGAAATTTCTACTCCCAGAGTTAGGGGAGTATGGGGTAATTCAATGGCGTTCTTTTTGTATGCTGGACAGTTTACTGTAAATGTTTTAGGTAAATTAAGACACCATTAATAACATGAAAAATATTTTCTACTTTGAGTTAAAAACATTACGTTAAAAAAGTACAACGTTTATTCACGCGAGGTAAATAAATATTTATTTACAAGGGCGAAAACTACGCTTGCAGAGTTTGGGCATGCTAAGAAAGGTTGAAAAGACACCTGTGAAAACAAAAATTCCTACTTAACATTTTCCGCACAATGCTTACCATAAGCAGATCTCCCTATGTGGATTGAACTTATTATTGCTTAGTGGTTTCTTAAGGTGCAGTTAGACTGTGGTAGTGTAGTCGTCGTTGCATTGCAGCTGTAGTGAATTTTTTTCCATAGATAATGCAGAACAGAATATTTTACATTTTTTGGTACACGCTTTTTATAATAATTTACTTTGTTTAATGTTTTAAACAAATATTGGTGATAATAGACCCTCTTGCAAAATTTTTGAACATGTTAAAAGATCCACCTTACATATTTCTTTTGTATTAATCAAGAAACTTCCGTTTTTTCTTAATATAAGTTCAAAAATGCTTTAGTTTTAAAACTAGGGTTGATTGGGTACCAAAGATGGATAAAATAAAACTTGGGGAAGAAAAAAATGTGGTAATTTTGTATTTGCATACATACATACATACAGTCAATAGTGTGTTCAATGGTACTGGTCATAAATTAACAAGGAACTATAGTAGTTATATCTGATCCGCTGATTGGTCATTCTGATTTACTATAATTGTGAATAAATTAGAGCCTTTTTTCTAAGTGACAAAAAGCTCTTACTTTTAGCATTACTTCGTTTGCATGGACAAATTATATTAAATAATTTACCTTCTTAATCTTATATATTGCTTTAGTAATAACCTTTAGAAAAGTTATCCCCCTTTTCTACATCAAACTAGTAATTTTCTAACATTTTCCCTCAAATATTACTTATATTACCCACTAGACATATTACTTTTATTACACACTAGCCACCGCCGCGCCGCTTTGCCTGCGGTTTTACCCATTTTTTTCCGCTTTTATTTCTTTAAATACCATAACTTTTGTTTCCGTAAACCGATTTTGATGAAATAAATGTCTATGTGTTGCCTGTGCGGTCTATGCGTGATGCTGGAACAAACAGACATACATACAGACAAAAATTGTAAAAATTGCATTTTTGGTATCTCGTTTGGTCGAACAAAAAAATGTAAAAAAATAGTCAATGTACAGAAATAGTCCTTTTAGAAATTTATTATATTTATAGATAAACAACCAATTATAGTCAGGGGGATAAGTGGAGATTTTTCCAAATTTCATAAAAATTCAGACAGACAGACACCATCAAAAAATTTTATATTTAGGTCTTTCTTTTTGCCGATCCCATTAGCCTATACTATAGTATGGATGAATAAAACGACTGCCTTATTTATAATATTGCTATTGCTATTTTGATAGAGTGATGAAAGAGAAAAATTTAGAGATAAAAAGTTTGGTCACCTCTACTGATAGCTGTAGGTATTGCAATATGTATATTGACTATATAAAGCTATAGGTATTTATATTCTTTGGTTTAAAAAATATTCAATGTACAGAAATTAGAGATTTACCAATAAATGTACCAATAAATTTTAGAAAATTAATAGTTTAATGTAAAAAAATGGGGGTTTACTGTATCACCACTGCGTATTGTAGGTAGGTAACATTAATTTTACATAGGTAAATAGGTAGGACATAGGACATAGGTAAATATAATACCTTCTTCGTTTTATTTTATTGAAAAGATCGACTCTATGCTTTTCCACGAAATCACTCTCATGCTTAACGTTGGTGTACTTATGCCATCTCTTTCATACGTGCCCGAAAATATCTAACTATCTCTGTGTGAGTTTTTTTTAATACAACCACCGTGCACCGCTATCGTATTATATTATAACTTTTCTAAAGGTTATTACTAAAGCAATATATAAGATTAAGAAGGTAAATTATTTGATATAATTTGTCCATGCAAGCAAAGTAATGCTAAAAGTAAGCGCTTTTTGTCACTTAGAAAAAAGGCTCTAATTTCTTCGCAATTATAATAAATCAGAATGATCAATCAGCGGATCAGATATAACTAGTATAGTACCTTGTTAATTTATCGCTAATACCACTGAACACACTATTGACTGTAAGTATGTATGCAAATACAAAATTACCATATTTTTTTTCTTCCCCAAGTTTCATTTTGTCAATCTTTGGTACCCAATCACCCTAATTTTTTTGAACTTATATTAAAAAAAACGGAACTTTCTCGGTTAATGCCAAAGAAATATGTAAGGTGAATCTTTTAACATGTTTAAAAATTTTGCAAGAGGGTCTGTTATCACCAATATTTGTTTAAAACATTAAACAAGGTAAATTATATTAAAAAGTGTGTACCAAAAAATATTGTTAACTATTTATTTGTAAAATATCCTGTTCCGCATTATCAATGGAAAAAAATTCACTACAGCTGCAATGCAACGACGACTACACTACCACAGTCTAACTGCACCTTAACTGGTTCTTAATGAATTTTAGTCAATAACAACACTACAAGTAATCAAATTATTAACCAACTGACTATTAACGTTTAACGATTTTTCTATATACTGCTAAAAGATTTTCCGTCTGTCATAAATAGATAATTTAATAAATCTAATAAAATTATATTTCCCACTAAACACCAGAATCGTAGTAAACGTCAGACACATGTGGAAAAAAATATATTTTTTCAAATACTATATAAAATATGTTAAAATTAGGTCAACTTTTGGAATTAGAAAATCATATAGGAAAACTTACCTCAAATTTTAAACAAAAGCATGACTAAACATATATTTTATAAACAATAATACACACCCAGCAAACAAAAATTGGCCCAAATTTTATTCTCATTTTAAAGATAAGGCTTAAATCTAGGGGCCTCTATTAATAGATATTTTTTGAATTTTGACTTTTTAATTGAATTTTGTGAAATATGGATCCAAATATGGCCTGCTTACATCTGCAAGACTAGACAAGAATAGCAAAAAGTACCACCAGAGAACCCTAGATTCAAGCTTTGTCTTTCAAACGGTTCTAAAATATGTGACAAATTTCTGTATTTGGATAAAAAAAGGTGACGCCAAAAATACCTTTGCACGCGAATTTTTGCATAAGTGAATGAGAAAAAGCTGCCTGCCAAGAGTATACTTTTAGTAATGGAGCCTTGTATTATCAATATGAAAAATTGAGAAACTCAACTGAAACTGTCCGAAAGTTATAATAATTTTACTATTTCTTTCTGAAATCTGGGTATTTTAAACTAAAATCTACTTATTCAAAAGTAATTTCACTGTGCTGGTAGATAACTTGAACCACAAATTATATATTTTATTCACTTCACCCCTTCCACTTTACCCCTTTCCTTACCACCACTCTTCGACTTCCCCTTCCTCTCATACCTATTCCTCGAATTCCCCTTATCTTCATCCCCACTCTTCACTCCCCCATTCACCCCCACCCTTTATTTCCACCATTCACTTTACCCCTCTACTTTTTTGCCACCACTTACTTATTATATATATATATATATATATATATATATTAGATATTATTTATTAGAACGACCACACCTTAATGCATTTTGTAAAGGGTGTATTGGAATACTTTAAAAATAAAAGCGAGTTCAGTTTTAGTTTCAGCTTCAAGATTAAAAAAATTGTTATAAGCTCTTAAAAATCTGGAAAAATAAAATAAATGTACTTTTCATCTTAATCTAAAGACGTCTTTTCGCAACCGATGATTTCGAAACCGCTTTGAAAACATACGTAAAATGTTATTTTGGCGACAAAACGGTGACTTTACGGTTCAAAACATTTCAAAGGATTTCGAGAGCTCCTCGGCCGCCGTTTCGAATACGGTTCAATATGGCGGTACTTGTCAATTTTTAGCAATAATGAAAATAGGCCAAGGTTATCTAGCGGAGACAAAAAAAAGGCTCACTTGTGGATCTAGGACATCTATTTCGAAAAATCACAAAAAGCACTTCCAAATCCAAAAAACGAGAAGCCACCCAAACACAGCTGATTAATGTCATTCAATAATTGTGATTTTGGCGATCAGTGGCGATGATTCGAAACGGTGACGTTGTGGTTGAAACGGTGACGTATGTTTTCAAAATGTGCTTTCGAAAACATCAGTCGCGAAAAGACGTCTTAAAAGTAGTTGAAAATTAGATGCGTTACCAAATACATATTTGTTTCCTACATAAATTAATAAAATGTTATGATATTTATACTTTTCCTTATTTGCTTCGAGTTGACAAGCTAGTGACCTGACAAGATACCCTATTTTACTGACAATTTGCGCTTCTGAATTGATGTAAGTATCTTCGATTGAACATTTTACTACCAATTTATTTTTAAATTTCGCAAGACAAATAAATGGGTGGATGTCACCCTCATGACTGTCAGTTCAGTTTCGTCGACTCCCTAACTGAACTGCACGTCTCCATGTCTCCAAGATTCCACGTTGATCAGGAAACTCTTAGTTATTATGGAGAACACTCATAAGACGTCTGGCCAACTCCGGTTTATCCAAAGCACGGAGAATTCAATTTCTTGCGTGAAAACCAAACAACATAAACTAAACGTAATCTCAAACGACTTCAAACAACTCCAACACCCTAGAAAGAAACACCATGAATTACTGAACAATTTTTTAAGAAATTATAGACACAACCTTGGTATGATATGATTTAAGCTTTAAATCAATAAATAATTACCTCAAAACCGAAGGTTCCTTTTCCTGTAAAGAGGGTTTCTTTTCTTTCAAAGAGAGTTCCTTTTCTTTTAACCACTTCTTAAAAATTTAAATTTTGCTGAAGGTTGTCTTTTAATCTTTTGTTTGCAACCAAGAAAACAATATTTGGTTTAAACAAACGATATCTCTTTTAAACAAGAGAAAATCTACAATAAAATACTACTTGATCAATTGCTAACTAGTATCAAACAATAATCATCCATTAATAGAAATAGAAGAGAATGGAAAAAAAGTTTATTCAAACAATTAATATAACATAAATATTGTTGAATTGTGTCAAGAAATTCATTATTTTAAAATAGTTACTAAATTGTAGTGTACATTATGATAAATCATTAAAACATATTTAATTACCAACTAAATAAAAATAAATAATAAAAAAAAATAATTAAACTAATATAAAACGCATACCTTAAGAATAAGGCCTAGTATCTAAAAAGATGTAATTTAAAAACGGAGTCGGTGGTATAACATAAATTAACAAACATAACGTTAAGATATTAATTAAAACGGTAAGTAAAAAAAAGAAATATACTTTAATAAGACGAAATAAATCTAGGACATTAACGTTTTTTAAATAGGTTTAAGGTGCATTTTTGATCTCTACATCTAATTTATTGTGAAGCTTACAACCACTAAATAAAATGCCTCTTTGAAAAAAACAGTTTTATGTTTCTGTGGTAGAAGAAGATTTCTATGGCGCGTGAGGATTCCAAGCTGTCGAAACGTATCTCTGCAGCTTTCACCATATTTCAAGCCAGTCACAATTCTTACCGCGAACTTCTGCAAAATTAGAACTCTGTCAATATCAACACAGTTTCTCCAGTTGGGGATTCCATATCTGAATTGCGAATGAATGTTACCATAGTACAGAGTAAGTTGCTCAATGCTTTGATAAGAAACTAAGACCAAAGCATCGCTGTCTAAGTGTTTTGCACAGATTATTAATATGTGCATTAAAACGCAAAGCATCATCCAAAAAAACACCTAGAAGTTTAGCGTTTTCTTCTGGAATTAATTTTTTGTCTTTATCTGCAAAAACCTTTGTGTCAGACTTGTCAAAATGTCTATACCAAAAACAGTTAATAAGTTTTATCAAAATTTAAAGATACATGGTCATTTTTTGCCCATGCTATGATTCTATCATAAACCTCGTCTATTTTGAAATTTAGAACTATTTTATTGTTGGTGAATATGACCACATTGATATCATCTGCATAGGCTGCTACATGTACGTTTTCTATTTTATCTAAGCAGATAATCAAGTCTGTAATAAAAATATTAAAGAATAATGGTCCTAATATAGATCCTTGAGGAACCCCTGCCTCAACTTGTCAAAGTTATTTCGAGTATTATTGGTATCTGCTCTTTGTTTTCTATTTTCAAATATGACTCATTCTAGCCTTGTGGAATTCCCGTGACACCATACCGCTCAAGTTTCGCCAAAAACAATCTATAATCCACAATATCAAAAGCTTTCGAGAAGTCGATAAATAGACCTGCAGAACTTTTATTTTTATCAAGAGATTGAATAATTAGGTTTGTGAAACTACTAAGAATAGTTTCAGTACTTCTGTTTTTTGTAAAACCATGCTGACCCGATGAAAAATGATTATTTCTAGCAAAAAAGGACGTGAATTGATCGTGAACGGCAAGCTTAACATTTTTTGAAAAACCTCCTAATAAACCTATAGCCCTATATTTATTAAAAACTTGTGAATCGCCTTTTTTAATAAGGGTTTAATAATACCTACTTTTAATTTGTCCGGAAAAATTCCTTTGTGTAAAGATAAATTAACTAAAAAATGTTAATGGTCTGCTAAAGTATTAGAGTATTTCTTTATAAAGTTATTTGAGGTCAAATCATCGCCAAAAGAGTTAGACGCTTTCAGTCTCTTTATGTAGGAGTTTATGTCAGATTCCATTATTGAAATAAAAAACATAGAATTACGGTTAGAATTAATATTTTCGCGTAAAAATACCTCATTAAATTGTTGGTTGCTTTTTTTTGTAAATAAATCTCTAGACCTTTCCACTACAGCCAAATCATCCAACATTTTCTCATTTTCTGCAAAAGAATCAAACAAATTGATCGAGTTTTCCTTATTGGACAGATTTTTAATCATAACAAAGTTTAATAAATCAAAATGAAGGCCAAAACAAAGTGGCGGTTACTAAATTAAGTTGATGTTCCTTCTTGACCTATTACTAACAACGCATTTTTACTGCCCATTATCAACCATTAGAATAAATTCATAAAACAAAGGACTCTAAATTTATTTTACACATCAAAAGCTAACAATAAATTATAACATTTTATGAACTGCAAAACGAAACCGTTACACTACTACTACTACTACCACGACCCCTTGTAAGGTCGGGGAATTAAAAGAATAGCCTTACGTTTCGTCCTCCCAGTCGTAAAAGCCGACGTAAACGGACACACACAAGCATGCACACCCACACACACCCACACACAAGCACTAAGGGAGAGTCGACACATCCAGAGGATCGGGTTCCAAGAGTCACTCGAACTTCACGATGGGACGGGCCTAACTAAAACATACACCCATACGAATTCACATACACACACCTGCATTACAAACCCACATACATATACACGCCCCATTACACACATTCATACATATATACAAGAGAGAGTGAGAGTATGCAAGGATCCTCAAGCGCGGAGGCGTACGGGGAGTGTCTGGTACCATATGGATGCGGAAGGGGCTGAAGTGAGCTTGCTTTGCCGAAGTGTTTGCCACGTCAGGGACCAGCCCCTTCGGGCCTTGATGTAGTAGTGTGTATTGGATGCAGAGGTCGGACTTCGCATTGCTCTGGGCGTGCCTCTGTCCGTGGATACTGGGATGGAGAAAACGAAGGCTAGGCGACAGTAAACTGGGGTTGGGCAGGATGGTCTGAGGGTATAACTGCTCCCAGTTATTTCGGCCTGCCCTCTACACACGAAGCGCTGGCAAAGTGAAGGAGAGTAATGGAAAACCTAGAAAGTCCGCAGAAAGAAGATGATAACGTCTTTCATGAGGTAAACAATTCCTTTAGCAGAAGAGATTCTCTGGTTCATTCACCACCAAGAAGCAGGTCGACATCAACAACGATAGAAAAAAAAAGGAGAAGGGAACTCGCATGATCACAAGAACAGGGATTCTAAAAGGAAAAGGATTAAAACACCAGATGACCCTTCAGCACTGGAACTTCAGCGGCGTATTGAAAACATGGAGTTCGAATACAAATATCTTTGAGAAACTATTAGAAAAGAAAAGGATGAAGTTAAGAATCTTCAGACAAAGCTACTGACAGAACCGAAAACCAAAAAGAAATAAAGGATTCAGTCGTCAGAATTAAAAACTACAATAAAAAAGTCGAGGTAACTCTAAAGCGATATGTTTGGGGCGCTAAACAAAGTAAGACCCGTGACACAACGAATCGAAGTGAGTAAAAGCATTCAAGAAGTAGGAACCTAGACTATCAGCAAGCAAAAGGACGAGAACGAACGTCTAATTAGCGAAATAAATTCTAAAATATCAGAGAAGCTTATTGAACAAATGGTATTGTTTAAGATTTTGGTTGAGTCCAAGTGGCCCGAAGAAGTTTACAAGAATTGTAAAACCTTTTGGAAATTAAAACGGAGAGAGATTAAGTTATAATTTTTAAAGAATGCCAGACCATAGAAGACACGGTCATAAAAACATGCCTGTAAAGAAATCCGCTTACACAGATGGTGAAAAACGTACAACTGAATAAAGGAAAAATGGCACTTGGGAAAACGGCCAGTTCTATAGTCAGCGATGAGTGCACAGAAAATAATGAAAGCCACATATATGTTATCCTGACAGACAAGGGGGGAGAAACATCATTGACAAGGCTGACCTAGCAGCCAACTTCATTAAAACAGTGGATAGTGCAAAGGCGAAAGGAAGAGACATACCAACATGCCTGGTTAACGGAACTATTAAGAAGCTAAGAATAAGAAAAATGCTGGAATATACATGTAGAAAACAAGGTGTTGACATTAAGATCCAAATAAACAAAGTTCAGCACCAGAGTACAACCGGCTGGAGAGCGCAAAATAGAAAAGACAATACAAACTAGGAAACAATAGTCCTTAAACCAATAGAAGGCAAGACCTATTTGGACATTACAAAGAGCATGGAAAAGAAAGTAAACACTACCCACATAGCAAGCCATGGATATTTATATCCGATGGATATACATTTCTAGGTTATATCCGTTGGATGTCCAATTGATGTTCCTTGCATGGACATACATGAAAATAGCTCCATTGGATGTTCAGTTGACATTCCTTGTATGGACATACAAAAAAATGTATCTCCATTGGATATACACTAACGTATATGCAATTTAGATCCCTTTCATGGACATTAATAAACGTACCTCCAACAGATATCCAGTGACGTATATGCAAAAAAGGTCCATTCCTTTCATGGACATTCATAAATGTACCTCCACCAGACATCCAGTAACGTATATGCAAAAAGGGTCCTAATACTGAATATCCAAAGTATGTGCAATTTACATCCCTTTTATGGACATTCATAAACGTACATCCAGGGACGTATATGCAAAAAAGGTTTCAATTCTGAATATCCAATGGATGTTCAATTTACATTTCCTTCATTGACATTCATAAACGTACCTTCACCAGACATCCAGTTATATGCAAAAAGGTTCCAATTCTGAATAACAAGTGGATGTGCAATTTACATTCCTTTCATGGACATTCATACACGTACCTCTACCAGACATCCTGTGACGTATATGCAAAAAAAAATCCAATTCTGAATATTCAGTGGATGTACAATTTACATTTCTTTCATGGACATTCATAAACGTACCCCCACCAGATATCCAGTGACGTATATGCAAAAAATGTCCCAACTCTGAATATCCAATGAATGAGCAATTTACATCCATTTCATGGACATTCATAAACGCAGCTCCACCAGACATCCAGTGATGTATATGCAAAAAAGGTATAAAATCGAAACATCCAATGAATCCGCAATTTATATTCCTTTTATGGACAGACACCACCAGACATTCGGTGACGTATATATGCAAAAAAGGTTACAAATCTGAACATCCACTCTGTGCTATTTACATCCCTTGCATGGACATTCATAAACTGTAACTGCACTGGATATTCAGAAATGTATATGCAGAAAAGGTCCCAATACCACCGCGTTTGGTGGTGACATATACATTACGTACATATATTTTGTAGAAAGTAAGACACGGCTCGGAACACTTTTTTGATTTTTTGCCGAATAAGCTAAAATTTCTGGTTAGCCCACCAATTCAAAATATTCAAACATTTGAATCAGTGGCCTTAAAAAGTGCTCCTAGCCGTGTCTTAGTTTTTGATTTTCAATTATTTTTTAATACCTAAACACTTAATTAATTTTTTCTAGGGTTTTTCTGGGGTTTTTTCTGAGGTTTTTTTTTCGTTTTTTTTTTTATCAGAGGTATTTTTATTTACATGTATTTTGTCCGTTTTTACCCAAAGAAAGACATAAATAATGGATTGAAGAGGTTACACTGGATGATTCGTCTTCCCGTTAAAAAACTCTTAAAACGACTACGCACTTGTAGTCCTTGCCGGCATGTTGCCAAGCTTCCGTAATTTTTTTTGAACAGTAAATACATATTTAAAATTGAATACCTTAGTAGAGTAAGAAGATGTTACAAAAATTATAGATTAAATTAAACTTCTTTTAAATTTAACGGCATACCTTCTATTTTTTTTTAAATCTGAAAATATCAAGACAGAAGCAATAAAAACTTAATCCATGTTTTGACAACCTTATTTTTTTCTTTGAAATCTGGCAACACCGCTACCGAGAATTGATGTCTGACAGCCTAGGTGCCTAGACTAGCTTCTCCTTGCTAGACGCCAGACAAGACTTTACTTGCAGTGACTTGTATGCATTAGCGGAGTGTGGTAGCCGTTTCTTTGCTTTTATGGTTTTTTTGACATGGAGCCTTTAATTTGACAAGTTGTTACGGTCCCATTTGGACCGTAAGAATAACCGTGGAATTGAGGAATTTAAGTAGTATTATTTTATGTCCATGGGCCATTTAGGGATGAGAATATCCGTATAGCTTAGCTTTGGCCGAAAGGCAAGGCAAGGTTTAATGTTTTTTTTTATTATTTAAAAAAAATGGGAGAAAAGAATACTAAAACCCCCAAATCTTCTTTACTAGCTAATATCTAGAAATTTGTTAGTAATTCTTAAGTTTTACAAATTACTTCTGTTTCTTATTTACATTAAAAATCAAAAAGACAAGTTAACTAAGCTGTTTAAGTAGTATAATTTTATGGGAAAATTGGTCTTATCCATCGCATTCGTTATCTGTTATAAAAAGTATAAGTAGGGTTGAGGATATCTGTATAGCTTAGCTTTGGCCAGAGGGCAAAATAATGGGTTTAATGTTTTTTTTTTAAATAAAAGGGAGAAAATAGTACCTAAATCCCCACCAAAACTTCTTTACTGGCTGATATCTAGAAATTTGTTAGTACTTCTTAAGTTTGTAGCAATAACAGTATTTTCGGTGGTGTTAGTAACGTCAATCCGGATAGAGTTGATGTCAACCCTGATGATGTTGATGTCAGCAGGCACACTTCTGGAAAGGAAATCAGAAACTACGTTATCCTTAACCTTGAATGATAGTATAATCGTAAGGTTGAATTCTAAGGGCCCATCGGGCAAAACGAGCGGTGGGAGCCTTTATTATTCAATTATTCAACCAACCGTGACCTCGAAAGCAAATTACCTTCTCACGTCACACTGCAAATTAAATGGCCTACTAAAATCAGGGCACGAAAGTATGGGAGCAGAGATGAGCGCGTTTTTGATCTTATCAAATGCTTGTTGACATTCGTCACGTCACTTAAAGGTAATACTCTTCTGTGTCAACCTCGTCAGCGGGGCAACTATGGAACTGAAATCCGGCACAAATTTCGTACACCACCCTGTCATTCCTACAAATCTCCTAATCTCTGTCTGATTCTTCGGGGGTTCCACTTTCCATTTTTTTAATCAATATCGACCTGTAGTCCCCTAGAATTAACGACATAACCTAAAAACTTTAAGGATGGCATACAAAACCTGCAGTTATCCCTGCCCAGAGTCAAACCAGACGCTGTGAGACGATCAAACACTTTTCTCAAAACTCTAAAATGTGTCTTAAAATATGAAGCAATACAAATAATATCATCCAAGTAAACCAGCACGTAATTTTCCAGATCAACTCCTAGGATACTATCAATTAATCTCTGCCATGTTGCCGGCGCATTGGACAATCCAAAAGGCATTTTTTTAAACTCGTACAGGCCTCTACCCGGTACCGTGAAAGCTGTGTACTCCTGACTCTTAAGCTTAACTCCGACCTGGCAATAAGCCGATTTTATATCCATAGCGATAAGATATCGAGCGCCCCTCAATCGATCCAAAACGGTGGATATATAGGGCAATGGATAAGCGTCCCTCTTCCTATGGTGGTTTAATTGTCTAAAATCTACACAAAAGCGGTAGGTGTTGTCGCTCTTGGGCACCAGTAGTACAGGAGAGAACCACGCACTCTTAGAATAAGCAATAACTCCAGCAGAGAGCATGTTTTCCATTTCGTCATCCACAATTTTCTGTTTATGAGGAGAGACAGGGTAATACCGTTGTTTGATAGGTCTGACTTTGTCTTCCATGGTTATTTCATGTTGAGCTACGGTAGTGTACCCAAGCGAGTTACCCATTTTGGTGAATTTTTCATCCAATAAGCTGTCTAAGCATCTTCGTTGGTTTAAAGTAAGGGTTTCGGTGTCTTGGATTCCTACGTCGCTTTGTATCGAATGAGCTTCCATTAACGAATCATTCCGAAAATGCCAAACGTTTTTCTCAAGTTGGGAACCAGATCCATCTAAGGCCAGAAGTCAGTCCATAAAATTAACTTGTTGGGAATCTCTGGTACTACCAGAATGTCGATAACGTAGACCTTTTACATTAAAGTAATTGGAGTCTTACAAGTGCCTATACTAGAGCAGGATTGACCATTCGCCACTGTACGTTAGACTTATCCAGAACAAGACCAAGTCCTTTTAGAAGTTCGAAGCCGCCCTGCCCCACCAGAGTCCAAAAGGCCCAATATGACATGTCCCAAAGTATTCACTTCCAGATAAGGACGTTGATCCCCTTCCGCGTAAGAGATGATGTAGTCCACCAAAGCTTTTCGTTCTTCAAATGCAAGTTTGGCTGAATATGCGTTAGACTGGATCATTGTACGGTCTTTTAATGTGGCAAGTTTTTTGAATACGATGGACAATTTTTCTTTATGTACCTAAGTTCGCCACAACCCCAGCATTTCACTCGAATCGGTTGAGGACAGTGTGTTCGCCGATGATCAGTTTGTCCACAGTGAAAAAATCTTGCAGGCTGAGAATTTGTTGTCGGTTGTTGCGTTTGCACAGCCCTAACTGGAACAACTGGTCGGGGTTTACTATTATAAGATAAATGTGGTTCCTGAAGCTGTGATCGAGATTTCGATGATGATGGACAATATTGTTTGAAAGTTTGAGACAATGATGTGTTTGAAATTAACTTTGTGTTTCGGACTTCCATTGTCTATATTTTATTTATACACTATAGAGTATATATAGACAATGTAAGTCCGAAACACAGAGTGAAAGTGGACAACATTGTTGAGCTTGCCACAGTATTTGTTCTGGTGCTTTGAATTTAGTAATAAATTTTCGATCGTGACAGTTTCCTGAAAAACTAGTGCTTTCTGCAAAGTGGGCAACAAACTCCTTTTAATTACCATAACTTGGTCTCTCTCTGATAGTTTATTTCTGATTAACTGTCTGATCTTTGCATCCTTGGGATGTAAAAGAAAACCTTCTCATCCGCTCCTTGTGTCCTCCGTTTGATGTCGTCTAGCATAACTGACTGAAAATTTAAAGGGAGGTACATGTCGAGTAGCTTATTATTGAAATCCTCCCAATTTCTAAAGGTGCTGATCCTGGGTCCGTACCAATCTCAGGCATCACCCCTTAAAAGATCATAATCAGACTTAAACAAACGATCCTTGAAAACCCAGAATCTGGATAATGATGTTGTCTGAACTCTGTCCCACTTATAGGATATTGATCCCGGTTGTTCATTCCATTCACTGAAACCAAAATTTTCTGACAATCCGTTATTCTGATTGTTCGCCACTCCAAAAAGTATTTGGTTCTCAAATCAGCGGAGTATCGTAAACAGGTCTGCTGTTATTGGAAATTTAAATTCTCCTGTAGGCCAGATGACGGGACGTCATCCGCTCCTTGTGTCCTCCGTTTGATGTCGTCTAGCATATCTGACTGAAAATTTAAAGGGAGGTACATGTCGAGTAGCTTATTATTGAAATCCTCCCAATTTCTAAAGGTGCTGGTCCTGGGTCCGTACCATTCTCGGGCATCCCCCTGAAAAGATCATAATCAGATTTAAACAAACGATCCTTGAAAACCCAGAATCTGGATAATGATGTTATCTGAACTCTGTCCCACTCATAGGATATTGATCCCGGTTGTTCATTCCATTCACTGAAACCAACATTTTCTGACAATCCGTTATTCTGATTGTTCGCCACTCCAAAAAGTATTTGGTTCTCAAATCAGCGGAGTATCGTAAACAGGTCTGCTGTTATTGGAAATGTTTGGAAATGACACTCTATAAGCATTTAAATTCTCCTGTAGGCCAGATGACGGGACGTCATCGGGAAACAAGGACATTCATTGCAATCGGTTAGCGAGTTCTCCGCAAGCAAGCTGTGTCGTATGTTGTTGAGTCAGTAAATCCAAATTCCTTGGTTCTGGGGAGCGTTCAAATACAGGGGGTGGAGGTTGCGCCCTAAATAATTGAGATGGCTCTTGTTGTCTAGTTGGTTCTGGTTGCCTAGGTGGTTCTGGTTGTCTATGTGATTCTGGTTGCCTAGGGTTCTGGTTGTCTATGGCTGGTGATCTCAAGATTTATGAGTTGCTCCACTGGTGGGTCCAACGAAATTAAGTCAGTGGTAGGATCGCGACCAATGTGGTTCACAATTAACCGCCGTTCAGAGGCAGTGCCACAAACATTGGAATTAAATTGCGAAGCATTATTCGGTACTGATCGTGACCTGTCAGCGTTAGCTCCATGTCCATTCTCAGGCTGGGTAAGTCGAGCTATATGTTCTTGATCTTGAGGTAACTGAAAAGTTTGATTACAAAATATCTTGAGGCTCAAATATTTGGTGGTTTGAGAGCGAGTAACTGGTGTAAGAACATTAAGCCGATGCTGGATAGGCTACAATCGTGTATGGATTCTCCGGTATTCAGTGAACCTATTTTCTGCATTTACTTGCTGTATGCTTTCGATTAATTCTTCTAACTTAACCTGACACATGCTCAGTTCTGAAACAACGTCCCCTGGGAAAGAAGGGTGATCTGCAAATTGTTAAGCACTGCCTCGTTCAACCGGTCAATCCTGTCCCTCACTGTACCGCTTCCATCCAGATTCCGAACTGCCAGCTCCCAGGCTAGTTCATCACTAGTCAGTCGCTGAGTATACATCACTTATATTTAACAATATTCAAATAAACTAAAAAAAAATAAAAACTCCCTTACCTTCCTTGGGGTGAATCAAAAGACTGGAACCGAAAGACCCAGATATGAAACCAGAAAACACACGATCAAAATAAAATCAGTCGCAAGCTCCCACTATCAGGTCTACCTTGGGCATGATTGACTGAAAATAATAATCCCTAAAATCTAGTAAAATTTTAACTTACAAACTACCAATACCCACTTAAAAATGTAAAAAGCTAATGCGCTTTTAAACTTTCCACTTAAAAAATAGTAACGCTTTATTTAATACTCCACTACTAAAACTTTCTAAAGAGTATGTAACCACAAGATTGTCTGCACGTTCACTATTCCCGTTCACTTTTAAAATTAAAAAAAAATCACGGTTTGGCTTAAGAGTGGCAAAAACAAAAAAAAATTGCACACCCTGTAATAGTCACAATACCGGATTGTGACCCAACTTTCTAAAAAACCACAGACAATTAATGGCAGAAACGAGGATTTTCCCTCCAGAAAGCAGTGTTCTACATACCCCGTAGGTTTAAAAAAAATCTGAGATTAATAAAAAATATTTAGATGTGCAAAACAAAAAAAAAATAATTTAAATAACTTTATTTGGTTTTTAATTAAGTCCCTTATTAGATTTATTTTTATTTTAGATAGTGAAACAATTTTTAAAAAAATGTTTATGCTAGACCCTATATAGTTTTTAAAAAAATTTTGACTGAAAAAAGTTCGGATTTATTTTAATTTGAATATAAGACAAAATTAAAAAAAAATTATGGTAAAAAAAAATTCCGAAGAAAAAAAAATAAAAAAAATTGCGAAAAAATATTAAATGCCTTTATCTATTTAAGTCTCTTATTAGATTTATTTTTATTCTAGATAATCAAAAAATTTTAAAAGAAAATATGTTTTTGGGAAACCCTGTATAACTCGCAAAAAATTTTGACTGAAAAAAAAGTTCAAAAAAAATTGATAGGATATATTTTAATTTAAATATTAAAAAAAAATTGACACCCTGTATATTTAAAAGCAAAATATCAAGGAATTGAATTAGCTATTACCCCGAAAAGTGGTGCCAAACACGATCTTCAAAAAATGTTTTGCCCTTTTCTTGCTAAATCTTGCTAAAAGCGAAAGCAAAAGTCCTAGTCCGGTAGGAAAATCAAAGCGACAGTTGCCATAAAAGAAATTTTCTCTTTTTATAAAAAATATAGTTTTTCTGCTCGGTCGTTATCCATTAAAGAAAGTAATTCTTAATTTTTCAAATAACTTCGGTTTGTTGTTTACAATAAAAATCAAAAAGACAAAAAAACAAAGTTATGATTGTTTTCCACAAACCAAAACTACACTTTTTTGCACTCGACGCATGTTTCGCTAACAACATTAGCATCATTAGGAGACGATAAACATATCATTGTTGATAAAAATATCATTGTTTATCGTCCCCTGATGATGCTAACGTTGTTAGCGAAACATGTGTCGAGTGCAAAAAAGTGTAGTTTTGGTTTGTGGAAAACAATCATAACTTTGTTTTAGTGCAACCAAAGGTTCCAAATTCCCAACATGGTCAAAAAGACAAGTTAACTAAATCTTATGATTATGTTAGTAAATTAAGTGAAACACTAATATTCTTAAAATATTTCAAACCTGATAAAACGCACAAAACAGTTTTCTTCTCTTCAATGTTCTTTATCATAGCAAGTAACGGGTCATGGAATCTCTCACTTTATAGGTCGTCCTCGACAAGTCACTAATGTAAAGTATGTGATCTGGTAACTGTAGAGTTGGAAATTCTGTTAGGTTGTGTTAAGTATCGTGCTTTCGTGACACATGGCAGGTAGGCTACCGCAATCAGCTTCGTTTCTACTGAACTAAATTGTGGCTGATATTTTGTATGTTTGTCGACTGCACCATCGGTAACGACTCTCGGAACCTCCTAGTTTGATTCACATCTGCATGGTAAGAGATTGCATCCATGGACCATCCCTTACGTAGTCGCGAACCTACAAGGAATAAAACTATTACTTTGACATTTCCTCGAATGACAGTTGGTGTCTGAAGTTGCACGAGACAGTCGATGTCTGAAGCTAGCTTACCAGGACCAGCGTTTTGAGAATAGGTCGGAGTTTTCAGGGAATCCAAATCGGGTTCTGTGCAAGCCCCTGCACCAAAGCTATGTTCGTTCCTAGTTTTTCCTAAAAAGCCTTATATTTCCCAGATATCTTAGCTCATCGTGGCATCTTTTCAGTAGTTTTTTTCTTTTCCTATTATTTTTTTTACCCAATTGTGGCTTTTTGACCGATCGAATTTTACTCCTCTGGTGTTCGGAGCACCGGTTAACATTATCTGAATGGCCCCTACAGATTTACGACGCAAAATGTGACAAGTTGATAGTCTTTTCGAAAAAGTAGTGTTTTTTTACCATTTTTTGGACTAAAATCTAATTTTTTGTCGAAAAATGGAAATTTCTATAAAAGGCGCTAAAATCCCCCTTTTTAAGCGGCGACTTCCAGAAGTATGTGTGTGTCATTTAGTTAAGTTAAAATTTCACTTTTTTTTGGTGTTTAGCCAGGGGTTTAAAACCATCCTAAGTTAAAGGGAGTATTAAGTGAATTTTCCAGTAAAGTTTCCAGTTGTATTGGCTACTGGACATGAGAATTTGTCCTCCCAGGAGAGATTAAGGTAATGACAAATCACGTGAGTATTTTTCAAATTTTCCTTTTGTTCTTTTTTATGAAAACCCACCACTTTTTCAAATGGTGCTCGCAAATCTAAAGCACTTTTTCTCTCTTTCCTTCAGTAAGACTATCAAAAAGTCGCAAAGCACCCCAAAATCCTCCAGAGTCGCTGCCGAAGGTACCGCAGAAAAGCCCCCTTCATTGAGGTAGATTTTCCCTTGGTTTACTACCAAATAAGTTATTCTTTTTTCGTTTCCCATTCACGATTTTCTTTTGCCTGGGTCGTGACCATGTGTCTTTCTTTCTTAGGGTTTTTCTGTCATTTGAGACTTATTCGGAATTCTGCATGTGAGCCGCCCTTGAGAGTTGCACATGGAGTCCCCACGCGTTTGTACATCCCACACTTCACAGAAAAAAGACTAGCACATAAGTTAACAAAAACAAAGAATTACAATTTTAAAAATAAAAGAAATAGCCAGAAAACCAACTGCCAATAAACTGCCAGTAGAGTATTATTAGCGGGACATAAGTAGGGTTAAGATGTATTAATCTCAATTTTCACTTAAATGCGGTTTTAAGGTTTGATTCGGTTGAATCAGCCCAGTATTTTACCTTTTGTATTTTTTCTGTTTCCTCTCCGCAATGAGTAATACACCCTTGAATTGAACCCTAGTTTTTTTCTTCTCTCTTCCACCATCCAAATTACCTGCACTAAGTGGTTTATAAGTAAAATCTGGGAGATAGCAACTAATGGTTCAAACAGAACGACCCTGAGGTTTAGCTAGAAAAGATGAGGGTGAACAAAATGGTTGCATTTCAGGGATTGTTTTTCTCACTAGGTTTTTTATTTTTTAGAGTTTACTAGGCTTAACTTGAAGGTAATCTGGATAAGTTTTTTCTTGATTGGTTTTGGTTTTCTGGAATAGTAAAAAAGAGTTTAACATTTGATTTCACATGGAACTAATTTTAGTAAAATAAATGTTTTTGGGTTAAAAAAGAGGTTAAAGAAGAGATTGAACTTACGAATAAAAATCGGATCATTTTAAGTAAAAACTGAGAACTACCTATAGTTTATTACTGAGTTAGTAGAAAGTTCAGCTTATTTTGAAACCCTAAAATAGTCAACTTAGCTTTTAAATACAGAAAGCGATTTAGATTTTTCTTTGTTATATACGTTTAACAAAATTATGATTGTTTTCCACAATCCAAAAATACACTTTTTTGCACTCGACGCGCACACACAATGAATTGTTTATTGTCTCCTGATGATGCTAACGTTGTTAGCGAAACGCGCGTCGAGTGCAAAAAAGTGTATTTTTTGTGGAAAACAATCATAATTTTGTTTTAGTGCAACCAAAGGTTCCAAATTCCCAACATATACGTTTAACTGGCTTTTGAACAAGATTATATTTAGTGACATTTTGGTACAAGGCGTGACATTATTTGTAAGAGTAGTTAGCGTATTGTAAAATTTTACGCTACTGGCACATATTTAGCATTTTAGCATACTGGAATTACTCTGGTCTTAAAATAACTAGCTCAAAATCTTTCTTGAAAAAGTTCCTTTTTATTGCTAGGATGCTTATCAGTGGTTTTATTTTTGATTTGCTCTTAGAAGTATAAAGGGGTATCTTTTTGAAAAGTTATTACAAGGTCCTACGCCAACAAAGTTTTTTTTGCAGAATTTCACTAAACGTTTTATTTACGATACAGGGTGACACAATAAACCTAGTATTTTTTTTTACTTTGTACAGGAGATCTACTCGATTTTGGAATATAACCCGCATTTGATACAAGGTGGCCCAAATAATTTTATCTCTGATTGGTTGAATTTTTTTAGGTGACCTAGAGTAGCGTTTTTTGGGAAAACTTTTGTAGGTTGGTTTCAGGTTTTTGGTTATTGACAAGCAAAAAAACTATATTTTTTATAAAAAGAGGAAATTTCTTTTGTGGCAACTGTCGCTTTGATTTTCCTACCGGACTAGGACTTTTGTTTTCGCTTTTAGCAAGATTTGCAAGCATTTAAATTTTAGTTTAGAAAAGGGAAAACATTTTTTGAAGATCGTGTTTGGCACCACTTTTCGGGGTAACAGCTAATTCCATTCCTTGATATTTTGCTTTTAAATATACAGAGTGTCATTTTTTTTTAATATTTAAATTAAAATATATCCTATCAATTTTTTTTAAATTTTTTTTCCAAGGTTTCCCAAAAACATATTTTCTTTTAAAATTTTTTGATTATTTAGAATAAAAATAATTCTAATAAGGAACTTAAATATATAAAGGCATATAATTTTTTTTGCAATTTGTTTTATTTTTTTTTATTCGGAATTTTTTTTGACCATAATTTTTTTTTTAATTTTGTTCTTTTATTCAAATTAAAATAGATCAGACAAATTTTTTTCCGAACATTTTTTTAGTCAATTTTTTTTTTAACTATACAGGGTCTCCCAAAAACATTTTGTTTTAAATTGTTTGATTATCTAAAATAAAAATAAATCCAATAAGGGACTTAATTAAAAACCAAATAAAATTATTTGAATTAATTTTCTTATTTTTTTTTTGTACATCTAAATGTTTTTTTTATTAATCTCTGTTTTTTTTAAAACCTACGGGGTATGTAGAACACTGCTTTCTGGAGGGAAAATCCTCGTTTCTGCCTTTAATTGTCTGTGGTTTTTTAGAAAGTTGGGTCACAATCTGGTATTGTGACTATTACAGGGTGTGCAATTTTTTTTTGTTTTTGCCACTCTTAAGCCCAAACCGTAATTTTTTTTTTAATTTTAAAAGTGAACGGGAATAGTGAAAGTGCAGACAATCTTGTGGTTACATACTCTTTAAAAAATTTTAGTAGTGGAGTATTGGTTAAAGCGTTACTATTTTTTAAGTAGAAAGTTTAGAAGCGCATTAGCTTCTTACATTTTTAAGTGGGTATTGGTAGTTTGTAAGTTAAGATTTTACTAGATTTTAGGGATTATTATTTTTTTTTATTTAAGTCAATCATGCCCAAGGTAGATCTGGTAGCGGGAGCTTGCGATTGACTTTTTTTTGATCGGGTGTTTTCTGGTTTCATATCTGGGTCTTTCGGTTCCAGTCTTTTGATTCACCCCAAGGAAGGGAAGGGAGTTTTTATTTTTTTTTGAGTTTATTTGAATATTGCTAAACATAAGTGATGTATACTCAGCGACTGACTAGTGATGAACTAGCCTGGGAGCTGGCAGTTCGGAATCTGGATGGAAGCGGGACAGTGAGGGACAGGATTGACCGGTTGAACGAGGAAGTGCTTAAAAATTTGCCAGATCACCCTTCTTTCCCAGGGGACGTTGTTTCAGAACTGAAAATGTGTCAGGTTAAGTTAGAAGAATTAATATACGTTCACTAAATACCGGAGAATCCATACGCGATTGTAGCCTATCCAGAATCGGCTTAATGTTCTTACACCAGATACTCGCTCTCAAAACACCAAATATTTGAGCCTCAAGATATTTTGGAATCCAACTTTTCAGTTACCTAAAGATCAAGAACATATAGCTCGACTTACCCAGCCTGAGAATGGACATGGAGCTGATGCTGACAGGTCACGATCAGTACCGAATAATGCTTCTCAATTTAATTCCAATGTTTGTGGCAGTGCCTCTGAACGGCGGTCAATTGTGAACCACATTGGTCGCGATCCTACCACTGACTTAATTTCGTTGGACTCACCAGTGGAGCAAATAATAATTCTTGAGATCACCAGCGATAGACAACCAGAACCCTAGGCAACCAGAATCACATAGACAACCAGAACCACCTCGGCAACCAGAACCACCTAGACAACAAGAGACATCTTAATTATTTAGGACACAACCTCCACCCCCTGTGTTTGAACACCCTCCAGAATCAAGGAATTTGGATTTACTGACTCAACAACATACGACACAGCTTGCTTGCGGTGAACTCGCAAACCGATTGCAATGAATGTCCTTGTTTCCCGATGACATCCCGTCATCTGGCCTACAGGAGAATTCAAATGCTTATAGAGTGTCATTTCCAAACATTTCCAATACCAGCAGACCTGTTTACGATACTCCGCTGATTTAAGAACCAAATACTTTTTGGAGTGGCGAACAAGGCTTTTCAGCATCAAGCCGTCGGATTTTCTTTGCAGAGGTCCATCAGAATAACGGATTGTCAGAAAATTTTGGTTTCAGTGAATGGAATGAACAACCGGGATCAATATTCTATGAGTGGGACAGAGTTCAGACAACATCATTATCCAGATTCTGGGTTCCAAGCCACTCAATCCGGTGAATGACCGACTGGGCATAAACAAGATGCCTGATCCACAAGCTGTAACTCACTTATCCGATGCATATTCGACCGTCTGAGGTATTGTCTGCTCGCTATTGTAATCATGAATCTAGTATTCCTGTTTATAAATGGGACATTTTCTTTCATGGATAAGGGAATGTCGTGAAGTTTATTGACGGAATTGAGCGTATGGCAGAGGCAAGCGGAGTCTCTAAGGATCGTTTGTTTAAGTCTGATTATGATCTTTTAAGGGGCGATGCTCGAGATTGGTACGGACCCAGGATCAGCACCTTTGGAAATTGGGAGGATTTCAATAATAAGCTACTCGACATGTACCTCCCTTTATATTTTCAGTCAGATATGCTAGACGACATCAAACGGAGGACACAAGGAGCGGATGAGAAGGTTTTCTTTTACATCCCAAGGATGCAAAGTCTGTTCAGACAGTTAATCAGAAATAAACTATCAGAGAGAGACCAGGTTATGGTAATTAAAAGGAGTTTGTTGCCCACTTTGCAGAAAGCACTAATTTTTCAAAAAACTGTCACGATCGAAGATTTATTACTAAAATGCAAAGCACCAGAACAACTACTGTGGCAAGCTCAACAATGTTGTCCACTTTAACTCTGTGTTTCGGACTTACATTGTCTATATTTTATTTATACACTATATAGTGTATAAATAAATCACCAGCACCTAACACTATATAGTGTATAAATAAAATATAGACAATGGAAGTCCGAAACACAGAGTTAATTTCAAACACATCATTGTCTCAAACTTTCAAACAATATTGTCCACCATCATCGAAATCTCGATCACAGCTTCTGGAACCACATTTATCTTATAATAGTAAACCCCGACCAGTTGTTCCAGTTAGGGCTGTGCAAACGGAACAACCGACAACAAATTCTCAGCCTGCAAGATTTTTTAACTGTGGACAAACTGATCATCGGCGAACAACTGTCCTCAACCGATTCGAGTGAAATGCTGGGGTTGTGACGAACTTAGGTACATAAAGAAAAATTGTCCATCGTATTCAAAAAACTTGCCACAGGGTAATTAAGAGACCGTACAATGATCCAGTCTAACGCATATTCAGCCAAACTTGCATTTGAAGAACGAAAAGCTTTGGTGGACTACATCATCTCTTACGCGGAAGGGGATCAACGTCCTTATCTGGAAGTGAATACTTTGGGACATGTCATATTGGGCCTGTTGGACTCTGGTAGTAGTGCCACCCTGGTGGAGCAGGACGGCTTCGAACTTCTAAAAGGACTTGGTCTTGTTCTGGATAAGTCTAAGATAGTTACACGTACAGTGGCGAATGGTCAATCCTGTTCTAGTATGGGCTCTTGTAAGACTCCAATTACTTTAATGGAAAAGGTCTACTTTATCGACATTCTGGTAGTACCAGAGATTCCCAACAAGTTTATTTTATGGACTGACTTCTGGCCTTCGATGGATCTGGTTCCCAACTTGAAGAAAGACACCGAAACCCTTACTTTAAACCAACGAAGATGCTTAGACAGCTTATTGGATGAAAAATTCACCAAAATGGGTAACTCGCTTGGGTACACTACCGTAGCTCAACACGAAATAACCATGGAAGACAAAGTCAGACCTATCAAACAACGATATTACCCTATCTCTCCTCATAAACAGAAAATTGTGGATGACGAGATGGAAAACATGCTCTCTGCTGGAGTTATTGCGAGTTAGAGCGACAACACCTACCGCTTTTGTGTAGATTTTAGAAAATTGAACCACCATACTAAGAAGGACGCTTATCCATTGCCCTATATATCCGCCATTTTGGATCGATTGAGGGGCGCTCGATATCTTATCGCCATGGAAATAAAATCGGCTTATTGGCAGGTCGGAGTTAAGCCTGAGAGTCAGGAGTACACAGCTTTCACGGTACCGGGTAGAGGACTGTACGAGTTTAAAAGGATGCCTTTTGGATTGTCCAATGCGCCGACAACATGGCAGAGATTAATTGAGTGTATCCTAGAAGTTGATCTGGAAAATTACGTTCTGGTTTACTTGGATGATATTATTTGTATTGCTTCATATTTTAAGACACATTTTGAAGTTTTGAGATAAGTCTTTGATCGTCTCACAGCGGCTGGTTTGACTCCGGGCAGAAATAACTGCAGGTTTTGTATGCCATCCTTAAAGTTTTTAAGTTATGTCGTTAATTCTCGGGGACTACAGGTCGATATTGATAAAAAAAAGTGGAAAATGGAACCCCCGAAGAATCAGACAGAGATAATGAGATTTGTAGGAATGACAGAGTGGTGTACGAAATTTGTGCCGGATTTCAGTTCCATAGTCGCCCCGCTGACGAGATTGACACAGAAGAGTATTACCTTTAAGTGAAGTGACGAATGTCAACAAGCATTTGATAAGATCAAAAACGCGCTCATCTCTGCTCCCATACTTTCGTGCCCTGATTTTAGTAGGCCATTTTATTTGCAGTCTGACGTGAGAAGGTGATTTGCTTTTTGTCAAGGCCACGTTTGGTTCAATAATTGAATAATATAGGCTCCCACAGGTAGTCTTGCCCGATGGGCCCTTAGACTTCAACCTTACGATTATACTATTATTCAAGGTTAAGAATAACGTAGTTTCTGATTTCCTTTCCAGAAGTGTGCCTGCTGACATCAACATCGTCAGGGTTGACATCAACTCTATCCGGATTGACGTTACTAACACCACGGATTCCTGGTATCAGAAACTGATTACCAAAGTCCTGCAGAAGCCCAACAAATTCCCACAGTGGCGTGTGGAACATAATAGGTTATATAAGTATGTAAAGTGCTCCATTCCTGAACTTTCCGAAGAAGCAAACTATTGTAAAATCGTTGTCCCGAAAGGAAAAGGGAAATACATCCTTCGTTTACATCATGACGATACGAGAGCTGGAGATATTGGTGGGTACAAAACTTACTGGAAAATTCACCACCTGTATACTTGGTCTAAAATGAGGGCTGATGTAACGGCGTATGCAAAAGCTGCAAAGTGTGTGCTCAACAGAGCAGAAGGCCAAAGTCGGACTGATAAGTACGCGACCTAGAGTGGACCACCCATGGCAGGTTATCAGCTTCGACGTCCTTGGTCCATACCCTAGAAGTACTAACGGCTATCAGTACTCTAAGAACGGCAACAGTAAAGGCTCTGATCCACTTTGTTGAAGAACAAGTCTTTTGCGTTAATGGTGTACCTAAGTTTATTATATGTGACAATAAGATAAAAATGCGTAGTAAGGAGTTTCAGCAAATGGCAGAACGGTATAAGACAAAACTTTTCTACACTGCATTCTATCGTCCTGAGGAGGATCCTGTAGAAAGGTATAATGGGACGGTAAAGGTGATGATCTTCAGTTATATCAAAAACAACCATCGGCGCTGCGACGAAAATATCGCTGCCATTGGAAGTGCGATCCGTACTTCGAAGAGTTTTGTAATAAGGCATACTCCTTACTTTGTAAACTTTGGTCGACAATACGTCGGGAATGAAACTGAATATGATACCCGACTAATCGACGTGGGCGGCGTCGTTCCTAAAGAGACTGACGAAAAACGTCGAATTGATGGGTTCAGGAAGTTATTTGGTGCGGAAACGGCTTTTAAAGGCACAAGAAGTTTTTTGCCGAGTTTACAACTTACGAAGGAGACCCCGTGCACACCATGTAAGCGATCGGGTATGGAGGAAAAATAAACTCTTATCAGATGCAAGTCAGGCCATTTTGGCTAAATTTTCTCCTAAGTTGTGTGACCGTTTATTGTTAACCGTCGGATCGGTAATGTGATCTATCAACTTAAATATGAGACCGGTAAGATTTGTGGGAATTGGCATGTTGAGTACTTGAAACAGGTTACAGATGAACCGGATGCTATGGAATAATTTAACATGTAAATTTTAGTTAATAGGATTTTATAAGTTGGGATACATGAATTTGGAGTTTTGAGTTTAATGGGGAGTTTAATGAGGTATAAGTTTAATGGGGTGTCATATTTTTTCATCATCATTTCATCTCCTAATTCCTAGCACCGTACTGATGAGCACCACAAGTGCGAAATCCGGATCTACGGTTACCATTACCTTTTTTGAGGGAAAGCTCGCTATTCGTTGATTTTGTTATTTATTTACCCTCGCTAAATCCCTTTTTAGATTGATCAACTCCAGAGCTTGGGATATCTGTAAAGATAATTATATCTGTCTCCGTAGAGACTCTTAATTTTCGTTCAAACTGAAGGTACATCTGCCGATTTTGCAGTTTGACAGATGTTTGTTTTTTACCTGAATCCTGTGTTATATTTTTCATCATTATTTCATCTCCTAATTCCTAGCACCGTACTGATTAGCACCACAAGTGCGAAATCCTGATCTACGGTTACCATTACCTTTTTTGAGGGAAAGCTCGCTATTCGTTGATTTTGTTATTTACTCACCTCCCTAAATCCATTTTTAGATTTATTAACTAAAGAGCTTAGGATATCTGTAAAGATAATTATATCTGTCTCCGTAGAGACGATTAATTTTCCTTCAAATTAAAGGTACATCTGCTGATTCTGCAATTTGACAGATGGTTGTCTTTTACCCGAATCCTGTGTCATATTTTTTCATCATCATTTCATCTCCTAATTCCTAGCACCGTTCTGATGAGCACCACAAGTGCGAAATCCAGATCTACGCTTACCATTACCTTTTTTGAGGGAAAGCTCGCTATTCGTTGATTTTGTTAAAAATCATTTAGTTCAGCAAGGGAAGGACCAACATCGCCAACCCAGAAGTTGACCTTATAGAAGCTTGGAGAAATGCTTAAAGTCGTTCTTATAGTTTTGTAAGTACAATTTAATTTCATTACCTTCAGCTGACTCAAGTTTTTCAACAAATTTCTCAATTAAATAACTCTAATCTTCTTAATCAAAATATACAAGGACAACCAAGAATTTTAGGTCCGCTAAGACCACAACAAATAATGGCGAGTTTTGAAGCAGGATATTTATATTGCGTACCTCAATTCGACGGTAATCCCAACGAATTAAATCGATTCATATCGATTTGTGATTCCTTAATAAAACATTTTTACAGAGCTACAGATCCAAATAATTTCTAAAATGAATATTTGTTGAATTATCTTGTCTCAAAATTACCCGGAAATGCCAAATTGGTAATCAATATACAAACTTGCAATTCTTGGGATGATATTAAATCAACCCTTACTCGTAACTTCGCCGATCAAAGAGACGAGAGTTGGCTAAATCGAGATTTAGTTATGATGAAACAATTATCACAAGAAAAACCACAACAATTTACGATCGAATTCCTAATATTTTAAACCTTTTATGTAGTTTATTAATTGCCATGAAACTGATGAGGCATCTAAAGTTCTGAAACGTAATTTATACAATAATTTAGCTTTAAGGACTTTTTTATCTGCGTTACGAGAACCACTAGGAAACACTATTCGTTGTATTAAACCTAAAGATCTCAGCGGAGCAATACAGTTTGTAATCAGGGAAGATAATGTGCACTATTTTCAAAGTTTCTTAAACCAAATAATTACCAAAATAACCAAAATAATTTTGCGCCTAAACATACGCAAAATCAACAGTTTAGGCCACCAATGCAACCAATGAATAATTTTCCAAATTATTCAAATTTTAGCGACACCCAATAATTTTTTCAGACAAAACACACCATTTCCTCGTGGGCTAATAAATATTCAATCCAGGCCTAACCTACTCCAACAAAGATTCGTTTCCAATGCGCAAGTTTTCGGTCAACAAAATACAAATGGTTTTAGACCACAGCAAAACAACTATCAAAGGCCACAGTTTAACGCATTTAATAAGAATGGTCAAAACTCAAACGATACGCCTGAGCCTGATAAGTATTTCCACAAGGAATACAAATTTACCGGGCCGGTCAACTTCTCATCGGGCACCTGCGCAAATGTTTAATACCGAATTAAATCAATCAAACGATTATTACGATCAGAATCAATACGGGTATTATGATCCCCTGACGGACAATGCGTTTAAAAACACGTATCAATATGATCAACTCGATTTCGAAAATTATGACGCTCTTAGGAATAATATCAGCACCCCTACTACTGTTCCAAACGACAAGGAAAATTTTCAGACTACGCCTCAGCCGGAAAATCAAACATAGTACCGCTTATAATTTCTCTAAACATTATCAATTAAAACCATTTGCGATACATAATTTTACCGGAACTCCAACTTAAATTTTTGATCGATACAGGATCGACAAAATCTCTTATTGACCCTGAGATTGCCATGAACTATTTTCCAAATTTAATCCAAAATGATCCTTTTGTATTTTCGATAGTTTTTCAAAAATCGGCTCATAAATTTAGCACCTGAACTATATGAAATTTTTCTTATTTAAATTTCATAACCTTTTTAGCTAACAAACAACTACGAAAACAAAAGCTTGATGAGGCTCTACACAAAAATAAGATTATTATTTGAAAACACCCAAAAAGAACTAAATTTAATTAAATTGTCACCTAGAGGCGAGCAAATAATAAAAATAAGAACATCTATCCCTAAGGGTGAAATTATTATTCCTCACCAACCGGAGAGTCTAACAATAGCAAAAAATGGAGAAGCTTTAACAAGCATCTTAAACAGTACAACAAAAGCTGTTACTTTGGATTTTTCGGAACCAATACAGGTCGAGAGATTTGATCTAAACGGCATCGAAAAAATTGATTTAAACAATTTGGACGATAATGATAGGCCAATCACACGCGCAAAATTTGACCCATCAGTAATCAGAACAGACCATTTAAATTAACCTTTGTAGGGAATACTCTGACATATTTTACCACTAAATCAGTCCCTTAGCCTTCACCAGCAGTGTCAAACAGCAAATGAAAATGACGAAATACCCATGTACACAAAATCGTATAGATATCCTTTTATTCACAAACAAGAGGTAGAAAATTAAAATAAACAAAATGTTGGATCAAAAAATTACTCGCCCAAGTAATTCTCCCTGGTCATCTCCAATTTGGATGGTTCCCAAAAAGGCTGACGCCTCCGGGAAGCAGAAATGGCACGTGGTGATTGATTTTCGTAAATTAAATGATAAATCAATAGATGACAAATATCCATTGCCAAATATCACTGATTTGCTTGATAAACTTGGCAAATGCCAATATTTTTCCACCCTCGACTTAGCGAGCGGCTTCCATCAAATTGAAATGAATGAATCGGATATTGAAAAAGCGGAATTTAACACACAAAATGGTCACTGTGAATATCTCCGTACGCCCTTTGGGCTAAAAAACGCCCACTCTACTTTCTAACGCGTTATGAACTGTATTTTGCGCGGTATTCAAAACGAAAAATGTCTTGTATATCTTGACGATATAATAATTTTCAGCACCTCTTTACAAAAACACATCGAACGCCTAAAAAATATTTTTCAAAAGAATACGCGACGCCAATTTTAAAATACAATTGGATAAATCCGAATTTCTTAAGGAAGAGGTCGCGTACCTCGGATATATATTAACAACCAGGGCAATAAAAGAATGCCTAGACAATAAGAAGACAATAAAACAAACAAAAGGCATTTTAGGACTTTTAGGATACTACAGGCGCTTTATTTCTGGCTTTGCTTATTTAGCGAAACCGCTCACCAAATGTTTGAAAAAGCGTGCAAAAACCGAACACACCCCTAATTTTATTTCTTGTTTTAATTCGTGTAAAAATCTTCTGATTAATCAACCAATTTTACAATACCCAGACTTCACTAAAACATTTAACTTGACCAATGACGCAAGCAACGTAGCATTGGGCGCGGTTCTATCGCAAGGACCTATAGGTCACGACCTTCCGGTAGCATTTGCCTCCCGCACACTCAATGAGACCTAATGGAACTATTCAGTTATAGAGAGCGAGTTACTTACTACTATATCAAGGAAATAATAAAAAACTATCACGAAAGACGAAAGTAAATCAAATCACCGCGGCATTGATAAGACCACACTTAAAGTTGGGGAAAGGTATTACTGGCCTAATATTAAAAATGGCTTACAAACTTACATAAATGAGTACGAAGTGATGAAAATGAACATTGCACCCACAGCCAAAAGGCCATTTGAAATCATACACATCGACACATTTACATTCGAACAAATAAAGTTTTTAACCTTAATAGATAGTTTTTCAAAATACACCTAAACTCGTAATCAGGCACAGAATTGGCCGATAGTTTAATCATGTACTTTTCGCATAACGGTATCCCCACTCAAATAATTTCGGATAACTGTACCGAAATAAAAAATTCGGTAATTTTGGAACTTCTAGCCCTGTAAAAAATAAATGTACATGTTTGCTCACCACAATACTTGTAAAATGAAAATGATATACGCGATAATCGCCTATAATAATTCGATACATTCCATCACTTAATTAAAACCGATTGACATTATTAACGGCCATATCACCTCAAATGACCCATTTAAAATTGAAATCGACAAGATTTTATTAAACGACTATGTTTATTCTCACAAAGAAAAAACAAAACTTTTATATTCAAAAATAAACGAAAAAATTATCATTAACAAAGAAAAAGTCATTGAAAAACAAAATCAAAATAGGGACGACCCAGAAATCTTTCGGCCTCAACAAAAGGTGTTTCTAAAAAAGCATATTACACAGAAAAACACGAATAAATTCACAAAATCAACTAAATTAAAAACAACTAATCCTGATGCTATGACGGTAACCATTAACTCAAAAGAAAAATTACATATTGACAACTTAAAACGCCCATTAAAAAAAAAGTTTGAATTTAACGACTACGATCAATATTTTTATTTTCAGATGGTTGGCTATCTTAGGATGCCAAAAGCAAATAATATTAAGAAATCTAGACATTTCCCTTAAATTGGGAACATTCAAAGTTATACAATACACCCACACGTAATGCACTATTGTGATCTTAATCCCATTATAACAGAACTTCTTAAATTAAAAAAGCAATCAAATAAATTAAGGACTCTTGTTTCCAACAATGAAGAATATTTATTAGAATCATCGAACTACAATAAAATTCTCGACTTTGCACAATCGCGAGTAGAAGGCAAATTATTTGAAATTTTACCTCACACACAAGAGCAAAACGTGGGCTTGTGAATGGTTTCGGATCAGTTTTTAAATCAATAGCGGGAAATCTTGATTCAGCCGATGGAGAAAGGTACGACAAATTAATTCAAAAATTAAAAAATAACCAAATTAAGTTGGCATCAAACATAAAATCGCAAAATTCGTTATCAATAGATTTAATCAATAAGTTTAATTAAACGATTCAACAAATATCGCAAAATTAAAATCTTTTGGAATCTAAATTAAATCAAATAGCCTTAATAGTACAAAAACAATCACACAGAGAAAATTCAAGTTTTATAAAAGATATAATGAATCAACTGATTAACATGTTTGAGATAATAAACTCGATCTTGCAAGATATCAAGAATTCTATTCTTTTCTTAGAACTGCAGCTTATGCATCCTAGTATTATAAAATCTAAAGAATTATTAATAAAACTGCAAAAATTAAAAATAAAACCAGATAATTTTCCTGTCCAAATTAAATCAGAAAATATTTTATTTATTGAGAAATTTATTAAAATTAACTGCTATATTTCAAACAATAAAATAACTTTTATTCTAAACATTCCAATTACGCAAAATTTTGAATTAAATTACTTTCGTTTATATGCAATCCTATTGTTCAAAAAGAGTCAGTTTAAGGCTTTTATTCCAAAAAGCAAAATTTTAGTAAAAAATGAATTGTACTTTGCATTTCTGAACGCACCATGCGAAGAGATAGACCCACAACGCTTTCTCTGTCCAAAGCTGAACCTCCTAGATACAAAAAACGAGGTTCCCTGCGAAATTCAACTTATGAACATGAAACCTGCTTCGAATACCTGGCAAAAAGCAATAATTAAATCATCAAAATTAATAATACAGCAACCACACGACGCTAAAATCAGAGCGATGCTTTTGCAAACCGACACCAATGACGTCACTGTAACTAACATCACTCTTCAAACATAAAATCCAGAATTTACCAGAACCAGCGAGAACTGTCGTTTGAAGTTCCAGCCTACATGCCTAGTATTTGGACAATACTCATTTATGGATTGATTGTTGCATTATCGATCACTTTTGGGTATAAGAAAATAAAGCAGCTCAGAAGAAAGAAAACACAGTCCCATAAAGAAGCTGAGTTTGACTTAGCTACCGTTCAGCTTCCTCATTAAAATTGCGGAAGTTGAATCTTCGAGGGGAGGAATTATATCACCGTTTTTTCCCGTGGGAATATGAAAAACGTGCAGTTTCCAGAGAAACTGCTGACCAAGCTGCAATATGAAGATTCCTGGTGTTTGTCTTTAACGAAGCGCTCCAGTAGTCAGCTAATTCACATAGCAGGTAGGCTACCGCGACCAGCTCGGTTTCTACTGAGCTAAATTTTCGCTGACATTTTGTATGTTTGTCGACTGCTGCACCATCGGTAACAACTCTCGGAACCTCCTAGTTAGATTCGCATATCTACATGGTAAGAGACTGCATCCATAGATCATCCTTTACGTAGTCGCTAAAGTACAAGGAATAAAACTATTACTATCTTGTTTTCCATCAGGTTTTTTTCTTTTCAGGATTCTTGCCTTTTCAGGAAAAGTGGGAAATAATCATATTTTTTATGTTGTTTTGACATCACATATTTCTTTGATATTTACTCGAATGACAGTTGGTGTCTGAAGTTGCACCAGACAGTCGATGTCTGAAGCTAGCTTACCAGGGCCAACGTTTTGAGGATAGGCCGGAGTTTTCAGGGGACTCGAATCGGGTTCCGTGGAAGCCCCTGCACCAAAATTATGTTTGTTCCTAGTTTTTCCTGAAACACCTTATTTTTCCCGGATATCTTAGCTCGTCGGGTCATCTTTTCAGTAGTTTCTTCCTATTTCTATTATTTTTTTTACCTAATTGTGACTTTTTGACCGATCGATTTTTACTCCTCTGGTGTTCAGAGCACCGGTTAACATTCTCTAATTTTTTGTCGAAAAATGGGATTTTCTGTAAAAGGCAAACACTTGCTAAAATCGCCCTCTTTAAGCGGCGACTTCCAGAAGTGTGTGTGTGTCATTTAGTTAAGTTAAAATTTCACTTTTTTTTGGTGTTTAACCAGGGGTTTAAAACCACCTGAAGTTAAAGGGAGTATTAAGGGACTTTTGCAGTAAAGTTCCCGGTTGTATTGGCTACTGGATATGGGAATTTGTCCTCCTAGGAGGGATTAAAGTAATGACACATCACGTGAGTATTATTCAACTTTTCCTTTTGTTCTTTTTTATGAAAACCCACCACTTTTTCGAATAGGGCTGGTAAATCTAAAGCACTTTTTCTCCCTTTTTTTTAGCAAGACTACCAAGCCCAGCCCAACATCCTCGCCGCCGAGGAAGCCGCTGAAAAGCCCTCTTCATTGAGGTTTTGGTTGGTTTACTACCAAATAATTTTGCTTTTTTAATTTCCTATTCCCGATTTCCTTTTGCCTGGGCCATGACTATGTGTCTTTCTTTCATAGGGTTTTTCTACGTATGGTGCAAGTCTTGGAAGGAGATCTTCCTAACACAAGCTTGTCGTTTGAGACTTAATCGGAATTTTTTATGTGAGCCACCCTTGAGAGTCGCACAAGCTACATGATAAACTTTTTCGCTTTATTTATGGAGTCCCCACGAGTTTGTACACCCCATACTTCCCGGGAAAAAGACTAGCAGATAAGTTAACAAAAACAAAGAATTACAATTTTAAAAATAAAAGAAATAGCCAGAAAACCAATTGCCAATAAACTGCCAGTAGGGTATTATTAGCGGGACATAAGTAGGGTTAGGATGTATTGATCTTAATATTGGTTCAGGGGTATGGCAGAACGGGCCCATGAAGAGGTCTAGTTGCCAGTCCTGCGGGCCACCCCCTTACTACTACTACTACTACTACTACTAATGTTGGTTCGGTTGAATGAGCCCAGTGTTTTACCTTTTGTATTTTTTCTGTTTCCTCTCCGAAATGAGTAATACACCCTAGAATTGAACCCTAGTTTTTTTCTTCTTTCTTCCACCATCCAAATTACCTGCACCAAGTGGTTTATGAGAAAAATCTATGAAATAGCAACTAATGGTTTAAGCAGAACGACCCTGAGATTTAGCTAGAAAATATAATGGTAACAAAGTAGGTAGTTTGTGTTTTGAATATTTTAGATCTTTGGGTCCCAGGTCGTTTTTGATAGGGAAGTATAATTTACTCAGCTTTATTTTTTTAAACAGCGAGTTATTTATTTTTAGGGAATACCTAATTTCAGATAGTAAAGAAGAATTAAGCGAGGGAGAATGTAAAACTGGCAGACAAAAATCAGCGCACTTACTGCTTACCATAAACTTTATAGTGCAGAATACTCAAATCTTCATTCTTATAATGTAGCCATGATAGTGTGTTCTCTATATTTATTTAAAATAAGTGAATATACAGGTACATATTTTGTTATTATATGTTTAATTTAGAATTTAGGTATATTATTTTTATTAATATATTTATTAGCGTAGTACCTACATTTTAAGAACAAAAAGTACGTACAATGGTGGAACAGCAATGGACATCCAAGTGTGATAAAAAGATCACGTCCACTGAATCTCCACTGGATATCCACCAAACATCCAATAGATGTTCATTGGATATCCACCAAACATCCAGTGGATGTCCATGTGATACATATACAGTGGAAATACACTGATGGAGATGCAATGGACATTCAAACATCCAATAGATATCCATGGAAATATACGTAAAATGATGTCCATGTTACTCACACCGAAGGAGATTCATATGTACATCCAAGTATGATGAAAAATCACGTTTAATGGACGTCCATTGCATATCCAGGGGACGTTCAGTGGATGTCTTATGGAACATATATGATATATACATGTGTCAGTTATGGATATCCATTATATATCCAATGGAGATACTTTTGATATGTGTGTAAAGGAGTCGTTGTATAAATTTACATCAAAATAAAAGGAAACGAGGAAAGGACTAGCAAGGTTTTTAAGAAGCTGTTAAAAGCAAAAATTAAGACTCGGGTACAACGACAGAAAAACCAAACCAAAGCAAACCCTGCAAGAGAAGCTAGACCAAGGTGGACTAAAGGCCGTCCCAAATAATAAACTCGCGGATGCAGGGAATGCAAGGGGATACAAACACTAGCACCCAAGGCAGCCAGCTCTTAGTTGCAAAGAAAATGATAGAAAATGCATGGAACAGGTGGAGGGATAGAGAAATGGAGATCCTTCCTAAATGTTTTAGATGTCACAGAGTTGGGCACCTAGGAAATAAGTACAACCTTCTTAGAAAAGTTTGCAAACACCGAGAGAAATGTTACCTCTGCAATGTGGAAAGACACAGAATGTCAAAATGTCCCGAGTATCGAAGGCTGTTGCAGGTACAGAGGGAGGAGAAAAGGGGGAGCCTCCAAAGAACAAAATGAAAGTTATTCAATGTAATGGGGAGGAAAACAATGAACGTCATGTACAAAACTGCAGAGGAATAAAAAGCTGATGTAGTGGCCATTGCAGAGCGCAACCAAAAAAAAGTACTCCAATGAAAATTGTACATAGATAATAGGCTGGACGTGAAATGCAATAGTTGGAGGCGATTTCAACTCATAATCGTATCTGTGGGGATCAGATAGAGAAGACAATAAAGGGAAAACTCTATCCGAATAGCTCAATGAAAACGACTTAATAGTCTTCAATGACGGTGGAGCACCGACCTTTGTAAGAGGAGAATGTGAGTCCAATATAGATATATATAAACTTTTGCACAAAAAACATAAGTAAAAGAGTTGCAAATTGGCACGTCCTAATCTTAGAAAAACCTAGTTACTATCAACATATTACGTACGAATTAAACAAACCAGAGAAGCAGCTAACAGTTGTTAACAATAACAAATCCTCAGGCTGGTAGAAGAAGTCGGGCAACAAACAGCAAAAGAAAACTGCAATGAATTGGACGCAAAGCTACTGGAAGGAATAGTCACCAACGTATGCAACAAAACTCCAAAAAAGAAAGTAGTCCTTAAAAACAGAAAACTAGTTTATTGGTGGACGCAGGGAATTGCAGAAAAGAGGAGAAGCTGCATAAAAGCCAAAAGAATTCTGACCAGGAAAAACAAAAGAGATAATAATACCAGAAAAGGAGAAGGTCTCGATAGCTATAAAAAAAATCGAGCCATATTATAGAAGGCTATCGCCGATGAAAAACGGAACGCCTGGAGGAAAATAATAGAAGAGGTAGAATATGACCCTCTCTGTTTACTAAATTGAATTTAATGGCAGCGCACAATCGATTGAAAGAAAAAAAGGCCTCAGGACCAGACGGTCTCCTACTAGAAATAGTAAAGGCAGTAGTAAAATGCTACTTTAAAAAAAATACTAGATATATTTACGAGGAACAATTGATGATATGCAAAAAGTGAAGACCTTGCGGATGAAGCCAATGAAAGAGCTGGCAGAAAAAGATGCATACTTATAACGGTGGATGTTTGTAATACATTTAACTCAGCTCCTTGGAAGGGCATACTCGAAGAGCTACGTGGAGACACGTTGCACCCTACTTGAAAAATATCATTGCCAGTTATCTAGAAGAGAGATGGCTAAATATAGAACAGAAAAAAAAAGTGAAGGTGTCGTGTGGAGCTACATAGCGATCGGTCCTAGGCACTATTTTGTGGAACATATATTATGACGGCATACTCAAACTTTTCTTACCACTATTGTAGTAGTGGTAATTGAAAAAATGCTGAAATGCTAGAACACACCGCAGTTAGAGTTCTGAAAGATATAACAAAAAGAGGTTAAGCTTGGCTCCTTATAAAACCGAGATGGTGATTCTTGCAGGAAGGTGCACCGTTATAAACTTAAGGATAAGTGTGGGAGACGTAACAACGATTAGAAGCCGGGAGCATCGTATTTTGGGATCTATTTCGACAGAAATTTAAGAATGTGACAATACGTCAGGTACGTAGTAAACAAAGCAGGGAAAGTCATTGTAGTCATAGTAGATTACTACCTAACATCGAAGGCCCTAGAGAAAGAAATAGAAGGATACTTTTTAGTGTGATACAGTCGATCATCTTATATGGTGCAATTCTATGGAGAAGAGCTTTAGATACGAAGATTTGTAGCTACTTATTATCCAGAGAAAAGTTGCCATACGAGTCGCTTGTGCATACTGAACTACTTGGACAAAAGCGCTATTAGTTACTGCAGAAACTCCACCCATACACCTGCTAGTGGAAGAGAGGTACGAAGTACAAGCAGGAGCCGAAAAAGAAATGGCCAAGGCACTGACATTACATTGGTGGCAGCAAGAATGGCAGGAAGATACCAACAAAGGGCACTGGACACAAAGGCTGATACCGCAATTGGAGCCGTGGATAAGGCGGCAACGCGGTGAAGTGACATACCATCTCACGCAAATCCTATCAGGGCACGGAGGCTTTCAGGCTTATAGATATAGATTCAGGCACACGCGAAATGAACAGTGCCTCTATTTCACCGAAATAGACACTGTGGAGAACACCATCTTCGAATGCGTAAAGTGGGAAGTACAAAGACGACCAAAGTTTAACAGCGGCGTAGCGTGACTTAAAGGGCGGGAGGGGGGCGAAGGCTCAAAAGGGTGGCACAGTTGTTGGGACCCAGATATATATATATATATATATATATAGTATATTCACAATTTATTATACAGTACAGCTGTTTGTTACAATTTTTTACATTTTATGTTACACCTAAATTTAACTATAGAAAGAAACAGGATATGGACAATTACGTTTTTTCCACAGTGCGAACATTTCCAAAAAAATGAATTAAGTTTTTCGGCTTTCTCTTTTTGCTTTTTCAAGAGATTTTTTTTTTTTGACTTTCCACAATTAATTTTCAATTTTTTTGCAATAAATTACAAGAAGATAAACACTTTTGTGCCACTGTTTTTAAACATTGGAAAAGCCAGAAAAACATCTTTTTTTTCACAGCAAAACTTCCGATTATCGTTTACTCATTAGTCAGCAGGGTCAGCCAAGCCGGGCCCTTGCCCGGGGCGGCAAACTTAGGGGGCGAGAATTTGGTTGTAAAATTAGTTATTTTATGAAAAAATCGAATAATAATAATAAATTATATCAGGTGTAATTTTAATTAATAAAAGTTGCGTTTCAAATATTTTTGTTTTGAAGGCCAAGGAGATCGGTATTTAGTAGGTATTGGGTTAGATTAGTGTTTACTGTTTATATAAAAATAAATATATTTAAAAAAGTGCGCGAATTCTTGGGCGTATCTGATCTTAAAATTTTTTGTTGCCAAAATCAAGTCTTAAAATGTTGAGAAAGCCACTACCAAAAATGCTATTTTATTATTTATGGGCGTCCTTAAAATATAAACTACTGAAAATAAAAATGTTTTAGTACTTTTTTGATATTATTGTAATGTTTATTGTTTTAATACGTAACTGAGGGCACCCAAAGGGCGCCAAGAACCCGAAGAATCATCCCACGCTACGCCGCTAAAGTTTGAAGTTAAAAGCTTTTTTTGTCATGGTGCAAAGCGTTTGTAAATTAAAAATTAATTTTTTTGTGAAAATTGGACATGTAACAATTAAAAATTATTGTTGAATTTTGGAAAATTGGCGAATTGAAGAAATTCGTGACGCATAGCTTAAAAACGGTAATCCTGTAATTTTTGAAGATTGGAAATTTAAGACGGAAAAGTTTCCAAATTGAAAATTTTAAAATGTGAAAAGTTTAAAGTTAATAAATATTGTTGTTGAATTTTGGAAAATTTGCCAATTGAAGAAATGCGTTACGTCATAGCGTAAAAACGATAATCCTGTAAAAGTTTCTTGGTCATGGTGCAAAGCGTTTGCAAATTAAAAATTAAAAAATTTGATGGCTGAGTAATGGATTTTTGAAAACTGGTCATGTGAAAATGGACATTTGTCATTCATTTTTTAAAAATTTGGAATTTAAATTGAGTGTGGCAGGTTTAGCTATCCAAAAAAAGTGTAATGGTCAACGTAAGATGCAAAAATTGAAATTGTAGTAGCAAACTGCTGTTTTTGTACCGTCATGATTTAAAAGGTAAACAGTTAGTTGATAGCTGAGCAGTGAATTTTTGAAAATTGGTCATGTGACAACCAATAATTTTGGAAAATTGCAAATCTAAATTGGGAAAATTTGCAAATTGAAAATTTTAAAATATGAAAAGTTTAAAAAAAAAGCTCGTTTGGTCATGGTGCAAATCATTTTAAAATTAAAAATTGCAAAGAAAAATTTACCAATTGAAGAAATGCGTGTTGTACGTACGGCTAAGAGATGTCGCTGGTGCGAAGCGTAAAAACGGTAATCCTTTAGTTTTTGTAAATTCGATACTTAAATTAGAAAAATTTGCAAATTGAAGATTGTAAAATGTAAAAAGTTAAAAGCCTTTATGATTATGGTGCAAAGCGATTATAAATTAAAAATTGCAAAGAAAAAATTGCCAATTGAAGAAATGCCCGACGTCATAGCAGTAGATACGGACCAAAGATGGTTCTGATGAGTTATAGTGGCTGCTGCTATGAACCAGAGATGGCGTTGGTGCAGTGCCTGTTAGTACGGGCCAGAGATGGCGTTGGTTGCGAAAACGATAATCCTGTTTTTATGTAAATTGGAAAAATTTGCAAATTGAATATTTAAAAATGTGAAAAATTTAAAGTTAAAAAGCCTTTTTGGTCATGGGGCAAAGCGTTTGTAAATTAGAAATTGATGGCTGAGAATTTTGGAAAATTGCAAATTTCAATTAGAAAAATTTGCAAATTGAAGATTTAAAAATGTGAACAATTTTAAATTAAACGCCGATTTACTCATGGAGCAAAGCGTTTGTAATTTCAAAAAAATTGAGAGCTGAGTAGTGAAATTGGGAATTTAAATTGGGGTGTTGCCGGTTTACCAATGCAAAAATTTAGGTAAAGGAAGTCATTTTTGATTTTGAAGACCGTGACGTCATAGTACCACCTAAAGAGTTTGTTGTTGCGGCCAAAAGATGGCGGTGGTGCTAAACGTGAAAACAATAATCCTGTAATTTTTGAAAATTGTAAATTTAAATTGGAAAAATTTGCAAATTGAAAATTTTAAAATGTGAAAAGTTTAAAGTTAAAAGCCTTTTTGGTCATGGTGCAAAGCGTTTGGAAATTTAAAATTTCAAAGAAAAAATTGCCTATTGAAGACATGCGTGACGTCTTAGTAGTAGGTGCAGACCAGAGATGTCGCTGATGCGTTATAGTGGCTGCTGGTACGAACCAGAGATGGCGTTGGTGCGAAAACGATATTCCTGTAATTTTTGTAAAATGGAAAAATTTGCTAATTAAAGATTTTAAAATGTAAAAAATTTAAAGTTAAAAGCTTTTTTGGTCATGGTGCAAAGCGTTTGTATATTAAAGAATTGATAGCTGAGCAAAAAATGTTTTAATTTTGGAAATGTGACAGTTAAAAATTTGCCAATTGAAGAAATTAGTGACGTCATAGCACCTGTTTGTACAGATCAGAGATGTCGCCGATGCAAAGCGTAAAAACGGTAATCCTGTAATTTTTTAAAATGGCAAATTTAGATTGGAAAAATTTACAAAATGAAGATTTTAAAATATGAAAAGTTAAAAGCTTGTTTCGCCATGATGCAAAGCGTTTGTAAATTAAAAATTAAAAAAAAATGCTACTTGAAAAAATGCGTGACATCATAGTAGTAATTTAAATTCTAAAAATTTGCAAATTGAATATTTTAAAATGTCAGAAACTTAAGGTTAAAAGCCTTTTTGGTCATGGTGCAAAGCGTTTGTAAATTAAAAAATTGATGGCCTAGGAGTGAATTTTTAAAATTTGGTAATGTGACAACCGAGAACTTTGAAGAATTGCAAATCTAATTTGGAAAATGGCAAATTAAAGATTCTAAAATGTCAAAAGTTTAAAGCTTAATACCTGTTTGATCATGGTGCAAAGCGTTTGTATATTAAAAAAATCGATGACTAAGTAGTAAATTTTTAAAATTTAGACATATGTGTATTGCCGGTTTACCGACGCAAAAATTTAAAGTTAAAGAAAGGCATTTTTGATTTTGAAGACCATGGGAAAAAGTAATTCCTGGAATTCGTGACGTCATAGCGTCTGTTGGTTCGGACCAGAGATAGCGCTGGTGCAAAGCGTAAAAACGATAAACCTGAAATTTGCGAATTGCCTTTTTGGTCATGGTGTAAAGTTCCTGAATGTAGTACTATGATTAACCGTTTAAAAATTGAAAGTGATCATTCATTCTCGAAGTTTTTAATCCTATATTTTTTTTAAATTTGGCAAAATTCAAGTTCTTAGTTTATTCTACCGACAGTATTTTACGTCTAGTATTTAATAAATCTTCAAAAATGGACACTTCTAATTATAATCATTTTATTATTGAAGTTTCGATCGAAATCAGTGGCTTTAATTGTCTTGTTATTTAACTGAATTTTAAACAAGTCGTCCTGCACTACGCCAAGGCGCCGAGTTCCAAAAACTAAAAGCTTACTTCATGCCTCGTTAAGTATAAGACCATACGTAGCTGAGGCAGTAGATATATATTTTTAGGTCTGAAATTATTTTCTGCGCGGAATTCTGTAAATCTTCCAAAAGGAAGGAAAATTGAAGTTCATTATCATCAGCGTACTGATGAGAATCACAATGACTCAAAAACTTGGGGAAGTCATCAGTATAAGCCGCATAAAGAATTGGACTAAGTATGTTGCCCTGCAGGATTCCTTTAGTGCAGCCAACATAGTTTGGTCTTTAATTTTTTCATAATATTCGTTGATGTCTGCAATTTATAGTCTTCAAAAGAATTAAAGTTCCACGTCATCATTATCAAAATATTTAAACTTTCTGTACAAAATATGATCCTATGTATCGAACGTCCTTCAATAAGGCAGTATTTTTTGTTTTTTAATTTTCAGCTGGCGAGCAATAATTTTTTCTACGACTTTCGAGAAAGGCGGAAGTATACTGATTGGACGCAAATCGGAAACTGAGAAGACAAAGGCCTTCTTAGGGATAGGAGTAACATTTGCTTTTTTCAAAAACTTCGGAAAATAATAACTTTTTAAACAAACATTAACAATAAAGGTGATATGTCTTATTAAAGCAGGAGTTAAGAATAGAAGCATTTTTATATTAATTCCGTCATCTTCCCTATACGGTGCTCCTGAAGTGTCGGCAGGTTTCTATTTAGTGGCAGAAAAAACTATTGACATACCTTGAGGATACCTTCCTAAGAACATATCTAATAACTTTTAAATCGAACCTGCTTGTTAACCTGTTTTTTAGGCATTTTGATTTATTAGCCTTAAGGGCACCATTTTTCTCTATTATAAAAAAATATCTGACTTACACAAAAATAAAATTTTCTTACTCCATGTTAATATAATTATTATAACATATTCGATGCAATAGTGGTTTACATAATAAGCATGTTATGATGGTCATTAAACGCAAAGATGAAGTTTGAGACGCGAGCCGCGAGTTCTTAATTTATGTGAGCGTGTAATGACCATAACATGCGATTTATTGACTATACTCTACCTACGACCAATGAAAATGTCATCATAAATATTAGAAATTATTAAAAAAATTAAACGCGAACACTCTTAAGTCTATCTAAAACGTCAAAACAAATAAGGTTACTAAGTGAGTTTTCAGATATCTTTTTAAAAACAAGTTTTTTTCTTAAAAATGCGTAACGTGTCAATTTAACGGGGCTTATTTTTGGTTAGGTACTAAAATTATATTGGATTTATTTACGTTTAATACATAATTATTGCCTTAAAATATAGAAAAATATTTCACATTTTTGCGTCAATTAGAGACCTTATAAAATAAAGTTTCATTGCTTGTCACGTCGTCTTGTGGTTTACGTCTAGCTTTATTATTATCCTAGGACTGTAAAATAGCCATTAAAATCATATTGAGATGGTCGCTAGTATTATTCGTATTATTCGTATAACATATTAATGTAATAAAAATAAAGACAAAAACGGCTTTGATTTAACAGTGCTGTGATTAGTACTCTGTAACAGCCTTTAAAAGATGTTTTCCATATTGTGCATTCTGAAAAGAGGTTATTTTATGTCTATTCCAAATAATCAAAACATCCCTGTAACCGACTCTCCCGCCTGCTCCGACCAAAGTCCTAGCCTGCTTTGTCGGAACATAAATGTTCCTTGGAAATTATTTAAAATTATATGTATTTTAAGCGTTTGAGAAATTTATAATTGTCTCATTATGTTTGTTAAATGCCTTATATCTGTGTGTAGCTCTACCCTCAGAAAACCATCCCAAGAAAAGTTTTTACTTAGCTTTTTCTGTTAGTGGTAAGTGAAATTTCTATTAGCCCCAAGTGATAAATTCAATAGCTAGAAGTAAAACGACCTACTTAGACCCGAGTTTGTTAAGTCTTAGTGATTTAGCTACTTATCAATATGCGACAAGTCACTTAACCTTCCCTTCACTTAGGGTTAGTGAGTTTTTCTACTATTTTGTTAACCCTTAGTGATGTATCTACTTACCAATATGTGACAACTCATTTAAATTTCTCACTTAATTCTTCTACTAAGGACAAGTGAAGGCAAATATTGAAAATCATACGGAAAAATATATTCATCCTAATAATAGTGCATGCCTATAATAATTTTTTTATTATTTGTTTTTATTTTTTTTTTCTTACAGTGTGTCGTAGAGCTTAAGAATATATTTTTTAATTTATTTAAAGCCACAATTTAGGAGTTTTCCTGGTTTGCGCTACTATAGATTTACTAAAGATTAGTAGATACTTCACTTACGATAAGTGAAGCTTTTACTTATGGTTAATATGTTATTTTGTAACCTTAAGTAGGTGAGGAAACTTAAGGTAAGTAGACAGTTCACTTGTCTCATATTTAAATGAAGTTTCTACTTGAGGCTAATGAATACTTACTTAGGATAAGTAGATATTTTTCTCAGTGTACATAGCATACATCAGGAGAGAAATATTCCTCAACAATTTTATTAAATGCATTAGAAGCAATAACATATTTTCAAGCTCTAAAAATATTAAAAATTCAATAGGTTTAATAAAATTCAAAAAGTAACATCGTTATTTTGGTTTTATCATAACTAGGTTAAAACATCCTCAAAATTATAAACTAGAATTTTAAATAGAATACAAACACTACATTATAAAACAACTTTGTTTAAAGTTTTTTGAAAAAGTTATGATGGAACGACAAAAAAACAAAATAACCGCTGAAAAAATCAAAAGCGAACAGTAAGTTTTTTGGGTTAGTGGCTCGGAAAAAAAGGGAGTCTGAGTTTTGAACTCGAAGGGAAACGTTTGTCTTTTCGAAGATATGAGTTTCTTTTATGCAAGTTTTTATACAAGTTTGTTTTATACAAGTTGATACCACTTCATAATAAAAGAGCAGACACGTGATCACGACCGAGTCCAAATGGCTGGACCAGTATTCTATAAATTTATGTAAGTACCATTTATAAATATATATATTTCATTTTTTTCTTAGGAAGATCCAAAATTCAAATTATGTATACTTTAATATAAAAACCAAAATAAAGCCTTCTCAAAAATTCCGGTGTTATGAAATTAGGGACCTCTCTTTTCCCCTGCATCCGCTTAGGTCTCAAAAGAGACAATGTAGAGTTTTTACTTAAAATAAGATATAATATCACTAAATATCAAATATGAGAAAGGCCCAGACATAGATTTTTTTTAAATTATTTTAATTTTTTTGTGCTACCGATTGGAACTTCCTAGGTAGAAAGTATTTTGGTGTAAATAGAAAGCTAAGTTTTGTGAGTCTAAGTTCAAAATAAAATTTTGCTGTACGGCTTCACGGATTTTATGTTATGGTTTTTTCGTTGGAATTGGGGGATTCTATGGATGGCTTTGTACTAATCAGTAAAACTTTATTGCTGAAATTTGCTTTGCTGAAAACCACATTAATTATATTTTTATTCAACTTTATGTTTTTTCTATTCTTTTTAAATGAGCAACACAGAATATAATAATAAAAGAATTACCCATAGCTTAGCAAATAGGCGTAATAAAGCTACTATAGAGGTTACAATTCCAAAAAATTTTGAAACTTTTGAAAGAGAAATAAAGGGGAATTAGAGAAACACAGAAATTTTCCAACCTCAAAGTAGTCTGCCAAGAAGCCCACCACCAAACTTAAACGGAACAAAGTTTATTTTTCGGCACTCTCGTCAACTGTACACAAAATCAAAGTTCTTCTTAAGATTCCATTTTAAATAAAGACCCAGCATATCAGCAAAACTACTCTCCTCGGGCTTCATTAAACAACTCTCCTTTAAATAATTACTCAAATACTAGTCCACTTCGAGCTTAAAAAATCATTACCAATTTATCAAATAATACGCGAAAAATGGCGGATAACACGATAGCTTCAATCTAAGATCAGGATAAAAGAACAGCAGCCACCCCAAAATATGTCCCCCTCACTAACATTTAATCCCTTTGTTGATTCGGCGGCCAAATTTATTGAAAAATACGACAAGGCCAGTAGGTATACCGGCACTTGAGCTAGCCAGACAGCCGGCCTAATAGACAGACAGGGTCAGTCGTCTAGTTCAAGATGTCCGCCATGAGGAAACCGTCATCCAAATGATCGCCACTACACACCCTAATTAGAAGCACGCGCAACTTGTCATAGGTGCAGACACCTGTGGCCTTTGATATATACCGCCGGTATTTGTTTATATACCTATTAGTAAAAAAGTGTATTTTACCCAATCATCGAACCGGCGATATACTGCACAGATGACCGTCGTTCAAGACTGCACGGCCACGGGGACTTGTTGAAAAGCTTTTGTGAAATGGTGTATAGATAGTTCAGGTAGCTCCACCCCATGACCGCTTCAGGTGTTTCTATCTTTTCTTAATAATGTTAGTGGGCATGTTTATTATCACCAAGTGTAGCAGACCTATCCCTATAAGAGCTTTATAGAAAACTTTGTAAAATAAGGCTTATTTACGTCGGGCATTTTTTTTACCAATTCTAATTGTTAAATGAAATTAAACTTTTAATCTCATTTTTCCTCTTAAAGATATTTTAGAACGATTACATCTTAATGCATTTTTGTTTATTCAAATTATTTAAAAATAAATGCAAAATCAGTTTATTTAGCTCTAAGATATACGACAAAAATGGACTGACAAAGAAAATACAATACTATTTCTCTCATTAGACCAAAAAATAGACCAAAAATTAATATTTTTTTTTGGGGCACAGCACTAGTGGGAAAACTTGGATGCCAATATCTTAATTAAAAAAAAAATTAATATTCTAACACGCTTTCACAAACCATATTTACCCTGCTCCCTACCTAAACTTCGCTTACCTATCGATCGAGACTCGTTGCATGAATTAGAAGAAAACTGCTCAGTTTGCAATATGAACCAACCTGAAAACCTTTCAACAAATCAGAATTTGGAACCTTTCGTTGCACTAAATCAAAGTTATGACTGTTTTCCACAAACCAAAACTACACTTTTTTGCACTCGACGCGCGTTTCGCTAACAACGTTAGCATCATCAGGCGACGATAAAAAATAAACTAAATTAACCTACGCTCTATCTTATATACAATCTTTTAGTGGGCGAAGATAAGACTAATAATTTGTGATTGACCACGATTTATAATCCTATCTCCTCTCAACTAAAGAATAAAGTGTACTAAACAGGAATTAAATCCAGAAATAGTTTAAATAAAGATAGAGGACCCATCACGTTTATTACACTTTATTCTTTAGTTGAGGGGAGATAGGACTTTAAATCGTGATCAATCACAAATTATTAGTCTTATCTCCGCCCACTAAAAAATTGTATATAAGATAGAGCGTAGGTTAATTTAGTTTATTGTTTATCGTCTCCTGATGCTGCTAACGTTATTAGCGAAACGCGCGTCGAGTGCAAAAGTGTAGTTTGGGTTTGTGGAAAACAGTCATAACTTTGTTTTCTCCCATTTTTGTTATAAATTCTTTAATTTTTTTATAAAACCAGTGCTTAAGATGAACCTTATTATTATAGAAATATATTTTTTTCTAGGGATCAATAAAAAAATCTTGAATCTTGAAAAATCTTGAGATATAAGATTTACTTCACAATGTTTTCAGTCTTAATTTTTAATTTGTATCGCCTTATGGATGCTGGAACGGAAGCAATGTTATATAGCAGAGGATTACGGTTCTGAGGGGGGATTCTTAAAGAAATGAGACAAGAAGGATAGTGTTATATATTCAAAATCAGTCATAAAGGTGTTGAAAAGTATCTAGAATTCTAGATAAATATTGTGTATGGTTTTAATTTCATGAATCAACCTCCATTAACATAAAGATGTCTTGAATATTGGTTTTCTTCTAACCAATATCCTCTTTTATCAAGAGATTCTCGACCTAAAATTCTGAAATCATTGAGAAGATCGTACAGGAAAACTTCGCAATAGCAGCCACTAAAAATTTCATTCCAAATTGGCCGTTTAAGAGAGTGACCGTAATTGAGGGGAAAGAAAAAAGTAAATTATCTTATTTAGTTTTTCTTTGGCATTGCCAGATAATAAAGTTCTGCTTCGTCTATTTTTCAGTTCAATTTTACTTTGGAGAGTACAATTTACTTGCTTTCTTCCAACACCAAATTTTTCCGCTATCTTTCCAGTACTGCTACCAAATTTTCACTTTCCGCGGTAATTTCGAACTTTTTTACGTTTCAGAGACATGACCGGCTCTTGTTCTGCTAAAATTTAACTAAATAAAATTTTACCTTTTATGAACACATCATAAATAAGACTTAAAAAATTATATTTGTACTTAAAAATCCATTTACATAATTCGGTTTTATCTATCTTTCGTATTTCTAATAGTACAAGTAATAAAGTAGCGGCTATGTGCAAACATCCTCAGAAGGGTCGAGATGGGATAAAAATTCCAGGTAATCTTCCTAAAAGTTACGGATTCATGTGATCGTGGTCGTTTTAGAAGAGTTTCGGTATTCGAGGGGTCTTTTATTATAAAAAATCCTATAATATTTACTATGTTGGGAATTTGGAACCTTTGGTTGCACTAAAACAAAGTTAGGATTGTTTTCCACAAACCAAAACTACACTTTTTTGCACTCGACGCGCGTTTCGCTAACAATGTTTATCGTCTCCTGATGATGCTAACGTTGTTAGCGAAACGCGCGTCGAGTGCAAAAAAGTGTAGTACCTCCAAATCAGTTACTACAACCAAAAAGAAATAAAAAAAAAGGTCAAAAGATATTGGGTGGAAATAACGAAAATTAAAACTTGGATGAGAATCTCACAAGGAACAAACAAAAGATCAAAGCGAAAAGAGAAATTATTAAACGATGCTTCGCCCTGGGTAACCAGCGTGGGCTCATCAGTAGTTTCACTGGTCACCCTCCACTATACATCATTAAACACCATCATCACGCACCATTATCCAAGTTACCTGATACGAATTCGTCCTGTCGTGTTAATATTTCCAGTAGGATAATGTTCCTAAGGCAATTAAAACAAAAAAGAAGTTAAAAAAAACCTCCAAATCAGTTACTTCAACCGAAAAGAAACTAAAACTTTTTTTTATATTATTTTATATTGTTTTTTTTGTTTATTATTTAATATTATAAAAACATTTAACATTTCAACAACGGTGGAAAGTTAACCAGTGAAATAATTCACATATGTAGACAATGAAGAACATTTTTTATTAAAGAAATTGAAAGGGGTTGAACGACGAATAGGTTATAATAAATATTCCTAATAAATTAATTTCTTTTTAAAAACAATCTTTCACATATAAAAATAATAATATAGAACTAGGGTCGCCAATAAAAGCTATATTCTTTCAAATTGTAAGGAAAAGTGTTAGCAGAAAAATCTGGGGTTGTTAGAAGAAATTGTAGGCAAAAACAACCTTCATTCCTGAAAAAAAACACCCCCCATTTATACCTCATATTTAACACAATATAACAGAGGCTTGGAAAAGAGTTTTTAATGTTTTTAGTATGTATTCTTTCTATGGTGAGAATGTTTCACGCGGTCTTCATCCACAGTATTTTCCATACGGTATCTGAAAATAAAATAAATAAATGGCGCCAGCAGGTACGTATAGCTATCCTTAAAATCTTTTTTAAAAAAAATTAAAAATCACTTCTATAAAAAAATTTTCTTTCAAAAACTTGTTTCATTGTTTTAGTTGAAAATGTAATGATTCATCTTTATGTGAAAATCGCGTGTCGCTAGCTGCTACGGTTCGCAAGTTAAACTTTTTCTAAAAGTTTAACTCCCCTCCTACCCTCTTTCCAACCCCCCACTCCCCATCAGCTCTGCGTCTGGCGACAAAGAATTTTTGTGCGAAATTTGATAAAAATTGGTTAAGCGGTTTTTGAGTAATCGTTTTACAGACAGACAGACAACCTCCCCAATATTTTGTATTTAGGTCTTTTTTTGACCCAAATAACTAATTTTTTTTAGTAAAAATTAAAAAACCTTTTTTTTTGTCGATCCCAATAGCCTCCATAAGTAGGGTAGGTTAGCCACTTTCAAATAAAATGAGGAGATGAGGGTGGGCGTGGCCACCCCCTTCAACCCCCCTTCACCTTCTGACCTATGACCATTGACCTTTGACTTTTGACCCTCGACATTTGACCTTTAACCTTTGACCCTCTCATCTTTACCCCCTCTCTTCATTTCCCCTTCCATTACTCTCTTCGCTTTTCTCTATTTACTTAACCCCTCCACTTTTCTCCCACCACTACTTTAGTTTTTAGCCAGGAGGGGATATCTCTCTTTAAGTCGGTATTTGTATAACGAAGGAGTGACTTCTCCCCTGTGTTATTACATACATTTTTGGTGGGAGAGTATCGGTATATAAATAGCCGTTTTATCAAGTTATAAAGTAGTTCGTTTCTAAGAGTATATAGTGCACGATACTAAAATGAATTTGTGTGAGTTTTGTGGAAAAAAATTTACTCGTGTCGATAATATTAAGAGGCATCAACGTACGTCATGTAAAAATACACCAGTTGCAACTTTCGATGCACCTCCGGCTAAAAGACTAAAATTAAAACAAAATGTGAAAAATAGTGGACAGTCGACTACGATTGCAAATAGTTTGCCATCAACATCAACCGCTTGTGACCAGGATGTGCAAAAAGTAATGTGTCCAACATGTAATGTATATGTACAAAAACGTTTAATGGCTGCACATTGTAGAACACAACAACACCGCACAAATGCATGCGTTCCGCTATCGGACGGGGTCAGTTTAATAAGAAGTGCTTTCGGAAAGAAGATTGCCAATTACAGGATTCACCCTGAGTCAATGGGCACAAACTATAAACAATTATTTATAAATGTTAAAAACAAAGTATGCGAATTTTTGCAGAGATCAATAGAAGAATACAATGTAATTAAAATTAATCGAAGAAAAAAGAAAAAAAAAAGAATGTGAAGGAAAGTTGTTTAACACACAAAATCAAATTGTGCATGAAGGCTCCGAATTAAATGAGATCTATAATGATTTTGTCGACAAATTGATGAACCAAACTTCAGAGTTTGAAGAAAGTAATTCTGGTAGGTATTAATATTTTTCAAAATAATGTGAATTTAAATAGCTTTTTTTAAATTTTTTGGCTTACGATTACTTATATTTATTTATTTTCTCTTTTTAAGGATGGTCCTTGCAACAAATTTTATATTTGGAGGTGAACATAAATAAATTTAAACCTGTGGGAGGCTCCTCATACATCAAGCTACCCAAACCCATTGAGAATAAGCACGTTGTCATAAACGTCAAAGATCAAGCCTGCTTTGCCTGGGCGATAGTATCAGCATTGCGACCAGATCATCAGAATCCTAACTTAATTTCATCATACCCACACTATTTTTTGGTGATTAATGTGACAGGTATGGAGTTTCTAGTAAAATTACATGACATATTAAAGTTTGAGGAGCTAAATGATATCTCCATTAATGTGTATGGTCTCGAAAGTTTTTTCGAAAATGGTAAAATGAATTATGAAGTTGTTGGTCCTTATTATTACTCAAGAAAAAAAAAGAATTTTCACATTAACTTATTATTGGTTTTGCAAGATTGTCAGTGAAAAGATAAGAACCCCGTTTGTGATAATTGCCAAAAAAGTCATTATTGTTGGATAAAAAATTTTTCGGCTTTAGTGTCTAAACAAATTTCTTTTAATGGTCACAAATTATATTTTTGTGATGGTTGTTTAATCCATTTTAGATCTTCAAAAAATCTTCATCAACATCAATAAAACGATTGCACACATATCTTTACTGTCGCGCCTACGACCGATATGCGTTTAGATAAGTTCGGGAACAGTGTTCCCTCAAATATTTTAAAATTTCAAAATATTCAAAAGCAAATAGAAGTACCCTTTGTAGTTTACGCAGATTTTGAATCCATCTTAGCACCAATACAAAGTTGTGAGCCCAACCCCAAAGGATCTTTTACGGAACGAAATTTTATAAATAAACCATATTCATTTGCTTATATTATAAAGTGTTCTTTTGTTGTGCCCTATCGAGGCTCTGATGCTGTGAAAGTATTCGTTGGGCATACAGAATCTGACTCAAGAGAACTATATCACAAATATTTAAAGGATATAGTGCCAATGACATCTTTAAACGATCAGGAACTGATTTAAATGGAACAGGCAAGTGAATGTGGTATATGTGAAAAACATTTTGAGACTTTTGATACAAAGGTACCATTGTCATATAACGGGACGAAAACGCTTTATTGCCGCACATAGTAAGTGCAACCTAAATTATAAAACGCCTAATTTTGTCCCCATTGTGTTCCATAATTTGAGCGGCTCTGATTGTCATATGTTTATAAAACAACTGTGTCGCCATGGCGATAAAATCGATTTTATTGCTTAAAATAAAGAAAAATACATTTCTTTTACCAAATCCATATACATGCACGACTACAAAAACTATAAGGGAGAAATAAAGAAAAAGTATTTAAAACTTTGATTTATTGATAGTTTTAAATTCTTAAGCACTTCGCTGGAAAATATAAGCAAAGGATTAGATTCTGAGTCATTTTTTGACACTAAAAAGTATTTTCCCGACCAAGAAAAGTTTAATTTGATGAGGCAAAAATGTGTTTTTCGTTATAGTTTTGTCACAAGCCTTGAAAAATTAGATGTTTGTGAATTACCAACAAAAAATAATTTCATTATGTACTTAGACGCAACAAATTTATATGGCCATAGTATGTCTCAACCTTTGCCCACTGATGGGTTTGAATGGCTTACAGGACAGGAAACCTTGCAATTAAATATTTATGATATTCCAGAAAGTTGATGTTTATTATTCACTTGATTTACACAATTCTCATTCAGACCTACCTTTTTTGGTTGAAAATTGAATTCCCCCTGAATCCTAGTAAAAAAATAAAAAACTTATCCCAAACTTGAACCACAAACAAAAGTATGTTGTTCACTATAGGACCTTAAAACAAGCCATTGAACATGGCCTTATTATTATAAAAACCCATCGAATATTAAAGTTTAATCAATCTCCTTGGTTAAAAAAATATATGGATTTTAACACGGATTTAATAAATAAGGTAAAAACTCCTTTTGATAGTGACTTTTTTAAGTTTTCTACAAACTCCATATATGGCAAGACTATGGAGAATGTAGAAAAGCGCAAGGACATAAAATGAATCACTAGTTAGGAAACTATTGGTCGAAAAGTTGGTGCTAGAGCATTAGTTGCGCGACACAATTTCAAGAACAGCTCAATATTTTCCGACGATTTTGTTGCTCTTCACATGGGAAAGCTAAAGGTTGTGTACGACAAACCAATTTATCTTGGTTTTTGTATCTTGGACTTTTTAAAAACAATATCTACACCGAAACAAAAAATAAAGTAGCTCTCTCTTTCCACGATGAAAAACGTTATTTAATACCGGGTACTACGAGTACATTACCTTGGAGTCATTCAGAAATTAAATCATGCCAAGAGTTTTTAGAGGTGCTATCTTATCTTATAACTTTAAATGAAAATGATTTGGCTAGAATAGAGAGAACTATGTTACCGTTCTAATGTTGTGTAGTAAACCGTGTAAATTAGCAACTGTTATTATTATTTGTGTAATAAAAAAATATATTTATGTATTTATTTAATTGTTTTTTATTTGCTACCTTAACCTAAAAAAACAAATAAAAAGACCATGTTTAAACTAGGAAGTATTACCATTTAATACATTTTTTAAAAATTTTACATTGGATAAGGCACATATAGATAAATATTTATTGTTGTGATGTAAACAGCTAGGATTTCCTTTGGGCAGCGGAGGATGTTCTGGAAGTTCAATAATATTAGAAATATATTTTCGGATAAAATTGGCTTTTTCTAGCCCTTTAACATACACAAATTCTGACAGACTTGAAATGTGCTGTATAATATCTTTAAAATCTTCAATATTGGTAAATCCGTTAGACCAGTTCATGCAGTGGTGGTACTTCATAATCCAATAGGCTTGTTTCTTATATTTTAAATCTAATTTGCTAATGTTAAATGGTGGTTTAAAAACGTAATGAGCGATTTTAAAACGATCATAAGCCACCAATTCTTTGGGTAAAAAATTTGTTATTGTAAGTCTTAAATCCTTGTACGTCAACAAACATATTTACAATAGAGTAGCCATAAACTTTATACAATATCCGCAGCATTAATCCATGAATTGTGCTTTTCAGGGAAACCCAGCCACTTAACGTAATACTCATTTCTATGGTTATTTTTTCTACTAAATATACATCCAGATTTTGGTTTTTTGTAGTTCTAATTCGTAAAATGCTCCACGTATTGGTTCTCCATCAAGACTTTTTAAAATATATGAGGCTGGATTTGTAAAATTAACTTTATCAATTATAAACAGCTCTGTAGACCACGATGGAGTATATCCTTTTTCAAAAATTGATTTATATTTACTTATACGAACTTTGTCTCCAACTTTAAACTTAAACTTTTTCGGCGCAATTTTTATGTTTTGAAATGCTCCAATTTGGCAGTTTGGCTTGAAATCAATTGGTCTTATTTTAATAGTGGTGTGTACTGTTCTATTGTATTTATTAACTATTTGATGTAAAATATCAATTTGTAGCTACCCCTAGCAGAAAACTCCTTAAATAATTTATTTTTTATTGTTTCATAAGTGCTCGAAAATTCGCATTAAAAAAATTCTGTTCCTTGATCAGATTGGAGATTGCTAGGGAAACATTTTGCCTCTTTAAATATATCTTTCATTGCGTCATGTACTTCAGGTCCTGTTTTGGTCCGTAAGGGCCTGACCCACACGAATTTAGAAAAGCAATTTATGCAGACCACAATATATCGATAACCGTTATTTTCTTTTAAATACTGTTGCATATCAGCCAAATCGATTTGCCACAAATCATTATGTCCTTTAATTATAGTTTTACTTCTAGGAAACTTTTCCTTGCTGTTTTGTGTAACTCATTAACTACACTTAGTTTCTCCTGACTAACAGTTTTAGCTACTTTGTAGTTTTTTTAACAGTTACACCTGGATGACGATTTAAAGATTTTTTAACAGTTGCACCTGGATGATGATTTAGAACAATTTTTTCAATTTCTTCGATTCTTGCAAGCAAATGTTGATATTTGTACCACACCTCAAAATCTAAATCTTCAACTGTTGGTTTTTTGTTCTTTATAAAGTCTTCTAAATTGGATTGAACAAGACTAATAGATACGGTTATAGGTACTTTTAGGTTTTCTACAATCTTTTCTAGACGGTTTTCCAAAAACTTGGAATTAACTGCATCGTTTTCATTTATCCGCTTATTATCAATATCAAACTGTTGGTCTGAAGTCGATTTAAAACCGTTTCCATTCGGCCCTTTTATAATCTTCACTTTAGAACTATGGCCCAAGCATCCGAACTTATTAATAGTGTTCACACCAACCATTTCATTTAACAACTAACACTAAATTAAAAATATTCATGGTTTTAAATGTTTTTTTTTGAAATTAATATATAACACCTTCTTCTTTGAGCTCTTCAATAATGGACAGTATTTTAGAACTCCACAATAGTCGCAGGCGTGCAACCAATTCCTGCGCTGTATTCCAGTGCACATACTCAACTTTTTTATTGCCAAGTAATTTATTTTTTAAATTTATGATTTGTCGCTTTTTAAAACCAGATCCTGTTTTTTTTTCAAAAATAAGCGGTTTAATAAAATTGGTAAATTTAGCAGATTAACTTTTATTTATTCCATTTATTTTATCGTATCGATAAAAGAAACTGAAGAATATCTTTGTAATCGCTGAGAACATTCTGATCAATTTCGTTTATGTTGGATTCATGCGGTTTCTTTAAAAACAGTAAGTCATATAATTGTCGATATCCGATGTATTCTCAGAGTTTGTGTTTTACACGCCATAATGTTATCATTCCAACAGGAAATCTTATTATTACATCGCCTAAGTACACAGTATCATACCTTGTTGGATTATCTTTTAACCCATATATATAGGTCATAGCTATAGCTTGTGATTCTCCTCCAGATCTTCGCATAAAAGATATATCACTATCAGTCAGCCCTGTTGTATTAAGTGAACTATCGGTCAACTTTGAATTGTTTGAGGGCGTGCCTGTTAATGGCGGACTAATTGGATATAATTCTGAATTTTCTTTCCCAAATGATTTTCAGTTCCCTCATCTTTTTTCACATCATTATTCTTGTATTTGTTGATATTGAGACAGCTGCAGGTTTTTTATTTTTCTTGATGCTCGCAACATTTTCTGAAATCGAAACTAGGGGTTTGGTAAGGGGTCCATAAAATTTATCCAACCCAATTTTGTCATGTAATTGCTCACTTTTCAGAGGTTTAAACTTTTTCCTCACAGCATCAGTCATTAAAATAAGTTCACGTTTTAAAGATATATCATTAATTGACATGATTATGATGTGTGCTTCCGTTCATTCAACTTGCAACTAATAAAGTATGTGAATATGTTATAAATATTTGTAGTTGTCAAAACCTTTTCTATATCTTCCTGTTGTTTAAATCAGCGTCTTTTTCAATCACCAAAAAATCATGTTTATTACTCCAACATTTTCCAGACATTTCTTGAAACTGAAAAAATGTAAAGTCTGGCGAAACATGGTCGGAAAAAATGTGTTTGAGATTTGTTTCATCTTGTTTAAACACTACAAGAAAATTTGCATTGTCTCGAACCAGTTGTTTTGGCACTCTAGAATACGTTTCTGCTAAATAAAAACAATCAATATTTCCATGTCTACCCATACTGTAATATGCTCTTATAATATCCTGATTATCAAAAATTACATCATCGAATACAAAGACAGAATTTTCTTTTGCTTCGTTTGGATGTACGACGTTGGAGGTGTCTTCAAACGTGTAATATATGTAATTTATCGGAGTCAAAATCTCCTTTAGTTATTCATATTTTGGTTGAAAAAGTGATTTAGAGTAGACATAAACATTTTCAAAACATAAACCAAGAGGGTGTGTTAAAAGTGTAATACGAACATTGGGTTTTCCATAGTTTGATGGTCCTATTATAAGACCTCGAATAGAATTCGGTAGTAGTTTTCCATGGCGAGACTTAATGCTACCATGGCCAATTTTTTCATCTAAATTAATAACAGAAATTTTATCTTGTTGTTGCACGAGACGCATGACGATAGAGACTAAAATTTGTATTTAGGCTAAGGTAGATATATAGTTGTTTTCATTCAAATGGTGTTACCCGACCGCAAAAGACAGTGCAACAAAAAGAAAGGTTATGGTATTTTTAATTCACTGATAAATAACTTACCAGTTGAGCTACACCTCCCATCGCACCAATGGTGCAGGCCAGGCACTCACATTACTAAAAGATTAGCTAGAGGTGATCCTGGAATTATTCAATTAGATAAGGCTTGCAAAAAACATGATATCAGTTACGCAAATAATTTGAATAATTTATGAGAACGACATAAAGCTGATAAGCAACTGCAAGACGGGGCAGAACAAATTGTGAAGTCGAACAATACAGGACTCAAAGAAAAGGCTGCTGCTTGGTTTGTAGCAAAAGCTATGAAAGTAAAGCAGAGGTATGGAATGGGGCTGAAATACAAAATCACACGAAGAACAAAAAAAGGGAAGAATGTCAGAAAAGTAAAAAAAGGAAAAGCTATAAAAAGAAAGCAAACATTTGGAATGGGCCTTAAACGTAAAAAACTGAAAGTGTTAAAAATGCAAAGAAGGTAAGAAAGTGCCGTTGGGTGCTGCTGTAAGAAAAATTCGATCGGAGCTTCAAACCTACTAAAAAATTAATAGGCAAAATCATCAAAACGTATCAACTATATCAAAACTTGCATTGGCTGTAGCACGAAGCCATATAAAAACTAATGGTGGAAAAAAAGATCACTAGAACACCGAGAATTATTCCTATACCTCAAACAGGCGGGTTTTTATCATTTGCGTTGCCTGCCCTTATTCCTTTATTCTCAGCGTTATCCGCGATCGGAAGTTTAGCAGGAGGCGCAGCAGGTATTGCGAGGGCAGTTAAAAGTGTGGCCCAAAATACGGATAGTGTTATTAATAATAAAAAGCAACATACATTATCAGAAAGTAAAAATGGAAGTGGACTCTATTTGAAACCATTTCGCACCGGACTTGGATTGTATTTAAAAAACTCAAAAAACCACTAAAGCCCTTACCAAGAAGGGCTTTATCCAATTTTGATTTAAAAAAATATACAAAGAAATATAAAATCGCCTATTATAAAGGTATTTTTATGCGGGACACACTCCCCAAAAATGGGCCAAAAAAGGACAAATCCGGGATTATTAACTTGGAGACCTGCCAACAAATGGGCAGCCACTGGACTGCTTACAGAAAGAAAGGAGGAAATCTTATATATTATGATAGCTTTGGAAACTTACCCCCACCCCTAGAGTTTGTGAGATACATGCGCGCTGGCACACATTCTGCCACTGAGATTCTGTGTACATATAAAAAAGAACAGGACTTTAACACAGTTTGATGTGCTCACTTGTGTCTAAAGTTTTTAATGAGAAAGAACCCTTTTTAGCAGAAATAAAATAAAGTGTTTTCCAAATCCAAAGTCCGAACATAAAAATTTAAAGAAAATGCATAAATCTTTGCGGGCTTTTAGTAAATGTGGAAGTTTATTGCAAATGACAAGAGAAGAATTAAGTGATATGCCGAAAGAAGTAATGGTTGCCTGCGCTCCTAATGAAATAGCTTCAGTGTGGGATAGATTACCGGAAGAAGTTTTAGTACTGTACTGACCACTACTCGGTAAGCAGTTCCACAGAAGATCAGATAGATGGTCCACCTCCGAGAAAAATTTATTGTTGTTTGTGTAACATAAAAGGATCTAGAATTTTTAAATCTGAAGAAACTGTTGATTGTAATCTATTGTCGACTTGTTGTAAAACACAATAAAAAATGTCGTACACCTTTATTTTAAATAGTGACACAAGTGTGCTACATGCTAATATTTATCCTCCTTAAGAATTGAATAAAAGAGAAAAATATGGATTAAGATTGGTGGGATTTTATTCCTACAATTCAATTTTGAATGTAGACGAAACAAATAATTGTTTTGCTTATAGCAAAGTGCAATGGAAAGAAGAAATTATCAATGCTATGCTAAAAGCACTTCAAAAAGCAGCCAAAGACGACGATGACACAATTTTTAGTTTAAATGCCAACAATAATACTTTGAAGTGTGAAATTAAGTCAAAGTACTATCTACATTTTAATCATCTAAACTCCATTGAACGCTTAAAACCGAACGACAATCAAATTTCATCATCAATGGTTGACATTTCTCGGGTAAGAATAATAAGAATTGACTCAAATATTACGGCAGGAGCATTCTTAAACTCTCAACAAGTTCACACACTATATGAATTCGATATTGACGTAGAACCTGGATATAAGTTAAGTAAAGAACCAAATAACATTATTTATATGCCCATTTTTCCAGAAGGTCGTCATTACATCGACAACATCACACTAAGGATCTTGGATTATAATAATCAGCTGATAAGGAGAAAAAATAATTCTTAAATTTCATAAATATTTTAAAAGAGAATGGGATTTTGTTACCATACCAAAATTCGATGTCATCAACACGAATCCAGTCAGATAAACAGACAAATAAATAAGAATAAGGGTAAATTTAAAAATAAAGTCAGTTGTGTTAGAAACATAACGAGAGAACGTTCTAAACTATCAACTGAAGACAAAAAGTTTTTAACAGCTCTTGGACTACAAATAAAAAATCGATAAAATCAAGTGGAGACAAAAAAGTCTTTAACAGCTCTTGGACTACGAATAAAAAATTGTTAAAATGACATCAACAAGTGAAAAACTGGAAGTTTTTAGAGAACACATTTCTGAAAATTCAATAATAAGCCTGGAGAAATTCAGCTACAAGCCATTTGGTAGCCCATCATTTAAAAATTCTGATGAAATTCGAATTCCAATTCAATTTCAGGATTTAATATTGGATATTTCTAACAGTTATATCTACATCGAAGGCAAATTTACTCCAAATGATGTCACTAAAAAATGCTACCTATCAAATAACGCACTGGCTTTTCTTTTTGATACGTAGTGAACTTTGTGCGGTTAGAAAGCCGGGTATCAGTTCGAAATTAAAAACGCTTGTTTCCTTTGGAAGTCGCAAACAAAAAACTTTGAATACTTACGGATGGGGACTTACTGAAAATGATCAATTTATTTTGGATAAGACAAGCCACACCTTTAGTGGTCGATTACCGCTCAAATATTTAATGGGGTTTGCTGAAGACTATACAAGAGGAATTTTTAATCAAAAACATGAGTTAATTCTAGTTTTGGCACACACATTTAGCAACAAAATTGAATGGAGGGTTAAACATATCATTCCAGGCGATAAGGAAAAGTTAAAAATTTTGTCCAAAGTAAATAAAACTGTAAATATTAAAGCTGCTTTTCGCATGTAGGATCTTTACGAGTTACCACTTCTTTGAAGTACCTCTTCAGATACGTGGGCGATAAGAAGTAGCACAAACTTGGAAAAGCCTAGATACATATATGTTGCATTCCAAAATACCAATAATAGTAACGCAAGGACGCAACAGAATTTATTCCTGCTGCCGTGTGTGACATAAGACTGTATATAAGCTCAATAGTTTTTCTATACGAGAGATGGAATCTCGATTTTTCAAAAAAAAATATGCGGGGCTGCCTTTTATGCATATGAGAATTTTCAAAACAGCTATTATGGGAAAACAGTCAGTGACCCAATGCTGGATTTTGAAAGTTTCATCGCCAACCCAGTATTTGTTATAGATTTTTCGCATCAACTATATTCTATAACCTCATCCACGGTCGATATCAAACTGGAATTTAACACAAGAAAATCAAAGTTTCCAGACAATACTAAGGTGTTTGCATTAATAATTCACGATTCACTTATTTCGTACAACATTGTAAACGGTACTGTTCAACGGGGATAAAGTTTTTTTTTAATTATTTTATTTTGTTAGATAAGTAGCCAGTATTTTTAATGTTTTTTTTATCATGCTGTAAGTTTATAATGATTGTAGGTTTTACATCGGAAATAAAATGTATTTTTTTTTTAATATTATACGTATATAATAATTGTATATGTATATTTTTTTTGAAATATAGTTTTACATAAGAAATAAAGTGTAGTTTTTTATTAATAATCAAAAAAAAAGTTTTTTTTTAATTATTTTATTTTGTTAGATAAGTAGCCAGTATTTTTAATGTTTTTTTTTTTATCATGGTGTAAGTTTATAATGATTGTAGGTTTTACATCGGAAAGAAAATGTATTTTTTTTTAATATTATAAGTATATAATAATTGTATATATATATTTTTTTGAAATATAGTTTTACATAAGAAATAAAGTGTAGTTTTTTATTAATAATCAAAAAAAAAAATAGATTAATATATTTATAGGGTACCATTAACCATTTCTTTGATTTGAATTTTCTTCCATCTCCGAGTCTGTGGATGACAGGAAATCATCAAGTTCCAATAAATTATGGGGATGCTCGTTTTAAACCGTCGTCCTTCCAAACAAATCCTGGCATTCCTCACAAACTCCAGATGCATTAAACCATTTTTTTTTGCTGATACGTCTTGCAAAAATCCGCACTGCACACGGTCATTTATTATAAAAGGACTGCATGCCGCTGTTGGTTTTGATATTTTTGATTTTGCTAAAAATAAAAAATTATTTCAATATTTCAAAAATTATTTTAATATTTGAAAAAATAATAGTCGAAACTAAAACTAAACATTTAAAAATAAAAAATGTTTGGAACAGAATTGTAAGGGGGGCATAGCGTTCTCCCCCTTTACAATTTTTTTTTAAATTTTATAATGTTAAAAGATCACGGGTATTTCATTTGATAGCATTTAAAGCATGTTAAAAATTCGAACCCATTCTGTTTGATTTTCTTCGAATATTTTTTTCTCAGGAACTAAAGCTCCAATCAACATTAATATAGGGACAGCTTTTATTGTAAATATTATGGCAAGTTAAAGTTCGAAAGTTATATTTTAATAGAGTGTTTTTGAATGATTTAAAGCTATAATCAACCTTATCCTCATAACGGGTTAGGATCAATATTTTTTTATTTGTATCACATAGAAAAGCAAAAAAAAATAATGCAACAAAAAGCCGATAATAAAAAAATTAATTTAAGGGTGAAAAGTCTTAAAGCAAATTTATTCCCAGTACGGGAAATACCCATTTAGAAAATAATTATTATTCTGATTAGTGCGGAAAGTTAAACTTTCCCGCACGCGACTGCAGTTGACTTTATATTTAAATGAAATTAAGAAAAAAAAACCCGATAATAAAAAGTCCTAGTGCGGGGAAAAATTCGGGGTAATCTTTCTGACTTAAAATGCGTGTGGGAAAGTGGTGTTCCCTACACGTTCGTAGAAATTACTTATTTACCTAAAAAATGTAGAAAGTCTTTCTTTGACGCATGAGACAGCCGTTAGATGCATAGTTAGCAAAAAAAATTAATGCAACGAGAAATCCGATAATAAAAAATGTAAGGTAGAAAAGTCTTATAGCAAATATTTTTTTTCGCACGCGACAACCGTTAGATGCAGAGTTAGAATCACTTAGAATACCAAAAAAAAATAATGCAATAATAAAAAGCCGATAATAATAGTACATTATAAACCTAGGAAGTAAAGTGGCACATTTAATCCCGAGGCAAAAAGTTTATAGCCCGATCGAAGGTAGGGCTATAATTTATCGAGGGATTAACCATCACTTTACTCCTGAGGTTTATATACTATTTTATGCACTTTAGAATTAGCAGAAAAGTAAAAAAAAAACTATATTTTTTTATTTATTAGACCAACCGCCACATGTACATTCGCTCTGTCTTTATTTCAAACAATAACATCCAGTATGCCGAAACGCAGAAAAATATGCGTCGCTATGTCAATAAATTTTACTTTATTCCCGGAAGTGCATAAAAATAATTTAAGTGTGAAAAGTCTTAAAGCAAATTTGTTCCCTGTACGGGAAATATTAATTTTTTTGAATTAAAATGCGTGCGTGTTATTTTCCGCACGCTTGTAGAAAATATTTATTATTCTGATTAGTGCGGAAAGTTGATCTTTCCACACGCGATTGCCATTGATCCGAACGACGCGGACCGGAGTTCGAGCAAGCAGTCAATGACGGAAAAGATACTTTACGCAAAAAGTCGATAATAAAAAAGTCATAGTCGGAAAAAACAATTTTCCGTACTACTGTGTCACTTTCCACCCTAAAATACGTGGGGAAAAGAGTTGTGTCTCGCACGGTCGCAAAAAAAATATATTATTTATAATTAATATTTTAAATTGGTATTATTATGTCACCCTTAGAATATTTTGTTTGTGTGTGTTAATACTCTAAAAAGAGAGCGTTAGACCATGCTCTAAAAAGAGTCAAAGGGAGGAGCTCAAAAATAAGAGGGTGGTAAACTAAAGATTTCATTTATAGTAGCCACGGAAATATCAAGTTAGTTTCTTTTTAGTTTCCAAACTTGGAAGATTTTTTTTCAAGTTCTCAAAAAAACAAAATAAAAATGTCGTGTGAAAAATTTGAAATTGTGGGTGACGAAGACATGCCATTCACCTTCGATACGCAACTTTTTGAGGAGAATGAGGTTATTGAAGATAGTAATGATGAAGTAATCACTCAAGAGGACGTGCCTCTGCAGCAAATCCCGCCTTACCAGTCAACAAGCCAGCTTTACACTGTGGGTGGTATCATTTGAAAGGTAAAAAATTGTAATTAGTTCTCTTTATTACTCTTACTTCTCTATAAAACTGAAAAACATATGCAGCTCCCCAAATGAAAAAAAAAGTTATTAACTTATTTATATATTCTCTAAAGTGAAAAACATATTGTATTGCGTTATTATTTAAAACTCTGGTAGACATTGACTCAAATTTAATAAGTCATACCGAAAAAAAAACGAAAAAAAAAACAAGAATAAATTGATTGTTACGGGGGTTTTAGCTTGAGTTGTATTGGGTTTGAGTTGGTTATAATAATTTTTTTCTTGGATTTTTTTCGGGTTTTTTTTTCCGGAGTTTCTTTCAGGGATCTTTCCGGGTTTTTTTCGTAGTTTTTTTCCGGTTTTTTCCCCTAGAATCATATTATAGCTCAATTTACTTTAACAAATAAAAAAAGTGTAAAGTATTGTTTATAATTTTGTTTTGTTTTGTTATTTTACAGATTGGATCAAGAGCAGGCTGGGCCATCTGGTGTAGGCGTTGTGCGATCGGGACCAGCTGTCCAAAGGTAAAAAAATATGTTATTAATTAATTATTAAGGTATATTAGTCAAGAAATTGGTAGGAAATTGTTATCAGTAGTTTATATATATTCTCTAAAATGAGAAACATATTGTCTTGCGTTATTATTTAGAAAATCAAATAGAAATTGTTCCAAATTTAAAAAGTCTACTCTATAAGAAAGCACTCTTGATATTTTGATAATTCACTTTCACAAATAAAATACGATTATTTATTAATATTACTCAAAAAATTCTCTCCAAAATTAAATATATATCGTCTTTACCTTGATTTGTTGATTCAATTTAATGTATAAATACAAATGAAAATATACGCTAGTGTTTCTATACATTTTTTTGTTTTGTTTTATAGATTCAATGAGCCACAGGAGGCGAGGAAACCGGGAAAACGGGAAACCGTTCAGGACCAGCAGCACCAATGAATGAAGTTGGGGAACCGCCCAGAAAAATACGGGTGTTGGATGACCGTTTTTTTTTAAAAATAAAGAACCGTCAGCTTCGCCTGCGGTTTTACCCGAGTTTTCCCGTGTTCTTGCTTTAGATGGTCATAACTTATGTCACCTTAAACCGATTTTGATGAAATAAAGCCTATGTCCCGCCCAGGAGCCTAAGTAATAGGAGGCGGGGAAGGGGGGGTGAGTAGAAGGGGATGGCCACGCCCACCCTCATCTCCTCATTTTATTTGAAAGTGGCTAACCTACCCTACTTCCATACTATTTATAGAAGGCTAAAAATAGACCCTTTAGATTTTATTATATTTATGTTATTAGCGAACGATCCCTCACGGGAAAGTGAAGGGGTTAGATTATTTGGTATAATAGCTATGACGACGGGTCGTAATCTTCATTCCGCCTATTGCCTGATCCACAGTTTCACTTCTTCGAGCTCACTTCTATTTCTCAATTCGTCGTTTAGATAAAGAGGGAAAGAATATATATAGAAAAATAGAAGTAGCGGCTAAAAGTGAAGCTGTGGATCAGGCGTTAAGCAGTCTTAGCGGTAACATCTCTAACCACAGCAGCTGGAGCACAATATCAGACCCAACCCAACGCTATAAGCGCACCGGTAGACACACCGCCTTTTCTCAACGGCGAAAATCGGTCAGTTTTTATATTCTTCAACGGTTCACGCATCAGTGTTTTTTCACGCTAGTGTGTGGGCTTTCTGAACGCAGCCCAGGCGACGTGGTATAAACGCTTGACGGCGGATCGTAATCTTCATATAGCAGTCTTAGCGGTAACATCTTTTGCCACAGCAATTGCAGCGTTTGCACAATATCAGATCCAACCACAACTTTATCAACAACAGAAAAGTAATTTTTTTTCCTGTTATCGCTGTCTTAGCAAACAGTGTTTTTGCGGTTTTATTTTAATATTGACAGTTTATTTTCCTGACTTATAAAGAATTTTATCGTAAGTAAAATACATGTTTCTGTTATTAATCTTGTAGATATCAAATTCAAAATCTATAATGATAACATCCACAACTAGCTAATCCGCCATTGTAGTAAATATTATTATTTCTTTACATGTTCATAATTTTAAAAGGTGAACTTGTTTATTACAGAAACTGAGAAGTACGTAATTGTAAAAGACGTAGTGAAAGCCATCCAGCGTTTTGGTGTCCAGGGGCGAACACTAGAGTTCAAGCTAGCCCCCATCCCCAACGAGGAAGAATCGGTCAGCTGGATTAAAGAAGCTATAGAGAGCAGAGTCTTAAAGGGGACCTAAGGTCTGGAACCGTATGATCTTGTGGGGTTTACATTTTGCTCGAAAGATTTTACACCTGGTCAAGGTTGGTCTAGTTTTAAAAGGGTTAAGGAGGTGAAAGTTGATGACATCTGGAAGGTAAATTCTAGCATAAATCAATCTAACTCGTGTGGATTAAATACCGAAACTTTCTGCTTAGGAGTTACATCAGTAAAATTACCCAAAGGTAGAGGTAGAGGTAAGACATATAACACCTTTGATGAGGAGTGTAAAAAGAGAAGGGGTATTATATGTATTAACAATAAGGATAACTTATGCCTTCCCCGAGCACTGGTGACAGCCATAGCACACATTAACAAGGACCCTAATTATAAAGAAATACGAACCAACAATAGGACCCAAACTGAAAAAGCGCTCGCTTTATTAAAGGAAGCGAACGTTTTTATTCCGGATGAGGTGGCGGGTATACCTGAACTTAAGAAGTTTCAAGAATATCTTTTTAATTTTATAATTATAATTTATCAATATGGGTCTAAAGGGCGGGATTTGATTTTTAAAGGTGACGGTCACGGGCCTTCCCTTAATTTAATTTATCACGTAGTTAACTGCTGCATTTTGTTGTAGTTATTATTGTCAGAAATGCAATATTCCTTAAACGCGAACATAGATGCGGTGGTACATGTCCAGCATGTCTACAGTCTCCGGTCTGCCCTAAAACTATTAAAATTAAGTGTGATGTATATAAAAATAGTTTTAGGGGTCAGGGTTGTTATGAAAATCACATAAAGGAGGGTTCTTTAGAAAAATCGACTGATCCTCGTTTGAGCTAAGGCATTCACGCTCTTTTTGGGCAAGGACACAACCTCTTTAAATGAAGTAGGCCTTTTACATATAAATTAAACTAATTTAAATATAAAAAAAATAATTTCTTACATTTTTGTAATCTGCATTGCACCAATAACCTTTTTTAACACTATTTTATAAACAAAATGTACGAAAAATAATAGGAAAAATCATTATTTTGATCGCGGTTATAAACGCTGTATGTCTGAGACATGCAGTAGACGTCCGTCTTGGATCAATCTTTGATTACGCGCGCGAAAACTTGTGCCACAGTTACTTCCGCCTGTACCACGCAACTGCCCCTACCTAATTTTTGGAGCTTTGTAACACCGGTTTCTCAACCGAGGATTTAAAGATCGCGAATATTCGGTCTCTTCCGTGCGGCTTTTTCTATACAGCTTAGACTCCCGTCACACTGAATGCATGCCGCTTCTGTTGCTATCTCTTTTTTTATATGGCAAGTCACTAAAGCCTTATCAAAATTTTAGAAGGATTCAGTTTACCCTTTTGGGGCTAGTTGCACCTAAGGTTGAACGCGGCTCTGTATGTAAGGAGCGCCGTCAGTGCGAGGAGTGTCTAAAAATTGTAAAAAGTAAAAAGGAACATTTTTGTGGAGAGGTATTCTACAAAGTCTGTAGCAAGCATGTTCCGCAAGAGCATCTTTGCTACATGGCTGTGGATGTTGCCAAACCAGAAAAAGACACCTTGTTTATATTTTATGACCTTGAGACGAGGCAGGAGAAGCTACTGCCTGATGGGTCTGCACTTCATGAACCAAATTTATGCGTTTGGAAACAGGGGGTGAAATTATGCAACTATTGTTGTGTGAGGGATCAGGTTCTTTCCCATCAAATTATTGAGAGATTTGTTAAATATATTTTAAATCAGAGAAAATTGTTCAAAAAGGTAGTAGTCATAGCCCATAATGGTGGGGGTTTTGATCATCAGTTTATATTAAATTATATTCTCATCAAAACGGATCTAACCCCTGAACTAATGATGCGTGGTACAAAATTAATTTTAATGAGTACGGGTAATGTTAGTTTCTTAAACTCCCTAAACTATTTTCCTATGGCCTTGGCTAAATTACCAAAAGTTTTTGGCTTTGACGAGTTGAAAAAGGGATATTTCCCCCATCTTCCTAACAACAAAAAGAAAGGAAAATCTAAATAAAAAAGCTGCCGTAGGGAAGGAAATAGTTTTTGGAGGGGTAAAAGTTGACGGTTTTTGCAAGGAAACCAACCAAGTTTTCGAGTTTCACGGATGTTTCTGGCACGGATAACCTAGGTGTATCAAATTTAACGGAGACGTTGGTTTTAACATAACACCTGATCAACGGTTTGAAAGCACGTGTTCAAAAACGTCAAGATTACGTTCAAAGGCTTTCGAGGTGATTGAAAAATGGGAATGTGATTTTAGACGTGACATGGAAGAAAATAAGGAAATTAAATAATATAATGAAAATCACTTTCTGATGCTTCACTTACCTGTAAACCCTAGAGATACATTTTTTGGTGGTAGGACAGGACCTAAAAAATTAATGCCTTAAGCTAGGGAAGGAGAGAAAATGAGTTATGTAGATATTTGTAGTCTCTACCCTTGGGTCAATAAATATGGGAAATATCCTAAAGTATTTGTTGGTGACGAATGTAAGTACCTTAATTTAATGGAAACTGAAGGCTTAATAAAATGTACAATTCTACTTCCTCAAAACCTCTATCATCCTCCATTACTTATTAAAATGAATAATAAATTAATGTTTTCATTTTGTTATACTTGTTGTAAAAACATGGATCATAATGAAGAATGCCCTCATTCTGACGAACAGAGAGCTTTAACAGGTACTTCGGTAATGGACGAGGTAAAGAAAGCCATAGCGCTTGGATATAAAATTACAGAGATTTTTGAAATTTGGAAATATGAAGTGTGTCCATATGATCCTAGAACAAAATTATGATTGTTTTCCACAAACCAAAACTACACTTTTTTGCACTCGACGCGCGTTTCGCTAACAACGTTAGCATCATCAGGAGACGATAAACAGCAGGATGTGATACTCAAGAAGAAAGAGAACGATATATACAGGAATATTTTGAACATGACGGAATTCAATTGAACCCTAATGAGATTGAAGTTAACCCGGGGCGCCGTTTATTAGGAAAAAATGTCGTAACAAGTTTTTGGGGAAAATTAGATCAATTAGATTTTCAGTCTAAAACATCAATTATAAACAAACCCGACGAGTTTTTCAGTATGATGGTAGACTCTTCCAAAATTATTAATACGGTTTTACCTGTAAACTTGTAAACGAGTTGGAAAGTTATGGTGCTGCAAGTTATATTACCGATTTTGTTTCTACTGGTCCTAAAACTTACGCCTACCAGGTATTGTCAACTTTGAGTTTGCAAGGTTAAAGGTATTTCATTCTGGTATTCGGCGTCAAAATTAATTAATTTTGAACGAATTAAAAATATGTTGCTGTTAGATGAAACAGCAGTCATGAAACTGCATTCTGTGTCACTTCGAGACGTATTCTTAGAACGTCCGAACATGAGGTTGTGGCAAAAGAAATGAGTAAAATCTTTCGAATTAATTTAAAAAAACGCAAAATGGTTGATGGGTATGACTCAGTACCCTTTGGATTTAAAAAACCTAGATTAGAATAGTAAAGATTACTATTATTTTAAATGTAAAAGTAGTGTGTAAATATTGTGCATCTATCGTGTTTAACTGTCAGCTCATTATATATATTTAATGGTTTGAAAATTTATATTATATTTGTAAATTGGGGAAAATTAAAATTTATTTTTATTTAAAACTGTTGACTGTTTCTGACTTCCTACCATAACTGTAAAATTAGGATACAAACGGTTGTAATATCTTTATAATTTATTAAACCTAAAATATACGCATTAACATTTATTGTTGTTTTATTGTTTATACCTTACACGTATGCTTAAACCGAAACAGTATAGCTAAATTGTATAATAATTTAGGGAGACCATACCCACCACTTTTTAAAATGCATATATATTTAAATAAACCAGATATATAAAAGTTTAAAAACCCTTAATTGAAAAATAGAGCCGTTTTAAAATCTTTATTTAAGAACCAGCTTAAGACCCTCACCCCAGTTTCAACCAAAGTTTTACTCGTTTTCCTAGGTTTTTCTTTTGTTCCCATTTGCATGAAATAAATCCTATGGCCTATCCAGGTGTTCATCGGAACCGGTTCAATAGTTGTAAAAAAATTGTATTTTTGGTACCTATATAGTCTGTTTAGAACCTGACACCAAAAATTCAATATACAGAAGTGATGTTTCTAGAGATTTATTATATATGTAAATAGGTCCGTTTCAGAACTGTTTATTTAACAACAGACCCATAAATATCTAAGAATCTTTTATTGGGAACAGGTTAAAAGTGGATACTTTAAAAATTTGTCTGCTACTAACAAAATAAAAATATGCTAAGGTATTATGGTAGATACAATTCTTAAAATTCTAGCAAGGTGCTTTGAATTACTCAGAGGAGTAGTAGTAGTAGTAGTAGAGAAGGGGCGGCACGAAGCCTGGCAAGTAGGCCTCTCTGGGCCTGCACCACTGGTCTGGCAGTCGGCTCATCTGGTTTTGCTGTTATTTTTGCAAAGTCCAGAATTTTATCCCATTTGAGCGTGTGCAGGTCCTCCTTATCCAGGGCCGGGGAACCGAATATCTGGTATCTCGTCTTCTGTTATGCCTCGCAGTTCGCTATAACATGTTGAGATGTCTCTTCTGCCCGCCCGCAGGCTCGGCGGGTCGAGTCATTTTCCACCGCGATCCGGGTCATGTGCTTCCTTAGTCGGTTGTGACCTGTTATGATTCCTGTCAGCAGACCAGCGTCCCTTCGTGATCTCTCCAGAAGCCATTTTTGTCTGGCTACATCCGAGCCCTTCACGAAATCCCTGGTCTATCTGCATCCTGTTCCTCCTCTCCAAACGGTCGCCATAGCATCGTTGGCCCATTTATTGAGTCGACTTTGCAATTGCCTCTTGGTTGTTCCTAGGAGTGGTTCCGGCCCTACATACTGGGTGCTTGCCACGATTCTGGCGAGCTCGTCGGCCTTCTCGTTCCCCGGCACCCCCATATGTCCCGGTACCCGCATAAGTGTCACTTGTCTGCCCTCTCCCAAGGATTCTAGTGCATCCGCACATTCCTCTACCAGGGTGTTGTTGATCTTGGGCGCCCTTAGTGCCTTTAGGGCTGATTGGTTATCGGAGCATATATAAACATGCTCCTCCGTACCGTTCTTTATTTCCTCCATGGTTGCAGCCATTATTATGGCATACACCTCTGCCTGAAAGACCGTGGCTTACTCTTCGAGCGAGTAGCTCTTTCGAACCTCCTGGTCTTCTACGTAAACCCCCGATCCTGTGGTTTGCTTCTCCGACAGTTAGATCCCGTCGGTGTAGCAAATCACGGCGTTCTCCTTGAACTGTTCGCGGAGGTTTTCACTCTGCCATAGTTCCCTGTCTGGGATGACTACTTTGTACCTCTTGTTGAATCTCCAGGGGTTTTTTCTCAGAGGAGTAGGTATTCTTTCTATTTCTTTACATATTGTTAAAAACAGACCTCTACTTTTTTTTTGGTTAGGGGCAGTATACTCACTTTTACATTTTGAACTTATTTTTGAACTTTTTAAGTGTAAAGTCAGCTATTAAATCAACTAAAACGTAATTGTACTTGTGGCATTTTAAAAGTAAAAAACCGCTCCGTTTTCTAAAGCGCGCTTTCCGATAAAGACTTACTACGGTATGTTAAAAAACTTAAAATCAAACATTTTAGAGGCGTTTTTATAAGAAAATGTCTTCTGAAAAGACTCCTATGAAAAAAAGACGTGGGAATTGGGAATCTGAATTATATGGAATCAAATGGTAGAATTTTAAAAATCAATTTTAAAAATGGTTTTTAAATAAATCATGCACGAAGTTGCATTGCATGCACGAAGTTGCAGTTTAATGGTTAAAGATTAATTTAATTATGTCAAAGTATTTGACATGGGTATTAGCCAAGATTTAATACCAATGGGGTTTATTTGTTAAAAGTTACATGACCTTTTGTTAAGGTATTGATTATAGAAGTAGCTAGCTAGAACTTTTATATTTTACTTTTATTTTAAGATTAGTTTATTACGAATAATAAATATCACTACCTTACTATTTCTAGTTAGAGGGGGGGGGGGCATAGTAGGACGCAATTTAATTCTTATTTTTAAGCACGATCAAAGGTAGTTTGCCCTTTTTCCAAACCTCCATAAGGCGTGTGACATCTCATTTTAAACAGAAAAATCTGAGTATTCAGAAATTTACCAAACTAACATTTTTAAATGAAGGGAATTTCCAAAAATAAGAATTGTGACCACTTATACATTTTTAATTTGCCTCCAGAAGGCTAAAACTGTTTCTATTAAAAAAATAATTTAAAATGTTTCTTTTTGTGTCAAAAAAAATGCAAAAAAATTAAATTTGGGTGTTTTTTTTACATTAAAAGATCAGCTTAAACTTTTTACTCTGAAATATTTTTGCACACTATCCATAAAATAATTGTACAAAAAATAAATAAAGTAGGCTTGCTAGTATTAGTAAGATTTGTTCATTTCACGTAAATCACTTTTCGTCCAATTTAAATATTGTTTCTATTTGGAGTGGAAATAGTGTTCCGTCCGTTATGTCCCGTCTATTATGCAACATTTTGTTAGTTAAATATTTAACTCTTTCGTTTCTTGGCAAAATAGTAACAAATATTATTTAACCCGCCATGGGAAGCGTATATGTCTGTGAGACCGGGTTTTATTATTTCCTAAATATTTTTCTAAGAAAAGATCATAGGCGCATGCCCCTCTTTAAATTTGCCTGTTGGGCAACTCTAAAGATTCAGACGACGCGCGTCAGCGATAGATGCAACACGTAGTAAATGAGCGGTGAACTAGAGATGTGTGATTCGTGAACGATTCGTTCACTATGATCGAATCACTTGCGAGTATTGAATGATCGAATCATGTTTGCTCGATATGATTCAATCAGTCAAATGACGGACGAAGACAGAATGAATCAAACGAGTAAATCAAATCGGAATGGACCAAACGACTGAGAGATCGACGGAGAAAAAACGAATTAAATGAAACTCAATGCGAAGAGAGACAGACGGACAGACTGATTCAATCGGTCGAATGAAAGCAGCGAGCAGCGTGAGTGGATCTTGAAAGAGACAGCAGAGTATTTTGTATTTCGCTGCATTCTGAATGGACCTTTTCTTGGTCTCCATTTTCTTTAATTTAATTTCAAGTGATTGATTCAATGATCGATCAAAAAGATTCGATCATTCTATAAACGAATCACTGATCGATTCGATCAGTACAAAATGATTTACCCATCTCTCCGGTAAACACGGTCTCAGGCACCGTGATGACCTAAGTAAGGCACGGTCTCACAGACTAGGCCTACTGAACGCGTTGTTAAAATTTGAAAAGTTTTAGGTAAGTCGGATTTTTTATTGACTGTTTTATAGAACTTCATATCAGAGTAAGTAGAATTCGCGAAAAATTTAACTTTTAAATGGTACTAAAACATTAAGTTCTACCCTTTATCGTAAAATATGGCATTTTTGACATTAACAGCATTTTTTAAAAAGCAAATATGATAATTTGACAATAAGGGAGCATAATTTAATGACCGCGACTGTATGTTAGTATGTCGGTGAAAATAGTACCAACGTGGACTGATCAGCCCAGCACGTTCAGCCAATTGTCGGAACAGATCTCCTGAAGATGCCGAGCTCTCGAATCGGCGAAACCTCGAGAAGGCAAACTTCTTCAGAACGACAGCCCAACAGCCCGAAAGGCAACATACTATCAGACGAAGGCCGCGAAGGCCTAACTTGTTTAGGTATTTTTTATGTTTTGTGTGTAACCCGATCTCTGAGCGACCAGTGCAATATTGAAAAAAAAAGGTTTTTCTTATTTGCACTAAAAACAACGTCTTTTTTTACAAAAATTCTTTTATAGCGCAGATTTAAAGAAAAAATGTTCAAGTTTACAAACTGTGTATAATTTTTTGAAAAAATATAATTTTTGAATTTTTCGTACGAAATAAAAATAAAGTTTTGGTTATGAAGTTTTTTATTTTTTGGACTATGATAAATTTATTAATAATTATATTATTTTTGTTATTTTATATCTCTGTGGCAAGGAACAAAAAATAACTTTAAAAAAGAAAATTAAAAAAAAATCCATAATTTCTTACAAACAATTAAACTCGTTCCTTGAGACCTTGGCGACCCAGATAGGGTTGTGTCGGAACGCGACCCATGGCGGGTTAATTGTGATTTTAGCTTTACGGTTATAATAAGTTTTTGAGGTCCTATTGGCAGATAAATAAATAATACAAAAATGAATGAAGGTATGCTTCTTTAAAAGGCTTTTTACCAACTTACTAAAGTAGATAAAAAAATTAGTTTACATTTGAATTGTTTAGGTACAATTAATGTATTTATTTAGTTTGTTAACTAACTAGTCCTCTTTTGCGAAATTTCGCGTTATATATGAAAATTTTCCGCAAGTGAGCGATATAATATTAAAACTTTAACGAGAGCTGAACTACCTGATGACTATTTTTTTAGGGATATTTGTTTAAGATAGAACAGTCCTTACGACCCGTCATTTTAAGCCAGCATATTTTAATGTGTACTAAATTTAACACAAACAAGTGATAGCGTAAAAAGGTTAGAAAATCTAACCTTACCTTACTGGCCTGCTTCTGTCTCGTACCATACCATAGTATAAAAAATCATCAAAAATTTTTTTATTTTTTTGCGCTATAAACCTGTTATCATCTATTGTAATTGTCTCTATATTTCTAAAAAAAATAAATAATTAGTATGTTGTAAATAAAATTTTATTACCTTGCTGGCCCTTTTTTTTGCTCTGAATGTGTTTTAGGAAAAGGTTGTCGTTTGTTATTTACACATTCTTAAGTTTATTTAACTGTGTGATTGATTGATAAGAGACAACCTACAATATATATTTTTTGTTTTGAGTAATTTCGTATACCTATATCTTATTGAGCCTAGATGTGCATTACAATTACGATTACAATTACGGTCCGCTAAACATGATTAAACTACTAATCATGATTAAATAAAACGGGCTATGTACTGACCAAAACGAAATGTGATAAGAGATAATTTCTAAAAAATATGCCAAAGTGTTGGAAAACAAAAAGACCGACAGGGTATCCGTGGAAGATAGAAATACATTCTGGGAGAAGGTGGAAGATGACTTCAATGCTAGCAGCAACTGGGGTGTTTACAGGGACAAAGATACCCTAAAAAGACTCTATGAGAATAGAAAGCGTGAAGTTAGAAGGCTGAAGGCAAGAGAATCTCAACTTCGAATAAAAACTGGAGGAGGGCCTGAAAACATAATAAAAGTGGACCCTGCAGACGAACTACTACTGAGCATCATCAATAAAAAGACTGTTGAAGGTTTTACAAATCCTTTTGATTGTGATTCGGAGAGCAAATCTGTAAATGCCATCTTGAAGATGCCTGCAAAATAATCTGCAGAGGTTATTTTTCAAAAAGCCGAGATACATTATCATGGAAAATTGTAGTTTATTTCGATCAACTTGCATGCATCTTGAATGGAAAAAGTTTATTTTACAGAGGGGCAAGAATTTATTTATTTCTAACAAAAATCTGCAAACAAGATTTTACTCATATCCCAGTAAACTAGAGTTTCGGTAGAAATAAAGGCTGTTTAGTTTCGTTGACACAAGCGGCAAGTCAGTTTTTTTTCCCAATCACACAAAAGATTATATTTTCTTCTTTTAACAACATTTTACCTGAAATTATGTAATATTTTTGCTATTTTTACTATAGTTGAGTTAAGTTTTAAGCTCCTGTTGCATTGAAATAGAGTCAATTTACATAAGTTACAAGAACAGCAGTTCTCTTGTTATTTGGAACATGTCTACAGGCAAATACACAGCAAAATTTTCGGAAATTATATATTTTTTTTTTACAGGTAAATAAAGAGGAGCAATATGAGGAAGACATCACTGAAGGATGTGAGTGGTAAGTAGAGGTATGATTTTATTTTACCTTTATTCAATTGGTTAAGTTAAATTGCATAATTTATCCATAATTTTTTCAAAGCATTTTCTGTAAACTTAATTTTTTATCAAAATCAATGAATAGCGAGCTTTCCCTCAAAAAAGGTAATGATAACCGTAGATCCGAATTTCGCACTTGTGGTGCTCATCATTACGGTGCTAGGAATTAGGAGATGAAATGATAATGAAAAAATTTTCGGTAAACTACACTTTTTTAAATTAAATTTGGTAGATGTACTCCTTGGTGTCCTCTTAAATCTTTTTTTTACAGGACTGTTCGGTAAAACCTCAAGAGAAACAATATGAAAGTGACAGCTTTTTAGATAAAGAGGAATCTTCTTGTTCACCCTATAAAGTAAGTAAAAAATATCCAGGGTGTGCCATTTAACATGTACCATGAGGATTTGTTGAGAACTACTTAAAAGTTTGAAAAATTACTGAGGCACATCAATTTAGTTTGCAAATGGAATTTTAAAAAATTTAACATACCTGCCCCACTTTCCCTATTTAAATTCTAGCACTGAAACTTACCCCTTGTTATTAAACTGAAAGTAAAAATTGTAAAAGTTAAAGATATATGTCTGTGATTAAATGCAGAGTTAATATTTTTTATCTTCCTGATGTACCTAAAAAACGCTATTGCAGTATTTATGGTATGTACTTGGAAAGACAAACTGTATATTTTTGTTGTGCAGATTACTAATAGTGCAGAGCCACCAACATGGAAAGAAGGGAATGATTTGCAAAAACCTAAAGATCCAGCTCTTGAGCCACCACATTTAAGAGAAACAAAAGGCAGAGAAGGTAGAGAGTCATATCCATCAAATGTTTAGTAATATGTAGAGTGGGGTGGCAATTCGTCCGACATTAGGAGGGACAGTTCTTCATTTGTAGGTTTTTTCTACCAGACACCAAGACAAGGAGTGACAATTTTGTCATCATCGCACATGAGTGGAGTTCTTATCGAAAAAAAAATTGAACAGGTCAACCAAGATCTTCATTTTCAGAAAATTAAGAATAAACTAGAGGTAGAACTTCTTACTCCTAAAGTTGAAAAATAGAAGATGTCCCAATAAACAAAAATAATAAAATAATCTGTACCATACAGGAATATGCCAATTTTGTATTATAATATATTTTGTTTACTTGTAAGATGATAAAAGGTACTGATTACCCTTATGATGTAAGATGCTTTTTCAGTTCACACTTGTAAAAGTTTTTCTTTAGTTAGTGTTGTGATGTTTAAAGCTCATGCTTTTAAAAGTTTTTTTTTTATAGTAGATACATATATTTTAGCCTCTCTTATGTAGACTATTTTTGTTCTTTAATAGTTTTCGATAGTTTACAACACCTTGTATTTTTGATTAGTTTTTAAACAATATCCTATTAAGGATTTATGTTTTTGTTTTGTTATCCAAGTGTTTGGCTTATAAAAAAATTATTTGGTTTATTTTAATAAATTTTGCTTAATTAAAAAATTATTCAGGTTTGTTTTAATAAAACTGATCAAAACTAGTACTTAATTCGCAAAAAAATCATTAATTACTTATTGGCGATAATTAAGTGGAGCAATCGTATTATTAGCAAATAGAATAACTGGCATTACATCCTGCTCTATCAAATATTCTAACATATCTTCATCTATTTCTTCAGGCACAGGTGACAGATCTTCACCCATTTTCCTGGCAATATTTTGTAGAACTGCTATTGCCACTATAATGTTCATTATATTATTGATACCACATCCATATGCCAGTACCGTAAAACGTCTTTTCCAGTAACCAAAAAGTCTTTCGATGCAGTTTCTGGTTCGAATATGAGATTCATTGAACCTTTGTGGTGCTACACCAACAGGATTCAGTAAAGGAGTCAACAAGAAAGGTCTAAGGGCATAACCACTATCTCCTAAAAATATTAAGTTTCAATTAGTGTACTTTCTCCAAAAATAGGAAATATTTTTTATCTGTTTCTAATAAAAATAGAGACAAAAGCATTCGTAATTTATCCGTAAAAACGTAAGGGGTGAATCAAATCATAGAGGTTACTACCCATAAAGTAGATTTGAAAAATCTCAAATCTGAAAATTTTCTAATCAGAATTTTTTTTTTAAATTAATATTTAAAAAAAAACCTTACTCAAGAGCAGTGATTTGTAGCTTAATTGAAATATCTTTCCAATGAGGTATCACATAATACGTAGATACTTTAAAATTATTTTTTTTTAATTCTTGAAAAAAAACTTCTAAATTTCTTATAAGCCATTTTGAATTGTTTCTGGCCTTTCAATGAAGTATCACATGGAAAAAATGTTTAAAAATAATTTTTTTTTCATGAACTCCGCAAGTGATAGATAGTTTTAACAATAAGACCAGAAATTTTTTTTACATAAAAATTTCAAGAAATCATGTGATATCCCATTAGAAAGGCACTTGACAATCTGCTGCACATGTTTAAGCAAAATTGGCGTTTTTTTTTATTTCTAATATAATCAGAAAATCTTTAAATGGGTAGAACAAATTTACACCAAAAATTATCAAAATCAGGGATAGTCTGCCCAAACCTGCTTTTTTTTACTGATTTCATATGAATTAGCTGGTGGGGGGGCGTTAAATCGAGGATTAAATTAGGTGTTATTATCTTAAGGGGGGGGGTTGCAAGTTTTACAAAGGGGGAAAGGCTTAAAATTTGACAAAAATAGTGTAATTTATGGGCGTCCCCAAGTTATGGGCGTCCACAAAATATAGTTGCAGAATACTGGTACTGGGTAAATATTTTCAGCTTACCCAAAATAATGCTATTTCCAAATTTCTGATTTTCCAAATTCCTTAAATTCTCGAATTATTAAATATTGTGGCATCATGTACAGAAACAGGCCATCTTGCCACTATATCCATAATCTCAAGAATGGAATTTCCAACTACTTGGATATTTATTGAGAATAAACCTTTCCTGTTTCAGAAGATTTCAGGATCTTCCCCACCTAAAAAAGTTTATCAAATCGTTCAGAAGGTGACTTTTTGTTGTCAATATTTTGTTTTAAAGCAAGATTTTGTCAAGGATCTTGCTACCAGATTAGCTGCTTCTGTATACCAACCTGGTGAGTGTATTTTGATGTGCGTGCAATCAATGCATCCCACTACACGAGGAAACCTCTATAAAATTTCTTTTGTGTGTGTAAGATTTGTACTTAATTTTCGGGTATTTTAACATAGTTTGGCCTTAGACTTGCAATGGTCCTGCTAATTTTTGCAATTATCCGTGAAGCGGTTGTCTGACGAATACCCATAAAATCACCAATCCCAATTTGATGCCCGTTTGATGCATAAAATCGCAATGTTGTCAGAAGTAGATTCGTGGGTGAAACTTGATGATTCCTAAAAAATAAGCGTATATTTAGGTATTTTATAGTTTTTTATCTTACAATGTAACAACATACATTCTTCAGTAAAACAGGGTAGGGGGCAGCCCAAGACTTGGCAAGTAGGTCCAAGCAGTTACAGTATACAATATGTGACCCCACAAGATTTCAGGATCTTCCCCACCTAAAAAAGTTTATCAAATCGTTCAGAAGGTGACTTTTTGTTGTCAATATTTTGTTTTAAAGCAAGATTTTGTCAAGGATCTTGCTACCAGATTAGCTGCTTCTGTATACCAACCTGGTGAGTGTATTTTGATGTGCGTGCAATCAATGCATCCCACTACACGAGGAAACCTCTATAAAATTTCTTTTGTGTGTGTAAGATTTGTACTTAATTTTCGGGTATTTTAACATAGTTTGGCCTTAGACTTGCAATGGTCCTGCTAATTTTTGCAATTATCCGTGAAGCGGTTGTCTGACGAATACCCATAAAATCACCAATCCCAATTTGATGCCCGTTTGATGCATAAAATCGCAATGTTGTCAGAAGTAGATTCGTGGGTGAAACTTGATGATTCCTAAAAAATAAGCGTATATTTAGGTATTTTATAGTTTTTTATCTTACAATGTAACAACATACATTCTTCAGTAAAACAGGGTAGGGGGCAGCCCAAGACTTGGCAAGTAGGTCCAAGCAGTTACAGTATACAATATGTGACCCCACAAACTCACCAAAGTTTTTTACTTGGAGAACCTCGGGAATGTATATAAATTATGTGACCTCATTTTTAAGCATATTTTTTTGTTTTCATTAGGAATAAACAGATTTTTCAACGATTTTCTTTTCAATCCAACCCGACCTAACCTCACCAAACCCAGCTAAACCTAGTGAACCTATAGCAAGAAGAAGACGTGCTTGACTTTTAGAAAAATGTAGGAATATGTAATGTATAATGCCTAAATTTAAGCATAGGTCTTCTCTTTTTTTTAATAAAACTGAAAGAGACACAAGATATATGCTTACATTTGTTTGACCGCCTATACAGACCCAATTCGCTATACTTCACCGCTTATACAGACCAAAATTGACGCTCTCAGACCCGGTGTCGGGTCTGATAACATTTAGCCATAGGGTGGGGGGTGCCAAAGATGAATTTTGAGCCGGGTCTGAAAAAACAGTGATACATCATATTATATACAGATTAGTTCGAAGTTCGGCCGGTGTAAGGGCGCTTCAGTCGAGTGCTACTTGCTGTATCCAATTGCCATATTCAATCGGCGTCTTCAAACCCGAAATCTGGCAACTCTGCATAATGTACAAATACAACGATTCGGTCGCTGATGGGATTAGAGCTAAATATTAAATAAAATTATAGTTTTCTCTGGATGTCCACAGACTATCCTTAAACATGCTCTTATACAGTTCTCCACGTTTTACCGTTCTAGAAGTGGAGATAAAGGGCTTAAAAAAATAAGTTTTTATATGTCCATCAAACACACGATTTTAGTATCTGTCCACAAATAACAAAATCATGGTTTTTTTAAGTACCAATGAAAAAAACCCAAGGATACAAAACAAAAATCCCATAACTTTCATACCGAATTTTTGAGAAAAATGATGGTAATAAAGAATTTTATTATTCTTAACTAAAAGTTTTTACAAAAAAAGGCATAATAGTCCAGTGTGTTAAACAACCTAGATAGAACAAGCTATATTTATTTTAATATCTAGAACTCGTAATGACCTCTCCAAGGGTGAGGTCAACCTTGAAATCACACCCAAGGGTTCATTTTTTTAATAAGTAAAAAATACCCTTTACAACAAAATTTTAATTTTTAAACAATGAAAAATGTCTTTCCCATAAAGGGAATATTAATGATCAAATTAATTGTTTTTTGATTATACTTTCTTTTACAATAAGTTAAACGTGAAACACTACCCAGCAAACACGGTTCCCTCGGGCCTTCGTCGGTCCGATGTCGATTGCCGAATTTGTCGTCATCCCCACGACGTCGATTGACGACATCGGACCAGTAGTATTTTTTGTCCGCTTTGCGATGTAGACCCAATGTATGTTTGCAGACGCAGCTTTAGATTGTAGACCGCCGTCGGATCAATGGTAAATTTATTTTTTTTTTGATATCGGCATACCGTCGCCGTACGATTAAGGTCCGATAAGGTTTAACCACATGGTACCGACCATCCGCCCATAACTGCTTAATTTGGTTGGTTTAACGTAGGCAAGCTGGTCTCGGCCCGACATCGGTAAACTATTCAAGTCCGATATTGGTTTCCTAAAGCGGTCCAATGTCGGCGATTGACGAAGGTCCGTCGGTGGTAGCTTAAAGCGGCCCGATAATGGCAAGCCACAAAGGTCCGATAATGGGTGGATAATAATAAGGCCCCACATCAGCCTCTCAAAGCGGCCCGACGTCGGGGATGACGAAGGTACGTCGATGGTTGCTTAACCAGTCGGGGTGGTTTAAGTGACAGAAAAGGTGATTCTTGTAGAGAAGTACCACCATAACAAAGAAGAAGTTAAAAAACCTCCAAATCAGTTACTTCAACCGAGAAGAAACTAAAGAACAAAAGATCAAAAGATCTTGAGTGGAAATAACGAAAATTCAAACTTGGATGAGTATTCCACAAGGAACACACAAAAGATCAAAATGAAAAAGATGTTTCGCCCTGGGTAACCAGCGTGGGCTCATCAGTAGTTTCACTGGTCACCCTCCACTATACATCATTAAACACCATCATACACTTAGATTTCCAACCTTGAACCACTCACAAATAGGCATCGTTCCGCACTAGTACTTACTTATCCAAGTTACCTAATACGAATTCGTCCTGGCGTATTAATATTTCCAGTAGGATTATGCTCCTAAGGCAATTAAAACAAAGAAGAAGTTAAAAAAATCAGTTACTTCAACCGAAAAGAAATGAAAGAACAAAAGATCAAAAGATCTTGGGTGGAAATAACGAAAATTCAAACTTGGACGAGTATTCTACAAGGAACACACAAAAGATCAAAACGAAAAGAGAAATGAATAAACGATTTTTCGCCCTGGGTAACCAGCGTGGGCTCATCAGTAGTAGTACCACCTGCAAAATGTACCCGTCGGGGTCGATAGGGCTTAAACTTGTGTTTTTTAAGCACCCGAACGTCATTGCTGCGTGAAATTCTAGTGTTTCTCTCCATAGCCCTGGTGGAAGTATTCGGGTTAATTTTTATTTCTCCTAGAACCGTTAGTTCTTCCAACTCTCTATCTCTGGCTAGGCGTCTATACTTCCTAGGCCGCGGTTTTGTAAAGGATCCGTATTCTTGTAGATGAGGTTTTAACTTCAAAAATATTTTTGAGCTAGGTTGCCTTCTTTCCGGATATCTCTGGAAATATAGATTTAACGCCCTCTGTCGATTTTCGTTACTTTCAACATAACATTTTATCATGTCGTACTTTTCAAAGTTTTCAAAAATTTTTATATCTTGACGAAGACGCCACTTTTGACACTTAGGCTTTATCATAGCAACTGTTTTTATTTGATCATAGATACCTAGATAGATACCCTAAAACTGCATAGGTCAAATTGCAGATATCTGTTTATCTACTTAATAAAAATAGGTATATGACACATCGTTTAACAGGAAATTTTATTACAAAACTTTTACTTAAAACTTTTTTTTTTTAAATTGGGTTATTCCATTAAAAAAAATAAAACTTTGTGTTATATCTCGTGAACTAAAGGCTTTAAGACAAAATCGGTGAAACAAAAAAAAATTTTTAATGAAAATCTCCATCTTTACAAATAAAAAAGTTGTAGAGTGATTTTAGAAACGCACAATTTTGAGAATCATCTTGTAGCTCAGAAACGTTTTGACATATCGCAATGCGGTTTTTAGTTTTCGACTTCTCTAGAAAATCGAGCCCGTAACATGTATATTAGTTTTGGGCTAACTATGCTGCAAAAGCCCAAAGCTATAGAGGCCCTTCGAATTTGGACCACCCTGTACAGATACTAGAGGTAGTGATTCCAAAACCCTACAGCTTTTTTCTAAGAATTTAAAAAGCATTTGATAAGTAAGAAATGGAATGCTAAAATTATGAATGCGAACTGGAAAAGTTATAAAAAATACTTTATTACTGAAATTGCTACAAATGTATGGTCTTAGCTATATGACTTACTATCTACGAGTGACTCTTAGTTATTTAAAAATGTCTTTTTATAATATCTGCTTAACTAATAAAGAATAAGATAAGGTTACAAAGTTCAAGAGTAGCATAAACAAAAGTGATTACTAGATATGGGTAGTCATATCTATAACTTTTCCATCTTTAGAAAAATCAACGTCCTCGTTGAAAAATTTTTGTAAAATTTGCCTAGGGATAGTTGAATGTTGTTTATACTTTACGTAGAGAAAACAAATAACGATAGAGATAATTAACAGTAAATACAAAATTAAACTAAGTACATGATTAGGGTGATTAAATTCTAATTTATTTATTTTTAGAGGTGTCAGTAATTCTTTGCTTAACTCTAATGGATTTTCTGTGTTTAGAAAGATAGTTAATGCTTAAATTAGTTTTTAATTCCAAAAGTTTAATGATAAAATTGTCTGTAATTATTTTGTTTGTTCTTAGGTCAAAAATTTGGTTTTTATAAATGATGCTACAATTACTAAAAATAACATAATATCCTTTGTTCGTTAATTTTTGTTCATATAAACCACAGCACTCTACAATGTTTTTGTTTTCTGGTTATAGGTTAAAACACGAACGTCATAATTATTTTGAATTTGAGCTTTTTGACAGTTTTCAAGGGAACACGTTGGTATTTGATTAAAACATTACCATTTGTTGTTAATGATATTACAATTTTGGTACCATTTCTGAGAACAATAAAATTTAGAAGAATTTCTAAATTTCAGCAAACAGGACAGAGTTTACAAGACCAAAACCAGGCAAATGCATTCCTCACAATTCCATACATTAAAGGAGTATCAGTGAAAATTCGAAGAGTAGCGAACAACTTTAATATTAAAACAGCTTTTAAATCTAATAATAAAATTTGAAGCTTTCTTAGTAAAACACAACCGGAGAACAAACAAAATAACGAATGCATATTCCAAGTTTCTTGTGAGTGTGGTGAATCATAAATAGGTGAAACAAAAAGACCACTATCTGTTAGGCTAAAAGAACATCAGACGAGTACCCAAGGAGGTGAAACAACGAAATCAGGAATCGTCGAAAACGCATGGTCAAAACAACATCGAATGAAGTGGACAGAAGTAAAGGTTTTGCACAAGGAGTCACACTGGAAGAAATAAAAATTCCTTGAAGCTGCCTTTATTGGGCAGAATCAGGGTGTTTTCAGTAAACATTCCAAATATTTGGAAGCCCCTCCTCGGGCGGAGTCAACTTCTTAAACTTCACGGTTGAGTGAGTTTCCATAGCATATAAGTACGTAGCCTTAGTAATAGATTGTAGTTTGCACCTGAAGACGATCAGAGATTGTACTGATCTAAACGTCATGTATAAATAAAATATAGACAATTGAAGTCTTATTTCAAATCTATGTGTATTGTATGAAAAGGTTTATTTTCTAGGAGGGGTCCTTTAAAGGCTATAGTATAAGGGTGTCTTTCATAGTTTGACAAATTTCGCATTTATTAATTATGTTTGTTATCTTATTTCTTAGGTTGGGCCAATAATAGGTTTCTTTTAAATTACTGTAGGTTTCCGAACTGCCATTATGATTTATATTGTGATATTGGTTAATAATATCTTGTTGTTGTTGTTCCTTTGTAATGTCTAAGATATATTTCGTAGAAAAGATAAATTTAGGTGTGGGATTAAGGTTTTGGTTAATGATCTCCAGAAATTTTGTTTTTAACTCGTTGTTTTTAAAATAAAGGGTGGTATTTGTATTTGGATTTGAATATTTTTTTATTAATTTTATTATTCGTTCGTTTTGTTTTTCTTTTTCAATTTTGGCAAAGCATTGATTTTTATTGAAAGGTCGAGAATTAACAACAAGGTGTCTGTCTCCGTATTCGAGAATTAAACTGTTATTTGCATAATTAACAGGTAATTCTGAGATTGGCAAATATATTCCTAGCGTGTCATTAGTTGCGTAGTGATAGATTGTCTGTTAATTTCAGGTGAGGGATTTTCGTAAGTTTGGTTAAAATAATATTCTTGAAGACTAAATTCGTGATCGCCTGCGATAGCGATTCTGGAAGCGTTATCATTTTCTGTTTCATGCACATTAATTTCTGTTCGTGAAAGAGCGCTTGGTTTTCTTTACCTTTTTTGTATTTTGTTTCAAAATTAAATTCTTCTAACTTAAGTTTCCACCTAATTAACCGCGAATTTGGTTCCTTAATTTTAGAAAGTCATACCAACGGGTTATGGTCAGTTTCAACAGTAAATTTTTGTCCGTATAAGTAGGGTCTAAAATGTTTTGTCGAGTCATGTATAGCTAATATTTTTTTTTCAATCGTTGAGTAATTTTTTTCTGCGGAGTTAAATGGTAAGGAAAAGTCTGGATATTGTAAGATGGGGGAGTTTGAAATTATTTCTTTGCAAAGTTGAAAAGCGTTGACGTAATCTGGGTCTGATATATTGATTATCGCGTCCTTTTTTAAACATTTTGTAATAGGTTGCTATATTTTTGCAAATTTTTTAATAAATTTACGGTAGTAACCTATTAATCCTAAGAATGATTTTATTTGTTTTGTGTTTTTCGGTATGGGATATTATTTATTACCTCTATTTTTAAAGGGTTGGGTGTGATGCCATTTGGAGTAATTATGTGGCCTAAGAAAGATACTTCTTGACATAAAAATTCGAATTTATCGAGGTGGATTTTTAGATTGACTTCTCTTATTTTTTTTTAAATAATTCTAATGTGGTCTATGTGTTCGAACAGGGGTTTTGAAAAAAATACAATGTCATCCATGTACACTCTAAAAATTTCGTCCATCTTTCGCTGAGAGTTGGCGGGGGCGTTTTTTAAACCGAAGGGCATTCCGTTGTTAAATGAAAAGGCGGTCTTCTCGATTGATTGTGATTCCATTTCGATTTGGTGGGTAACTTTCTTCGATAGTGACGCAATTAAGTTATTTGTAGTCAATTACCATGCGAAGTTTCTTTTTTCCTGATGCGTCTGTTTTTTTTTGGTACTATCCAAACGGGGGCTGAATAGGGGGAAATTGATGGTCTAATAATTTTGGTGTCTAATAATTTTTGAATCTGCGTTTGTATTTCTTTATGCATGGCAGGGGGTTTCTGTATGATTTTACGTAAATCGGTCGGTCATTTGTTGTCCTAATTACATGTTTTGTTTTGCTTGTATATGACAAATCGCAATTTTCGTGATACATTATCTTTAAACTCAAAGCAAAGAGGAATGATTTTCGATTTTTCGAGTTCGCTTAAATGGTTGTGTCTGAATTGGTCTTTAAGATTTAATTTAAGTTTTTCGGTTTCTGGGGGCTATGTTATTCCCTTGATAAAAGTTTATTTCTATAGACGGATTAGGATTAGGAACATAGCAATAACTATCTTTAATTTGAATTAGACAATCAGGGATAATATAATTTTTGACTTTAAAAGACGGTAATAATGCAAGTCCATTTTTGTAATTAACAGGTATTTTTATTAGTTATGGGTTTTAAAAAAGGTATTTGTTTACTTTGCAAGCATAATATTTTGTTCTCGCAATCGATTTTGGCGTTTAATATTTTTTAATCCTTTGTCCCAATAAGCGCACCAAAATGTCTATGCCAATTTAATATTCTAAAATTAAATATGTGATTTATTTTTAATTCTGAAAACAAATCAAGATATAAATTTTTTGATTACAAGCTATCATTTCGAAAGTTTCAAAAAACTTATTGTGGGGGTACTGTTTTGCAATGTTAGAGAATATAATTGAAACTGATGCTCCTGAGTCGATTAAGATGGTTAAATTTTTCTCAGGGAGGTAAATAGGGCAAGTCTATTTGGTGGACGATGTTGTTTAAGTTGCGGGGAAATTTGAAGCTATTTCTTGAAAATTTGATTCCGATTCGTCGCTGTCGGTTGTATTTGTCATGTTTGAAAAATTTTCGTTATAAGGCAATAAATTATTTTCATATGGCAGTTGATTTGACTCTATGCAATAATCGGGGTCAGAGTTTTCATACTCCAAGAGAAATTGTTGGGATGTTGATGGATATGATTCTACGTTTGAAACGGAGTTATGTCTTGGAAAAATTTTATTTGGGTTAATGGTTGATGTGCTTGTTGGCGTTGGTTTTGAAAAGTTTTTTGTTTGTCCAAGTTGAAACACATTTTGTGATCTACCAAAAACTTGCTCGTTAGTAAAAAATGTTTGTGGTGATTGTTATCTTGGTTGTAAAGTAATCGGACCCGTGGGAAATTGATTTTGAGGTTTTTTAGAGTAATTATTTTGAGTTCTGTAATTTAATGATGGTTGATGTTGAAAATAAGTAGTGGATCTGGGTGTAAGATTATGCTGTCTATATCATGGTGATTGTTGAATATTATTAGTGTTGAAATATTTTTTGTTATTTTGTTGACTAATATGTTGGCGATTAAAGTTGTAATTTTGTTGTAAAAAATTTACTTAAGAATTTACCATGTTGTAATTTAAAACATGCGTGTGAGTGTCGTCAAGCGTCTTTGACTGATTTAGCATTAACATGGTACGTTATTCTAAAGGTGAGTTGGCAATTAAAATCAAAACAGAAGTTTGGTGAACTTGGTTAATTAAAACTGTTCGTGAGTTTTCATCAGTAATTTCGCAACTTATTTTAGAGAAAATTCTTTGTGAAAATTTTTTAAGTTTATCGATAAATTGTAACAGATCCTCGTTTTTGTTAATTTTCATATATTGCAGTGGTTGCATCAAAATTTGGTAGTTAATTGGGTCGCAATATTTTTCCCTTAAAGCTCTTTTTAAGTTGTCCCAAGTTTTTAAATTAGGTCTAGTCAAGAGAAAGTTTTGAGCGGTTCCTACTAATTTTGCTCGAATAGCGGCAAACACTATTTTTTTTTATTAGTATCAGTATTAAAATAAAGTGTATGAAACTCGTCAATGCTTTGCAAAAAACTTTCAAGATGTTCTCGATTACCGTCTAATGTGGGGAGTAAGGTGGTATGGAAGCAAAAGGTTTCTATATTGTCTAAATTACTAAAATTACTATCACTAGATTCACCTAAAATTATAAAAAATTTTCGATCTCAAACGCTAAAAATAAGTTTTCAAAATCTAAGTTTTCTTCGGAAATTAAACCTAAAGCTTTTTTGTTTTTTGACAAAATACTTCTTAACCTAGGGTACGGTTGAGACATGGGCTAACAAAGTCACTTACAGAAACGTCAAGGAGTTCTCCATAAAGCCGTTTTTCAAAAAGTTGTCCTGTGCGGAAGATCCTATGCGGTGCAGCTTCTAACAATGGTTTCCTAATAAAGGTAGTGCTGTCCAAAGGTGTTTCAAAAACAGTACGGATTTGTGCCTTCTTTTGGTGTCTTCAACGTTTAGCCAGCTCTGCTTCTTGTGTTCTTCTTTGTTATATAGTGCGCAAGGAATTAAGATTTACTTCAACTACTGCAAAACGTTAACCGATAAATCGCAGCTTATTTTTTGTTGAATCGCACTATCCTGTTCGCAGCGCCAATTATAAATGCGAACTGGAAAAGTTATAAAAAAATAATTTATTACTGAAATTGCTACAAACGTATGGTCTTAACTGTATAACTTACTTCTACGAATGACTCTTAATTATCTAAAAATATCTTTTTATATCTGCTTAACTAATAAAGAATAAGATAAGGTTACAAAGTTCAAGAGTAGCATAAACAAAAGTGATTACTAGATATGGGTAGTCATATTTATAACTCTAATATTATCCATTTCGAAATTAGAACATGTTGATACGTCTAGTTTTTCTAACAAGATAATAATAAAATCCCAGCTGTCAACGTCAAACTGAAGTGCCTTTAATATTTCCAGAGATTCTGAGAAAGTATCGATCAAACTACGCAATTCTTTGGCTTAATCGTTTTTTAATGCAGCTTTCATAATCGCGATCAAAACGATGTTTGCAATGTCTCGCTTACTTTGGTAGCGATTGACCAACTTGTCGTAATCAATTTTATAATTTTATTTTATTTAAAAAGATCATATAAGGTCGGCCAGAGTTTTTGTCACCTTTAAAAATTGGAATATCCGATTATTTAAGTTTAGAATTATTCGGCCCTGCCGTACGAACACATTTTCCAGACAAGGGGAAAGCGTTGCTCGAAAATAACTTGCAATACATCCTCTTACACGAATAATAGAACGTGCGAGCCTCTGAAAGGATTTTGTCTTGAGCCTTGAACTCATCCTCATCCGAGTCCTTAATCTACATAATGATGTTATTATGAGCCTTCATAAATTTCTCGAAGGTCTCCTCCAAATTGGCATACCTTACCTGAAACTCTTCCAATGATTTGGAATCCGATTTGGCAGTTTGATAGAACTTATAGCATTCGGTTATCGCGGTTGTAAACCCGTTTCGTCTTTGTACCGCTTTTTTAAAGGACATGATTTGTTTTTTTTTATTTGATTGATTTGAAAAGTGATTCAAAAATGAAAAAAATTACGAATTGACAATAATTAGGCAATATTTGATCGTCATTTCTATTGATGGTTTCTATTATTTGACGAATGGTCGAAACAAAAACAAAAATTCACAGTACTGATAAGCCCGCGAGATTTGTTTGTTTATATTCTAATTGTTTTGATTTGGCCATGAGGTAAGACGCGTTACCTAGACAACGGAGATAAAATGCGCACAACTGGAAGGAGCGTCGATGATTTGATCGAGGATACGAAAGACTACGAAATTTGCCGAGAAACGATTAAAAACCCCCAAAAAATGAGAAATGGAAAAATGGCTGACCGATGAAATATATTGCAGTTTATTTTTTTTATTATTCGACTCGAAGCACCATTATGTCAGCCCATAATTAAATATCCGTAGTGAACTAATTTGAAGTTGTTGTCTAACATATATCATACATTGAACAAGGCGGAAAAAGGTTCCATAGGAAAACGCTAGTTACACACACCTGCAATATAGGAAATAGAGTACTAACCTTAATGCCGATACTCGGGAAGCTGACAATTCTTCTCCGTTCTCAGGGGTCCCTGTCTGTCTTCACTCACTCTTACACTCACTTTAATGGGTTTTATTGAGTTTTAGTTCATTTATCAGACACTATGGTCAGTACGGTCGCGATTCTTCAAAAACCGGCAAAAATCTCACCCTCTGACGATTTTTAAACCCAACTTTACATAACTGCATTTTTGTCAAGACTTATTTACTAATATATCTTAAAATGTATTTTTCTAATACTGTTACAGTAAATAAAAAAATACGTCAATATTTTGTAGGCAGTTTTTGCAAAAACCCTTTTTTTCATTTAAAAATGTATTTTATTAAGCTTATTTTTGTGTGTAAACAAACCTTTAAAACTTTTAACATGCAAAACCATAAATAGCCATGGAATATGTCACTGTTTAGAAAAGTCACACAAATTCTGTCTTCTCTTTTACTTGGTGAGAATTTTTGACGCTTTTCGACGTTTATTGGTACGCGTAAATTAATTAAAAATTAATTTTTAATTAATTTAGTTAATTGATTAATTAAAAATTGCTCTAATAGATTACCTTACGATTTTTCGTGAGCCAGTAATATAAATATCCATTGTAAAAATTTAGAGAAATATACTATTTTTGAAAACACAAAATTTACAATTTAAATTCAAATTTAACTATAAGGTAAATAATGCACCAATAGATTCTACGACAAACTATTTTTTTATATATGACACTTTACTAATCGAAATAAGATATTAATAGCAATACTGCACAGAAATAAAATTTTAGGTCAAACAATTACTTTGTTTATACGGTACTCTTAAAGCGCTTTTAAACAAAGGACGGTTTAAAAATGCTTACCAACATACCATTAGAACAATTTTAAATACTAAATCAATTTTATTTTTTAATAAAAAATGTAATATAAGGATTTTTTAATATAACAATATATATGTTTTAATTTGTGAGAAACTGTAAGGTAAGAGGATTGATATACATCAAGCAGCTGTTAGAAAACGATTTTAATGAAAGAGAGAGCGACTTTATTTAAAATCTTTCTTATATAAAACCGGTTTTAGGGGCGTATAAACGTAGTAAATTAAATACCGTCTCCTTTGTATCTTTTCCGTATAAATAGATGTTGTAATCGGTTGTTGATTTTTTTTTTAATTGAAGGAAATTATCAATAATTGCTGAAAAATTCATTATTGCAAGAGCCATTATTTGTTTTTTTGCAATTCTGAGCATGTTTTTTTATTGTAATATAATTTTTTATTATCCTACCAAAAAGTATATGTCAAAACAAAAAAAATGAGCAACGTGAAAAAATACTACGAGAGTTTTCCTGAGTAGAATTTTTAATTGAAAAAAGTGATTTGGATAGAAAAAAATTCATATCTTAAAAAAGTTAAACTTTTTTACCTAAAAAAAATTGTAGGCATTAAAAACATAGAGGGGTATATTTTTGCAAAGTTTCCTGAAAATACAATAATTTTTTTGCGGAAATGAAAAATAAGAAACGAAAAAATAGAAATATTAAGATTTTTCGCATTTTTCTTGAAGATTTTGAGATTATGTGAAAAAGTGACATTTACAAAAGTTGTAGAACTTTGTACCACCTACAATTTTTGCATTGGTGTTTTTACTCTATGACGTTCAGTTCTGCCGGAAACTACAATAATACCATTTTTCTCCCTCTTTCCCCCCCACCAAATCTACCCCGCAAAAGCCCCACTCACGCATTTTTTTAAAACGTTTATCAAAAGCCCCTTTATCATTTCCAGTCATCAAACTGCTGTTAAAATTTTTTTTGTATTTTATTTTAATTTGGTTGGACTATTATCATATTTGAACGAATCATTTGCATATACTTTTAATGGTAAAGTCATGTCTTGGAAAAATGTTCCCTAATTGAAACATTTTTATAAAGATTTTGGAGACTAGCGTAATCGTTTTTTTTATTTATTTCTGTATTACTTGCAGGGCACTTAATACGCTCTAAAAGTTTCTAACATAATTTGTAAAACACACACAAATATGCCTGCCCACTAAACATGGAACATTACAGAGTTTAAACAACATTTCAGTAAAGTTACAGCAATACTTAACTTGTCATGTTTTGCAACTTTAGATGTGATCTAAATATAATAGACTCAGGATCTCATTTAAACCTGTTCCAAAACCTACCCAAAACTCCTTAAAATCTTCTTGCCCATACAATATTCTAAAATCTCCTAGAAATCAATCCCATAGGAGCTCATAGAAACTTGTCGAAACTTTTGGCCATAGACCTAATAGAATCTACTTACGAAAACCCCATAAAATCTTCCTGCCCATAGGTTCTTCTAAAATCGTAGACTTACGAGAATATCCCAGGAACTCATATACATTTGTCTAATAATCTACTACAAACCTCGGTAAAGAATCATACAAGAATTGTGTTTTTTTTTTTAATTGAGATTCCAGGAGGAAATTTTAGCAAGATTTGGATGTTACACCCACACTGAGAAAAGTATCCACTAATCCTTAGTAAGAATTCATTGGCCCCAAGTAGAAACTTCAGTTAAATATGAGACAAGTTGAACTGTCTACTTACCATAAGTTTTCTCACCTACTTAAGGTTATAAAATAAAATATTAACCATAAGTAAAAACTTCACTTACCTCAAGTGAAGTATCTACTAACCATTAGTAAATTTATAGGAGCGCAAAACCAGTATAACTTCTAAAGTATGGCTTTAAGTAAAATAAAAAATATATTTTTGAGCTCTAAAACCATTTCCTATCATAATACACCATAAGGAAAAAAAACCATTAATAAAAAAAGTGCGACGCGCCGACGGGGTTCGAACAGACAACCTACAGTTACGCTTATAAAGAAATAGGTTAAATCTGCGGAACACAAGCGTTTTGGCAGATTCCTATTGGTCGACCGAAAAGTGTTTATCATGATTAAAGCTTAGTCAGAGAATTTTCGCGTTTGGTAGATATATATAGACAAGCATTTTTAAACCAAGAGTTACTGAGTTCGTTTCCGGTCATCGATTTTTTTTCGAGTTTTTTTAATTTATTTATCTCTCTATAAATAGAACATTGATCGTTGCAAATGGGATTGGCAAATTCTTATGATGGCAATACGTTGGCAAATCATTATAGGTAATCATTATTATTAAGATGAATATATTTTTCCGTATTATTTCACAATATGTGACGCATTGACTTATCCTTAGTAGAAAAACTCACTAACCGTAAGTGCAGGGAAAGTTAAGTGAGTTGTTGTCACATACTGTTAAGTAGATATAAAATATAAAATAAACTAGTTGAAAAATTTACTAACCCTAAGTGAAGGGAAAGTTAAGTGGCTTGTCGCATATTGGTAAGTAGATAAATCACTAAGGGTTAACAAACTAGTAAAAAAACTCACTAACCTAAGTGAAGGGAAAGTTAAGTGACTTGTCGCATATTGGTAAATAGATAAATCACTAAGCGTTAACAAACTCGGGTCTAAGTAGGTCGTTTTACTTCCAGCTATTGAATTCATTACTTGGGGCTTTTAAAAACTTCACTTTTCCTGTTTTATTTTTATGCTGATGGCAAGAATAAATATTAAATATAATAAACATATAATAAATAAATAATAAATATATTCTTATTGATCGAAGAAAACATCGTCAAAGACAGGACAAAAACTAAATAATTTTTAAAACATGTATATCTAAAGTTACAACACTGAAGCCACAAACAAATGCTCGGGTCTAAGTAATTCGTTTTATTTACAGCTATTGAATTCATCATTTTTGGGGCTAATGGAAACTTCGCTTACCACTAACAAAAAAATTGGTTTTTAAAACGGGCTTTCATAATGTTTTAAAAACATATAAGTGGTTTTTGCTTCGCATACTTGTTTTCTTATTCAGTATATTGTTAGCATGTTTCATTTTTAAAGGGATTATTTTACCCTAACCCGTACATTAAAATGCTCCTTTTTTATTTTACAATGTATGCATAATTATTAAAAAAAATAAATATATTCTTATTGATTTAAGAAAACATCGTCAAAGAGAGGACAAAGACCGCAACAAAAAATAAATTTTAAAAGATGTATATCTGACGCTACAACACTGATAAAAAGATATGTTTGTCACAAACAAATGCTTTTTTTTGGATATTACTAAACAATTTTTTTCCTTGTTTGGGACAAAGAAATTAAAAGTTGGAAAATTTAGGAAAAAATTATAATCTTTTCTGTTAAAAAATATTCGTTAAATCATTTCTAAAAGAGCATTGTTTCATCCTATCCTAATATTAAAATTACAAATGTTTGTATGTATGTAAATGTGTGTGTTTATTCCTTAATCACTCAAAAACAGCTGAATTGATTTGGATGAAATTGAAGAAGACAGGTTAAAAAACACAACTAAAAACAAATTTGAAAAGATATATATTATATACCGTTTCAACCCTGATACAAATGTTTATTTGTCATAAACAAATTTTTTTTTTGGATATGACTAAAATTTACAACAAATATGCCTTCTTTGGAACAAATAAATGAAAACTTGAGAGAGAGCACTAATATTACAAATGCAAAAGTCTGTAAGTACGCATGTATGTATGGATCTCCTTTGTGTTTGTTTCTTAATCACTTAAAAAAGGATTTGGATGATATTTGGTAAGAAGATGGGAGTGTGACCTGGATAAGCTTTTTTTATAACTAAAATGTTAGAATTAATAAGTATATTTTAAAAAAGCTGAGAAAAATCTAACTCGTTTATATAACTAGCATTGAGTAAACTTTTGCATATAAACATTAGTCGCACAGATATTTACAACTTTAATAAAAAAAATAAATACTTTTTATTTTTTCTTTTTTAGGAGCATACTTTAACGTTCAACAAACTTCTTATATCTGCCTATGTCTTCCAGTTATTTTTGTTATATTGCTGTTACAAATGCCAGAATCTCCTTATTTTTACATGATAAAAAATAATGAAAATAAAGCCATTCAAGCACTAAAATGGCTACGAAGGCGGGAAGACGTTCAAGAGGAACTTAACAAAATTAAAGAAGATACAGAAAAGCAAAAAAATAAATCAGCAAAATGGAAAGATTTAATAAGTGTTCCAAACAATAAAAACGCACTAATTACGGGTGTGTTCTTAAGAATGTCTCAACAGCTCTGCGGAATCACAATATTTTCCACATCCTCCCAATACATTTTTCAAAAAGCCGGCGGTAACCTAGAAGCTACAATGGCATCTATTATCTTTTCCGGGCTATGTTGGGGTTTTAACTTTACTTTATTTGCATCCGTAGAAAAATTTGGCCGAAAAAAATCTTACATGTACTCATTATTAGGTGCAGGTATCACTCTATTGGCAGTGGCCTCTTTTTTGTTTATAGAACAACATAGTTTATATGATATATCGTCCTTTAAGTGGATGCCTTTAGCGGGAATGATTATTTACCTCTTTATGTATTCGTTTGGACTGGGAGTAGTTCCAACCATTATGTTGGGTGAAATATTTCCATGCAGTATTAAAGCGAAAGCCTTATGTATTATGAACGTGGTTTTTGGCCTAGGTATATTTATATCGACATATTTATTTTATACACTAAAATCTATTGTGGGATTATATTGCCCTTTTCTGATTTTTTCAGTTTGTTGTTTTATAAATGTAATTTTAACGTCCTTTATTTTACCAGAGACCAAAGGACAGACATTGGAGCAAATTCAAGAACATCTTAAAACCAGAGTATGGCAAAAAAATGACAAGAGATTTATAACACATTAAGTTCTACCTGCTCACCGGTAAGCACTTCAGCTTTTGTCCATTTTTGATGTCCACCCCTAGTTAATTGGTCTCAGCATCTAATTTTACATTCTTACACTGGATGTCTACGGGATGAGCACGATTTTTATTTTTTTGCAAATTTATTAGTTGCGATTATTTTTTTGTTTTTGTTTTTTTAATTTTCTAAGGAAAGAGAGTGCTTCATGATATATATTTAGGTATTAAGATAAATGTGTATAAATAAGTAATTATTTTTTTGACAATTCATTATGAAATTTATTGACATGCTATATTTAAACAAACTTGACATACCTCATCAACGGTAAAGGTTAATAATATACAGTGAAGACAATAAATCCTTCCTCACAAATTTAACTATTTAGTTTTTCTGGCTGATTTCTCATTATGTTACTCCTTCGAAAGGTCACAGCGTTTTCCGAAATCTGCTTTGATTTGTTTTATGACTGATATGAGACTGGCATGTTGTGGTTAGTATAATCCACAGAATAAATTTCTCAGTCATCTGATCTTGCTACTGTTGAAATGGAAACTTAATGGGTGAAATAGTTTCTTCGCTTGGCTCAGGATCAATGAAAATAAAATATTGAGTAGATGAAAAGTCTACAATATTTTATCTTGTATATCTAGAACAACAAACTTTATAATATATAAGAAAAACTCGCCTTTAGTTGAGGCAATTTGATTCTTATATCTACTGATTATTCTTCTTCCTTTTTTATTAATTTAGTAAATGAGATGCTTTTCCTCCTTAAAAAATTACCAAATTCCTACAACTTTACTCAAGTTGGATCGTTGCTATGCATAGCTTAGATACATTTTCCTATCAGTAATTTTCAATTACTTCCACTTCCCTCCCCTCCGATAATTATATCATTTTTTAGCCAGTTAGTTATTTGTTGCAATTTGTTTTTGGAAATCCAATTTTTTAACTTGAGAGTGTCTAAGAGAGTATGCTACGTACTTAAGTAGTTTTACGTTTTTTATTAGAATAAGTGTGAATGTAAGTTCGTTTTTTTGACAAATTATTAAGAGCCATTGAAGCTCAGTTCGGTGAATAATTTTTTGAGGTAGGGAAACTCTCTGTCGTATCGTTAGGGTAGCTTCTAGCAAGTTTCCTGAAACTTGTCAACTTGACACGTAAAACGACAAGCTTAGTATGTCAGATGCTCCTGGTGTGCCTTTTTTTGCAGGGTCGTCGGTGAGCAGTCCCAGCAAGCTACCATCTTCATAGAGCGAAACCTAGAGCACATGCACACTGATTGACAGCCATCAGAGGAACAACTAGCTAGCAACTAAAACCTTTAGAGCCGTCTGCATCCGGCCAACTGTCTTGCTGTCACAGCATTCCAGTAGCTTCAGGACTTGCCACCACGACCCCTGCAAACTGATCTCCAGTTCTTGCATTCTGTCCGCACGTCACTTGCGGGAGTGAAAAGAAGGTCGAAGCGTTTTGTCGATAGGGAACAATGTAATCTGCGGCAATAGAGTGAGTGAGTAACAGATTTTTTTTTTGCAAATTTAACAGTAGCAATGTATCTCTGAAGACAATTTTCTAAATAAATTGTACATTAATTTTTATCAACTTGTATTCTTTATCCCAAATTCTTTTCTTTATTAAATACCAAAACAAAAAAAAACAAAAATAACATATTAAATAAATACAAATAAATTCTCAAATAGAATCGTAGATTTCTCCAGGGTGAAGCAGTTGAATCATAATAGGTAGAAGGAAAGAAAGTCCTGTATGCTTCACAAATATTTTAATTCAATAAACACGACGCGTTTCGATTTTTTTTTTAATCATTTTCAAGTGTGCATTTTGTAATACAATAAAAAACGAGTGTTTCAAAATTAAATTTAAATAAAAAGAGTACTTACAGAACGTCAAAAATCCATCATTAAGGGTAAAATTTAGGACACAAACTAAACATAATTAAATAAATAAATAAAATATGTCGGACAAACACCTTAGTCAATCATACACTAACAACAAATTTAAAGAAAGACAAAGGAAACGACAATAATAAATAAAATTCGAAACGAAGCAACGAGCGGCAAATAACAATTTAAAAACTAATTAAAAAATATAAATAAAACTGTCGAGACGGAACAAAGATAAAAAACAAGAAAACTATTTAAAATTATTAATAACTTATCTATCTTTTATAGTGTGCGTTGCTGGGTTCATTCAAACTGACAGATGTAGGATCATTTCCCAACTTCGCTATTTCAAAATTCTCCAAAAAATTCAATTTCTTACCCTTGTGAGCATCATGTAGCATTTTAAAGTTATTCTCCAAATTAAAAGTGTGACCCGTCTCTCGCAAATGCATGCCAAACGCCGAACGCTTATCGGAAGGAGATTTTTGAGAATTTAAGTGTTCTCGAACTCTAACACGAAAAATGCGTCCAGTTTGGCCAACATATTTTGCAGAGCAAGAAACACAAGAAAGCAAATAAACACCACTCTTTTCTAAAGATGGGACTGTATCTTTTAATCTGGAAAGCAAACTTTTAAGGTTGAAGAAAGATTTATACACTAATTTGATGTTATTATTCAAAGAATTAAGAACATTACCCACTTTTAAAAAGATATCTCCCAGGTAAGTTAATTTGACATATTTCGATGGTTGAAATGGTAAAATAAATGTGTCTTTGGGGTTCGAAAATAAATTTTTTAATAAATAATTCTATTTTTTTCTTACAAGCCTGTTAATTAAAGAAATTTTGTAGTCATTATTAACTGCAATTTGATAAATTATGTTTTTCTCTTTTTCGAATTCCAATGGTAATAAAGGAACAGAAAAAAGCCGATGAATAAGACAATTAAACGAGGCAATCTTGTGTGCAAAAAAATGATTGGAATTTGAAGGTATAACATTATCAGTTTGAGTAGGTTTCCTAAAAATCGAATATTCAAACATAATGTTTTTTCTTTTTACTGTCAAATCTAAAAAATTCAAACAACAATTTTCTTCTACTTCCATAGTAAACTGAATTTTCATATTTAACGAATTCAGAAAATCCAAAAACTCATTTAATTCTGTTTTTGTACCATTCCAAACCATAAAAGTGTCGTCTATATATCGGGCCCAAAACAAAATTTTCTTAAAAAAAATACAATTACTTGAAAACAATTTTGTCTCAAAATCAGCCATAAAAATTTCAGCAAGATAAACCTGAACCCATAGGGAGACCATCTAGCATACGATAAAACTTGTTATTAAACTGAAAGTAATCTAGATTTAGACACGTATTTAAAAGTAAAACTATGCCTATTCTAGTCTCATCGCTCAAACTTGAATTATCCGTTAAAAGTCTCTGAATTATCTCTACTACGTCTCGTCTAGGAATACTAGGAAATAAATTTACTATGTCAAAAGAGACCAAAATACAATTGTCTGGTAATCTTAGTCTTTCAAGTCAAATCAAAGTGTTTTTAATACCAAATTTATTTGTAAAATCCAAGATATCTTTAAGAACTCTATCCAACCATACAGCTAAATTATAAGCTGCCGATTGAACAAAGTTCACAACCGGTCTAATGGGCACCTTGTTCTTGTAATAAAAGAGGAGTCTTGGAATTCATTGGTATGAATGGTTGCTTTTTCATCAACTCCGAAAAAAGACTTTGTAATCTAGTAAACATTTTTTTTTAATCGAGTGTGTATACGTTATTTGGATCTTTTTTCAATTCTATGAATATTAAGTTTTTATTTACAAAATCTTCAACTTTTTCAATGTATTCATTTTTATCTAGTATTAATAAACAATTGCCCTTGTCCGCCTTACCCAAAACTAAATTAAATTGTTTAACTTTTAACTTTATAGACAAGAATAATCTCTTCCCTCTTAACAACCTTTTGTCATCTTCTCGTCTCTTACTCTGTTTGCCTATTAAAAATAAACAAAACCCTTTTACAGCATTTAAAACATCACTATTCGTTTCTCCCAAAGCGACCTCTATGTCAGCTAATAAAGAACTTATCCTTTTCTGATCGTAACCAACTTTAGGGCTATATTTTAGACCTTTTTCCAAAAATTGTATTTCTGCCTGAGAAAAGTTACAACTAGACAAATTTAGAATTTTTGAGTGAAAAACATGATTTGAAAAATTTTATTTGGATTAAATGGTGGAGTTTTTTATTTAATCTATTAAAATGGTGTTTTTTAAAAAACTCAGTTTTCCGTTTTACATTCAAATAAAATCGATCAATGTCGGCATCCGGAAAGTAACTACTTAACAATGAAAAAATAAAAGTCAATTTACCAAATCTTGTTCTCTTTTTAATGTTTAATGGTCGATCTTTTTATTTTGGTTAAGTTGTGCTGGGCTCTGGCTGGGCTAAAAATGTTTACTAGATTACAAAGTCTTTTTTCGGAGTTGATGACAAAGCAACCATTCATATCAATAAATTCCGAGAATCCCCTTTTATATGGCATGGTTAAAATACACAAGAACAAGATGCCCATTAGACCGGTTGTGAGCTTTATTCAATCGGCAGCTTATAATTTAGCTGTATGGTTGGATAGAGTTCTTAAAGATGTCTTGGATTTTACAAATAAATTTGGTGTTAAAAACACTTTGGAATTAATAAGAAAACAGACAATTGCATTTTGGTCTCTTTTGACATAGTAAATTTATTTCCTAGTATTTCTAGACGAGACGTAGTAGAGATAATTCAGAGACTTTTAAAGGATAATTCAAGTTTGAGCGATGAGACTAAAATAGGCATAGTTTTACTTTTAAATAAGTGTCTAAATATAGATTACTTTCAGTTTAATAACAAGTTTTATCGTATGCTAGATGGTCTCTCTATGGGTTCAGGTTTATCTCCTTTACTAGCTGAAATTTTTATGGCTAATTTTGAGACAAAATTGTTTTCAAGTAATTGTATTTTTTTAAAGAAAATTTTGTTTTGGGCCCGATATATAGATGACACAAACACAGGTTTGGAATGGTACAAAAACAGAATTAAATGAGTTTTTGGATTTTCTAAATTCGTTAAATATGAAAATACAGTTTACTATTGAAGTAGAAGAAAATTGTTGTTTGAATTTTTTAGATTTGACAGTAAAAAGAAAAAACAATAAGTTTGAATATTCGATTTATAAAAAACCTACTCAAACTGATAATGTTATACCTCCAGATTCCAATCACTTTTTTTCACACAAGATTGCCTCCTTTAATTGTCTTATTCATCGGCTTTTTTCTGTTACTTTATTACCATTGGAATTCGAGAAAGAGAAAAACATCATTTATCAAATTGCAGAAGAAAAAAATATAATTATTTATTAAAAAATTTATTTTCGGACGCCAAAGACACATCTATTTTACCATTTCAACCACCAAAATATGTCAAATTAACTTACCTGGGAGATATCTCTTTAAAAGTGGGTGATGTTCTTAATTCTTTGAATAATAACATCAAATTAGTGTATAAATCTTTCTTCAACCTTAAAAGTTTGTTTTACAGATTAAAAGATACAGTTCCATCTTTAGAAAAGAGTGGTGTTTATTTGCTTTCTTGTGGTTCTTGCTCTGCAAAATATGTTGGCCAAACTGGACGCAGTTTTCGTGTTAGAGTTCGAGAACACTTAAATTCTCAAAAATCTCCTTCCGATAAGCGTTCGGCGTTTGGCATGCATTTGCGAGAGACGGATCACACTTTTAATTTGGAGAATAACTTTAAAATGCTACATGATGCTCACAAGGGTAGGAAATTGAATTTTTTGGAGAATTTTGAAATAGCGAAGTTGGAAAATGATCCTACATCTGTCAGTTTGAATGAACCCAGCAACGCACACTATAAAGAGATGGTCAAAGTTATTAATAATTTTAAATAGTTTTCTTGTTTTTTATCTTTGTTCCGTCTCGACAGTTTTATTTATATTTTTTTAATTAGTTTTTAAATTATTAGATGCCGCTCGTTGTTTCGTTTCGAATTTTACTTATTATTCTCGTTTCCTTTGTCTTTTTTTAAATTTGTTTTTAGTGTTTGTTTGACTAAGGTGTTTTTAACTGTCCGACATATTTTATTTATTTATTTAATTATGTGTAGTTTGTGTCCTAAATTTTACCCTTAATGATGGATTTTTGACGTTCTGTAAGTACTCTTTTTATTTTTTTATTTAAATTTAATTTTGAAACACTCGTTTTTATTGTATTACAGAATGCACACTTGAAAATGATTTTTTAAAGAAAAAATCGAAACGCGTCGTGTTTATTAAATTAAAATATTTGTGAAGCATACAGGACTTTCTTTCCTTTTACCTACTAAAATTCTCAAAGGTCAACATAAAGTCTCTGGGTCTGTACCTGTGCCTCCCCGTGGTGCTGGAACGCCACGGGCTTGTGGAGAGATTCCAACTGTCTTATTTTAAGGGTGCTTTGTTTTTTTTTTTCTATTTTGACTGACCTACCTCATGTCCCAGCGAACCGAAATGATAACCAGCAGCCGGCAACGTATGCGTAATATCTGCTAGTCCAGTCTACCTAAGTTTTTATCTGAGCAGCCTTGGTGGTATCTATAGTTTTAACCTACTAGGTATCTAGTAACAGAAAAAAGAATTAAGTAGATTCAAAAACCGGAAAAAAATTAATTAAGTAGATATAAGAACTAAAAGTGTAGTAGTAGCTGTGAGACTTACACATCACATACTACGCTCTCTAGTACCTTATTTTACGTCATACAATACTGTGTGAAACGATTTAATACTATAGCTATTGACTGATAGAAACTTATTCAAGACTATAGAGAACCATTATTATGAATACTATAGAGGCTACGGTATCATGTAACTAGGAATATTACTATTTACCTATAGATTTTGTTTTATATGATTGTATATGTCATTTTTGGCAGAGCATTAAGGGAACAAAACAGAATTTGACCTAGGACATCCAATACAGAGGACAATCAAATAAATGTTAAAGAGTTTTTTGAAGCTTATCATAAGTGATTTAGGAATCACAAGATCTACTATACAGAAAATATTAAAAGAACATCACATGCATTACGGCTAGAAGATTTTCCAAGAAGGGTAATATTTTGCGAGAGGATTCTGCTGCATATTAATATATTTTTTATTAAGAATAAATTGAAGCGATGGGTCAAAATTCAACAGAGGAAATATTTAACAGAAAAAGTCGTCATTTATGGGCATCAAAACATTCTCATATTTTCAGAGAAGCTGGACATCAAGTAGCTTTCAGTTTTAGGATTTTTTCCATCATGATGAAAAATCAAATAAGATACTTTATTTACAAAGAAAATATTCAAAATATTGTCGAAGAATTTCACCTTCAAAACTATAACCAATACTGGTATCAGTCAGATGGAACTGGCCCCTATTCTACTGCTCCGGTTTCTGCACAGCTACCGAGAATTTTTGAAAATCGATGATTTGGAATTATTATTAATTATTGGATATTCACTTGTGGTCTAAGATCAAAGTTGGTTTACACAACACCCATAAACACGAGAAAAGAACTACAAAAAATTGAGTAGAAAATGCGTTTCATAACTTAAATTAAAACGAAACTGCAACAAGAGGAGTTCAAGAGCGCATTCTGAAATTAGAAGTTGCCAGTCGGCAATTTGAACACCTGCTCCCGTAGTTATTGTTTTTTATATTTTCGGCTTTAAGTTATATTTTTTTATTAAGTGTTTGTGAAATTCCTTTAAAGCCTTAATAACTTTTGTTGGCTCATTTGAGGAATTTGTGGAAATACTTCATTAAATCTGCAGCATGTTCTCTCCACACGACCGACGCATTGACCAAAAATATGGATTTTTTTTTACAAAAATAGTGCAATACTTGATCCTTCCCTATACAGTTTAATAATATTATAAAAATTTCGCTTATGGAGCCAGAATATTAACAAATAATACTATCATTCACTTATAATATTTAAAACGGTGTTGTTGGTTTAAGGATACTTTTAATCCCTTATTTTAGGAACTGCAGTGGCTTATTAAAAGCAAATTTAATTCCTGAGGGATTAAAAGTACAAAAGTACATATATTTTTCCAAATTCAAGACAAATCTGAAAACTGCTTCATATATAGTTTCCAAGATTTTTGTGGGAGGAGCTGGCCTATAGCCTCTTCTGAATTGAAACAAAAACGAAAGAGTGGACGTTTTTGATGTTACCGTCATACTGACATTTTTTTACAAAGGCCGTAGCAATGCTTTCAGGTATGATAACCACTCCTTAGTCTGCAGCGTTGATATTTTTAAACGAGAGTACTGTCTTTCATTATGTTCATGATTATTATGTTTTAAGTTCTTCAAGTCCTAAAGTGCATAAAATAGTACCAAGTGTCCCAAAGTAGGTAACATCTTAAATTATTTTGGAAGCTAAACAATAGAAAATTTTAAAACCTATAATAACATAAGTCTACATAAACATTTGCACACAAACTTCGCAAGAACTTTCTTATTTTAAATTGGACATTAGGTATATTTTTTTTATTTACTGATCCTCCATAATATTCCTAATTTATTGGCAATTAAAAGAGGATAAGGTATTTAATATTTAAAACGGTGATATGTCACCTAATAGTTGACAAATAAATGTAGAATTTAATACTTTACCAGAATGTATTTTGTGATGTTCCATTATGTGTAAAATATTGCTGCTACTTGGACAGGGCGGGCAAAAAATTTGTTTGTTTTTTTTTACTTCCCTATAGCTATCTCAAAGTAATTGTGAGTAATACATACGGCTTTTTATTCAATTTTACAAGCATGTGCTTTTAATATAATTTTATTTATTTTTTTAGGTAGGCTGCTGTCACTAGAGATATTGCTTCTAGTTGTGATAGCAATTTAAAACAGTCTAATAATTAAATAAAATAAAGATACGCTATTGAAGTTATAATGAATTTATTTGCAATTTATATTATTAAACTGTATAGGGAAGGATCAAAAATTTCATATTTTTAAAATATGTTGACAATTTGTAAAAACTAAATATAAAATTAAAAATATTAACAATAAAAAAAATGTCAAAAATAAATAAAATGATAAAATTTTTAAATAAATTCAAATTTATTATTTAAAGCTTTAGTCAATCCTTCATATAGCCTAAAGTCCCCAAGACCACAGCAGCATTTCCTCTCTCTATTGCCAGGCTGATCCTCTGGATGAAGAAACTTTTAAAAAGTTTATTTTTAATTTTTGAAGAAATATCGTTAACAAACCTTTTCGCTTTCTCACCCCAAGGACCATGTGTTTCTACAGAGAAAGGTACAAGGATGTAGCGGCCAACCAGCTCTTCATACTTCTTTAATTTCTCCTGTTCACCTAAATGTGCACACGCACCCGCTTCTTTAGATGTGTTATTTATATATGATGTAGCTAGGGTGTGTTTACATGTTGCGTCCTATAATAAACTCTTTCCTACTCTCCGGGGTACCACTGTTACTCCATCAGCCCGTTTTCCGTCTGCCCTGCAGATACCAAGAGGATCCAGTTCAGAGGGAACATCGGCAGAAGCTAAAGCGCGTTTAATGATATCGTTGATCATCCGGTGTCTGGACAGCCTGCCTGCACTTTTTGTGCATTTAAGCCCATGAAGGCCATATTTATATGCTTATGCTGTGTGCTGTGGAAGTCCAACTCTTAGGGCGACGGAAACATGAAAAACCGAATCTTTCAAGTGATTCCCAAGAGAGGCGGCAAGAAGAGCTTTCAACCATGCATTGCTTTCATAAGCCTGGGAGCCAGAAGGCGCGCTACATCTCTAGGTTCTTGACAGCCAGAAAGAAGACTATCAAAAGAGTCCTGGCACAAAATTCCTTCTGGTTTTTTTTTGGGATATTTGATTCAGATTTATCGAATTTAGGTAATTTAGACCATTAACAAAGTTATGATTGTTTTCCGCAAACCAAAACTACACTTTCTTGCACTTGACGCGCGTTTTGCTAACACCGTTAGCATCATCAGGAGACGATAAACAACAAACTAAATTCACCTACACTCTATCTTACATACTATCTTTTAGTGGGCGGCGATAAGACTAATAATACTAACACTTTTTTAAACAGTCGGTATGCTTCAAGCTCAAACTTACTTCGATTTGCGTAGAAATTTTGTATTTATAAATCTAACCAATTCTATTTTGCACACAGGGCTACTTTTGAAGAAATGGTAGATTTCGGCAAATCTAATTGAACAAAGTTTAGAAAAAATTTGAATTTTTTGCAAGATTTTAGAAACCAGATATCTGCACCCACTAGCCTAATATTAGTATTAAACTTACGATAGAAATTTAGTTCCGCTGACCGTGAAGCTATCTCAACTATGTTGGAACCTTTGGTTGCACTATAACAAAGTTATGATTGTTTTCCACAAACCAAAACTACACTTTTTTTGCACTCGACGCGCGTTTCGCTAACAACGTTAGCATCATCAGGAGACGATAAACAATAAACTAAATTAACCTACACTCTATTCTTTATACTATATTTTAGTGGGCGGAGATAAAACTAATAATTTGTGATTGGTCACGTTTTATAATCCTATGCTTCAAGCTCAAACATACTTCGTTTTGCTTACAAATTTTTGATTTCTAAATCTAACCATTTCTGTTTTGCAAACAGGGCTACTTTTGAAGAAATTGTAGATTTCAGCAAATTTACTTGAACGTGGGCGGCGATAAGACTAATAATACTAACACTTTTTTAAACAGTCGGTATGCTTCAAGCTCAAACTTACTTCGATTTGCGTAGAAATTTTGTATTTCTAAATCTAACCAATTCTATTTTGCACACAGGGCTACTTTTGAAGAAATGGTAGATTTCGGCAAATCTAATTGAACAAAGTGTTGAAAAACTTTGAATTTTTTGCAAGATTTTAGAAACCGAATATCTGGACCAACTAGCCTAATCTTAGTACTAAACTTACGATAGAGATCTATTTCCGCTGACCGTGAAGCCATCTCAACTATGTTGGGAATTTGGAACCTTTGGTTGCACTATAACAAAGTTATGATTGTTTTTCACAAACCGAAACTACACTTTTCTGCACTCGACGCGCGTTTCACTAACAACGTTAGTATCATCAGGAGACGATAAACAATAAACTAAATTAAACTACTCTCTATCTTATATACTATATTTTAGTAGTAAAAAAGATCAACAATTAAAACTGGGAGGTGGCTTCAGTTCTCTAAATACCAAAAAAAAACAGTATTGATGTAGTTTGTCGTCAGCCCGAAAAATATTTGCTGTGATAATAAACATATCTGCAGGAATAAAAAAAAATTAACACTATTATATAAACTTTACTATTTTGAGGTGCAACCAACTTGACTTTTATTGGGAGTTAAAATTATTTTTTTATGCAGATCAAAGAAATAAAAAGAGGATTTTCAATATTTCACCTTAATTTATCAAGTGTTAGTGCCCATTTTAATGAAATAATAATATTTATGGAGGAGTATAAATACTTTTTTGATGTGATGATTTTTGGAGAGACAAGAATACTTGCATACAAAGGGTTATTTAATATTTGAACAAGTTGACAACTAGCCAGTAAAAGTTAAAGCACTCTATGTGATCAAAAACAATATAACAGACCGTTGCCCAATTGCATATCTAATGAAAACAAGGCAGGTTAACTCGCATATCTTTAAAACGGTGCAATATTCCAAATTTAACGAAAAAAAAATTATACAGGTTCTGAATAACGAATTAAGGAACGTTTCTGTAACTTCAAGGATTTGGATGAAAAAACCGATATTTTTATATCCGCATTAGTCAGCATGGAAAGCTTAGCAACAAAGCATTTGAAATTCAAATAAATAAAAAACGTCATCATTGAATTACTCAAGCTCTTATGATCTCTTGTTAAAAGAAAAATAAATGGTTTCAATTGCTTTAAAACAACTCAGATAATATATATATAAAATATATAAAAAACACTCGAACATTTAATCAAAATAACAAACAAATTATACAACAACTTTAAAAGATATATGGGAAGAAAGACAGAAACAGACGGTAAAAAAATACAAACAGACACACAAATAGTACACACAGAATTTAAAAAATTTTCGCAAATAAAATAAATTAAAAGAAGTTATTGGAAAGGCTCGGCAAAAACTTAAGCAAACCCTTACATTAAAATTGATCAATAAGTTAATGAGTCAACCACTAACTATCGAATTTGGTTTTCCGCAAGGAACTGTGTTGGGTCCAATTCTCTTTACAATTTACATAAATGGATTATTAAAACTTGAAAGTGAAGGGCAAATTGCATTTTTTTGCTAATGATACTAAGACAGTGGTGGCTCATGGGATGAGGTCAAAATAGTGGCAGAAAGAGATTAAGTTAAAATAAATAATTGGCTAGATCAAATGAGCCTGACAATTAATGTTAATAAAATCAAATACAGCTGTAACAAAACTAAAAGACCACAATTTAGTCACCTTAGCCCATTAATGCCGAAGGGGTCGCTAGTCACCCACGAGCTGAAAATTAACCTAGTGTATGCTGCGTGCTGCAGATGGCGCTGAAACTTCGTCGACCGTTAATTATCAGACGCGTGCCGACTTGTTTTCGTTCTTGCGCACCATGTGAGCGGCTTACGGTTGCTTTTAGGGTAAAATACAAGCGTAAATATATAGAGAGGCGATTTCTTTAAATATTATTGGTAAGTAGTTTTTAGTTCAATATTTTGGTTTTATACGTATTTTGAAATATTTGCTAAGTGTTTTTAGTCCTGCAGCCTATGTCTTCCCGTGTGCATGTATGTTTAGATGCATTGTAACATTTTTTTGTAGGAAATGCTTCCACAATTAATAATTTTCATGGTGGGGTAACGACATTTTATGCAAAGGGTGTATGACATCATCAAAGATGGTCGTCGTTTTAACTAAAAATTAGTGGTGTTAAATCTAGAGACACCAAACTTAGCACAGCTTTACTAGATACATTGAAGACAAAGTATATAAAGTTTCAAAATAATGCGTCTCATTTTGTTAAAATTTTGGGACACATTATTTTAAAACCTTTCTGAGTGATAGCCGCTTTGACATATGTCAACATTATTTACGTTTTTGCATTAAAATTACTTCCAAATTTAAGAATTTTTATGGTGGAGTTGTGAGATATTATGCAAAGAGTACTTAGAGCGTGATTTTTTTTACGGTTCAAAAAATATTGTATGATTTAATTTATTAATCGATTTAATTTATTATCTTTTTGACGAAATGACGAAGTGACACAAGCTTCTCTAGAGTATTACTAGATTAACTAGAGATACTTCGTTTCTTCCAGTGGCATACAAAAGTACCAGTTTTTACGGACAGCTCTTTTGACATATGTCAATAAAACTAATATTTACCTCCAAAATTTAATAGTAGTAATAACAACAAATGCCTAAAATAGTGCTTTTTTTACAAGCTTTGGTTTAAATAACGAGCGCAGCGAGGTATTTAAAAACGCGAGTAAAAAAGGCACAGTTTAACCGCGAGTTGTTAACATTATTTTTTTTAATACCTTTATCAAGAAATCTAAGAAAAACAGAAAAATACTTTTAAAAATCTCGAACGAAGAGCACTTCTCGCAACACACCATCTTTACACTATAAATCAAGGCGGCTGGTAAATGAAATAACAATAGTTTCCATAGCGATGTGCTATTTTACTCAGTGTCGTTCGTTGTTGCGAAATTTTAATCTTTGACAGTTTGATATTTTAACGATTTTTTTAAATGATGTTTTCGTAAATACTTGGTGAAAACTGGCGAAAATTGCTTAATTTTTAAACAAGAATAATTATATTTTTTCATTATTACTATTTTCCGCTATTTCCCTTTAATTTTGGGTAAAAAAAAGACTGGACTGGAAAGACTGGAAAAAGAAATCTTTTTTTGCACCTGTGATAAAAAAAAAGTTTTTTTGCATCGGTAACCAAAGAAGCCATGCTTTAGTTATCTGCAGACAGTTACTAAAATCATGTTTTTGATGAAGGTATAAAAAATATGGTTTTTTATTATTTTTTCAATACCCTTTATTTAAAAATATTTCTGATTGATGTTGTTTTAACAAATGTCTGCACAATAATTTTTTTTAGATTCGATTATTATCCAACTTTAAAAATTTGTGTTGCTGGGTCACAAATTATTCATACCAGCGGCGTAGGACTTTATGGAAATTATTTTTAAATATCCCTGGGTGACAGCGGTTTTGACATACGTCATCCAGATTGATACTGTTGAATTGGGATTACTTTCAAATAAAATAATGAATATGGAACAGCGGCAATATATATTGAGAGTGGCATTAGAATTTACAGTTATATTATTTCATTTTTATTATATCACCTTTGCACAAAATATTCCTGATCGAGCTATTTTTGAGAGATGTTTGCAAGTTAGTATTTTTGCATTCAGTATGTCCCTAAATTAAAAAAAAAGGTATGGTGGAGTGGCAAGGTCATATCACTAACAGTTATAACATATGCCATCTAAAAGGACATTTTTTTAAATTAAAATTACTTCTTACTTTAGAAATTGGAGTGGTAAGATGTAAGTATTGCTATAGGCCGGAGGCATCAGAAAGAGTTATATTGTATAAATTTTGTTATTACACTCCATTAAAATTAATCATGTTCCATGTATTTTTGACAGAAGTCTGCACGATGGGTATTTTGGTACTCGGATAAAACCCAAATTTTAAGATTTCTATAGTGGTTTAGCAAGGTATAAATATTATTACTCCCAGTGGCATAATAATTACAGACACATATTTTAAATTTCATTTACTTTACAATATATTCTAAAAAATCGCTAATCAAAAGCGATCATAACAAGTAAAAAGCAGATTTCAATTTTTGGGAAATATTAATACTGTCAATAACAGTGGCGTAAGAATAAAGAATTAGCATTATATTTTACTACAAAATATTCCTGTTCCCTATCTGCCTGCATGGGTATTTTTGCACTCAGATAGTTGATGGTGGAGTAGTGAGGTGTGACTAGTTATACCGTAGCTATACATATAAATATTCTTTCTAACTTCATTTACCTACCTAACAAACTGTAAGGAGAAATAAAACTGGCTTCAAGAGAAAATTTAGCTTTTAAAGCGGAGAATACCATTTCCTGTGTAGTAAAATCATGTTTACCTATAAAACGTCGACCATATGCTAACATAATTTCTACAGTATTTTCGAAAAAAAATTTTGGTAGCCTATATTATCGCTTAATTTTTTTTTATGAGCCTAAATGAACAATAAATTAGTACATTATAAACCTAGGGACTAAAGTGCCTCTTCTAATCCGCGGCGAAAGGTTTGTACAATTCGCCAAGGGATTAAAATACACTTTAGTCACGAGGTTTATGTACTATTTTATGTACTTTAAAATGCGAATCTGGCGACCCCCCGCTCACGATTCGAGTTTAGTGCTCACTCGTTATTAGGGACCGTGGGCTTGCTGACTGTGCATCAGCATGTCCACGTTAATAAAAATCTCGCACAGGCATTCTCTACTCTGAAATCCTATACTTTCTAGGACACATAAGACCATGAAGTCCACGCACACCAAAGTCTTTCGGCGATCGGCAAGTTGCGACGGGGGCAGGACAGTGTAGTCTGGAAGCTCTTAGTGACAAACCGGCACGAAAACGGCGGAAGTGTGATCCCCGTTTTGCTCAAGGATTGGCTGTAGAGCAACTCGTGTGCTGCATCCGTGACTGAACAGCCCTATTTAGGACCCACTCTGCTCACCCTGAAAGGGAAGGGGCTATAAAAGGTGCCCTAAACATAGCCATCCAACAACTGCCTGACTGGACAATCGCATCCAGAGGGTACATCACATGCGGTCAAAACAAAAGAAAAAGAAATCCAATGAACTTTGCCACATGGAATATCCGTACACTTATGGATACAGACACAACCACAAGACCACAAAGAAGAACGGCAATAGTGGCACGTGAACTAAGGAAATATAACATCGATATCGCTGCTCTCAGTGAAACTAGAAGAGCAGGCGAAGGCCAACTTAAAGAACACGGAGGAGGCTACACATTTTTCTGGAAAGGAAAAGAAGAAGATGAACAACGTATTCAGAGAGTGGGTTTGGCTATAAAAAATGAGATTGTGGACCACCTAACCGAATTTCCATCCGGAATAAGCGAAAGATTGATGACATTGCGCCTAAACTTTAGCAACCACCAACACGCTACTATAATCAGCGCCCACGCTCCAACTCTTGCAGCTGATGAAAACCAAAAACATGAATTTTATTCTCAACTTAGTGAAGCCATAACATCTGTACCTAAATCTGATAAACTTATCATCCTAGGTGATTTTAATGCTCGAGTTGGTACGAATTCAAACCTATGGAAGAACGTCATTGACAAGGATGGTGTTGAAAACATGAACTCAAACGGACTGCGCCTATTAACCTTATGTTCGGAATATGACCTCACAATCTCAAATACAATTTTCCGACAAAAAGACAAATTCAAGACCTCCTGGCAACATCCGAGGTTTAAACACTGGCATTTGATTGATTACATTATTGTACGTTCCAGAGATCAAAAAGACGTAAACATTACAAGAGCAATAACGAGTGCAGACGACTGCTGGACAGACAATCGCCTAATACGAGCCAAAATGAACTTGCACATTCCACCAAGAAGTAGCCGTCAAAAAAATCAAATCAAAAGAAGATTCAATGTAGAACGCCTTAAAGATGATCAAACCAGAACAAAATTCCAAGTTTCTCTGAATCAAAAGTTAAGTACCTTAGAATACCCGGAGAATATTGACGATCACTGGAGAATTTTGAAGACAGCAATAACATCTGCCTCCGAAGAAACGGTCGGCTACACACAAAGAAAACATCAAGACTGGTTTGATAAGCAGGACAAAAAAATTCAGGACCTTATTGAGAGGAAGAGAAAAGCCCATAATGCTTGGAAAAGCCACCCTAACTCTAACGAAAGTTAAAGGCAATATCAAGAAGCCAAAGCAGAAGTACAAAGGCAAACACGTAGATTAAAAAACCAATGGTGGACAACAAAATCACATGAAATGTAACATATAGCTGAGTCCACAACACCAGAGCCTTCTTTCAAGCTACTAAGATGATATATGGTCCCACTACACAAGGTATCAATCCCCTACGACCCAAAGATGGAACAAGGCTGCTTAAAGACAGATCCTCTATCAATTCACGATGGAAAGAACACTTCCAAGAACTACTCAACAGAGAGTCTCAGGTCGATAATGACATCTTTGACAAAATTCCGGAGAAAACTACACAACAACACCTAAGTGAGATTCCGAGATTAGAGGAGATCGAAAAGGCAATCACACAGCTAAAGAATAAAAAGTCAGCAGGCACCGATGGTATCGCTGCTGAAGTCTACAAACAAGGGCGTCCCGCACTTAATTCCCAAATGCACATTATAATAAGTAAAATATGGACACTCAGACCATTCCTGCCGAACTCAGAGACGCCTCTATAGTTACCATTTTCAAAAAAGGCGATAAGGCCCAATGTGGAAACTACAGAGGTATATCTCTGCTTTCTGTTGCTGGAAAGATACGATACTTGCACGGATACTATCAAACCGATTAATTCCGATTGCTGAACAAAATTTGCCAGAGACACAGTGTGGATTTAGGCCCAATCGAGGCACAGCTGACATGATCTTCAGTGCCAGACAAATGCAAGAGAAATCTAGAGAACAAAATCGCCCTCTCTTCATGGCCTTCATAGATTCTAGTCAAAGCATTTGATTCAGTCAACAGAGAAGCTCTTTGGAAAATACTGACAAAAGCTGGATGCCCTCAAAAATATATTCAAATTCTTATACTACTACATGACAATATGAATGCAACAGTCCTGAGCAACGATGGACCAGGAGAGTCATTCCAGATTACGACAGGCGTTAAACAAGGGTGTATTATTGCGCCCACCCTATTCTCTATATTTTTAGGTGCCATGATTTACCTTGTTGAGGAACATCTACCGCCGGGAGTGGAAATTCTATATAGATTCGACGGTGGCCTACTTAACCTAGGCAGACTGCGAGCAAAAACTAAGGTCTCGACAACCTCGGTAATCGAACTGCAGGATGCCGATGACAAAGTCGTAATGGCCGATACAAAGGAAGGTCTACAACTGGTAATCAACGCATTTAACCAAGCCTACAAAAGCATTGGCCTAGAGGTCAATCTTGCTAAAACGCAAATTCTTCACCAACCAGAACCAGGTACAAATCCCCAAGCTCCAAATATTTCCATAAATGGCCATCCTCTGCAGAACGTGGAACATTACCCATACCTTGGGAGCCACCTATCATCAAACGCAACTATTGATGCAGAAACACAGCATCGCCTAAAATGTGCTAGCGCAGCGTTCGGACGGCTTTCGGAGAGAGTCTTCAAAATCACGACATCAATGCGGGGACCAAGCTTCGTGTCTACAACACAGTTATAATACCAACTCTAACATACGGATGCGAAACGTGGAGCACCTACAGAAGGCATATCAAACGACTAGAGAAATATCACCAAAGTTGTTTAAGACGAATACTGAGAATCAAATGGCAAGACCGACGAACAAACATAAGTGTTTTAGAAGAAGCCAGAACAACTAGTATAGAAGCCCTTATCTTCAAGCACCAGCTTCGTTGGACTGGTCACATTATCCGCATGCCTGAAACACGTCTCCCAAAGCAGATATTTTATGGACAACTGAAGGAGGGAAAGAGAAATCAAGGTGGTCAACAAAAAACGTACAAGGACGTTCTCAAATGCAATATGATGAAGGGTCACATCGATATAAACAACTTCGAGACCACCGCAAACAATAGGGCTACATGGCGCCGAACAGTCCATGAGGGAGCACAAACTTTTGAATAGCAATGACGTAGACTAGAAACGGAAAAGAGAGAACGTAGAAAGGAGCGACAAAATGGAAGAATGGATGACCAACAACACCCGGCTGCTGCCGGAGACTGGGTGTGCCAGGACTGTGGAAGGGTGTGCGGCTCGAGAATTGGCTTACATAGCCATCAAAAAACGTACAACAGATAGCGAAGATACAGAATAGAGGAAAATCAGACTCGGTATCGAGTGATTGCCTATGATGATAATGAGTTGTCATTGATTGTTGTTGGCATGCTGGATTCACTCAATATTTATTGTGCCATGGAAGTGTTGCTATGGCACAAAACAAATGTCAGTCAGTTGTTGTTATCAAACGGCGTTACCAAACGGTGAGTTCAGAAAAATCGTACAGCATTTTTTTTGAAAATGAACACGGAAGAGGCCATCTCTAGCCTTCTTCCACAAAAATCTCGCGAGGTTTATAAGAAACAGTTTCGTGATTACAGAAAATATTGCGCTGAACAGCACGCAGAGAATTTTACGGATGAAAAGGTGCTCCTGGCATACTTTCTACAGAAGTCTAAAGGTGCAGTTAAGGTGCAGTTAGACTGTGGTAGTGTATAGTCCAATTTTTTGATGATTGGACTGACATCATTTTTTTGGATCTCTATTTGATACATTGTTTTAGACAGCGACAATAAATATGTAAATAAAAGACATGTCGGCGATTGTTTCAACTGTTACTTTAATTTGACAACAACACATTATTTGACATGCGAACTGTTGACAACAAAGAAATACGTTTTCATAGGAAAAAATGACGTCAGTCCGCTCATCAAAAAATTGGACTATAGTCGTCGTTGCATTGCAGCTTTAGTGAATTTTCTTCTATAGATAATGCAGAACAGGATATTTTACAGATAAATAGTTAACAATATTTTTTGGTACACACTTTTTAATATAATTTACCTTGTTTAATGTTTTAAACAAATATTGGTGATAATAGACCCTTTTGCAAAATTCTTGAACATGTTAAAAGATCCACCTTACATATTTCTTTTGTATTAACCGAGAAAGTTCCGTTTTTTCTTAATATAAGTTCAAAAATGCTTTAGTTTTAAAATTAGGGTTGATTGGGTACCAAAGATGGACAAAATAAAACTTGGGTAAGAATAAAATATGGCAATTTTGTATTTGCCTACATACTTACAGTCAATAGTGTGTTCAATGGTATTAGCGATAAATTAACAAGGTACTATAGTAGTTATATCTGATCCGCTGATTAATGATTCTGGTTTATCATAATTGCGAAGAAATTAAAGCCTTTTTTCTAAGTGACAAAAAGCGCTTACTTTTAGCATTAATTCGCTTGCATGGACAAATTATATGAAATAATTTACCTTCTTAATCTTATATATTGCTTTAGTAATAACCTTTAGAAAAGTTATAGTACCGTATTATCAGCGGTGCACGGTGGTTGTAGTGAAAAAAACTCACACAGAGATACGTAGATATTATCGGTCGCACATGAAAGAGATGGCATGAACACACCAACTTTAAGCATGGGAGTTATTTCGTGGAAATGCAGACAGTCGATATTTTCAATAAATGAACAAAGTATTATATTTACTTATGTACCTCTCCCTTGACCAGCCGAAGTTAATAATTAATAATGCTACCTACCTACAATAAACAGCGGCGCTATATTATCCTGTAACGAAGTTACTAATTTTATTTATTTATTTTAGCTTTTCTTTTCTTTTTAGGTACTTCATGTCTCATAATTTCTGTAATTTCTAGGACGTTTTATTATTTGCTATTCTTGGACTCTAGACATCGCTTTGACTCGCCACGTTTCCCTTTCCTGCTATGCTGCACGGTCAGCGAGCTACACCCCACCGCTTTGCGCGCACAGCCTGCTCGACAGGTGTATGGTAGGCGGGGATACGCAAGGCTATTTAAAGCGATGTCGAGAGCGTTTCAGGGCATTCATTCTACCGACCGCCCGCTACAAACAACTCCTCCGACCGACCGCACCGAAGAAACATCACCTGCCAGAACCCGATAGGTAAGAACCTGACCAGTATAGCGGGGTTTTCTATACATACCGTAAAATGTAGTTTTCCGTATGGTAAGTAGAGGTGAGATGGGTTACCGCTGGCTCGGAACACATCTCTCTCTCTAGCACCAGGCAAAGCTATTAATGGGTTTGTCTTGCGCTGTCTGACCGGTTAGTGAGTGAGAGGGAGACAGTGCTATCGCTTTTCCTCTCTGCATCTCTCTCTAACACACGGTTTGACAGCGTATGGAGTAATTCATTAAGAAGTAGCGCCACCGGATCGATTATTTAAGCATGTGACGACTGGTTCGGAATACGGGTAATACATCTCTCTCTCCAACACATGGCTAAACTACCTAAGTAGGTCGATCCTGTGTTGTTTGACCGGTTAGTGAGTGAGAGTGAGACAGTGCTATCGCTGGATCGGATTACCTTTATGACTGTCTTTTCCTCTTTGCATCTCTCTCTAACACACGGTGGAACAGCATATGGAGTGATTTATGGAGTAGTGGTGCTATAAAGGTATCTTTGTCTGACACACTAATTTCTTATTTCTCTAAACCTGCTATGAATTCTATATATGTAAATTCCGCTATGTTGGGGGTGCCGTATTAAGGAGCAAAAATATCAAATACCGGGGTTTACCGTAAACGTTAAGAGACATGCAAGTTACCGATTATTTCTAATATTTTCCGTCCTTTTCTATTGTATACCGTTGAATGCTAAATAAAGAGACCTGTTGATAATAAATTAATAAGTTATAATAAATCCGCCATGTCACAGGAAAATTGGTTGTTTTACTCGTGTTACTTAGGTTAAGAATCGAGACAGCTAGACCCCCTGGTTTAACCGTCTCCACTGTTTAACAGCTACCCGACGCTGTGGGCCCTGTACCACATAAATCCAGAGGGTGGCGCCCGAGATGCCTGTTGGATTATCTCTCAGAGGAGTAGTTAATCCAACAGAAACCGATGCCTACCGCTTTAAAACGTAAACAACGTTACAATCCCTCTCCTCTTTTCTACGTCAAACTAGTAATTTTCTAAAATTGTTTAAAAGTCACTTTTTTAAATTATTACTTATACAAACAAAATTACAAATATTACTTATATTACCCACTAGACATATTACTTTTATTACACACTAGACACCGCCGCGCCGCATTGCCTGCAGTTTTACCCATTTTTCCTGCTTTTATTCCTTTAAATGCCATAAATTTTGTTTCTATAAACCGATTTTGATGAAATAAATGCCTATGTGTTGCCTAGGAACACAAGGAATGCAATAGTGAAAGTCCCATCAAAATCGGTTGGGGGTCTATGCGTGATGCTGGAACAAACAGACATACATACAGACAAAAATTGTAAAAATTGCATTTTTGGTATATCGTTTCGTCAAACAATAAAATATAAAAAAATATTGAATGTGCAATTCAATGTACCTACAGAAATGGTTATTTTAAAGATTTATTATATGTATAGATAAACAACTAATTATAGTCAGGGGGATAAGTGGCGATTTTTAATCGAACACGGATTTTCTTACCGTAGTACATTTTACGGTGTCATATGAAAGCTGAGACTCCCCAAATTATGAATCCGTTGGGTGAAATCTCGAAAATGTTGAGCGTATTGAGAAATTCAGCGGCCAATGACTAAATTAGATTTTTTTATTGTTTGTTATAGGTTCTCGAATACGAGGAATTTTAAGCTTTTATCAAAAACTACCTAAAATGACATTTGACATATTTTTTACAACCATTGGGTACAGAAAAGTGGATATACATAGTGGATTCTTTAAATGGAACGGTACTTCAAATGGTTTTAGGGGAAGAGGTTTTTTAAAAAAAAGTTAAAAGCAAATATTTAATGATTTTTTACGGAGTTTCCGCCCATGACAAAAAAAATGTTTGGGGCCCCCAACTGGAGGCCCAGGGCCCACCAACTATTTTTTTAAAATAATGGTGGTACCTTTTTGGAAAGCTCGTTAAAAAGTAAATTTAACGCACTAGCTATCTTTTTAAATTTTTAACACATGGGTTGACAGATGTCAAAAAAATGTTTCGAATTTCTTTTTTAACAAGCTTTCCAAAAAAGTGCCATAAGTGATACCTCCTCATGAAAAAAAAAATGACCCTAAATTCTTTATTCCGCTTAGTAAATAGAGAAATATGTAGTTTATTTTCAAGCTAAAACAATTGGCAAAAAAAAAATTCTGACACATTGGTTGACAATGTCAAAAAAAATTAGTGGGTTAAATTAATTTTTTAAGAAGCTTTCCAAAAAGGTGCCATTTAAAAAAAAATAGTTGGTGAACCCTGGGCCTCCAGTTGTGAGCCCAAAAGTTTTTTTTTTATTATGGACGGAAAGTCCGTAAAAAATCATTAAAGGTTTCCATTTACCTTTTCGCTTTTACGCTTTTTTCAAAATTTCTTTTCTAAAGCCGCTAGAAGCTCCATTCCATTTAAATAATCCATTTTCTAAAATTTATTGGTACATTTATTGGTAAATCTCTAAAATTACCATTTCTGTACATTGAATATTTTTTAAACCAAAGAATATAAATACCCATAGCCTTATATAGTCAATTTACATACTGCAATACCTACAGCTATTAAGTAGAGGTGACCAAACTTTTTATCTCTAAATTTTTCTCTTTTATCACTCTATCAAAATAGCAATAGCAATATTATAAATAAGGCGGTTGTGTTATTTTTGTTAGCCATAAATAAAAACTTAGTAGGTGCCGGCTATGTAGTAATTTAGAACTCTATTTTTAGCCAATCATTCTGGTTCATTATAATGGCGAAGAAATTAGGGCCCTCTTTGTAAGTGACAAAAAGCGCTTACTTTTAGCATTATTTCATCGCTTGCATGGACAAATTATTATATCAAATAATTTACATTTTTAATCCCATATTTTGCTAGTAATAACCTTTAGGGAAGATATAGTACCATATCAGCCGTTGTTGTGGTCAATAAGACTCACACAGAGATAGGTAGATATTTTCGGGCGCGTATGAAAGAGATGGCATGAATACACCAACATTAAGCATGGGAGTGATTTCGTGGAAAAGCATACAGTCGATCTTTGATATAAAACTAAATGAAGAAGGTATTATATTTACCTATGTCCCCATCCCCTGACCAACCGATGTTAACAATATTATTGTTACCTACCCAAAATAGGCAGTGGCGATACAGTAAACCCCTCCCCCATTTTTTTACATTAAACTATTAATTTTCTAAAATTTATTGGTACATTTATTGGTAAATCTCTAAAATTACCATTTCTGTACATTGAATATTTTTTAAACCAAAGAATATAAATACCCATAGCCTCATATAGTCAATTTACATACTGCAATACCTACAGCTATTAAGTAGAGGTGACCAAACTTTTTATCTCTTAATTTTTCTCTTTTATCACTCTATCAAAATATTATGAATAAGGCAGTCGTGTTATTTTTATTAGCCATAAACAAAAACTTAGTAGGTACCGGCTATGTAGTAATTTAGAACTCTATTTTTAGCCATCCATCCTATAGTAAAAGCTAATGAGATCGGCAAAAAGAAAGACCTAAATATAAAATTTTTTGATGGTGTCTGTCTGTCTGTTTGGGAGACAATTATAGGCAAAAACCACTGAACCGAAATTTTATGAAATTTGGCACAACATTATTTCAGGCAATGAGCTGATTAGTTTTTGGTGGGGATCGAGTGTTGTTAAGAGAATGAAAAAGGAAACTTTCGGTCAAAAACTGTTAGATCAGTAGTTTTTTAGATATTCAAGAAAAAATAAAAATAAGCTTATAAAAACCTCGAGGGAAGATACATTTAAAAGGTTCTTACACTAACAAGAAATACAAAAGACTTAATCTTATATTTTGCAACTAATACCTTTATATAGAAAGGTTGAGGTATCAGCTGGAGGTGTAGTAAAAAAAGCTTAAACAAAAGAAGAGACATATATATTGTATTAAACATCGGTTATAATAGGGTAGGCAAAAATACATCTTTAATATTTAAAAGATTTCGACAGATGATACCAAACGTTTGGCGATTGCCTTAATTTTGTGCGGCGGTGCTACTGTGGCCATCCGTAGCATGGAACAAAGATCAATGCGTCGTGTGCGTAGGTGGTGGCGCACTGAGCTTTTTAAAAAAAAAGAATGGTGGGGAACTTTTAAGAGACTTAAATTTTCAACAGATAAGTGGCCTATACAAAAATTTTCTCAAGCTGCCGCCCACCCAATTTGAAGAACTGTTGCAGTGTATAGCTCCAAGGATTGCAAAAGAATACACATGTTTTCGAGAAGCAATCTCAGTTGAAGACAGGTAGGTAAAGGGAAAGGAAATATTATCATGAATAATTAAGAAAAAGACAAAACTCCGGAAAAAAAATGAAGAACAAAATTATTATAACTAACCCAAAGTTAAAATTTTAAATATTCACGTATTCTAACTTCATTTTTACTTCCCTCGCTAAGTGAAGTAATGTAATCACCTGAAAATCGCACTTCAAGATTTTAAAGAATCTCAGAGTCAAGATAAGCACATTTCCAGATGCCATCGCTCTGTCTGTCAGTCACTCACACAGCATGTAGTCCCTGCACCAATCATAGTGGGGACTAATTTTTCCTGTTTTTATTCTGGTTGTTTTTTCCGATTACCAAATAAGACTGGCCACCAGAACCAGATCGATTGATCTAAGAATCTATGGGAGCCCTACAGGCGCAGTAAACGCAAAACAAGTTAAAATGTTATTTGAAACATGTTTCAAACCCTTGAAAATTATACAGAATCTAAACAAAGCACCGGTGAATGCATATTACCGAACAATAATAGGACATTTTTACTGCTATGAGAAAATAACGCTGCCGTAGGTACTGTTAATAAAGATATTATTCTACGCCTACCAATAGTTATTCCTGTTTTAGATTTCAAATTACTTTAAGATTTTTAGCTACCTGAGATTCCTATGCCAGTCTGCAGTACACATTTAAAGCATCAAAGACGGCAATAAGCCTATTGGTACCTGAAGTCTTACAAGCAATTGTGGATATCCTCATCGAATACACAAAGGTAAGTGTGAATTTAATTTCTAAAATCAGTTTACAATGAGTTAAAAACCTTTCAGTAAACATTTTCAGTATACGTTTTTTGTGAGGTTAAGAAGACATTTTAAGAATAATTAGAAATATGTGAAAACCACCTGACACAACCAAAATTAAAATTTTAATTCTACTTAGTTTACTGGAAAATAACATTTGGTAAACCCTTAAAATTATATGGTTTAGGTTTCTTTCATTAACTACAAAATAAATAAAGAAATAAAAATAAATAACTTAACTTATTCCCCACCATGGTATCCACTTACAAAACAGTATAAATACAGATTTTTTAATGTTTTTTAAGTATTAATTTAATAATATTAGATTTTGGAGTCGTGTCGTCACTAGTAAATGTATTTAATAAGTTTTTCAAAGCTAATTAAATGCGAGAGAACGGTTCTTTTTTTTTCAAAGGGAACCTATTTTAGGTAATTTTTTCTGTGAACTCTGTAATTTAGTATACAAGGTGGAGACTCCAACTGGCACAAATTCGCTGGCGCTCTTAAAAAAATATTTGGGAAAAACGCAAAAACATATCTACTAAGATTTTTGGATGCCTTTATAATTCTTTAAAAAATATATTTTTTAACATCATAAGAGGTAAAACTCAATCCTACTTAATTTTTTTGAATGAGGTGATATTACTTGTCGCACTTTTTAAAATAAAATTGTCGGTATAATTGTTTTTAAATTAACTTTTAAATATTTTTTTAAAGTGTTAAATTAATAAATAAAATATCCCAAATTTTAATGGATATTTGTTTTTACTTGGCAAGATTTAATTTAAAAATTGGGTAAAAGAAAACTTATTAGTTATCTTCCCAGGATAAGCGAAATATGCATTTAACGTCATGATATTTTATTTTTTAATTTCATACCCTTACACAGTTTTCTTCAATTTTAATAAAGAAAAGTATACCGTCAGTTTTCTTTTAAAAAGAGCTTTCCAGCAAGGTACGACAAGTGGTATCGTCCGATTTAAAGGATTAATGAAATTATCAAAAAATACCAAAAATATGCTGGGAATTGCTGAGGAAATACTGGGAAGAACTGGAGAATTCTCCTAATAATTCCTTTTGGTGTACAAGAAATCGTCCATCGATCCTCGGATTAATAAAGACCACAAAAATCTTAGTGGACGTGTTTTTTTGTTTTTTTTTAATACTTTTAAAGAGCGCTAGCGAATTTGTTTAGAGTCCCCACCCTGTATTACTTATACCTTTTTAGACGCCAAATAATCCAACCACATGGGCAAAAAAAGTGGACCTGTTTTCCAAATTATGGAACCTGCCTAATTGTGATGGTGCTCTTGACGGGAAGCATTGTTTTATACAGGCTCCTCAAAATAGCGGAAGTGACTTTTTTAATCATAAGAGTCAATTTTCCATTGTCCTAATGGCGTTAGTAAATGCAAGATATAAATTTTTATTTGCAGACGTGGGGGCGCAAGGCAGAATTTCAGATGGAGGTGTATTTAAAGATACAGTATTGTACGGAAAAATGTCAAAAAATTCTTTAGGCCTCCCTCCCCCACAAGAACTGCCAGGCAGACATATGAAAATTCCAATATTTTTTGCGGCTGGCAGTGTTTTTCCATTGGAAAAAAACGTAATTAAACCGTATTCTGGGGACCACATAGAAGGATGTATCAAAAGAGTTTTTAATTACAGATTAAGCCGGGGTCGGCGGGTAGTTGAAAATGCATTTGGTATATGCAGTGCCACATTTAGAGTATTAAGAAAGGCTATGCTACTTAATGTAAAGAACGCGGAATTGGTTGTAATGGCAACAGTTAGCCTTCATAATTATTTAACTGAAAAATCACCAAGAACTTATGCTTTTGTAGGATTCTTTGATCGGGAAGAGCGTGGAAATATTATTCCAGAGCCTTGGAGAAGGGATTTAGAAAATAAAGTGGGTTTTCCACCACTTAAGAGTAGTACCCAAATGTCGGTATTATAATGTCAGGGAAATCGGGAGGAATTAGCACATTATTTTATGAGTGAAGGTATTTTATGCTGGAAAAATTCGCTTTGAATAGAAGATGTACGTGTGCCGTATTCGTGACTGTGATATAACTTTTACTCTGCCGCCGCACCGCCGTAATTCTATAGGTGCGTGTAAATATTAGAATATTTACTCCGTCGTATAGATTGATCGTATTTATTTCCGATCAAAATCATTTCATCTCCTTGTAACATAAAAGGTTGAACAAGGATGCAATGATTACGATCGCGATTAAATTCAGTAGCAATTTTGTTTTCACCATTCTGAAAAAGTCTGTTTAAATCTTATAAGGAATTATTATTATACTAGAATCTTTTCCTTTAAAATCATTGTAAGAATATCAATGACGTGTTAAGAAAAAAAATTCTGTCTCCTAAAATCGCTTCGAACTCCTAAAAACTCGTGAAATTTAAAGAGACATTTTCAGCAGGGCGTGGCGTGGACGCATGACCCCCGGATAATTTATCATATTTGTAAATAGTTATTTTTTGTTAATAATTTAAATAGAATGTCTTGTTTTAACCATGTTTTGAAAGTCCCAATCAAACTATAATACCGTTATACCGTTTATTATTAAATTATAAAGTCAAGTTGGACTTCTATTAAACAATGGACTTACCAAACTATTTTGAACAACTAAAGTGGAAGCGGCGGAAAATATGCTATTCTAATCTATTCTATAAAAAGTATGCATATAATCATAACCAAAAAAATCAAGCACCTATTTGCGAGACTAAGATGGAATATTGAGAATATTCAAAAATGTAATTTTTACATTTTATCCATTACGAATATACAGTGAATAATAGAAAAGTTACGCCAATGACAAAAGAGAGATGGTACTAACTAAAGCTATCTGGGTCCCGCCATTTTTTAAACTGGCCAGACAGTATGTGTTTTAAAATAAGCATATATATGCAGATACGCATTTGCGAAAATCGACGAATTAGACCGATAAGGAAAACAAACCCGTTTTATAGGGGTAGGTTTGTACCATCAAAAATTTAGATTTATTGTAACAATCTGAGAGATCAAAGCCACGATAATATCTGAAGCAAACGCCGACATCAGCAAATATAGTAAACTCACGGCCTTTCTAAAGAGACAGAATGACCGAACTAGATTTAAGTAATGCATATGCTAATTATTTTTTTTGTTCATACATTTTAACAAATAAATAAAATTTCAATAAAATTATTGTTTAATTTGGAAAAATTTACTTAATTTAGTGCACTTTTAATCCTTAAAGTGAATAAACTTGTTTAAGTTACTAAAGTCGTTTGGGTATCAAAGAATAGATTGCCATTCATCCGATCACCCTATTGACTCGGCTACTCTCAAACTCAAATTCTGTACGTCCTAACCAGGACGGAAGAGCTCCCTTGTCTCCATCCCGATCATGTCCTACTGACGGCCTCGCCTTAACGAATTTAAAAAATATATTAAAACAAAAAACTTTATTGATGCTTTATCATAAGTGTCAGATTCCAGATCCTATCACTAAATTATTTTAGATAAAAGGTTCTAAACTTTTACAGAGTAGAGTCATCACCGACAAGAGCTAGATTTTAAACACTGATGCTGATACTTTATTAACCCGAATTACTTACTTCCTGTTGTTTGAAGGTGGTAGACAATGTCAAACTCTAGTTTACTACTTACTTCCTGGCTGGTACGCTTAGTTTCTATTGTTTACCTTAGACCTAACTATGTAAAATCACTAACTTAACCTAACTTATGACTCTTAGTCATCTTTCACTATTTTAGACCGATCGGATTAACACATTTAGCGAGAAAAAAATTTAAAAAAAATTTAACAGCATTTTCATGAGTGGAAATAGTAATGATAAACGTTTTAAAAAAAAATGCGTGAGTGGTACTCTTGCCGGGTGGATTTTGTGGGGGAAAGGGGGAGAAAAATGGTATTATTGCAATTTCCGGCAAAACTGAACGTCATAGAGTAAAAACTTCAATATAAAAGTTGTAGACAGTACAAAGATCTGCAAATTTTGTAAATGTCACTTTTTAACATAACCTCAAAATTTTCGAGAAAAATGCGAAAAATAGTAATATTTTTATTTTTTCGCTTATTTTTCATTTCCGCAAAAATAACTGCATTATCACAAAACTTGCCGAAAATTTACCTCAGTACAAAGATCGTGGTACTCTTGCCGGGTGAATTTTGTGGGGGGAAAGGTGGAGAAAAATGGTATTATTGCAATTTCCGGCAAAACTGAACGTCATAGAGTAAAAACTTCAATTTAAAAGTTGTAGACGGTACAAAGATCTGCAAATTTTGTAAATGTCACTTTTTAACATAACGTCAAAATTTTCGAGAAAAATGCGAAAAATCGTAATATTTTTATTTTTTCGCTTTTTATTTTTCATTTCCGCAAAAATAAATGTATTGTCACAAAACTTGCCGAAAATATACCTCTCTGTATCCTTAGACCGATCGGATTAACACATTTAGCGAGAAAAAAATTAAAAAAAAATTTAACAGCATTTTCATGAGTGGAAATGGTAAAGGGGCTTCTGATAAACGTTTAAAAAAAAATGCGTGAGTGGTACTCTTGCCGGGTGGATTTTGTGGGGGGAAAGGGGGAGAAAAATGGTATTATTGCAATTTCCGGCAAAACTGAACGTCATAGAGTAAAAACATCAATATAAAAGTTGTAGACGGTACAAAGATCTGCAAATTTTGTAAATGTCACTTTTTAACATAACCTCAAAATTTTCGAGAAAAATGCGAAAAATTGTAATATTTTTCTTTTTTCGCTTTTTATTTTTCATTTCCGCAAAAATAACTGCATTGTCACAAAACTTGCCGAAAATATACCTCTCTGTATCCTTAATGCCTACAATTTATTTTAGATGAAAAGGTTAAAAAAATTTTAAGATAATAATTTTTTTCTGTGTAAATCACTTTTTTTTCAGTCAAAAATTCTACTCAGGAAAGTTCTCGTAGTATTTTTTGACGTCGCTCATTTTTTTTGCTTTGATATATACTTTTTGGTAGATAAAACTATAGTAACAATTAAAAAACATGCTCAGAAATGTAAAAAGAATATATTGGCAACAATGAATTTTTCAGCAATTGTTGATAATTTATTTCAATTAAAAAAAAATTAACAACCGATTACATCATCTATTTGTACGAAAAAAATACAAAGGAGACGGTATTTAATTTACTACGTTTTTACGGGCCTAAAAGCGGTTTTATATAAGAGCGGTTTTAAATAAAGTTGCTTTCTTCTTTATCAAAATTGTTTTCTAACAGCTGATCGATGTACTGTCAATCCTTTTACCTTACAGTTTCCCAAAAATTAAAATATACAGGGTTCCTAAGATTTTCCTTAGAGATAGGATTTCAATAAATCAAACAGAAATGGCATAGAAAGTTCTGCGCGCACAAAAGAAACAGGTATATTAAGCAATGGTGCCAGTTTGTTATTATCTCCGGACTGCTTTCATGAGAAAAAATTGTCGCTACTCTTTCATTGTGAGCATAAATCATAGTTGCAATAATAACCGTTAACAAGATGTCTGCAAATTCCGCTAGATGGCGGCCACAGCATGAGATGATCGAGGAAAAACTGGGATTCACAGGCATTGCATTTTTATTTCCTTTCGAGTCGCTTCAGTTTCGTAAATTTTGTGTTTTTAAAATGCCGTATACTCGAGAAGAAAAGATTTTTATTATTAAAAACTACATAAAAAGTGACAGTGCGGACTAGGTCATTGGGCTTTTAGTTAGAATATTGTGAGGTTATGAGGGATAAATGTGACAGGAATGAAAATTTCCTATCAAAAGTTTTGTTTAGTAACGAGAAGACATTTGAACTTCATAGCTCTCAAAATCCACAAAATAGCCGCTATTGGTCCCGCGAAAATAAACATCTGCACGCAAGTGTTAGAACGCAACATCCTCAAAAATTAAATGTTTGGAGCGGTATTGTCGGGGATCACATTATTGGACTCTTTTTCATTGAAGGGAATTTGAATAGACAAAAATATGTTGATCTTCTCCAACACCAGGTTTTACTACGGTTGAGGGAACTCAACATAAATTTGGACGAATTGTGGTTTCAGCAAGATGGCTGTTCATCCCACAATTCACGCCAGGCTACAAATTACCTTCGTCAGGTATTTGGTGATAGAATTATTTCCACGTATGGAAATATCCGATGACCTTCGCGATCACCAGATCCTGCGCCAAATGACTTTTTCCTATGGGGTTGTAGGCACGACAAAATTTTCCAACACCCTCACTTACGGCCTACGACTATACAGGAGTTGAGGGCAAAAATTTTGGAGGCGGGCAACTCTATCACCCCTGAAATGTTGGCTGCTACGCGCCAAGAGTTTTACAATAGATTGGGATATTGTGAGGCTCAAGAAGGGGACAGATTTGAACATCTAATCTAATTAAAAATTAGATGTTGTCAGGTCCAAACCACAGCTTTTTCTTGCTTAAAGGAGGCGGCAGGGTCCATTATTTACGATACTGAGCGATAAACTCGTGAGGTTGTTAACATTAGAAAGAAATATCTTCGCTTTTAATTAAATTTATTTCCATTCTGTTCTACTAGTGACATCTATCCGGAAACGGCCAAACCATGCAGCTAGCACTAGCAGCCAAAGAAATCAATAAACGGCGCTGTTTTTCCTGCAGAGCTTTTTGCTTGCGATATTATTGATTTTAAATAAAGCTGGCCCTACACTACATTTGATATTTTCGAGGTGTTTTATGACATGATCTCGAAACATGTAGCGAACCAATTCTTCAAAACTAGCGGGAGGGTAAAAGCGAAAAATAAGGGGCTGTCAATATTTGTAACACCCACAAAGGGGTGAAAATATTTATTTTGCTCTGTTTCTTTACAAAAAACGTTTTTCTTTATGAAAAACTTGAGCTCTGCCACTTTTTTTATTTTTTTCTTCAACTTTCTCGAAATTTTCGTCATACCGTAGAAAAAAATTATTTCCCCCATGGTCATACTCTACTTTTATTCGAAAAAATTTAGAAACAGAGACAGGATCAGTTTTTCTAAAACGGGGTATCTTGGTTTCGAGTGAGAAGATGAAGGGCGCCGCAGGCAAAAATTTTTCAATTAAATTGGCCGAACGCAAAAATGTTAAAAAAACAAAGCAGGAAATAAAAATTTTTTTTCAAAAATTACGTAATTTCGGGAACGCAAAGAAATAGGTCTAAAGAGTATAATTTTTAAGAAAAAAATATCAATTTTCTCGCTTTCCTCCACTGGGACTACAGGGGCCGTGCACAAATTACGTAATGGTCATAGGGGGTAGGGGGGTTACGAAACGTTACGTAGGGGGGAGGGGGGTTTTCGACAGCGTTTGCATTTGTGTGAAACTAAGAAAATTTGGAATGAAAATAAGTGAAAAGTTTTTTTTTTGGGGGGGGGGTAGTGGTCTTGAAATCGTTACGTAATATTAGGGGAGTGGCGTGCCAAACCGTTACAAAACATTACATAGGGAGGGGGTCAAAAATTGGTAAAATCACCGGTACGTAATTTGTGCACGACCCCACATCTGACTGTTCCTCCTTTTTGATTTCGAATCAAAGTACAAAACCCGGGTTGGACGTTCGAAGGCGTCAAACTGTCCTATTTGCTTGATAAAGTTTCTACGGAAATATCTCAGTCGATTTCTCCGGCCGTTTATGAACGCTTTAGGTTAGGCATTTGCATGTATCTCAGTCCCCAGCCTGTAAACAGTGCGTAAGGACAATGGTTACAAAATGAAAAGCCGAAAAATATTTTTTTTACGATATCTTTTGTCAGTTTGGTATTAAAGTCGAGCAAAAACAATTTTTATTCCAGTCCTAAAGGTATGAAAATGGAAAACATTAGAAAACAACAACCTGGAATGGATTTACTACGTGTAAGATGTAGTGACAACATCGCCCCATGACCATCCTTTCTGCCTAATGTGCTTTTCCGTTTGTCTGCGTCTTATACACGGCTGCTTGGCCCCCTAAGGATTTGCTTAGGAACCCTGTATATATATTGTTATATTAAAAAAACCTTATATTGCATTTCTTTTTAAACGCAAATAAAATAACTTTTTTCCGTTTTAAAATAAAACTGATTTAGTATTTAAAATTGTTCTAATGGTATGTCTAGGACAAACATTTTCAAACCGTCATTTGTTTAAAAACGCTTGACGAGTACCGTATAAACAAAGTAATTTTTTGACCTAAACCTTTATTTTTGTGCAATATTGCTATAAACATATCTTATTTCGATTAATAAATTGTCATATATAAACAAAAATTGTTTGTTGTAGAATCGTTTGTTGCGCATATTTTTTTTTTATTTTACCAATTAAAATATATTTTTTTTATATATTATTAATTTTTTTTTACCACACATAACATTGGAGAAATATTCACATTGTAGGAATATTCCCTCAAAGTGATTTTTGGAATATTCTATTGCGAATATGACAGAAATGTTCCAGACCTATTTTTTGTTGAATACTCTTTAAGAGTTTGTGATAGTTATATTTCTTTGGTAATAAAATAATAATATTCCCATGATAACGTGATAATCAAGTTAATTTTATGAATATTCCCAAAAAAAATATTTTTGTCAGGATTTTGGCATATTTGCTGAAAATATTACCATCTTGAGAAATAAACGCGATTTACATGATTTATAATTATATTTTAGATAGATGGCACTAGAAAAAGTGATTTAGGTAATCTTTTGATAACTAATCTCAAGTAGTACATCATATCTATACATAGATTAGGAATCTTAGGATATCCAATATCTATCTCGTGGCCATCTGGACATTTTTTGAAAATCATATCCATGCAATATTCAATAGGGATATATATTTGCTATGTGGGTTATTATTGTCTGTCCCCTTCTTTTAAAAAACGTTCTGATCGAATTATAGTCATGTTTCACTTCATGTTTCTATCACATTTATATCACCTGTATGAGCTAGAACGTAAATTATTGCCGGCATGTGTTAATAATATTCCCAATGGTAAAATGTAATATTATATGTATGTATATAAGTATATGACTATTACAATACAGGAATATTTTATTGTTATGTGGGACCTTATAAATAAATTTGAATCTAAATTCCTTGTCTATATGATTATTATTATATATTATTTTAAATTCCGATTTTTACTTTCAAAAATAGCAAATTTTTCTAAATTTTTACAATGGCTATTTATAATACTTATAATATTAGAGCTAATTAAGTCGGAATTGGTGTTTTCAATATTTATTTATTTTTTAATATTATCGACAAATTTCCCGAGTAAAATTAAAAAACATGGTCAGAAACGCAAAAAATAAATAATGGCATTACGACACTCCTACATACACCAACTGGTGTATGTAGGAGTGTCGGAAAACGAACAGATGGTTAACCATATTTTCCATTGAGGGAGGGAAAACAACTCGTTTGGGATGTAACCTGTCGGGACACTTTGGCAGATAGTTACATATCCAGAACGAGCGCCAAGGCAGGTGAAGCTGCCTATTTTGGTGAATAATAAAACAGATGCAAGTATAAAGAGTTAGTGGATAGGTTCATTTTTGTGCCCTTTAGTGTGGAGATCTTGGGACCTTGGGGTGTTGATGCAAAGCGCATGGTCAGTGAGATCTCTGCAAGAATGAAAAATTCTGGCAGAGAGTTTCTGACCAAGGGTTTCTGGCTTTTCGATCAGAATGTCTTGGAAGAGGTTTTTTATTTAACGAATTAATTATTGTTATTTATTTTTTAACTTTTTAAATATACGACATTACGGCTAAAAAAAAATTTTTTTCAGTAATTGTTTTCAATTTAAAAAAATCAAGAATCGATAACATCATTCAGCTGTACGGAAAAAATGCACAAACTTTATTTTTGTGTAGTATTGCTATAAGCTTAGAATAATTTTTTGATCATTTTACTAAATATGTATTTTTAAATCTAAATGCTTTCCTTAAAAAAACCTTTGTATTACCTTTTTTGTAAACTCTTTTTATTTCAGGATAATATGAGAGGCGTATTTTTTTATTTCTATCAAAATAATTGTTAGACCGAAATAGCTCAAAATTTGGGCTTCTTGTTGAAAATTAAAAAATAAATAAATAAATATTAAAAACGGCAATTGCTTTTGCAATTCCGGCTTAAAAAGGCCTAATAGATTACCTTACGATTTTTCGTGAGCCAGTAATATAAATATTCATTGTAAAAAATTAGGAAAATATACTATTTTGGAAAGCAAAAATCGGATTCTCTTTTTTGCATTAAAATTACATTCATATAAACAAGAAATTTAGATTCAAATTGAACTATAAGGTATAAAGTGCACCAATCGATTCTACGACAAACAATTTTTTTATGTATGTCACTTTACTAATCGAAATAAGATATTAATAGCAATACTACACAAAAATAAAGTTTTAGGTCACACAATTACTTTATTTATACGGTATTCTTAAAGCGCATTTAAGCAAAGGATGGTTTGAAAATGCTTGTCTTAAACATACCATTAGAACAATTTTAAAGACGAAATCAATTTTATTCTAAACCGGAAAAAAATTGTTAACTTATTTGTTTTATTTGCCTTTAAAAAATGTACTATAAGGATTTTTTAATATAAAAATATATATGTTTTAATTTGTAAGGTAAGAGAATCGATCAGCTGTTAGAAAACGATTTTAATAAAGGAGAGAGCGACTTTATGTAAAACCATTATTATATAAAATTGGTTTTAGCCCTTTAAGAAAAATGGATAGACAAGAATATAAAAAATGAATTCCTTTTTTATCCTCTTTTTGAAATCCCTTTTGTGACCCTCGTGGGACAGAAAACGTTAAGTATAGTTAGTAGAAAAGGATAAAACCTTTCTATCCGTTCCAATACTCCTTTTGACATACAAAATTGATCCATTTCTATATATTAATTTTTTCAATTCTTTTCTATCTATGTACTTTTTATCCCTTTTTATCCATTTCATAGCAGTGCCAAAAAAACCGCATAAAAACTTGTCAAAACTGATAACATTTTCATTAGGTTCTATGAGATTTTATAAGGTCTAAGAGATTGTATGCGGCAAAGATCGTGACTTGTAAAAGCTGATAAGGTTTTATGAGGATCAATGAAGAATAATTTTTTGATTTCTCAAAATGGGCAAGAGTTTAAAAGATTTTATAAGAATAAAAATTTAAATTTTTGAGTGTTTCTAAGATTATATCAGGTTATATGAGCTTGAACTTTTGACCTGATTTTATCCGCAAAAACTGTTCTTATTTCTACAAGTTTTGACAAAGTTTAACAAGCACGGGTTTCTAAGAGATTTAATAAGGAAGAAAAGTATCGAGACTTTATAAGTTTCTATTGCGTTTCTACCAGAATATATTTTTAAAACATTTAACGAGCATTATAATTTAATGTTTTACAAGATTCTATAAGTAACATGTAGCATTGGGGCCTTATTATTTCAATAGTGTCAAAGGGGCACTATTTGAAAAATGTCGAGATGAGAGAGATTGCTATCAGCCGGTGTACCGAAGGTACTTTTTCCGCTATGTGTGCACGTTTTTCTCCTATGGTTTCTGTAAAAGACTAATTTTGGTTACTGCGCAGGGGGCAAAAGACCTTAGTAGTTTTCTGCGAATATCTCGAGTTGTAAGTGATCGATTTGAAAAATTATTTTTTTGTTAGATTGCTTTGTTCCAGTGCTATTTATTCTTAGAGAGATGGGGAAGCCAAAAGGGCCTTAAGTGGTGAAAGAAAGATCTTAGTAGTTTTCTGCGAATATCTCGAGATCTAAGTGATCGATTTGAAAAATTATTCTTTTACTGGATTTCTGTGTTCCAATGCTATTTATTCGCACAAAGACGGAAAAGCCAAAAGGGCATTAAAGTGCTTGACCTTGGTAGTTTTTGTTGTAAATATCTCGCCTTATAGCGATGGGATATGAAAAATTCTTTGTTAGTGTTACAAAGGGGGAGGGCATGGCAAAAAGGTTGTATTATGCGTGTAACCCAGCTGTGCAGCTCGAGTTAAAATGCTTTTATTTTTACGGTAAATAATATTATTATATGGATTTTAAAATGATCAAAATGTGTGCTTTTTTGAAGACAAAGTCGAGATAACCCATAACCTCTATTTATCAAGAATTTTAAAATAACATGTTTACGTAAAGTTTACTAATGAGCTAATTTAGAACGAAGACGGATAACCTATGAACTTGTTTTTCATAAATTTATCATGATGTTTTAAAATGCGTTAAAAAATAGAAACTAAATGGGATACGAGGGTGATTTAAATAAAACAAAATACTTTTTTAATTATATTTTAATGTTAACCCACTTCATCTACATCATCGTATTTACAAACCGTGTTATGAATATATGTTTTCGCAAATTCCCGATAGTTGGGATAAATTTTAGTGTACAACAGCACGGCATCTACAAAGTCAAGCTTCCATTCATTTGGTAATATAGGATAAATATGTGTAAATTTTTCCTCAATAACATGTTTACAGGTTTGTATACTGAAACAAATCCAGCCTCTGAGCCATGTAAAAATTTTTCCATAATCTTCTTGTTCCAAGAGGCCATCGAGTTCCCAATCAACTTTATTTAACCAATAATTTTCTATCTGCTGAGAGTTTTCCATAATATTAGAATGTTTTTTAATGATTATTATTATTGAATTCAAATTGTCCTTTTCCAGTCGTCTTTCTTTTATGTATTTTTTCTAGGATTTTTTCCTAAACATGAATTTCGACAAATATCACACGTGTACGAAGCTATTCTATTGCCTGGGCTAATTTTTACCAAGTCGAGTCTTTGACACTTTTCACACCGAAGGGAATGATATACTTGTGGAACATTGGCATTGCTTCTCATTTCTAAAGAAAAGCAGCAGACGTGTTTTCTACACCGCTTTAAAACTACAACTGAAATGACTTGAATTATTAAGAAGCTTTTTACTATAATGCAACCAAGGAAAACTAATTGGTTGGTTTTGTTTTGCCAAATGTATAATTATAATTATTATAAAAGTCTCTGTTTAAAACGTTCATCAGTAAAACTTTAAACACTAAAGCATAAAGAAGTAAGAAAAAATGCCAATACTTGTAAAAATATATATGCCCTAAATGTAAAGGGAAAACTGGTTTACAAAACTATTACTGTTCACCATGCACGTGGGATCGAGATATTACTAAACCCGGTGGATGGAAGCACACGCCCACCAAATACTTTAGAAACCCAAAAAATGATGAAAAAAACTAAAAAATAAGTAATGCTATATAATCTTGCATAATAATAGGTAATAAAAAAAAACATTTTTTTATTTTTATTTTATAATATATTTTTTAAATTAATTTTAAACAACATTAGATTTATCTATCCAACTGTTATGTTTACTATCTAATCTTAACCATTTAACAAAAACTTTATTTTTAGAGCGTTTTAAGATTTTTTCCACAAGATAGACATCAGGATACGTTACTTTTTGCAACTGAAGTTCATAAAATCCTCCCTTAATTTCATTTTTCTTGTCATCTTCCAATATGTATGTGATGGGATTCGTAAGCTGAATTTTCTTTATAGTAAAGATTTCCGTCGACCAATTAGGCATGTACATTTTATCAAACACATCACGAATTTTTGAAATGCGCACATGATCTCCAATCATATGTTTAGGTTTAAAAGTTATTTTTATATGACTATAGGCGGTATTTAACAATATTTGTTCATGTTTTTTCTTTACCTCGACAGGTTTCATGCCGATTGTGCGATGCTTTCGATTATTATACACAATTACTATTTTAGATAGTAAATCCAACCACTTGTAGGAGCCTTGGTAATGAAATTCTATCCACATTAAATTTTTGAGTGTTCTGTTTACTCTTTCCACTATTTGTTCCTTTTTTTCGCTATAAGAGCTATAGTGTTTTACTTTAATTTTTTTTAACACTTTTTCCATGGAAGAATTATAAAATTCTTTACCCAAATCGGTTTGAAGATGTATGGGGGCTTGGACATTAAAAACTTTTTTCAGGGCCTGAGATACTTCATGTCCCGTTTTGGTTTTTAAAGGGAAAGCCCAAACGTACTTTGAAAAACAGTTAATTATGACCAAAATATACTTGAATCCCTTATTTTCGGAAGCGTATGGTATCATTTCTACGAGGTCCGCTTGAAATAAATCATTTAATGATTTTCGTATTACTCTACGTCGGGTGAAATTTTTCCTAGCCGGTTTATGTATCTCATTAACAACCTGACGTTTGACATCTGTAATAAAGTTAACCATCTTTTTTACTCGATAATATCAGCTTCCCTTAGTTCTTCAATAATAGAATTAATTTCGTTTCTGTGACCCATGTGGCCTGCTGCTGCTAATAAACGCAAGCTGTCGACAAGTTTATTTGGATTATCCCAGTATATGTATTCTATAGGGTTGTTTGAAAACTCCATTTCCATCCCTTGTTGACCACCTCGTTTTTTAAATAGTTAGATTAGACTGTAGATTTAAAAAATTTTCTATTCGCGTTAGTTCTGGTAATTATATCTCTAAAAGCGTTCGCATCAGAGTTTGTGTATGTCTGGGGCATATTTCCTTGAAATAACAACTTGTACAATCCAGGAGTACCTTTATAACTTAGGTCCTTAATCACCAAATTAGGTCCATCAAAATTTATTTTTGAGTCACCAATATAGAAGTTATCAATTTTATCTCGTCTAACTTGAAATTTTGCAAGGGTTTTAGGGTCCATGGTTAATGGGTTTGTTAAGGGATCCTCCATAAAATCTCTAATATATCGAGCAGGTAAAGGATCAAACTGATTATAGAAATCCGATAAGGATTGATTCAAGAGATTTTGTCTTTGCTCCTCCTCATATTCACGCTGTTTTTCATCTTCTCCCATCATATGGCTCTGAGTGATGTCTTTTAGTAGGGCTTTTCTTAAATTATAACTGTGCCCAGGCTGTTCTTTTGGAATTTTTCCAGCACTTTCAGAAAAATCAAGCTGATTTCTGGGGCGTTTTGAGGGGGTGATTGGTTCTGAACTGCGAGGTGTAGATTTAAATAGCTCTAATAGAGGTGTGTAGTTAGGGATTTTTTCTTCCTCCTCCTCCTCCTCCTCTTCCTTTTCCTCTTCCTCCTCCTTTTTCTCCCCCTCCTTCTCCTTTTTTATAGTTTTAAGAGTTTGTAGTTTTTTCTGTGAAGCTTTATTTTTTTCCTCATTTTTTAAACTGCTCTCAATGTTCTCCAAATGTTTTGTAACCGGTAGAAATAGGTTAGCGTGTGAAATTTGTCCTTGTTTTAATAAATTTTGCTTTTCACGTATAATTTTTCTTTTTGAAATTAATTTTTTCTTCAAGTTCTTTTCACCGGAAATGGCTATTCTTTCCGACATACTTTAATGTTTATGTTATCTGCTTGAGTAAACAATAGCAAATAAAAGAAAAAGCTTTTCACTGTTATAGATATATGAAATTATCGAATCTGTTACGATATCTGCCTTTATCAATTTTGCTATCTTTGAAGACAGTTAAAAAGTCATGGGGATTTTTCCAACAGTACGAACATATATTTTTATATTGGTCAAATGTCATATCAGTACCCACATGGTCCGTGTAAATATGTTTTAAATTGAAATCATCCTGTTTAGATAATATTAAAACGTTAGCGTTATCCCTTACCAAGTGTTTTGGAATCTTTGCATATGTCTGAGAGAGATAGAAACAATCAATGACATTATGTTGACCCATGCTAAAATACTCACGTATCACGTTTTGTTTATCATAGGTCACGTCATCAAATATAAACACTGAATATGGTTTTGCCTGAGACGGGGCTATAATGCTTTCTCCACTGTTAAAAGCGTAGTATCCTACCCCTTTAAGAGGTTTCAGTAGATCTTCGAGATATAAATATTTTGGTTGATAAAGACTTTTTGAATACAGGTAGACGTTTTCAAATCTCAACCCATTTGAGTGTTCTAAAAGAATAAGCATCACGTTTGTTTTTCCGCAGTTGGATGGTTCTACTATAAGACACCGAATAGAAGATGGTAGCAAGAAACCATGCCTAGATTGAATTTTTGCGTTAACATCATGATTGTCCACATTTAAACGAACTTTTTGTCTTACAACTTTTTTCATTTTTCAAAAGAAACATATCATTTCAACTCAACCATCAAAAACCTAATGCATAAAAAATGTAACCACTTATATTTTTATTCAGTTTTAGTTATAACGTTGAAATATGTAGTACTGTGTTATTCCACGGTATGAAGGCAATGGGATGTTAAATACTTTGATAAATAAACTGCCCTTTGAGCTATATTTACCAGGGTTTAGTTTTTGTGGCCCTGGAACTAAGCTACAAGAGCGTTTAGCTAGGGGAGATAAGGGCATTAATCAGTTGGATGAAGCCTGTAAAGAACATGACATCTCCTATTCAAATTACAAGGACTTAAACGATCAACACATAGCCGATAGGATATTAATAAGGAAGGTTTTACAGAGAACACATGCATCCGATGCAAACTGGAAGCAAAAGTTGGCTTCCATGGGTGTAGCCGCAGCTATGAGCACCAAACTTAAATTAGGCATGGGGTCAAAACGTAAGTAAATTTGTTATATCGCCCTGTGCCCAGGCTGTTCTTTTGGAATTTTTCCAGCACTTTGAGAAAAATCAAGCTGTTTACTGGGGCGTTTTGAGGGGGTGATTGGCTGAATATTTTTAGTGGATATAATTTTCTTAATTTTCTTTTCCTTCACACCTAAACCGTGGAATGAGACACACCGTTAAATTTCAAAGAAAAGAAAAAAATGTCTAACAGTTTATCCAAATATAAAAAATGATTTCAGAAAAAAATAAGAAGAGACGGCAAACTAAGAAAAAATTGAAAAACATTACAACAGTGGGTTTCAGGGAGGTGGTAAGAAATATAAAGGAAAATCTAAAACAACAGAAGCCCCAGGATTTTGGTAATGCAGCAAAACTTGCACTAAAGACAGCACAAAAGAATAAAGGTAAAATACAACCAGTAAGAGTCATAAAACTCCCAAGGAATAGGGGGCTGTTACCAATTTTACCAATCATGGCTGCATTAAGCGCTTTGGGGGCCCTGGGCGGAGGAGCAGCAGGTGTGGCCAAAGCTGTAAATGATGCCAAGGCTGCCAATCAACAACTTGACGAAGCACGACGTCACAATCAAACAATGGAGTCGATAGCCATAGGCGAAGGACTGTTTCTAAGATCCTATAAAACAGGATTGGGCCTTTTTTTAGACAAAAGCAAGTGCCCACTAAAAAAGACTTAGATTTATTCACAAAACCATTACCAATTAGACTATCAAACATTGCCTTATCTAACGTAAACTTGGAAAAATATGCAAAATTACTTAAAATTAAACATTTTAGAAGTGTTTATATGAAAAATGAATTACCATTAAAAATACACAAGTTCGAGTCGGGTATAATTAATTTGGATAACAGCACCGGCCCAGGAACATACTGGACTACGTATAAGAAAAGTGGAAAAAATGTGCATTATTTTGACAGTTTTGGTAACCTGAAACCACCTGTGGAGGTTGTAAAATACTTCAGGTCTAATACTGATGTTAAAATATACTATAACCATAACCCCTGTCAGACCTATAATTCTGTAAACTGTGGACATTTATGTTTAAAATTTCTGTTTTACTCTAAAATAAAATAAATTTATAGAATAAAGTGACTATTGTTTTATTTATAAGCAAACCTTCAAAGTGTAAAGATCATGTCTTTTACCTTCATACTATCAGGTAAAACGTCACCCTCTTCACCATACCTTTCAACGAGTATTTATCCCCCTATAGTTTTGGATCATAAAAAGCAGTATGATTTGGGGCTTTTGAATTTCGATTGCTACAACTCTATACCGAACGTAGACAGCTCTAATAATATCTTCTGTTATAATAACACAAAAATCATTAAGATTCCAGAAGGGTCCTACGAGATAGAGGATATAAACAATTTTTTACAAAAATTCTCAAAGGAAAATTTGAAAGAAGACCAATTTGAAATAAGCATAACTGCCAACCGCAATACCTTACAGTGCGAAATTTTCTGCAATAAAAAGATTAATTTTGAGAAGAAAAATTCCATCGGGCAATTACTAGGATTTAGTGGACGGACTCTTCAACCGGACAAGAAGCATATATCTAAAATACCCGTCGACATATTTAAGGTGAACGCCATCTGTGTGGAATGTAATCTAACTATAACTTCCTATAATAATGAAAATCCTGTTCATATACTACACATGTTTTACCCCAATGTTGAACCGGGGTTTAAAATAATAGAGAAGCCGTTAAATGTCATTTATCTACCAATCAACACGTACTATATTGATGAAATTCTACTTAAAATAACAGACCAGGACGGTAAACCAATCAATTTTCGTGGAGAGTTGATCACGGTTAGACTGCATCTAAGACAATTTTAAAATTAAAATGGTGTTTTTATATAATCACGATTCGTTTAGTGTCCCTTATGACAAACCGTTCATGGGTGAGGAAGTGGGTTATAAGAAGATACCATACCCTGAAAAACAATTTAGTTGCAGAGAGATAGTGAAAGAGCTAACACCGCAAAGTAAAACAATCATAGGAAAAAAAACTAAGAAAATTTTGGTATAATTTAAGACTACGTGTAAGCTGTAACCTAAGAAGATTATTTTTATGACTAAGGTGTAGTTTAACCTGTTTTTCTACAACAACAACAACATAATGAGTCGTAGTATTCTAAAAGTGACTGAAAATGTGATTTTGGACGATTCTATAGTGAGCTATCAACTACATACCCATCAGCCTTACGCTTCCACAACGGTAAACAACAACGACGAAATTAGAATTCCAATACAAACTTAAGACCTCTATACCTTGCCTAGCCAAAGTGTTCTTTACCTTGAGGGCGAGGTACTAAAAGATGATAATACTGCCAGCACAAATGTGCACTTTGTTAACAACGGTTTGCACACCTGTTCGATGAGATTCGCTACGAGTTGGGAGGGGTGATTGTGGACCGTGTGAGAAATCCTGGCATTACATCGACAATGAAGGGTTACTGCTAATTTAAGGAGAGTGATAATAATGCTCTTTTAAACGCCGGCTGGTTAGTTAAAGACAATCCAGCACTTTTAGATGGCTCTGGTGATTTTAACACATGTTTTCCACTTAAAGCCATTATGGGCGTATTTGAAGACCATCACAAAATTATTTTAAACGTGCGCCAAGAACTGGTACTAATAAGAAGCAACTCTGACTTGAACGCTTTCATTGTTAATGAGGATAAAAAGGAAACCTATAAGGTGGTTTTGAATAAAGTTTTATGGAAAGTGCCCTATGTTAGAGTATCCGATAATCAAAAAATAAAACTCTACAATTATCTAGAAGAAGATAGGGACCTTAATATTGCCTTTAGAAGCTGGAAGCTGGATGAATATCCTCAACTTCAAACCACTACTAGTCACACTTGGGCTGTAAAATCATCGAATCAACTAGAAAAACCGCGGTTTATTATCATCGGTTTTCAGACCAATAGAAAAAATATGCTAGATAAAAATATGAGTCGTTTCGATCACTTGCATCTAACAAATCTAAAAGTTTACCCAAACTCTGAGGTTTTCCCCTATGATAATTTAAACCTGGACTTTGATAGCAATCAATATGCCATACTTTATGAAATGTATGCGCAGTTTCAAAAATCCTACTACTATTGCGAGCAGAGCGAACCCTGTCTCTACCCAATAAACTTTAAGAATAATGCTCCACTGATAGTTATCGATTGTTCACGACAGAGTCAAGACGTGCTTAAAGGTGGCGCAGTCGATATCAGAATTGAGTTTGAAACGAAAAAAGCTGTGCCTGACAAAACTGTAGCATACTGCTTAATACTGCACGATCGATTGGTTAAATACAACCCCTTAACCAGCACGGTAAGAGTTGTTTAAAAATGTTTATTCTGGACGTGCAAGACTTTCAATATAAACATAGTGACTTTATATGCAAAGAAATTGCTATACTCAACAGCGAGACCAATGAAATTTCTCACCATATGGTTAATTTACCCATGGAGTCTACCTGGCTCCACGAGGACTTTAGACGTCAAGCCCAATGGAACACAGACAATCTACATGGGTTGGAATAGGACACTTTTGATTTTAGTTATTTACCATTACAAAATATTACACATTTTATAAAAAATATTATTCAAAATGAAACAGCTTTTGTTAAAGGAGTGGATAAAAAAAATTTGGTTAACAAATTTAATAAATAATAATATGTTGGATATGTACGAATTGGGTTGTCCCAATTTAAAAAAGTCGAAGAGAGCCAACATGAATGTTCACTGTTTTATGCATTATAATAATTTTCTTGTCTGTGCAAAAGAAAATGTATTATTGTTAAATAACTGATTTAAAAATAAAAAACTATAATTGTATACAGGTGTTTTATTATTATTATTATTATTATACAATTATTATTATATATATTATAGAAATTGGTTCCATCACTCTAACATCCGATAAGATGTTTATCTTCCTCTTTCTTTTTGGGGCTGGTGGTTGTGGTGGTGGTGATGGGGGTGGTAGTAGAGCCTGTCGTGTGGACGTTTCTACCGTATGTACATCCTGCTGATTGAATGTAAACCTCTGACATGCGTCCTCCAAAATTTTTAGTTCATCATTATTCTCCATGTTGACCCTCAGATAGCTCACCGGTAGATTTCCCAGCTTCCGTCAAATCATTTCCGATGTGGGAAAGAAATTAAGGTCCACATGGACCTTATCCCCTTTAAGGGATACATTTTTCACCTTATATCTGTAACAAAAATAATTTAAAAAAAAATAGATTAATTAATTATCTATATTATTAGTATTTTTCCGTTAAATTTACAAAAAGTTATATTTTGTTGCAGGATTAAAAAACACTTTAGTCCTACGATTGATATACTATTTTATGAACTTTAGGATACGAGAAAAACTAAGTTGAAGGAAATAATAGTGAATAACATAAATCCCTCTTAACGTTAAATTTTTAATTTTTTAACAGTGTATTTTTATTCCCTATAAAACATTATAAATACACAGTCAGATAAACAAACTAAAATTTTACATGCTAAATAATTGATAAATTAAAATACTTACTTAAAATTATTCTTCATCACGACGTATACCATTTGGGGTGGACATTCTACCTTGTCTAGGTTTGTTATTAATAATTTCGTTTTCTCGCTTGACATTTTGTTTTTTTTTATGTTTAGTAGAAAGAAAAGTTCTTTACTGATTTTAAACCTCTGCTTTTGAAATATTTATATGGATTTAAGCAGAGATAAAACAACGAAAGGTCTTCAATTTTGACTCCAACTACATACATGTTCAACTAAATTAGTATTTAGTATAAAAACCCCATTTTTGCTTGATATAAGACATTTTTTTAAAACTCTCAATACATGTTGTTTTGCAAAATCGTGGGTCACTAATTGGGTCAAACTCCTGTATTTTTGACAGTCTGACTGGCGTCGTTTTAAAATTATCACTTTTGTTATTTTCATAAAATTTTCCATACATAAATACTACAGGGTTACTCTAAAAACATATTATATAGATACAGTACTTTATTATACATCATATTACTACACACGGTATAACAAAAATAGTAACATAACGAGTATCCTATCTCTGTGAAATCAGCCTTGCATATTAAAACTTAAACCAGTACTTTTTTTAACACACCCTGTATAGTCCTTACATTGTTTTTTTACATATATTACAACAAGTTTAATATGGTAGTTTTAGAATCCATTAAAATGATAGAAAAGGTATGGTTAGACAAAAAGGAGGAATTTAATAACTGGATTAGTTTTATTATAATTTTTTTCCTCTAATCTATGCCAGTACCAAGACAATTTCTTCTAAGTATTAAATGGATTAGAGAACCATATCCTGTTTATTTGGATAACATTAGAATCAGTTAGTTAAAATATTTCTAAAATTTACATTTATTGAATTCAAACGAGTATGATAATTTAAAACTATATAGGTTTAATAGTTCAGGTGTTTGAGACACATTTTTCCAAGTCAAACATTTTCGGTAGCAACTCATCCTCAATTTCTTCAAAAGCCTTTAGAAAATTTGAAAGGTGGAAAAGAACCATTTTTGAACTTTCTATTTTTCTGTACGTTCCGTTAGTTCTTTTAAAATGTAGTGAAAAAGTTATTCTAGCCATACAATATCTTGGTACTAATAATTTTTTAAGTTTTTCAATAGCAGTCTCTCGAACATTATTAAAAAACTCTTGAGCATTTGCAACAATAGCGTCTGCTTGTATAGCAGCCTCTCGTGTCACCATTTTCTGACAACCTCACCATTCAATTATCAATTTACTATTAATTCAGCTTATCATAAACATATCTGTTTATATCATTATAACACATCCTTTTCTGCATCAATTCTACTGTTGTGACTAGAATCTAAATCTAACAACTTGACGTAAATTTTATCCCTTTTATTACGTCATCAGCCTAGGTTTGATATTTTCAGCTATGCTTAACCTTTATAAGGTTAAATGATAACTTCTACGGGACATACTATTATGTTTGTAGAGAGAGGGATAGGAGCTGGGGAGTATAAAAACAGGTATATGGGAGAATCACACAATACAAGAGACGAAACCTCATATTTGATGTATTATGACTTCAACTCACTTTATGGAACAGCAATGACTTTATCGTTACCTTTTGGTGGCTTTGTGGGGGTTGAAAATGGTCCATGGGATATTAATAAAATTTGTGATAATAGCACCCATAGAAAATATCCCCCGCTCCAAAATGTACAGCTTAAGACTTTTAACGGATAATGTTGAGTTTAAAAGTCATGAAATTAAGTTCAGACAGAAGGGTCTTTCTGAAGGGGAAATAGCGGAAGTAATAAACAATTTTAACGTTAGCATGAGGATAAAAGGGGTGAAAAAGGCTGCACTTAGAAAAATTACGTTCTCACAAACTTTAATAAAATCCAGCAAACACGAAATGTACACCGTCAAGCAGAAAAAATCGCGTTAAGTCCTTTTGACGATAAACGTCAGCTTTTACCCCACACCACTGATACTTTGCCTTGGGGATACAATAATTAGATTCCTCATGAAGTTCTAATCATTCTACATACTTCGTTCATCTTGAAAGGTTGTGCAGGACACTTAAAACCACACAGATTCAGAACTTTGGAATTTAAATAACCAAGGTGAGAATTATTTTCTTTAATATAGAAAAAATAAATTTAAAAAGTATTTTTTTTTGAAACACACAACTGGGCAGTTGTCATATATATATAAATGTTTTTGTTTCAGTCCGATATGACCATGGAGGGAAAAACAACATAATTCACCATCGCCTTCAACTTCAACATATCGAGAAAAAAGAAATTATGGTGAGCAAAGAGAATCAGAACAGCCATCAACTTCAAAATATATGGGAGAAAAAAGAGGTTATGGTGAACAAGGACAAACAGAAAAACGATTGAGGACTAGTGCAGTACATCAAAGTGTTAAGAAAGATGTATGTGCAACCTGTAAGTAACAATTTGCTCTACTTCTTACTACGATTTAATTAAAGTTAGTTGAACAATTAGCAATTAAAGTCCTAGCCAATCAGATTACTCTGTATCTCTACCGGTCCGACTTAATCTTCGCTATTTCATTAAAAGAATCGAGCACTGCACAACAATGGGTATGGATGAAAAAGCTATGGAAAGACTCATTAACAAGGTCTGTCAAAATTTTGTTGATAAGTTGGAAAAAAAGATAGATCAACAACTCAGAATATTTGAGGGAGGACTGACAAATATTGTGAGCAAAATGGATGTTATGAGCTCCAAAATGTCCGAGGCCGAAGACTGCCTTAATAACTTGGAACAACAAGCAAAGAGAAACTCGTTACGTATTACTGGACTGCCAGAGAGGGAAAATGAAAATTTAGCAGATGTTGTGGCAAATTTTGTTACAATTAAGATTAAGGTTGCTTGCAACAGTCGTGATATAGATTATGTGTTTCGAACTAAGTCAAGTTCTGCGGACAATAAGAAACCTCGTAGCATTATCGTTAAATTTACAAGAAACATAAAAAGGAATGAGGTCTTTCTAGCTAAGAAACAGCTGAAAAGCAGTGGCTGTGCCATATTTGAGGATCTACTAGATTCTAAACTTCCTCAGCAGCTAAAAACAAATTTGGTGTCAAAAATGTGTGGTCAACAGGAGGTAACATTTTCTACTGGGATGAATCAACTAAAAAAAAAGTGGCTGTTACAAATGATTTACTGCAAGATGTTCATGAATAAATAAGCCCGGACGAGCCACATTGATATCCACTTAGCGTTTATACCTTTTTTTTCTTTAAAAAATTTATTTTATTTCATTTTATTTTATTTGGGAACTCACAGCATATACCTACCTTCCTTATCTGTTTCGACTGTTGGTTTTTTTTTAGAAGGACTTTTAATTTTATTCTTAACATTAGGAAAAACGATGATCCTTTATTTTATAGTAAAAAATATATTGAAGAGCTTTTATTTAAATTAATTAATTGCAATATAATATCATTATATACTTTGTCAGATTACTACTTGACCTTTATTAAAAAATTTTTTAATTATTTTGATTTGTTATAATTTTAATTATTTTTTTTCCATTTTTCACCTTAATTAAAATATAATATAACTACATTTTCTTTTATGTTATTTCTCTATTTGACCTTTTTTCCATGATTTTTTTGAGTTTATTTATTTATTTGATTTAATTTATATATTAATTATTTTTAGTTTTTATAATTATTTTTTTTATATATATTTTTTATACGGAGCACAAAAGCCTGCTATACATTATAAAAAAGATGCAAAGAGGATGGAATTCAGATAAATTCACAGTGTCATTTTTCAATATTAGGTCCTGCAATACTAAATTTGACAAGTTTGTAGAGCATGTTGGGGGAGAGTTGTATGATGTGGTGGGCTTATCAGAAACCTGGTTGCACGATAAATTACCAGATAAACCATACTTCATTCCAGGGTATAGATTATTAAGAAAAGACAGAAATTCAAGTGGAGGGGGGGTGGCATTTTACATCAAAGATTTCTTAAGCTACAAAGTACTTCCTACTCCAAACGGGGTCAGCGACCTGGAGCAGCTCTGGATAAATATTAAATTTAAAGGAAAAAAAATTTGCTTAGGTTCGCTGTATAGACCCCCTGATAAAAATTTAAAAAACTGCCTTGATGATTTAGAAAACGTCTTAACTGAATTTATACCTGCCTACGACTGTGTCATTTTTGGGGGAGATTTTAATGTGGATCTGAGTGGTGGAGATAGAGATGAGTCCAGATTAACAAAAAACTTGCTGGACAAGTTTAGTCTAACACAGATAATCAGTGACTACACTAGAGTCACCGGAAATTCAAAAACTCTAATTGACATCCTGGTTACTAGTTCTCCAGATCTGGCTCAAAACTCGGGGGTTATGGGGATGGGTGATATCTCAGACCATCATTTAATTTACGCAGAAATAAAAATTGATAAACCAAAACGTCCAATAACGTATCGAACATACAGAGACTTTACTTATTTTGATAAAAATATCTTTTTACATGATATCTTGTCTGTAAATTGGGATTTAATCTATAGCATGGCCTGTGCAGATGATATGGTCTCCTTTTTTAACAGTAATTTAAATAAAATACTTGACGTTCACGCCCCGTTTAAAACGAGCAGGATTACGAAGCCTCCGGCGCCGTGGGTGACAGAAAATATCCGGTTTTTGATGAATCTAAGAGACAAAGCCCTTTCCAAATATAAATTAACTAGAAAAGACAGTTTTTGGTCAGAATATAAAGATTTAAGAAATTATTTAACGATGGCTATTCGCAATGAAAATAAGGCTTATTTGTAACATAAATTTAAATCCGATCCAACATCTTTCTGGAAGACGCTAAAGTGGCTTAATCTTGGTGCGCAGGCGCAGTCCCCTCCTACTAATAATTTGGGTGATTCAAACTCATTTAATAATTACTTTATAAACTCATTGCCTCTTATCGCTTCAAATAATGAACAGTTTCTGGATGATACTTATAACAACAGACTTTATCCGGGGGTAACGTCCAAGTTTAATTTTACCTTGGTTTCTACCCGTGAAGTTGAGTCAATTATTTTAAAAAAAATCAAAACTAATGCGGTGGGCATCGACGGCATTAGCATTAAAATGTTGCTACTTATAATACCCCATCTCAGCGACCACCTAACCTTTATTATTAATCACTGTCTTTCCTCAGGCGAGTTTCTTACTGAGTGGAAGAGTGCAATCGTGGTTCCTATTCCAAAGGTTACCAACCCTAGTTCAGTCTCAGAATTTCGGCCCATTAGTATCTTGCCTACGCTGTCCAAGGTATTGGAGAGGATAATTCACTACCAATTGTTTGAGTATTGTACCAAAACAAAAATTATACCTACGACTCAATCTGGTTTTCGACCTTACCATAGCACTACTACAGCTTTGCTTAATGTCTCCAACGATATCTACACTGCTTGCGACCAAGGTAAGATTACCTCTCTGGTACTCTTGGACTATAGCAAGGCATTTGATACGCTTGATCACAATGTGATGTTTACTAAATTAAGGTACTTTGGATTGGACATTACTCCTTTGACACTCTTCCAAAATTATTTTGGGGGCAGAAAACAAAATGTTAGACAGGGTGCGGAGGTGTCGGAATGGCTGCCGTTAAGCAGGGGCGTCCCTCAAGGGAGTATCTTGGGGCCTCTTCTTTTTTCTGTGTACACGTCGGATTTTTCCAAATTTCTAACGTCATGTAAGTCACATCAATTTGCAGACGACTATCAAGTGCATTTTTCTTGGAGGCCTCAGGACTCCGTAATCGCTCAAAACAACATTAACAACGACCTAAAAATTATTAGTCAAATATCTCAATATCATTGTCTTTCTCTTAATCAAAATAAATCTCAGCTAATACATTTTGGATCTCCAGCAAATTTAAACAAGCTTACTGATATAAATGTTGAGATAAAGATTAGTGATATTATTTTAACTGCCAAGAACACTTGCAAAAATCTATTACAAAAATCATTTTTTAAGCTAAAAACGTTTTATATGCACAAAGAATACTTAACAACAGACATTAAACTAAGGCTATGTGACAGCCTTATTCTCTCACAATTAACTTACTGTGATATCATGTACTGGCCGGCTCTTATAGCAGAAGACCGACAAAGTTTGCAAAAACTTCAAAATGCGTGTTTAAAATTTGCATACGGAGATAAAAAATTTGATCATGTCTCACCCCTCTTACTGGCTTCCGGGTGGCTAAATCTGGACGAACGATATACGGTCCATCTAGCAACCACCACATTTAAAATTCTTACTAATAAACAACCTGGTTACCTTTTTGATGGATTCATAAAACACAGTCAGGTACACGGCAATCAAACTCGAAATCGACATAAGTTTATCCTACCGAATCACAAAAGCTCTATTTTTCAAAGATCCTATTTATACAACGCTCCTAAATTATACAACTCTCTCCCAGAAAATCTACTATCATGTACTTCTATAGTTAACTTCAAAAAGGAAATTAAAAAATATGTTAAACAGAATAGAAATTAGTAACTAACAAAAATGTAATTAATGTGCTATTTTAGTTTATATCTTAAATTTGCTGGTTTATATCTAAACATTTATTCTTATTTGTATGTATATTTACTTAAGGTTTGTTTAAACTTTTTTGACACTGTGTAGTATAGGTTACATTTTTTTTTACTTAATATTTTCTATCATTTTAATTCTATTAGGTATTCTATTAGGTTAGCTAAATCATGCTCAACTTTGATATAGCAAATTAGTTTAACTTATTATCTTTTTTGTTACTTTTATTATGCTTATTTTTTTATCTTTATTGAGGCGGTTAGATATGAGTAGCCCTGCTAGATCTCGCCGTCGTTTGTATTAATATTTGTAAAAATAACTTATTTTTGAAATAAAGACACATTGTATTGTATTGTATTGTATTGTATGTGTATATTGTAAAAGAAAGGACTGTTTTTGTCATAAATATATGAATTTTGTTCATGTTGGTTCAAGATTTTGCCCCGTTTGCAATAAAATGTTTTGTTATTGTTAAAAGTCAGTTGAACATCATAAAAATTTAACAGAAATGTGTGAGGCCAAATCTGAATATAAGAAAATATTTTGTTTTGAAGACATGCCCTTAACATAATTTTTTTATTTAATAAATATATTTCGACTAAAAATAAATTTTTGTTTATATTTTACATCCACAAAGACTGTGTTTTTTGCCGTAGAAAAGTAAACCACAGCTTAAGAATGTGCAAGTTCTGCTTGTTGGAGTTTTCAATCAAACACGTTGAAACGAGAAATCTAGCTGCCAAATTACTGCTTAAAAATTATGGTTATAAAATGGTATTTCAATAAATCAAAAGATTGACCAATTATTTGTTATATTTCATCATTATTTTTCGTTTCAATACTGATAGGGGATCAGAGGTCAGTTAATTATAATTTAAAAACAAATCAAAGCAAGGAAACATATTATTTTAAAATTCTTGATAAACAGGGGTCATGGGTTATTTTAATTATTCTCGACTTTGTCTTCAAAAAAGCACACATTTTGATCATTTTAAAATCCATATAATAATATTATTTACCGTAAAAATAAAAGCCTTTTAACTCGAGCTGCACAGGTGGGTTACACGCATAATACAACCTTTTTGCCATGCCCTCCCCCTTTGTAACACTAACAAATAATTTTTAATATCTCATCGCTATACCGCTACCAACTACTACTACCGCTTAAAACTACCAAGGTCAATTACCGATTCGGGTATATCGTATGGCATGACAACATTACGATTGGTTTTTAGAAATTTTAAAACTTTAAAAAACATGGAAAATTCAACCATTTTTTGATTTTCGGATGTTTTTCGGCACCTTAGGGGTTCGCACTGAAAAACAAATTAAGCCTGTAAAAAGGCTATTTTGACAGCTATAGATTCGTGTATACCGTATGTGGTGACAACGTCACAATTGGTGTTTGGAGATTTTAAATTTTTTTTTAAAAAGAAATTATTCCTGCGTGACAAACACGATTGGTATATAGAAATATTTTACACCGTCAAGCAGAAAAAATCGCGTTAAGTCCTTGACGATAAACGTCAGAATTTATCCCACACCACTGATACTTTGCCTTGGGGATACAATAATTATATTCTGTGACGTTAAGATCGGTTTAGTGAACTTTGAGAAATGGACCTTCATAAAAATCAGCCATGAATGACAGGTTTTACATCTAAACATTATTTTAAAGTAAAGTTTTGCGTCAAGTGCCTGCCGCCAGCTTTTTGAGGTTAACAGTCGCTAGGTCGTAGGTTCATTAAGGAAGGATGTATTAAATGTTTGAGCGCCACGTATTTAAAGACACCGCACGAGGACTGATGTTATCAAAAATGTTAAGAATCGATGACACTATTAAGTCACCAAAAGAACAAATAAACATTAAATACAAACTGACTACCTGTTTCTTTTAATGCTTACCAAACCTTGTAACCTGTAAAATGACTAAACTCCAATCTCAAGAATTGACTTCCTTTTCTTTCTGCTAAGTACCTTATTTATTCTACTTTGAAGACATGGGATTATTGTACTACTTCTCTTAATAAAAAAAACTGACAAAATAGCTCAATAAAACTTTTAACTAGGTATTATTCTAATCCAGTTGTTTTCCCCTCATCCCATCAGTTTTATAAAACAAAATAACCATACGTAAGCAACTAATTAAGTTCAAAAATTATTTCTTAATAAAAAAAATAAGAAACGAATAATGGTTATTATAACTAACCTCAAAATTTAAATATTAAATAATAGGTTCTAATAATAGATTCTATTAGAATCAAAAACGCGCTTTACCGATTTATGAGCTCATACTTCGTTTACATGGACACAAAAATATAACCGCTAGACATATAAACCGCAAACTAAAAACAGTGACTGTCATCCGACAAAATTCCGCCAATAAATGCAATAATTATTTATGTTAATTAAATATGTCAAAAATCATGTTGAACAGAAATTTAAAAAAACTGTTTAACCAACCTTCTCAAAAGTACCCACTAAACTCAAAAAAACCAATGCAAGGGATGACACAGAGTGGGTCCGACTGCCAGTCCTCAGTAAACCATCTTTTGCAAAGAGCCAGCCTTTAATTTCAAAAATTGGCCCGACAGTCAGAGACCTCCCGAATGTCACCCTTGACATTAATGCCAAAACGGTCCACTAAACTATTTGTGGATCACGGTACTGACCAGTGTAGCCCGGTCCACCAGTCACAAGATAGTGCAGCCTTAGCAACGAGCCAGTCTTGAGCCACACTATCTGTGCCCGATTTCCCCCGACCAACTGGCCAGTCCCAACCACAACAAAAAAATGACTTTTGACAGGTTGAGTTTTTAAAAGAATTGATAAAAAAATGAAAACAAAATAAATTGAGGAGTTACTTGACCGTTGCCTAGCAGTAGGACACTCGCAGTGACCATTACCAAATATACCAAATTTAATACAAAATAAACCAAACTGCCAGCTGGTCAAGATAACTTCTCAATTTTTAAAATAGGTATATATTTTTAAGCTAACCAAACCGGTAATTCCTTGGCGACGATCTTGGTGCACCATATCAAAAACTGATGAAACTAGACATTCCCAGCAACAGCAACACCAATGTCATTGTAAGGATGAAAACACCATACTCCCAATTACTCGTACCTGGCCCATCAACAAAACTCATATAGCATAAAAACCCTTATACAAGGGTTTTCATGCGCTCTCCTCCAGCGACACATGGTGGATAGAGGGTGGATGGCGGCCGGCGGCCACCTACATCCTGCTTAGCAGCCCATCCTGCTACGGCAGCCCATCCTGCTACGGCAGCCCATGGTCAGTGATTCCAACTTAATGGACCCACTGCACTGCCGGAGTTATCGAGGGTTCCAGCCCGTGGGTGTTGGAAAAAGGGCTAAGGAAAAGCGAACACGTGTGGTAGTGGAAGTTAGAAATAATAATGCGACACTTGGTCGAGAAAAACTCTGCTACAAAATACGTCAAAAGATACCAAAACTACTCGAGTCTTTGCTTAAAGGTTTACTGGATTAATCCCCCATCAACACGGGATAAAAAACCCCTTCTGGATTTTTTAAAAATTGAAAAACCTCGCTAACCTCTCACCACACGGAACCCTCGATGGAACTGAGAAAGGGAACCAACCCCCTGTCCAAAGAAACTTCGGTTTCTCCACCGGAAATACATCACTAGCAAATTTCCCTTTCCTCAACCAATTTTCCATCAGTAGGATTCAAAAATCTTATTTATAAAAAATCAAAACAACCGAATCGCTTTCTCCAACGTTGCCAAGTGGACAACCTATAATCCTGAAAAGCCGATAAGGTCACTCCTATCCAACAGTACAAGAAGGAAAATATCAAAATCAAGAGATTTGTCAAAATCGGGTAGAGAAGTCAAAATTGGGATTTTTTTGTAAGCGAGTCTCATTACACCCTCGCTTACGCGTCATTATTGAGAATTACGGTTAGAGAATTATTACAAATCTTCGAACCGATTGAAAAAATAGTGAAGCTGACAACATCGCATTTAGAGTGGGATAAACATTCGACGGAATTCGATGAATAATCAATCGTGCCAACATGACCAAAATACGCACATAGTGCGTAAGTTCATAAACTACGAATATACAAAGCATGGACAATTGCAATACGCTTCAATTAATAAAATCTTCAACAAATTAAAACAAAACTGTCATAACCGCTTTCCAGAAAGACATAATCATGCTGATTACTTTTCTGTTTTTCACTAGAATGTTGAGAACACTGTGATCGAGCAATATCAATGTTAAGAACATTGCGAACCCGGCAAATTGACCCATGTTTTCGTCCACCCTTAACCTGTCGACGCGAAGTACAAAATACAACAACTACAAAATTAATATATAAATCACAATTTTATATTTAGCCCATAAAGTGTACCAATCGTCCTTAGTTAGCGCTAAAAAAGAACACTACTGCAAATATAATAAAAATAATCTAAAAAATTACATTTACTTATTTTTTCCCAGACGATGTTTAATAAATAGGTGTAACTAACACTTGAAATTATTTGTAAAATTAAAGAATTTGTTGTTATTATATTTAATAAATAAAAAGAGCAGTGCTCTACTGATATCGACAGAAAAGGTGCGCGCACGCTGGCGCTTAAAGGCAAAAGTTTCCGTACTTTTGTTTATCGAATTATAACCTCACAATATTTGACGTCGTGACAGAAATAAATAAGTGGTTTATTTTAATTATTTACCCAATAATAATGATTAAGAAAATTAATACAACTCAGTGCCAATCTTGTTCAACTCCGGGATAATTGATGCAAGATGTAGCACTAAGAAAAATCTGCAATGTGCCAGTAAAAAGGTCAAAATAAGTAAGTAAATGTAACAGCAGAAAGATTCTATTGACGACATTACTAAATACCTATGGTTTTCATGCTAGAATATTATTACTAGAGTTAAGTTAAACTGATCTGCGTAAACCAGTAAACATTTGTGAAGTGAAAAATTCTAGTAAATGTCGTAAAGCGAATTTTGCACGTAACAAAATCCCTCCCCTGCTACAAGATGGTTAACCCGTAGGGTTAAACATAACTAGTCGCCGTGGGCAGCCTTCAGGTCCTTAGCGTGCCAAGTCCCTAAAAGAACGATCCCACCTGAATCTCGCAAAACAAACGTCCAAGGAGATACCTTTTGATGAATAAATTAAGGTCCCACAAAAGGAGGTGCCAACTTATGAGTAAAGTACTTGGCAGCATCTGACTGCACATAATTCTTCTTCCAAACTTGTTCACCAACCTGATATTCCTCAGAACGCCGTCTTAAATTATATTTGGCCACACTTCTCCGTCCAGCTTCTTCGAGGCGCTTTTTAGCTTGTGCAAACATATGCCCAAAAGCTACGTTACGTGTCTGATCGGCGGTCTGTGTTCCATCTTCAACACCAATAAGATCTTCGTTACGATAGTCATCTTCTGACAAACACATGTTCCTACCAAAATTCATAAAGTACGGAGTGACCCTTGTAGTCTCCTGTAACGAAGTCCGCACAGCACAAGCCAATTTATGCACCTCTTGATCCCAAGTCCGCTGATTGTCCTTCACGTACATCCTTAGCATAGTCTTTACCTGACGGTTCTGCCTTTCGGTAGGGTTTGCCCTTGGGTGATAAAAAGCATCAAAACGCAACTTACATTGATAACTCTCAGCAAGTTTCCTAAATTCTCCACCGGTAAACTGTTTCCCATTGTCTAAGACAATCTTAAGAGGAACGCCGAAAATCATGAAAACTTGCTCCTCAATCCTATTAACAACAAGCTTCATCGACATCGAACGGAGCGGAAAAACTAAAGTGAATTTGCTGAGATTGTCATAAACAACCAAAAGAGCAGTGTGAGACTTGTAGCTTCTTGGTAGAGGACAGATCAAATCTATATTAATGATTTCCCAAGGCCTACTAGCCTTTTCATTAGGAATCATCTGATCACGAACTCCACGAGGATCTACCTTATGCGCAGCACAAGTATTACAACGCCTAACGTACGCAGCGACATCCTGGCGCATCTTAGGCCAGAAGTATTTTTCAGCGAGGCGACCATAAGTTTTGTACACCCCCATATGGCCCGCCGTGGGAGGATCGTGAGCAGAGACGATAACTTCACGCCGTTCTTCTTTGGGCAAAACCAATTTCCAATTGTCCCCTTGTGGAAGCAGATCCGAGTATTTCTGTTTTATATACTTGTAAAGATTTCCATCATTCCCAATACGCCAATTTCAAAATTTTAACGGTTTCTTAACAACGTTCTGCATCATACGATTTTACCAACGATCCTTTTTAGGGACTCCAGTAACAACATCCGCCCAAATAGTATCTAAAACAGGAACAGCTCTGGATAGCATGTCTGGCACCACTAAGTCCTTATCCTTTCTATGAATGATCTTATAGTTGTATTGTTGGAGTTTTACAGACCAACGAGCGAGCCTGCCAGCCGGATCCTGGAGGTTATGTAACCATTTAAGTGAAAAACGATCAGTTATAACTGTGAAAGGGACTCCTTCTATATAAGGCCTTAACTTTTCTATGGCCCAAACCAAAACCAAATATTCACGCTCGCTGGTACTGTAGTTTTGTTCCTGACGGGTCAAAGATCGACTTAAATAACAAATAACTCTCTCACCGTCTTCGTACGACTGGTTAAGAATGGCAACAATACCATAACCACTAGCATCCGTCTGAGTCACAAATTCTTTGTCATAGTCCGGGCAACTTAATATCGGGGCAGACACCAAAAGCTCCTTAATCTTCATAAACGAATTTTCGCACTTCTGCGTCCAAACAAACCGATGATTTTTGTTAGTTAATGCCGTGATGGGAGAAGCAATAGATGAAAACTCGGAGACAAATCGTCGATACCAGCTAAACGAACCTAATACTCTCCGAACCTCTTGAACGGTTTTCGGACGAGGCAATTCCAACATACTTTTGATTTTATCTGGATCGACTCTCAGCCCTCTCCGATCAACGACATAACCCAAATACTTCATCTCCGGTTTGCAAAACTGACATTTATCCCAACTTATAGTTATGTTGGCCGCCTGTAACCTTTTAAAAACCTCTTCCAGAATTCGTAGTTGATCTTCGAAAGTCTCTGTTATGCAAACGACATCATCGAGATAAATAAACACGTTTGGCTGCAAATCCGCACTTAAGACGTTATCTATGAGTCTCTGCCAAGTAGCAAGAGCATTGTGAAGCCCAAAAGGCATTCGTTTGAATTGAAACAAACCTTTGCGACAGATGAACGCAGTAAGTGGACGAGATTTTTCCTCTATCGGAACTTGCCAATAGGCACTCTTGATGTCGAGGCTAGAAAGATACTTGGCATCTTTTAATTTGTCGAGAGCTTCTGACACTAACGGTAACGGGTAGCTGTCACGCTGCGTCACGTCATTCAATTTACGATAATCGACACAGAACCTATATTTGCCAGTATTTTTCTTTTGTACTACGACAATAGGAGATGCCCATGGACTGCTACTTGGCTCGATTACGCCTTGAGACAGCATGCCATCAATTTCGTTATCGATCACCTTCTGGATCACAGGAGAAACTCAAAAGGGACGTTGACGAATTGGCGGAGACTCTGTCGAAATACGATGTTCAACTCGATTAGTACACCCAAGTTTGGAACCCATAGAGACCTTATATTTCTCAACTAAATTATTCAACTGGCCACACTCAGAGGAAGTCAAAACAGTCAGCGGCTCGTCCTCAATACTAAAAATACTATTGGGGTCTCCAGCAAAATGCCATTCACTCTGCCGTAGATCAGGAACTATCCCCATTCCGATCCAAAAATCATTACCCAATATCAACGAATGTGGCAGCTCCGGAACTACGACTACCTCAACAATACGAAGTCTATCCCTTAATGAAATGGGAAGATCCAAAACACCGATACTATTGACCCGCTGTCCATTCGCTACAGTACATGACGACTTCCTTGAAGTATTCAGTTGAATTCCAAAACTTTTAACTACGTTCCAACCTTGACTACCTAAAAATGTTCTCGACGCACCCGAATCCAAAAGACCCAAGAATTTATGACCTAAAATATCCACCTCCAGGTATGGTCTTTCGTCATTACGAGCGCGTTTTAAAATAAAGTCCAAAATCGAGGAATAAGAAATAGCCGAATCTGGGTGGGCTGACCGACTCGTCGTTCAGCTATCTACGAGCGCCCTGTCCCGTTTTCTTGCTGTTTATTACAATTGGGACACCTGTTCTTCGTGACCCCAACACGGTTGCATCCATAACAAAGAAGCTTTCTGGGTGCTAGACACCCTACAGCACGATGACCAGGAAGACCACAATTGCAACACAACAGTTGGCTGCTTCCTTCAAGCTTCGGGGTACGAGACCTATCATTAGAATTGCCACTAGGACCAGTAGAAGTTGAAGGCTATGTCCCAGGTTGGGACACGTGCAATGCTTCAACCACCGATTCTAAGCTTTCCTCCTCGTCCAAGCCGACATACGCCAAATCTGGTTCCAGGAACTGACTTCTTTTGAGCACAGGAGTTTGTCTAGGATGCATGCGTTGTTCGATCCTTTTGCACAGTTCTTTCAAACCCTCTATACTGGTTATCTCCAGGGCTCCAAGTTGGTTCTTGTAGATAGGTGCGATGTTTCTAAGAAGAATATTGAGCTTTACTAATTCCGTCATAGGGCACTGTAACCGTTTGAAGTAGGTGTTCATGACCGAAAGGTAAGTACCTATACTTTCATCCGGCCCCTGTACCCTACGCTTAATCTCTTCCAAGAGGTCTTCGGCGTGAAAAGGCGACAAATATTCTTCTCGAAACTCTTGCACCATCTCGTCCCAACTCTGTACCTTACTACGTCGCTCGAAATAAAAAGCCAAAGCACGACCATCAAACAGATCTATACCAGAGTGAAACAAAATCTCCTTGCTCACATTCCGCGCTCTCCTCAGCTCCTCAACACGTTCAAAGAAAGCAGTCACAGAAACTCGTTTATCCCCTGTGAACTTTACTATGTTCCACTTATGTGGCAAGACGGGAGCAATCGAAATAATACTCGTCGAAGTCGAGAGAAGACTGGTCACAGTATGTGAAACGACATTTGGACGAACCTTTGGAACCACTGGTGACGACGAGATCAAAGGGAGTTGATAACCTTGGCCTCCTGAGCATTGACTTAAGTTATCATCGTCAGACTCTGAAGCTGCTCCTCTGGTAGTACCCTGTAGTACTGTAAGGTTGGGTGGTACCATCTGCCTGGTAGAAGCTCTTCTAGTTGACGCTTTACTCTCCAGTAGGCCTATCAGTTCAAGCGTCTGACCCAACAAAACTGCCTTGATCTTTTTCCGTTCAGAACCCTTGGCCCCTACTCGATCAATTCTGTTCAAACAGTGATTTAACTTGCTTTGTAAGGTTTTAAAAGCAACCTGTCTCTTTGAACCAGAAAAAGAACCGACCAAAACCGTAAGGGAGTCCAACTTCGAAGTAAGATATTCGACATCTTTCAAAAACGAAAACGGATAAACCGGGTAGGTTACACGCTCACCACTAAGCTCATACTGTATAGCTAGCGTCAACCTGGTCTGTAATTCCTCAGAAGTACCTTGGTCATCTATCCCCCTGACAGCCAACTCGTACGAAAGCTCGTCGACGTCCAAGCGCTTAACCTCTATTTTCCGCGACATGATCGGGAAAAAAAAAACCTTAAAAACTAGTTAAATTTTTGTGGTACAACGGGTACCTAAAACTTTTTTTTTTTTTTAATCCTACTGCTGGAGGCGTAACAACTCTCAAAAGAAAATAACCCAAAATAAAAAAATATATAAACACCCAGTGTTCCGAACTAACCTATACCCCGCTGGGAACCTATTCCCAAAAAGCAAAAACCACTTTTAAAATTCACTCACCAATACAAGCTAGTCGCTTGTCCTCAAACCGCCAATAACAAATCAATTTTTCCAAAAATTGAGTCTAAAACTCAGATCAAATCAACTATATTGTATATTCAACAAGAGGGACCGCTAAGCGCACCAAAACACACTATATCCGCCGTGTTACCGTTATTTAAATTTTTCACCAAATACAAGCAATGTCATGGTGTTCACCTTCATTCCCCTAGCTGTCAAAACAAGGTAGTACTCAAAAAAAAAATTTTAACTTAATTTTCTTCTGTATAGGTAGATTACACAAATTTGTTTATATTTTGTCTATTTCTCCCCGAATTTCCAATCCACAAAAATCAACTCCAATGGTCAGCACTTAATCCCAAATAAAATTGGTACACGAGTCCGATCTCCAAAAATCAATACTATCAAAAACTCAATATCGGCAACCCGCAAAACTGGTTCTTAATTAATCCCTTTAAAAAAAAAAGGTATAAAATCTCTCCCTGGATTTCATTAAAAATAATTACCAGTGTGCTATTCCATTTAGACCAAATATAAACAACAAAATCCCAGCATAGACTCCTTAGTGTCGACCCTAAGTGAAATCTTTCCAATCACATGCCAACTTTTCCAATCAAAAACATTCCCCTATACAGGAAAAAAAAATAATCAACAAAAAAAATCATGCACTGTTAAACATGGATTTCCAAATTCAAAATTGCACGATCTATTTAAATTTTTCCACAGAGTAAAAGATTCCAAGTAACAAATCTCCCAAGCAGGACCAAAAACAAGTAATTAAATAAAATCCGTAAAGTCAGTCCGTCGGTACGTCAGATTTTCCCATAAAAAAAATTAAATACAAAAAAATTAAACCCCTATTAAAACCAAAACAAATTAGTTAGCCGAATTTTATTAATATTCATGACTATCCTGGCATTAGTATTATACAATGTGATCAGTAAAAAGTGATCAATTTTTCACCAACCAATCCTCGCTGCTAAGAAACTGAAAGATCTGCTAAAATTTATTTAGATAAATAATGCTTGGACACTTCACCCATGGTACAACGCAACCGAGATCCATAAGTAATACAATACATAACAAAAAAAAAATTATAGTTTTTTTTTAATGATATTTTTTTTGTCCCAAAACAATACACCTCTCCCAAGGCAGAATAAAATAAGAGAAGCAAACACGGTGTCATCAAAAATAAGAATATGGCAAAGTCTGAAAACACAACTAAAAATTGACAACATCTGAGAGTCAAGAACTATCGCAACACTCCAACGAGACGACCCCAAGAAAAAAACTGTTTTAAAATCCAAAAATTTTGCAAAGACCCCCAAAAAAAAATTGTTATTGAAATTTAATTTCTTGGCATGGCCCCGAAAAATTATGTGAAACTTTTAAGTCTCAACAAGAAAGAAACAAAAATAAAATAAAAAAAAAATTTTGCAAGGACTCCCTTAAAAAAAATTGAATTAGAAAAATTTTGTAAAGACCCAATTGAAGAATGTTAAAAACTTTTTTTCCTCAATACAGAAAAAAAAACAAAAAAAAATTGACGATTTTTTTTGCAAAGACCTCCAAAAAAAATAAATTAAAAAAAAAATGCAAATCTAGACCCACTTGAGGAAATTTGATACTGTTCTTTTTAAAAAATTACCATCGATTGAAAGAAGAAAAAACTTTAAAATTTTTTGCAAAGACCCACCTGAAAAACCAAAATAGAATTTTAAAAGTATCTAAAAACTCCCAAAAACAACATTCAAGCAAGTTGTCAAAATTTAAAATTCCAAAACTACTTCCATCACAATTCAAGAAAATGACAGAACCAATAATGATTTACAGGACTTATTTTTAATTGAGTTTATCTAGAAAATTAGTCTAAAGAAAAAAAACCTTTTAATTTTTGAAAACAAGCTAAAATGGTGTTCAGTTAAAAAAAAATATGTTTAATGAAATGACACAAAATAGTGAATTATTTCTTTATTTTTTCGATCTATGAACCAGCCAATGGAACACTCTTTGTACTTAAATTGTGGTGGTATTTTGACACTTTTCAAAAATTACCCCCACCCTTCCTTCAAGACGAAAAAGCGTTGGGCGCCAAAAATGTGACGTTAAGATCGGTTTAGTAAGCTTTGAGAAATGGACCTTCATAAAAATCAGCCATGAATGACAGGTTTTACATCTTAACATTATTTTAAAGTAAAGTTTCGCGTCAAGTGCCTGCCGCCAGCTTTTTGAGATTAACAGTCGCTAGGTCGTAGGTTCATTAAGGAAGGATGTATTAAATGTTTGAGCGCCACGTATTTAAAGACACCGCACGAGGACTGATTTTATCAAAAATGTTAAGAATCGATGAAACTATTAAGTCACCAAAAGAACAAATCAACATTAAATACGAACTGACTGCCTGTTTCTTTTAATGCTTACCAAACCTTGTAACCTGTAAAATGACTAAACTCCAATCTCAAGAATTGACTTCCTTTTCTTTCTGCTAAGTACCTTATTTATTCTACTTTGAAGACATGGGGTTATTGTACTACTTCTCTTAATAAAAAAAACTGACAAAATAGCTCAATAAAACTTTTAACTAGGTATTTAAAATAAAATGTCTTTGGACAGCTAGGGTTGGGCGAAGGAAGATGAACACAATTTTTCAGTACAGGCTGCTTTATTCTAATCCAGTTGTTTTCCCCTCATCGCATCAGTTTTATAAAACAAAATAACCATACGTAAGCAACTAATTAAGTTCAAAAATTATTTCTTAATAAAAAAAATAAGAAACGAATAATGGTTATTATAACTAACCTCAAAATTTAAATATTAAATAATAGGTTCTAATAATAGATTCTATTAGAATCAAAAAGGCTCTTTACCGATTTATGAGCTCATGCTTCGTTTACATAGACACATATAAAAATATAACCGCTAGACATATAAACCGCAAACTAAAAACAGTGACTATGTCATCCGACAAAATTCCGCCAATAAATGCAATAATTATTTATGTTAATAAAATATGTCAAAAATCATGTTGAACAGAAATTAAAAAAAACTGTTTAACCAACCTTGTCAAAAGTACCCACTAAACTCAAAAAAACCAATGCAAGGGATGACACAGAGAGGGTCCGACTGCCAGTCCTCAGTAAACCATCTTTGGCAAAGAGCCAGCCTTTAATGTCAAACATTGGCCCGACAGTCAGAGACCTCCCGAATGTCACCCTTGACATTAATGTCAAAACGGTCCACTAAACTATTTGTGGATCACGGTACTGACCAGTGTAGCCCGGTCCACCAGTTACAGGATAGTGCAGCCTTAGCAACGAGCCAGCCTTGAGCCACACTATCTGTGCCCGATTTCCCCCGACCAACTGGCCAGTCCCCACCACAACAAAAAAATGACTTTTGACAGGTTGAATTTTTAAAAGAATTGTTAAAAAAAATGAAAACAAAATAAATCGAGGAGTTACTTGACCGTTGCCTAGCAGTAGGACACTCGCAGTGACCATTACCAAATATACCAAATTTAATACAAAATAAACCAAACTGCCATCTGGTCAAGATAACTTCTCAATTGCTAAAATAGGTATATATTTTTAAGCTAACCAAACCAAAATCAAAAACTGATGAAACTAGACATTCCCAGCAACAGCAACACCAATGTCATTGGAAGGATGAAAACACCATACTCCCAATTACTCGTACCTGGCCCATCAACAAAACTCATACAGCATAAAAACCCTTATACAAGGGTTTTCATGCGCTCTCCTCTAGCGACACATGGTGGATAGAGGGTGGATGGCGGCCTGCGGCCACCTACATCCTGCTTAGCAGCCCATCCTGCTACGGCAGCCCGGAGTTATCGAGGGTTCCAGCCCGTGGGTGTTGAAAAAAGGGCTAAGGAAAAGCGAACACGTGTGGTGGTGGAGGTTAGAAATAATAATCCGACACTTGGTCGAGCAAAACTCTGCTACAAAATATGTCAAAAGATACCAAAACTACTCGAGTTTTTGCTTAAAGGTTTACTGGATTAATCCCCCATCAACACGGGGTAGAAAACCCCTTCTGTATTTTTTAAAAATTGAAAAACTTCGCTAACCTCTCACCACACGGAACCCTCGATGGAACTGAGGAAAGGAAACAACCCCCTCTCCGAGGAAACTGCGCTTTCTCCAATACCAAATACATCACTAGCAAATTTCCCTTTCCTCAACTAATTTTCCATCATTAGGATTCAAAAATCTTATTTATAAAAAATCAAAACAACCGAATCGCTTTCTCCAACGTTGCCAAGTGGACAACCTAAAATCCTGAAAAGCCGATAAGGTCACTCCTATCCAACAGTACAAGAAGGAAAATATCAAAATCAAGAGAATTGTCAAAATCGTGCAGAGAAGTCAAAATTGGGATTTTTTTGTAAGCGAATCTCATTACACCCTCGCTTACGCGTCATTATTGAGAATTATGGTTAGAGAATTATTACAAATCGTCGAACCGATTGAAAAAATAGTGAAGCTGACAACATCGCATTTAGAGTGGGATAAACATTCGACGGAATTCGATGAAAAATCAATCGTGCCAACATGACCAAAATACGCACATAGTGCGTAAGTTCATAAATTACGAATATACAAAGCATGGACAATTGCAATACGCTTCAATTAATGAAATCTTCAACAAATTACAACAAAACAGTCATAACCGCTTTCCAGGAAGACATAATCATGCTGGTTACTTTTCTGTTTTTCACTAGAATGTTGAGGACACTGTGATCGAGCAATATCACTGTTGGGAACATTGCGAACCCAGCAAATTGACCCATGTTTTCGTCCACCCTTAACCTGTCGACGCGAAGTGCAAAATACACCAACTACAAAATTAATATATAAATCACAATTTTATATTTAGACCATAAAGTGTACCAATCGTCCGTAGTTAGCGCTAAACAAGAACACTACTGCAAATATAATAAAAATAATCTAAAAAATTACATTTACTTATTTTTTCCCAGACGATGTTTAATAAATAGGTGTAACTAACACTTGAAATTATTTGGAAAATTAAAGAATTTGTTGTTATTATATTTAATAAATAAAAAGAGATAAGAAAAGTAAATAAATAAACCTATTATTAAAATTAGCAGTGCTCTACTGGTATCGACAGAAAAGGTGCGCGCACGCTGGCGCTTAAGGGTAAAAGTTTCCGTACTTTTGTTTATCGAATTATAACCTCACAATATTTGACATCGTGACAGAAATAAATAAGTGGTGTTATTTTAATTATTTACCCAATAATAATGATTAAGAAAATTAATACAACTCAGTGCCAATCTTGTTCAACTCCGGGAAAATTGATGCAAGATGTAGCGCTAAGAAAAATCTGCAATTTGCCAGTAAAAAGGTCAAAATAAGTAAGTAAATGTAACAGCAGAAAGATTCTATTGACGACATTACTAAATACCTATGGTTTTCATGCTAGAATATTATTACTAGAGTTAAGTTAAACTCATCTGCGTAAACTAGTAAACATTTGTGAAGTGAAAAATTCTAGTAAATGTCGTAAAGCGAATTTTGCACGTAACAATTCCCTATGAAGTTCTAATCATTCTACATACTTCGTTCATCTTGAAAGGTTGTGCAGGACACATAAAACCACACAGATTCAGAACTTTGGAATTTAAATAACCAAGGTGAGAATTATTATCTTTAATATAGAAAAAATAAATTTAAAAAGTATTTTTTTGTAAACACACAACTGGGCAGGTGTCATATATATATATATATATATATATATATATATATATATGTTTTTTGTTTCAGTCCGATTTGACCATGGAGGGAAAAAAATTACAACAAAATTCACCATCGCCTTCAACTTCAACATATCGAGAAAAAAGAAATTATGGTAAGCAAAGAGAATAAGAACAACCATCAACTTCAAAATATATGGGAGAAAAAAGAGGTTATGGTGAACAAGGACAAACAGAAAAACGATTGAGGACTAGTGCAGTACATCAAAGTGTTAAGAAAGATGTATATGTATATTGTAAAAGAAAGGACTGTTTTTGTCATAACTATATGAATTTTGTTCATGTTGGTTCAAGATTTTGCCCCGTTTGAAATAAAATGTTTTGTTATTGTCAAAAGTCAGTTGAACATCATAAAAATTTAACAGAAATGTGTGAGGCCAAATCTGAATATAAAAAAAATATTTTGTTTTGAAGACATGCCCTTAACATAATTTTTTTATTTAATAAATATATTTCGACTAAAAATAAATTTTTGTTTATATTTTAGATCCACAAAGACTGTGTTTTTTGTCGTAGAAAAGTAAACCACAGCTTAAGAATGTGCAAGTTCTGCTTATTGGAGTTTGCAATCAAACACGTTGAAACGAGAAATCTAGCTGCCAAATTACTGCTTAAAAATTATGGTTATAAAATGGTATTTCAATAAATCAAAAGATTTACCAATTATTTGTTTTATTTCATCATTATTTTTCGTTTCAATCCTGATAGGGGATCAGAGGTCAGTTAATTATAATTCAAAAACAAATCAAAGCAAGTAAACATGTTATTTTAAAATTCTTGATAAACAGGGGTCATGGGTTATCTTAATTATTCTCGACTTTGTCTTCAAAAAAGCACACATTTTGATCATTTTAAAATCCATATAATAATATTATTTACCGTAAAATTAAAAACCTTTTAACTCGAGCTGCACAGCTGGGTTACACGCATAATACAACCTTTTTGCCATGCCCTCCCCCTTTGTAACACTAACAAAGAATTTTTCATATCCCATCGCTATAACGCGAGATATTTACAACAAAAACTACCAAGGTCAAGCACTTTAATGCCCTTTTGGCTTTTCCCTCTTTGTGCGAATAAGTAGCATTGGAACACAGAAATCTAACAAAAAAAAGTACGGAAAAATACCCCTAAATTCAGAAAATGGTTGAATTTTGCATGTTTTCTAAAGTTTTAATATTTTTAAATACCAATCGTGACGTTGTCACGCCATACGGTATACACAAATCGGTAACTGTCAAACTGACTTTTTAATATGTATAATATTTTTTTCTGCGCGAGACCCTCAATTATGTAAAAACCCCCCTATATTCAGAAAATGGTTGAATTTTGTAAGTTTTTTAAAGATTTAAAATTTCTAAATACCAATCGTAACCTTGTCACTCCATTTTGACAATTACCGATTCGGGTATATCGTATGGCATGACAACGTTACGATTGGTTTTTAGAAATTTTAAAACTTTAAAAAACATGCAAAATTCAACCATTTTCTGATTTTCGGGTGTTTTTCGGCACCTTAGGGTTTCCCACATTAAAAAGAAATTATTCCTGCGTGACAAAGTCACGGTTGGTATTTAGAAATGTTAAAACTTTAAAAAACTTGGAAAATTCAACCATTTTTTGATATTGGGGGTGTTTTTCAGCACCTTAGGGTTTCGCATAAAAGAAACAAATTAGTGTAATACGTATAGGGTAACAACGTCACGATTGGTATTTAGAAATCCTAAAACATTAAAAAACATGCAAAATCCAAGCATTTTCTGAATTTAGAGGTCGTTCTGTACTTTAGGGTATCGCACAGAAAAAACAAATTAAGCCCGTAGGAAGGCTATTTTGACAGTCATCGATTTGTGTAAATCGTATGGCCAGACAAAACTTTAGAAAACTTGCAAAATTCAACTTTTTTCTGAATTTAGGGGTGTTTTTCCCTACTATAAGGTCATGTGCAGAAAAAAAATATGCATATTAAAATGCATTTTGATAGCTATCGATTTGTCGATAACATACGGCGTGACAATAACGTCATCTAAATACTATTTTTGAACAAAATCGGAGATATTTATAGGTGGTACCGCCCTTGTGTTCGAGGAACTGTCAATTTCATAATTTGTAAACCAACATTCGTAATTCTTAACCCAAAAAACCGTCTATACCGATTTTGAACTAAATCCAAGATAATTAGATGATAGCGTCATTCTTAATTTTTGGCTCCAAAAACCCCTTTATTTTTAAACAAAATCGGAGCTAGAACATGGTATCCCCCCCAACTCAGAGAGAAGCTATCAACTTTATAGTTTTTCAATTCTGATCTAAAATTCGTAATCCTCGACCCCAAAATCCGCTATATACCAATTTAAACAATATCAGAGATACTAGATGGTAAGCCCCCCCCCCAACTCAACGAGAAGCTATCAACTTTATAGTCTTTCAAATTTGATCGAAAATTCGTAATCCTCGACCTCAAAAACCGCTATATACCAATTTCGAACGAAATCGAAGATCTAGATGGTACCGCCCCTCAACTCAGCGAAAAGCTATCAACTTTATATTTTTTCAATTCTGATCTAAAATTCGTAATCCTCGACCCCAAAAACCGCTATATACCAATTTTAAACAAAATCGGAGATACTAGATCGTAGCCCCCCCCCCAACTCAACGAGAAGCTATCAACTTTATAGTCTTTCAAATTTGATCGAAAACTCGTAATCCTCGACCCCAAAAACCGCTATATACCAGTTTTGAACGATGCGACGCATTTTTTGCGTATGTAAGTGCGGGATGCAAATACATTTTTTTTAATTATTACCCGTTGCTCGGTCTTGGAGATTGGGAGTGGGAGAAAACAAAATGTACTTTAGTGGACGCCACCAATTTTTCCAAAACCAGCTAAATTGGAAAAGCTGCCTATTTGTTTTAGGTGTTTAACCAAAACACGATTTATAATTTGTAAGAAATTTAAAAGAAGCAAATTTAATTCAAATTATCTATAAAATAGGGGGTACCTTAAAAGGCAGAAAAAAAAGGTTAAATAAGTTGAACCACAAAAAGGTAATTCTAATTTAGCACATCATACTGTTATGTACCTTCTAAGCCCCTCAAGTGATCACTTTCGGTTCACACGGAGAATCAATAAATGGTATCAAATAATTAAACCAGAAAATAATAAAACTATAACTAAAATGAATGCGCGGAATAACGCAGATTCGCAGTAGCGCGACTCAGTCTCGCAGTAGCGCAAAGCAGTCTTTGCAGTATCGCAGTCTTGCAGAAGCGTATCAGCGTGATCAATTATTAAGCCTAAACTTATCTGTTTATCCAAAATAGCTGAATAAGGGTCACTGTCCTTGTGAAGAGCAGGTAAGCCCCATACAAAAGGGTGATCCAAAAGACAGGGTAGGATTGGTGGTTGAGTCAGGTGTTGATTCAGAGTAAGGCTAGGTTTTAGACTGGCACTTGAGCCCTATTGTAGAAAGAGAGACCACTTATTTATCAAACTCAAAATAGCAGAATAGCAAAGTATTAATATTTTAAGTTTAGAAAAAAAGAGCCTTTAATATATATATAAGAACTTGAATAAAATTTCAAGATAGCATTAATGAAACTAAACTTATACAATAATGATAAAAAAAATACTTGCAACCAAAAAAAAGGTTTTGAAATGAAATAACATTAATAAAATATATATTAATAATTACCTCGATAAAATGTCTGGAGGGCAAGAAACACAGTCACGTGCATGTGGTAAGTCTGACAAAAATCCGCAAACAATGCGAGTGTAATCTTGGTCCCAAAACAGCAAAACGCACAAAATATCTTCTCAGAAACGTAGACCCAAATACAAGAATTACTTTGAGATAACTTAATTTGAAATCCCACTAAGGATTGCGAAAATAAAGCCAGAATAAAAATTAAGATCTCGAACTAGCGGTTACCAATGACGTGTTATCGTGTGTTCTTTTTTTAAAGGTTGGTTCTGAATGCCTCCAAAACACTGTGCAGCGCACTACAAAACCATTTGATCATAATTAACAAATGAAAGTATATTAACTTTTACTAAAAAATCTTACAGTTTGTCCTTTTCTAACAACCAGCAAAATATGTACAAAAATAGGACAGAAAAGGGGAAAAAGGACTCCAGTAAAATAAAATGAAAGAGTATTCAGAAAGTAAGTTAATTACTGAAATGGTCCAACAAAGACAAGGCAACATTTTATAAAAATGAGAAAGAAGCATAAAAAGACAACTAATCCATGGGCGATTTAGCTACATGAAACGACCGATATAAGCTACAGATCTTTAAATACCATGACCTCTATTTTGAAGTGCAACAACCGATTTGAATAAGGTTAATCAAATAAAGAGGACAATATTAATTTTTCCCATATTTGATAAATTTTGCATTTAATATGAAAATTATGACGTCTAAGTTTACAGTAAACGTATAAAGCGCCTTCTCTTTTAATAAATTGATAGTCCTAAAAATATTTTGCCAATGGATATGGCAACCCTTATAAGTGCAAGAATTAAACATTAAAAATGCAAGTCTTTCAGATTGTGCACAGCAAAGAATCTGCCCTAAGTTTTGAGAACAGTCATGAAATAATTAGAATACACCAAAGAAAAGAATTAAAACTGACCAAGCTATAAAGTTATGGTTTGGGACAATTAAAATAACACAAGTTACAAAGATATTAAATTAATTTAAAAAGTTAAAACAAATTAACAAAGACATATTTCGGAAATATTGACTAAGGTGGCAACATAGCAAATTTTCAGTTCCAAACTAACACACAGGTGACTGAATTTATTTTTAGCTTAAAAGTCAGTTCAATTTTAGAAAAACGTAGGCATAAGGAAAATCAAGACAAAGGTGCGAGTGGTGCAGCAAAATTGTTTAAAAGAGACGTAAAACTATCCCAGAAAATTACTAGGAATTATCAATATCGTACACGAAAGTAGGCCAAAGTGAAATTAATAAAATAGTGATAGAAATAGTTAGGCATGACAGATTAATTAAATTATTTATCTATTTCTAGGTAGAAAGCTATGAAATGATCTATGAGTCATCAGACCACTCCGTGATAAGCTAGGCAAAATAGAAAATGTTCTAGGATTGGCATAGATAAATAGAGATCTCGGTAAATATAAGATAGACGTGAAATAGAAAATAGAAAAATGGAAATGGAGAATGGGTTGCAGAACAGTCAAAGAAGTAATGCAAACAGAAATGTTCCTATATTAAAATTGGTAGGTAATAGGCGACAAAATATTACTAACATAGCCAGAATAGAAAATAGACGGCTAGGCAAAAAAATTTTTGTTAGTTAATATTAACTAATTAACATTTTATTTTCTTTGAGGCACAAAATAATAGATCTTCGACACGAGATGCACACAAGAAAAATGGAGAATGGATAGAAAAGAAAATAGTTAAGAAAATAGGTAAGATGAAACTAATAAGAAAAAAAGAAATACAAAGTTTCAGAATACTACTTCTGTTTCAGATTGACTGCCATGTTACATAGAAGCTGTATCAATGGAAAAAAATAATAGATCTTAATTATAGGAGAAAATAGACAAAATAATAAATTAAGAGCCAGAACCCCACTTCGTCATAAAGCTATATATGATTTGCTATCGTTGCTATTACATATATACATACGTTTTATTTTTAATAAAATTATTTACAAAGTTTGTGTTCTTTTACTCGTTTCTTAGAAGTAATTTTCTCCCCCAAAAATCACTATATATCAATTATGAACGAAATCGAAGATACTAGATGGTACCCACCAACTCAGCGGGAAGCTAACAATCAACTTTATATTTTTCAAATCTGATAGAAAATTCGTAATCGTCGACCTCAAAGACCTCTAAATATCAATTTTATACAGAATCGGAGATACTAAATGATACCCCCCTCTACTCAGCGAGAAGCTATCAACTTTATAGTTTTTCAATTCTGATCGAAAATTCGTAACCTCGACCCCAAAAACTGCTATATACCAATTTAAACAAAATCGGTGATACTAGAATGTACCCCCCCCCCCCCCCGAACTCAGCGAGAAGCTATCAACTTTATAGTTTTTTCAATTCAGATCGAAAATTCGTAACCTCGACCCCAAAAACCGCTAGATACCAATTTTGAACAAAATCGAAGATATTAGATTGTACCCCCCCCCTTCTAACTAAGCGAGAAGCTATCAACTTTACAGTTTTTCAATTCTGATCGAAAATTCGTAATCCTCGACCACAAAAACTGCTATATACCAATTTAAACAAAATCGGTGATACTAGATAGTACCCCCCCCCCCCCCCGAACTCAGCGAGAAGCTTTCAACTTTCTAGTTTTTCAATTCTGATCGAAAATTCGTAATCCTCGACCCCGAAAAACCGCTATATACAAATTTTAAACAAAATCGGAGATACTAGATGGTCCCCCCTCCCTAACTCAGCGAGGAGCTATCAATTTTTGTAGCTTTTCAATTCTGATCAAAAATTCGTAATCCTTGACACCAAAAACCGCTATATATGAGTTTTGAACGAAATCGAAGATCTAGAATATACCCTCCCGCCCAACTCAGCGAGAAGCTATCAACTTATAGTTTTTTAATTCTGATCGAAAATTCGTAATCCTTGACCCCAAAAACCGCTATATACGAATTTTGAACGAAATCGAAGATCTGGACGGTACGCCCCCCCCAACTCAGCGAAAAGTAATTTTCGACCCCAAAACCACTATACCAATTTTGAACGAAATCGAAGATACTAGATGGTACCCACCAACTCAGCGGGAAGCTATCAACTTTCATTTCGAAAAATCGCAATCTTTGACCCCAAAAACTGCTATATACCAATTTTCAACAAAATCTGTGATACTAGATGGAACCCTCCCAACTCAGCGAGAAGCTATCAACTTTATAGTTTTTCAACTCTGATCGAAAATTCGTAATAGTCGACTCTCAAACCGCTATAAACCAATTTTAAACAAAATCCAACTCAGCGGGAAGCTATCAAATTTCTTTTCAGAAATTCGCGAGAAGGGGGGGGGTACAATCTATTATCTTCGATTTTGTTCAAAATTGGTATCTTTCTTCGATCAGAATTAAAAAACTATAAAGTTGATAGCTTCTCGCTGAGTTGGGGGGGGGGGGGGTACCATCTAGTATCACCGATTTTGTTTAAAATTGGTATATAGCGGTTTTTGGGCTCGAGGATTAAGAAATTTTCAATCAGAATTGAAACACTATAAGGTTGATAGCTTCTCGCTGAGTTGTGGGGTACTATCTAGTATCACCGATTTTATTTAAAATTGGTATATAGCAGTTTTTGGGGTCAAAGAGTTTTTGAGGTCAAAAAACTATAAAGTTGATAGCTTCCCGCAGAGTTGGGGGGTACCATCTAGTATCTTCGATTTCCTTCAAAATTGGTATATAGTGGTTTTTGGGGTCGAAAATTAATTCTCGCTGAGTTGAGGGGGGTTAACATTTAGTATCTCCGAATTTTCTTTAAAATTGGTATATAGCAGTTTTTGGGGTCAAGGATTACGAATTTTTGATCAGAATTGAAAAACTATAAAGTTGATAGCTTCTCGCTGAGTTGGTGGGTACCATCTAGTAACTTCGATTTCGTTCAAAATTGGTATATAGTGGTTTTTGGGGTCGAAAATTAATTCTCGCTGAGTTGAGGGGGGTTACCATTTAGTATCTCCGATTTTCTTTAAAATTGGTATATAGCAGTTTTTGGGGTCAAGGATTACAATTTTTGATCAGAATTGAAAAACTATAAAATTGAAAGCTTCTCGCTGAGTTAGGGAGGGCGGGGCCATCTAATATCTTCGATTTTGTGTAAAATAGGTATACAGCGGTTTTTGGTGTCGCGGATTGCGAATTTTCGATCAGAATTAAAAAACTATAAAGTTGATAGCTTCTCGCTCAATCCTCGACTCCAAAAACTGCTATATACTAATTTTAAACAAAATCGGAGATACTAAATAGTAACCCCCTTCAACTCAGCCAGAAGTAATTTGCGACCCCAAAACCACTATATACCAATTTTGAACGAAATCGAAGATACTTGATGGTACCCACCAACTCAGCGAGAAGCTATCAACTTTATATTTTTTCAAACCTGATTGAAAATTCGTAATCGTCGACCCCAAAGACCTCTATATATCAATTTTATACAGAATCGGAGATACTAAATGGTACCCCCCTCTACTCAGCGAGAAGCTATCAACTTTATAGTTTTTCAATTCTGATTGAAAATTCGTAACCTCGACCCCAAAAACCGCTTATAACCAATTTTGAACGAAATCGAAGATACTAGATGGTACCCCCAACTCAGCGGGAAGCTATTAAATTTATAGTTTTTTGACCTCAAAAACTTTTTGCCTCAAAAACTGCTATATACCAATTTTAAATAAAATCGGTGATTCTAGATAGTACCCCCCCCAACTCAGCGAGAATCTATCAACTTTATATATTTTCAATTTCTGATCGAAAATTCGTAACCTCGACCCCGAAAACCTCTAGAAACCAATTTTGAACAAAATCGAAGATACTAGATTGTACCCCCCCCTTCTCGCGAATTTCCGAAAAGAAAGTTGATTCTTCCAGCTTCCCGCTGAGTTGGATTTTGTTTAAAATTGATTAATAGCGGTTTTTGGGGTCGAGGATTACGAATTTTTGATCAGAATTGAAAAACTATAAAGTTGATAGCTTCTCGCTGAGTTGGGGGGTTCCATCTAGTATCACCGATTTTGTTTAAAATTGGTATATAGCAGTTTTTGGGATCAAGGATTGCGAATTTTTGAAAAGAAAGTTGATAGCTTCCGGCTGAGTTGGTGGGTACCATCTAGTATCTTCGATTTTGTTCAAAATTGATATATAGTGGTTTTTGAGGTCGAAATTACTTCTCGCTGAGTTGGGCGGGGCGTACCATCGATCTTCAATTTCGTTCAAAATACATATATAGCGCTTTTTGGGGTCAAGGATTACGAATTTTCGATGAGAATTGAAAAATTATAAAATTCATAGCTTCTCGCTGAGTTACGGGGTGAGGGGGGGGCATGTAGTATTTCCGATTTTTTTTTTAAATTGGTGTATAGCGGTTTTGGGGGTTGGGGATTACGAATTTTCGATCAGAATTGAAAAACTATAAAGTTGATAGCTTTTCGCTAAGTTTAAGGGGGAGGGTACCATCTAGATCTTCGATTTCGTTCAAACCTGATCGAAAATTCGTAATCGTCGACCCAAAATCCTCTATATACCAATTTTATACAGAATCGGAGATAATAAATGGTACTCCCCTCTACTCAGCGAGAAGCTATCAACTTTATAGTTTTTCAATTATGATCGAAAATTCGTAACCTCGACCCTAAAAACCTCTATATACCAATTTTGAACAAAATCGAAGATACTAGATGGTACCCCCCAACTCAGCGGGAAGCTATCAACTTTATAGTTTTTTGACCTCAAAAACTTTTTGACCCCAAAAACTGCTATATACCAATTATAAATAAAATCGGTGATACTAGATGGTACCCCCCCCCCCCAACTCAGCGAGAAGCATATCAACTTTATAGTTTTTCAATTCTGATCGAAAATTCGTAATCCTCGAGCCCAAAAACCGTTATATACCAATTTTAAACAAAATCGGTGATACTAGATGGTACCCCCCCCAACTCAGCGAGAAGCTATCAACTTTTTAGTTTTTCAATTCTTTCGAATAAAAGATACCAATTTTGAACAAAATCGAAGATACTAGATTGTACTCCCCCCTTTTCGCGAGTTTCCGAAAAGAAAGATGGTAGCTTCCCGCTGAGTTGGATTTTGTTTAAAATTGGTTTATAGCGGTTTTTGGGGTCGAGGATTACGAATTTTCGATCAAAATTGAAAAACTATAAAGTTGATAGCTTCTCGCTGAGTTGGGGGGGGGGTTCCATCTAGTATCACCGATTTTGTTTAAAATTGGTATATAGCAGTTTTTGGGGTCAAGGATTGCGAATTTTCGAAATGAAAGTTGATAGCTTCCCGCTGAGTTGGTGGGTACCATCTAGTATCTTCGGTTTTCGTTCAAAATTGGTATATACTGGTTTTTGGGGTTAAAAATTACTTCTTGCTAAGTTGGGGGGGGGCGTACCGGTCTAGATCTTCGATTTCGTTCAAAATTCGTATATAGCGGTTTTTGGGGTCAAGGACTACGAATTTTCGATCAGAATTGATAAATATAAAATTGATAGCTTCTCGCTGAGTTGGGGGGAGGGCGTACCGTCTATATCTTCGATTTCGTTCAAAATTCGTATATAGCGGTTTTTGGGGTCAAGGATCACGAATTTTCGATCAGAATTGAAAAACTATAAAATTGATGGCTTCTCGCTGAGTTGGGCGGGGGGGGGGGGGGTAAATTCTAGATTTTCGACTTCGTTGAAAATTCATATATGGCGGTTATTGGTGTCACGGATTACGAATTTTTGATCAGAATTGAAAAACTACAAAAATTGATAGCTCCTCGCTGAGTTAGGGAGGGGGGCCATCTAGTATCTCCGATTTTGTTTAAAATTGGTATATAGCGGTTTTAGGGTCGAGGATTACGAATTTTCGATCAGAATTGAAAAACTATAAAGTTGATAGCTTCTCGTTTAGTTAGAGGGGGAGGAGTACAATCTAGTATCTTCGATTTTGTTCAAAATTGGTATCTAGCGGTTTTCTGGGTCGAGGTTACGAATTTTCGATCAGAATTGAAAAACTATAAAGTTAATAGCTTCTCGCTGAGTTGGGGGGGAGAAGTACCATCTAGTATCACCGATTTTGTTTAAAATTGGTATATAACAGTTTTTGGGATCAAAGATTGCGAATTTTCGATCAGAATTGAAGAACTATAAAGTTGATAGCTTCTCGCTGAGTAGATGGGGGTACCATTTAGTATCTCCGATTCTGTATAAAATTGTTATATAGAGGTTTTTGGGATCGACGACTACGAATTTTTTATCAGATTTGAAAAAATATAAAGTAGATTGTTAGCTTCCCGCTGAATTGGTGCGTACCATCTAGTATCTTCGATTTCGTTCAAAATTGGTATATAGTGATTTTTGGGGTAGAAAATTACTTCTCGCTGAGTTAAGGGGGGTTACCATTTAGTATCTCCGCTTTTGTTTAAAATTAGTATATAGCGGTTTTTGGGGGTTAAGGATTACGAATTTTTGAGCAGAATCGAAAAACGATAAAGTTGATACCTTCTCACTGAGTCGGAGTGGGGGGGGGACCATGTAGATCTTCGATTTCGTTCAAAATTTATATATAACGGTTTTTGGGGTCAAGGATTACGAATTTTTTATAAGAATTGAAAAACTATCAAACTGATTGCTTCTCGCTGAGTAAGGGAGGGGTAGCCATCTAATATCTCCGATTTTGTTTAGTTAGAGGGGGGGAGTACAATCTAGTATCACTGATTTTGTTTAAAATTGGTATATAGCAGTTTTTGGGGTCAAGGATTGCGAATTTTCAAAAATAATTGAAAAACTATAAAGTTGATAGCTTCCCGCTGAGTTGGGGGGTACAATCTAGTATCTTCGATTTCGTTCAAAATTGGTATATAGCGGTTTTTGGGGTCGAGGTTACGAATTTTCGATCAGAAATGAAAAACTATAAAGTTGATAGCTTCCGCTGAGTAGAGGGGGGTACCATTTAGTATTTCCGATTCGGTATAAAATTGGTATACATAAGTTTTTGGGATCGACGATTACGAATTTTTGATCAGATTTGGAAAAATATAAAGTTGATTGTTAGCTTCCCGCTGAGTTGGTGGGTACCATCTAGTATCTTCGATTTTGTCCAAAATTGGTATATAGTGATTTTTGGGGGTTGAAGGTTACGAATTTTCGAGCATAATCGAAAAACGATAAAGTTGATAGCTTCTCGCTGAGTCGAAGGGGGGGGGTACCATCTAGATCTTCGATTTCGTTAAAAATTCATATATAGCGGGTTTTGGGGTCAAGGAGTACGAATTTTTTATCAGAATTGAAAAACTATCATTGAAAAACTGTCAAATTGATAGCTTCTCGCTGAGTTAGGGAGGGGGGGCCATCTAGTATCTCCGATTTTGTTTAAAATTGGTATACAGCGGTTTTTGGTGTCGCGAATTACGAATTTTCGATCAGAATTGAAAAACTGTAAAGTTGATAGCTTCTCGCTTAATCCTCGACTCCAAAAACTGCTTTATACCAATTTTAAACAAAATCGGTGATAGTAGATGAAACCCCCCCAACTCAGCGAGAATCTATCAACTTTATAGTTTTTCAATTCTGATCGAAAATTCGTAATTCTCAACCCCAAAAACCACTATATCCCAATTTTGAACAAAATCGAAGATACTAGATGGTATCCACCAACTCAGCGGGAAGCTATCAACTTTGTTTTCGAAAATTCAAAATCCTTGACCCCAAAAACTGCTATGTACCAATTTTAAAGAAAATCGGAGATACTAAATGGTAACCCGCCTCAACTCAGCGAGAAGTAATTTTCGACCCAAAAAACCACTATATACCAATTTTGAACGAAATCGAAGATACTAAATGGTACCCACCAACTCAGCGGGAAGCTATCAACTTTATACTTTTTCAAACCTGATCGAAAATTCGTAATCGTCGATCCCAAAATCCTCTATATACCAATTTTATACAGAATCGGAGATACTAAGTGGTACCCCCCTCTACTCAGCGAGAAACTATCAACTTTATAGTTTTTCAATTATGATCGAAAACTCGTAACCTCGACCCCAAAAACCGCTATATACCAATTTTGAACGAAATCGAAGATACTAGATGGTACCCCCCAAATCAGCGGGAAGCTATCAACTTTATAGTTTTTCAATTATGATCGAAAATTCGTAACCTCGACCCCAAAAACTGCTATATACCAATTTTAAATAAAATCGATGATACTAGTTGGTACCCCTACAACTCAGCGAGAAGCTATCAACCTTACAGTTTTTCAATTCTGATCGAAGAAAGATACCAATTTTGAACAAAATCGAAGATACTAGATTGTACCCCCCCCCCTTCTCGCCAATTTCCGAAAAGAAATTTTGATAGCTTCCCGCTGAGTTTGATTTTGTTTAAAATTGGTTTATAGCGGTTTTTGGGGTCGAGGATTACGAATTTTCGATCAGAAATGAAAAACTATAAAGTTGATAGCTTCTCGCTGAGTAGAGGGGGGTACCATTTAGTATCTCCGATTCGGTATAAAATTGGTGTACATAAGTTTTTGGGATCGACGATTACGAATTTTCGATCAGATTTGGAAAAATATAAAGTTGATTGTTAGCTTCTCGCTGAGTTGGTGGGTACCATCTAGTATCTTCGATTTTGTCCAAAATTGGTATATAGTGATTTTTGGGGGTTGAAGATTACGAATTTTCGAGCAGAATCGAAAAACGATAAAGTTGATAGCTTCTCGCTGAGTCGAAGGGGGGGGGGTACCATCTAGATCTTCGATTTCGTTAAAAATTCATATATAGCGTGTTTTGGGGTCAAGGAGTACGAATTTTTTATCAGAATTGAAAAACTATCATTGAAAAACTGTCAAATTGATAGCTTCTCGCTGAGTTAGGGGGGGGGGGCATCTAGTATCTCCGATTTTGTTTAAAATTGGTATACAGCGGTTTTTGGGGTCGCGAATTACGAATTTTCGATCAGAATTGAAAAACTATAAAGTTGATAGCTTCTCGCTTAATCCTCGACTCCAAAAACTGCTATATACCAATTTTAAACAAAATCGGTGATAGTAGATGGAACCCCCCCAACTCAGCGAGAATCTATCAACTTTATAGGTTTTCAATTCTGATCGAAAATTCGTAATCCTCAACCCCAAAAACCACTATATCCCAATTTTGAACAAAATCGAAGATACTAGATGGTATCCACCAACTCAGCGGGAAGCTATCAACTTTCTTTTCGAAAATTCAAAATCCTTGACCCCAAAAACTGCTATGTACCAATTTTAAAGAAAATCGGAGATACTAAATGGTAACCCGCCTCAACTCAGCGAGAAGTAATTTTCGACCCCAAAAACCACTATATACCAATTTTGAACGAAATCGAAGATACTAAATGGTACCCACCAACTCAGCGGGAAGCTATCAACTTTATACTTTTTCAAACCTGATCGAAAATTCGTAATCGTCGATCCCAAAATCCTCTATATACCAATTTTATACAGAATCGGAGATACTAAGTGGTACCCCCCTCTACTCAGCGAGAAACTATCAACTTTATAGTTTTTCAATTATGATCGAAAACTCGTAACCTCGACCCCAAAAACCGCTATATACCAATTTTGAACGAAATCGAAGATACTAGATGGTACCCCCCAAATCAGCGGGAAGCTATCAACTTTATAGTTTTTCAATTATGATCGAAAATTCGTAACCTCGACCCCAAAAACTGCTATATACCAATTTTAAATAAAATCGATGATACTAGATGGTACCCCTACAACTCAGCGAGAAGCTATCAACCTTACAGTTTTTCAATTCTGATCGAAGAAAGATACCAATTTTGAACAAAATCGAAGATACTAGATTGTACCCCCCCCCTTCTCGCCAATTTCCGAAAAGAAATTTGATAGCTTCCCGCTGAGTTTGATTTTGTTTAAAATTGATTTATAGCGGTTTTTGGGGTCGAGGATTACGAATTTTCGATCAGGATTGAAAAACTATAATGTCGATAGATTCTCGCTGAGTTGGGGGGGTTCCATCTAGTATCACCGATTTTGTTTAAAATTGGTATATAGCAGTTTTTGGGGTCAAGGATTGTGAATTTTCGAAATGAAAGTTGATAGCTTCCCGCTGAGTTGGTGGGTACCATTTAGTATCTTCCATTTCATTCAAAATTGGTATATAGTGGTTTTTGGGGTCGAAAATTACTTTTCGCTGAGTTGGAGGGGCGTACCGTCTAGATCTTCGATTTCGTTCAAAATTCGTATATAGCGGTTTTTGGGGTCAAGGTTTACGAATTTTCGATCAGAATTAAAAAACTATAAAGTTGATAGCTTCTTGCTGAGTTGGGCGGGAGGGTACATTCTAGATATTCGATTTCGTTCAAAATTCATATATAGCGGTTTTTGCTGTCAAGGATTACGAATTTTTGATCAGTATTGAAAAGCTACAAAAATTGATGGCTCCTCGCTGAGTTAGGGAGAGGGGGACCATTTAGTATCTCCGATTTTGTTTAAAATTTGTATATAGCGATTTTTCGGGGTCGAGGATTACGAATTTTCGATCAGAATTGAAAAACTATAAAGTTGATAGCTTCTCGCTGAGTTCGGGGGGGGGGGGGGTACTATCTAGTATCACCGATTTTGTTTAAATTGGTATATAGCAGTTTTTGTGGTCGAGGATTACGAATTTTCGATCAGAATTGAAAAACTTTAAAGTTGATAGCTTCTCGCTGAGTTGGTGGGTACCATCTAGTGTCTTCAATTTCGTTCAAAATTGGTATATAGTGGTTTTTGGGGTCGAAAATTACTTCTCGCTGAGTTGAGGGGGGTTACCATTTAGTATCTCCGATTTTCTTTAAAATTGGTACATAGCAGTTTTTGGGGTCAAGGATTGCGAATTTTCGAAAAGAAAGTTGATAGCTTCCCGCTGAGTTGGTGGGTAGTATTTTCGATTTTGTTCAAAATTCTCTTCTCTCAAATTTCGGAAAAGAGAGTTGATAGCTTGCCGCTGAGTTGGATTTTGTTTGAAATTAGTTTATAGCGGTTTTTGGGGTCGAGTATTACGAATTTTCGATCAGAATTGAAAAACTATAAAGTTGATAGCTTCTCGCTGAGTTGGAGGGGTTCAATCTAGTATCACCGATTTTGTGTAAAATTGGTATATAGCAGTTTTTGGGGTCAAGGATTGCGAATTTTCGAAATGAAAGTTGATAGCTTCCCGCTGAGTTAGTGGGTACCATCTAGTATCTTCAATTTCGTTCAAAATTGGTATATAGTGGTTTTTGGGGTCGAAAATTACTTCTCGCTGAGTTGGGGGGGGGCGTACCGTCTAGATCTTCGCTTTCGTTCAAAATTCGTACATAGCGGTTTTTGGGGTCAAGGATTACGAATTTTCGATTAGAATTGAAAAACCATAAAATTTATAGCTTCTCGCTGAGTTGAGGGGGTTGGCGTACCGTCTAGATCCTCGATTTCGTTCAAAATTCGTATATAGCGGTTTTTGGGGTCAAGAATTACGAATTTTCGATCAGAATTGAAAAACTATAAAGTTTATAGCTTCTCGCTGAGTTGGGCGGGGGGGGGGGGGGGGTACATTCTAGATCTTCGATTTTGTTCAAAATTCATATATAGCGGTTTTTGGTGTCAAGGATTACGAATTTTCGATCAGAATTAAAAAACTATAAAGTTGATAGCTTCTCGCTTAGTTAGAGGGGGAGGTGTACAATCTAGTATCTTCGATTTTGTTCAAAATTGGTATCTAGCGGTTTTCAAGGTCGAGGTTACGAATTTTGTTTAAAATTGGTATATAGCAGTTTTTGGGGTCAAGGATTGCGAATTTTCAAAAAGAATTAAAAAACTATAAAGTTGATAGCTTCCCGATGAGTTGGGGTGTACCATCTAATATCTTCGATTTCGTTCAAAATTGGTATATAGCGGTTTTTGGGGTCGAGGTTACGAATTTTCGATCAGAATTGAAAAACTATAACGTTGATAGCTTCCCGCTGAGTAGAGGGGGGTACTATTTAGTATCTCAGATTCTGTATAAAATTGGTATATAGAGGTTTTTGGGATCGACGATTACGAATTTTCGATCAGATTTGCAAAAATATAAAGTTGATTGTTGGTTTCCCGCTGAGTTGGTGCGTACCATCTAGTATCTTCGATTTCGTTCAAAATTGGTATATAGTGATTTTTGGTGTGGAAAATCACTTTACGCTGAGTTGAGGGAGGTTACCATTTAGTATCTCCGCTTTTGTTTAAAATTAGTATATAGCGGTTTTTGAGGGTTGAGGATTACGAATTTTCGAGCAGAATCGAAAAACGTTAAAGTTGATATCTTCTCGCTGAGTCGGGGCGGTTTTTGGGGTCAAGGATTACTAATTTTTTATCAGAATTGAAAAACTATCAAATTGATAGCTTCTCGCTGAGTTAGGGAGGAGGGCCATCTAATATCTCCGATTTTGTTTAAAATTGGTATATAGCAGTTCTTGTGGTCGAGGATTACGAATTTTCGATCAAAATTGAAAAACTATAAAGTTGATAGCTTTTCGCTGAGTTGGGGGGTACCATCTAGTATCACTGATTTTGTTTAAAATTGGTATATAGCAGTTTTTGGGGTCAAAGATTGCGAATTTTCAAAAAGAATTGAAAAACTATAAAGTTGATAGCTTCCCGCTGAGTTGGGGGGTACCATCTAGTATCTTCGATTTTGTTTAAAATTAATATACAGCGGTTTTTGGGGTCGCGGATTACGAATTTTCTATCAGAATTGAAAAACTATAAAGTTGATTGCTTCTCGCTTAATCCTCGACTCCAGAATCTGCTATATACCAATTTTAAACAAAATCGGTGATAGTAGATGGAACCTTCCCAACCAACGAAATCGAAGACACTAGATGGTACCCACCAACTCATCGGGAAGCTATCAACTTTCTTTTCGAAAATTCGCAATCCTTGACCCCAAAAACTGCTATATACCAATTTTAAAGAAAATCGGAAATACTAAATGGTAACCCCCCTCAACTCAGCGAGAAGTAATTTTCGACCGCTATATACCAATTTTGAAGGAAATCGAAGATACTAGATGGTACCCACCAACTCAGCGGGAAACTATCAACTTTATAGTTTTTTGACCTCAAAAACTTTTTGACCCCAAAAACTGCTATATACCAATTTTAAATAAAATCGGTGATACTAGATGGTACCCCCCCCCCCAACTCAGCGAGAAGCTATCAACTTTATAGATTTTCAATTCTGATCGAATAAAGATACCAATTTTGAACAAAATCGAAGATACTAGATTGTACCGCCCCCCCTTCTCGCGAATTTCCGAAAAGAAAGTTGATAGCTTCCCGCTGAGTTGGATTTTGTTTAAAATTGGTTTATAGCGGTTTTTGGGGTCGAGGATTACGAATTTTCGATCAGAATTGAAAAACTATAAAGTTGATAGCTTCTCGCTGAGTTGGGGTGGTTCCATCTAGTATCATCGATTTTGTTTAAAATTGGTATATAGCAGTTTTTGGGGTCAAGGATTGCGAATTTTCGAAATGAAAGTTGATAGCTTCCCGCTGAGTTGGTGGGTACCATCTAGTATCTTCGATTTCGTTCAAAATTATTATATAGTGGTTTTTGGAGTCGAAAATTACTTCTCGCTGAGTTGGGGGGGGGGGGGCGTACCGTCTAGATCTTCGATTTCGTTCAAAATTGGTATATAGCGGTTTTGGGCGTCGAGGATTACGAATTTTCGATCAGAATTGAAAAACTATAAAGTTGATAGTTTCTCTCTGAGTTAGGCGAGGGGGTACATTCTAGTTGAGCTATCAACTATATACCAATTTGTATATAGCGGTTTTTGGTGTCAAGGATTACGAATTTTTGATCAGAATTGAAAAACTACAAAAATTGATAGCTCTTCGCTGAGTTAGGGAGGGGGGGCCATCTAATATCTCCGATTTTGTTTAAAATTGGTATATAGTGGTTTTTGGGGTCGAGGATTACGAATTTTCGATCAGAATTGAAAAACTATAAAGTTGATAGCTTCTCGCTTAGTTAGAGGGGAGGGGTACAATCTAGTATCTACGATTTTTTTCAAAATTGGTATCTAGCGGTTTTCGGGTTCGAGGTTACGAATTTTCGATCAGAATTGAAAAACTATAAAGCTGATAGCTTCTCGCTGAGTTGGGGGGGTACCATCTAGTATCACCGATTTTGTTTAAATTGGTATATAGCAGTTCTTGTGGTCGAGGATTACGAATTTTCGATCAAAATTGAAAAACTATAAAGTTGATAGCTTTTCGCTGAGTTGGGGGGTACCATCTAGTATCACTGATTTTGTTTAAAATTGTTATATAGCAGTTTTTGGGGTCAAGGATTGCGAATTTTCAAAAAGAATTGAAAAACTATAAAGTTGATAGCTTCCCGCTGAGTTGGGGGGTACCATCTAGTATCTTCGATTTCGTTCAAAATTGGTATATAGCGGTTTTTGGGGTCGAGGTTACGAATTTTCGATCAAAATTGAAAAACTATAAAGTTGATAGCTTCTCGCTGAGTAGAGGGTGGTACCATTTAGTATCTCCGATTCGGTATAAAATTGCTATATAGAGGTTTTTGGGATCGACGATTACGAATTTTCGATCAGATTTGAAAAAATAAAGTTGATTGTTAGCTTCCCGCTGAGTTGGCGGGTAACATCTAGTATCTTCGATTTCGTTCAAAATTGGTATATAGTGATTTTTGGGGGTTGAGGATTACGAATTTTCGAGCAGAATCGAAAAACGATAAAGTTGATTGCTTCTCGTTGAGTCGGGGGGGGGGGGTACCATCTAGATCTTCGATTTCGTTCAAAATTCATATATAGCGGTTTTTGGGGTCGAGGATTACGAATTTTGTATCAGAATTGAAAAACTATCAAATTGATAGCTTCTCGCTGAGTTGGGGGGGTACCATCTAGTATCACCGATTTTGTTTAAAATTGGTATATAGCAGTTTTTGGGGTCAAGGATCGCGAATTTTCGATCAGAATTGAAAAACTATAAAGTTGATAGCTTCTCGCTGAGTTGGGGAGTATCATCTAGTATCTTCGACTTCGTTCAAAATTGGTATATAGCGGTGTTTGGGGTCGAGGTTACGAATTTTCGATCAAAATTGAAAAACTATAAAGTTGATAGCTTCTCGCTGAGTAGAGGGGGGTACCATTTAGTATCTCCGATTCGGTATAAAATTGGTATTTAAAGGTTTTTGAGATCGACCATTACGAATTTTCGATCAGATTTGAAAAAATAAAGTTGATTGTTAGCTTCCCGCTGAGTTGGTGGGTACAATCTAGTATCTTCGATTTCGTTCAAAATTGGTATATAGTGATTTTTGGGGGTTGAGTATTACGAATTTTCGAGCAGAATTGAAAATCTATCAAATTTATAGCTTCTCGCTGAGTTGGGGGGGGGGAAGGGCGTACCGTCTAGATCTTCGCTTTCGTTCAAAATTCGTATATAGCGGTTTTTGGGGTCAAGGATTACGAATTTTTGATCAGAATTGAAAAACTATAAAGTTGATAGCTTTTCGCTTAGTTGGGGGGGGGGGGTATCAACTAGTATCACCGATTTTGTTTAAAATTGGTGTATAGCGACTCTTGGGGTCGAGGATTACGAATTTTCGATCAGAATTGAAAAACTATAAAGTTGATAGCTTCTCGCTGAGTTGTGGGGGTTTAATCTAGTATTACCGATTTTATTTAAAATTGGTATATAGCAGTTTTTGGGGTCAAGGATAGCGAATTTTCGAAAAGAAAGTTAATAGCTTCCCGCTGAGTTGGTGGGTACCATTTAGTATCTTCGATTTCGTTCAAAATTGGTATATAGTGGTTCTTGGGGTCGAAAATTACTTCTCGCTGAGTTGGGCAGGGCGTACCATCTAGATCTTCGATTTCGTGCAAAATTCATATATAGCGCTTTTTGGGGTCAAGGATTACGAATTTTCGATCAGAATTGAAAAACTATAAAATTCATAACTTCTCGCTGAGTTACGGGGGGCGGGCATGTAGTATTTCCGATTTTGTTTAAAATTGGTATATAGCGGTTTTGAAGGTCGAGGATTACGAATTTTCGATCAGAATTGAAAAACTATAAAGTTGATAGCTTTTCGCTGAGTCGGGGGGGGGGGGGGTAACATCTAGTATCACCGATTTTGTTTAAAATTGGTATATAACGGTTTTTGGGCTCGAGGATTACGAATTTTCGATCAGAATTGAAAAACTATAAAGTTGATAGCTTCTCGCTGAGTTGGGGGGGGGGGTACCATCTAGTATCACCGATTTTATTTATAATTGGTATATAGCAGTTTTTGGGGTCAAAAAGTTTTTGAGGTCAAAAAACTATAAAGTTGATAGCTTCCCGCTGAGTTGGGGGGTACCATTTAGTATCTCCGATTCTGTATAAAATTGGTATATAGAGGATTTTGGGGTCGACGATTACGAATTTCTTTTCTTTCGAATCTAGATGGTACCCTCCCCCTTGACTCAGCGAAAAGCTATCAACTTTATAGTTTTTTAATTCTGATCGAAAATTCGTAATCCTCAACCCCCAAAACCGCTATACACCAATATAAATTTTATAATTTTTCAATTCTCATCGAAAATTCGTAATCCTTGACCCCAAAAAGCGCTATATATGTATTTTGAACAAAATTGAAGATCGATGGTACGCCCCGCCCAACTCAGCGAGAAGTAATTTTCGACCTCAAAAACCACTATATATCAATTTTGAACAAAATCGAAGATACTAGATGGTACCCACCAACTCAGCCGGAAGCTATCAACTTTCTTTTCAAAAATTCGCAATCCTTGATCCCAAAAACTGCTATATACCAATTTTAAACAAAATCGGTGATACTAGATGGAACCCCCCCAACTCAGCGAGAAGCTATCAATTTTATAGTTTTTCAATTCTGATCAAAAATTCGTAATCCTCGACCCCAAAAACCGCTATAAACCAATTTTAAACAAAATCCAACTCAGCGAGAAGCTATCAACTTTCTTTTCGGAAATTCGCGAGAAGGGGGGGGTACAATCTAGTATCTTCGATTTTGTTCAAAATTGGTATCTAGAGGTTTACGGGGTCGAGGTTACGAATTTTCGATCAGAATTGGAAAATTATAATGTTGATAGATTCTCGCTTAGTTGGGGGGGGGGTACTATCTAGAATCACCGATTTTATTTAAAATTGGTATATAGCAGTTTTTGGGGGCAAAAAGTTTTTGAGGTCAAAAAACTATAAAGTTAATAGCTTCCCGCTGAGTTGGGGGGTACCATCTAGTATCTTCGATTTCGTTCAAAATTGGTATATAGCGGTTTTTGGGGTCGAGGTTACGAATTTTCGATCAGAATTGAAAAACTATAAAGTTGATAGCTTCTCGCTGAGTAGAGGGGGGTACCATTTAGTATCTCCTATTCTGTATAAAATTGATATATAGAGGTCTTTGGGGTCGACGATTACGAATTTTCAATCAGGTTTGAAAAAATATAAAGTTGATAGCTTCTCTCTGAGTTGGTGGGTACCATCAAGTATCTTCGATTTCGTTCAAAATTGGTATATAGTGGTTTTTGGGGTCGCAAATTACTTCTCGCTGAGTTGAAGAGGGTTACTATTTAGTATCTCCGATTTTGTTTAAAATTGGTATATAGCAGTTTTTGGGATCAAGAATTGCGAATTTTCGAAAAGAAAGTTGATAGCTTCCCGCTGAGTTGGTGAGTACCATCTAGTATCACTGATTTTGTTTAAAATTCGCAATCCGCGACACCAAAAACCGCTGTATACTTATTTTAAACAAAATCGGAGATATTAGATGACACCGCCCTCCCTAACTCAGCGAGAAGCTTTCAATTTTATAGTTTTTCAATTCTGATAAAAAATTCGTAATCCTTGATCCCAAAAACCGCTATATATGAATTTTGAATGAAATTAAAGATCTAGATGGTAACCCCCCTCGACTCAGCGAAAAGCTATCAACTTTATAGTTTTTCAATTCTGATCGAAAATTCGTAATCCTCGACCTTCAAAACCGCTATATACCAATTTTAAACAAAATCGGAAATACTACATGCCCGCCCCCCCGTAACTCAGCGAGAAGTTATGAATTTTATAGTTTTTCAATTCTGATCGAAAATTCGTAATCCTTGACCCCAAAAAGCGCTATATATGAATTTTGAACGAAATCGAAGATCTAGATGGTACGCCCCGCCCAACTCAGCGAGAAGTAATTTTCGACCCCAAGAACCACTATATACCAATTTTGAACGAAATCGAAGATACTAGATGGTACCCACCAACTCAGCGGGGAGCTATCAACTTTCTTTTCGAAAATTCGCTATCCTTGACCCCAAAAACTGCTATATACCAATTTTAAATAAAATCGGTGATACTAGATTGAACCCCCCCAACTCAGCGAGAAGCTATCAACTTTATAGTTTTTCAATTTTGATCGAAAATTCGTAATCCTCGACCCCAATAACCGCTATACATCAATTTTAAACAAAATCGGTGATACTAGTTGATACCCCCCCCCCCCTCCCAACTCAGCGAGAAGCTATCAACTTTATAGTTTTTCAATTCTGATCAAAAATTCGTAATCCTCGACCCCAGAAACCGCTATATATCAATTTTAAACAAAATCGGAGATACTAGATGCCCCCCTCCCTAACTCAGCGAGAAGCTATCAATTTTATAGTTTTTCATTCTGATCAAAAATTCGTAATCCGTGACACCAAAAACCGCTATATATGAACTTTGAACGAAATCGAAGATCTAGATGGTTACCCCCCCCTCAATTCAGCGAGAAGCTATCAACTTTATAGTTTTTCAATTCTGATCGAAAATTCGTAATCCCCGACCCCAAAAACCGCTATATACCAATTTTAAACAAAATCGGAGATACTAGATGCCCCCCCCCCTAACTCAGCGAGAATCTATCAATTTTATAGTTTTTCAAATCTGATCGAAATTCGTAATCCTCGACCCCAAAAACCGCTATATACTAATTTTGGACAAAATCGGAGATATAGTCCAATTTTTTGATGAGCGGACTGATGTCATTTTTTTGGATCCTATTTGATACCTTGTTTTAGACAGCGACAATAAATATGTAAAAAAAGTCAAGTCGTTGATTTTTTCAACTGTTAGTTCAAAATGACAAAAACAAATTATTTGACATGCGAACTGTTGACAACAAAGAAATACGTTCGCAGAGGCAAAGAAGACGTCAGTCCGCTAATCAAAAAATTGGACTATACTAGATGATGCTACTCCCCCCCCCCCCTGGGAGCTTTCAACTTCATAATTTTTGAAATCTGGTCGAAAATTTTAAATCCTTACCCCCCCTCCACTGATTTTTTTGTGCGCATTTATCCAACTCTACCAACTAACTATTAACCCTCTAAGACACTCCCCACGAACGTAACTTTTTTTAAAAATTAGACACTTTAAGTTGGTCGTGACACGTACGATATGTCCAGCGGTATACATGAAATTTTCCGGCTCGAATATTTGTCTTCTACATTTTATTAGCATGTATTTCTATCTTGCTTTCTTTGGTTCGGCCGCTCGTCTATTGATTTTTGGACTCCCGTCGGCAAAATTCGCTGCATATATATTATCATAGTGTCACGTTAGCAACATGTCGCAGATGCTATAGTACGTAGGTTAGCGTCATGTTTGAAAAAGCTCAACGATAGACGGCAGAGATTGGACTTTGATATCTGTATTCAAGCGGAAGTCTTTGCTTTTGTACAGATAAACGGAAGACAGAATATTACGCTATGACCAACTTAAAGTGTCTATTGTTTTTTCACGGAAACTATAACGCACACCACACGTTATAAAAATAAGGTCATTATTATTTTACCTACATGGTTATTTACGCATTCTGACCATATTATTACCTAGACTTTACCTTTCTAAACAAAATTTAGAAATAACTATTTATTTGAAAGATTACTCAGAATTAATAAATAATATTTATATTTTATTATTTATTAATTAAATAAACACTCTGTACATAAAGTTTGTGTGCACATAAAATAGAATCAAAAAATCCAATTAAAACCGCATTGCGATATGTCAAAGCGTTTCTGAGCTACGGGGTGATTCTCAAAAATGTGCGTTTCTAAAAACCCTCTACAACTTTTTTATTTGTAAAGATAGAGATTTTCATAAAAATATTTTTTGAAGATTTTTTAAGGACAAATCTACCTGTTTCACCGATTTTGTCTTGAAGCCTTTAGTTCACGAGATATAACACAAAGTTACATTTTTTTAAATGGAATACCCCAATTTAAAAAAAAAATATATTTTTGTAATAAAATATCCTGTTAAACGATGTGTCATACACCTATTTTTATTAAGTAGTTAAACAATTATCTGCAATATTTAATAACTACCATAGTAGGCTGTGTTTAACTCTGACCTATGCAGTTTTAGGGTATCTCTCTAGGTAGCTATGATCAAATAAAAACAATTGCCATGATAAACGAGCCCAAGTGTCAAAAGTGGCGTCTTCGTCAAGATATAAAAATGTTTGAAAACTTTGAAAAGTACGACATGATAAAATGTTATGTTGAAAGTGACGAAAATCGACAGACGGCGTTAAATCTATATTTCCAGAGATATCCGGAAAGAACGCAACCTAGCTCAAAAATATTTTTGAAGTTAAAACTTCATCTACAAGAATACGGATCCTTTACAATACCGCAGCCTAGGAAGTATAGAAGCCTAGCCAGAGATAGAGAGTTGGAAGAACTAACGGTTCTAGGAGAAATAGAAATTAACCCGAATACTTTCACCAGGGCTATAGAGGGAAACACTAGAATTCCACGCAGCAATGCCGTTCGGGTGCTTAAAAAACACAAGTTTAGGCCCTATCGACCCCTACGGGTGCACCAATTGCGACAACGAAAATTTGCTCCAAGACGTGCATTTTGCAGGTGGTACCTAAATAAAAGCCAAGAAAACCACGATTTTACCAGAAAAGTTATTTGGACGGATGAGGCAACGATTTCTAGTGATGGAATATTCACCAGGTATACCTGCTATTACTGGAAACAGCAAAATCCCCATATTATGGTGGAACAAGCGAATCAGGGAAGGTTCAGTTTTAAGGTATGGGTAGGCATCTACAGAGGACAAATTATTGGGCCATAAATACCAACAAATTTTAGAAGAGCAGGTGATTCCGTTTATCGACAATTTGCCACTTCAGCAAAATATTGATCTATACTTTCAACATGACGGTGCACCTCTTCACAATACACGAGACATTACTAATTTGCTAAATATTGTGTTTGCCGAAAACTGGATCGGAAATAAAGGTCCTATATATTGGCCCCCCAGGTCTTCAGACCTGACCCCTTGTGACTTCTTTTTGTGGGAGAGAGTCAAAGACCTTGTATTTCGAAATCGCCCAACTACTAGAAGGGAATTGGAAGAGGCACTTCGTACTGCATTCCGGCAGCTTCGTGCGGTAGAACTTCTTAATGCAGAAAATAGCGTCAAGAGAAGATGTAGGATTGTTTACAAAAAACGGCCGTCAATTTGAGCATTTGTTTTAGAATTAATGAAAATTGTTAGATGTAGATTTTAGGTGTTACATAATTTAATTAATCAAAATTTTAAATGAAAACTTTTAATAATTTTATTTTTGTTTATTATTTTAGGGTTGGTAATTATAGTAAACTAGAAGTTAAAGTTCGAGGTTGCTGTGTCCCCTCGTGTCGTAGCCAACTTGATTTTGTATGAAAAGAAAAAAAATTATTTACACATTTAGGGCGCGCACAGCGCCTACTATGGTAAATATCAAAATATGCAAATATCTTTTAAACTATTTAATAAAAATAGGTGTATGGCACATCGTTTGACAGAAAATTTTATTAGAAGACTGATTTTTTAGAAAAATTGGGGGTATCCCATTTAAACAAATATAACTTTGTGTGATATCTCGGGAATTAAAGGCTTTAAGAGAAAATCGGTGAAACACGTAGATTTGTCTTTAAAAAATCTTCAAAAAATGTTTTAATGAAAATCTCTATCTTTACAAATAAAAAAGTTGTAGAAGGCCTTTAAAATCGCACATTTTTGAGAATCACCCTGTAGCTCAGAAACGCTTTGACATATCGCAATGCGGTTTTTATTTTTCGACTTTTCTTGAAAATCGAGCCCGTAACATGTATATTAGTTTTGGGCCAACTATGCTGCAAAAGCCCAAAGCTATAGAGGACCCTCGAATTTGGATCACCCTGTACAGTGCTGAAAATGGACAAAATATGTCATATTTACACCAATATTGTACAGAAATAACAAAAAAAATCAAAAACTACCACTAGAGACACCTAAATTTATCCTTTATCTTTAAAACGATACCGTTTTTTTAGCGAAGACTATTATTCAAACATGAAATGAATAAAAGAGCTGCCACGCACAAGTCTAGCGGGTTAGAATTTGGTTGAATAAAATAATCGAAAAACACGTCGACTGAGATTTTTAATTTCCTTTAATTATGCTATCTTGGATTTTGTCTATGTCATTTAGTTTACGAGGCATGGCATTTTTAATTTTTTTATAAATAGGAAACCCTGCATATTTTGCAATTTTTGAACTCTGCAAACAATTCTCTCTTCAGCAATACCACACAGTAGGATCTATCTTTTACGATAATCAAGATATTTTTATCTAAATCTGTATGGAAAACTTCGATATTCATTCAAATATCCCCCGTAAAACAGGGCATAGACAACAATTCCATGCAAGTTTAATCTTAAAAACCATAAGAGATAGAGTGTTAGTGTGTGGTATTGTCAAAAAGATAATTTTTTTTACAATTGAAAAATGTCAAACTATAAAAGGTGTCCTATTTAAAAAAAAAATATTTTTTTGTCATACCTCGTAAACAAAACGACATCAAAAAATCCAAGATAGCCTGATTAAAGAAAATTAAAAATCTCAGTTGACCTGTTTTTGTTTTTTTTTATAAAACCAAATTCTAACCCACTAGAAGCACCGTTCCGTTTAACGAATCCACCCTGTATATTTATTTATATATTACTATACGGTTTTTTTTTGGGAGGGGGGCTAGACTAGAGCAATTTAAGTGACATCCAGTAGACGTTAGTATTTTATTAGTCTTTAATTGCGTTCACGCGAAATCCAGTTACTTCCCCTTGTTCCTCGCAACTGCCCCTGGATTTTTTTGGGGCTCTATAACACTGGTTTCCAAGTAGTTATTAAAGTATGGTGGAATATCGCAAATATTGGGTCCCTTAGTGTGTGGCCTTTTCTATAAAGTTGAGACCTCGGACAGAATCAACGGTCGTGTCGCTAATGTTATTATCTCTTTTTTTTTTAGAAAGATGCATTTTACCTTAGTTGCACCTTAACTCGAACTCCGCTTTTTGATTTTTTATATTATTGCCTCTTATATAGAAAGCTTTGATCAGCCACGTTCTTCCACATTCAAAAATAGCTCGTCAATTTGAAAGTAGGTACTGGCCAGTGTGAAAAAGGCGACTGAGAAAAAAGGCTAAAACTGGCAATATTTGACATGTATTCTGGCATTGACCTATATATGTATCCACCCTGTATAGACAGCAGACTGTCTTACTAAGCGAGGCAGGGATAGCTGTAGGCCTCAAAACCGAATGCGTACACGGTCGGCCTACAAAATACCCTGCTTTTAAACATCTACCTGTTGTGGGGCACGTGCTCCAATTGTATAGAGTAGGGTCAATAGTATAGTTATTTTAAGTTTTTCCAATCACGAATTAAATGGAATTGTCAATGTCATTGTCAAAAAGTGGTGTAATTCGTTATACGTATGTAGTACATACAACATTTAATAATTATATTCAACTAAAATTTCAGTTGCCTGAAACACTAAAATTAATAGAATTTTTCAGTAAAAAAGAAAGTCGCGAGTCGATTAAATCCGTTGACGCGTGGCTCAGTATCAAGCGCGGATTTAGGGAAAAGGACGATGATTGCCCCCCCCCTCCTGGACTTCAATTTTTTACAAAAACACTACAGATATCAAAAAGTCCTGCTCAAATGATAAAAGTTTTATTAGTTTTGGGCAGCATTTTACCTGGTATTTTTAGTGTAATTCAGATTTTTTAAACATACATTTTTTAAACATACAATTCCTTTCCTTAGATTTGAAGCTAGGTCCACCCTTATGGATAGTAATAAATATCCAAATTTTACTTTCTTTTTAACTAAGATAATTAAAAATTAAAAATATTTGTGTGATTCTTTTTTTACAATGTACTTCAATATTGGTATATGTGTAAGTAGTGGTTTTTGGAATAGTATATTTTAAATTTTCATTAAGGTTTTAAAAATTATGAAGTTACCAGCTCCCCGTCAATTTCGTTTAAAATACCATTTCTTGCAATTTAATTCAAATATATAAAAATGTAAGAATTTTTAAGCTACAAACTAAAAAGTTGAAAAGATATTTTCCATACCTTTTCAGTTTATCGAAGCGAAACATTTTTTTTTTAAACAAACGAAAGATGGCTGTGGCACTGTAAATCTAACGAAAAAACAAGAGTTTTTTGTACTTTAGTGCAAAATAAACTTCCAGAATTTCTATTGCTCACACAGAGGGTGGAACCTAGGACGACGCCGTTTCGTTCTTATTAGGGACCCATCAGCTAGGTGTACCACAATCACAGAGAATTCCGAAGCGGAAGAAATCCTGTCTGTGAGCAATCGAAATTCAGGAAGTTCATTTTGCACCGAAGTACAAAATCTCTTGTTTTTTAATTTTTTTATTGTTCAGGAGTGCAAAAATAGTAGTTTTCACAACTAGTGGCTAGACTAGTGCTTTTTTTACAATCGTCGCGAGTTGTTAACACTATTTTTTTTTATTACCTTTATCAAAAACCCCAAGGAAAACAGGAAAATACTTTTAAAAATCTCGGAAAGCAGTTCTCGCAACACACAAAAAATATTTTTATTACTCTTTTGCACAAAATTAATGCTGACACATTAAATGGCCAACAGAAAGATATGGCGCAAAATTTGAAAACGAAGTAGTCGGGGGTGAAGTAAATGCTTTTGTTCTATTATTTTTGGATGTTTTTTTCCCATTTTTGTATGCCTTTTTCGTTTTTTCAATTTTTCGATAATCGTAGATAGTTTTTACAACTAAAGGCTAAAATAGCGAGCGCAGCAAATTATTTAAAAACGTAAATAAAAAAAGCACAGTTTAGCCGCGAGTGGTTAACACTATTTTTTTTAATACCTTTATCAAAAAATCCAAGAAAAACAGGAAATACTTTTAAAAATCTCAAACGAAGATCACTTCTCACAACACACCATCTTTACACTATAAATCAAGTCGGCTGGTAAATGAAATAACAATGGTTTCCATAGCGATGTGCCTTTTTACTCGGTGACGTTCATTGTTGCGATATTTTAATCGTTGATAGTTTAATATTTTGACGATGTTTTTAAATAATTTTTTTGTAAATACTTGGTGAAATCTGGCGGAAATGGCTTAATTTTTAGCTAAGAATAATTAGACTTTTTCAATATTACTATTTTTCGTTATTTCTCTTTAATTTTGGCTGAAAAACGGACACAAATATTTTTTGTACCCGTGAAGAAAAAAAAGTTTTTTTGCATCGGTAACCAAAAAAGCCATGCTTTAGTTATCTGCAGACAGTTACTAAAATCATGTTTTTGATGAAGGTATAAAAAAATATTATTTACAACTTTAGCCATTCCATCGCATCCACTACTTAAATCCGGAGAATACAACCAAATAATTTTGTCACACTGTTGGGGCTGGAAAAGACTGCCGTTTGATTTTTTAAAAGACGTGTGTTTTAAAATAAAAACCAGGTTAATTTACGAGACATTTTGTTTTAGTTTTCCTAGAATGGCTGACTTGCGACTAAACTGTGTTTTTTCGCGGTTTTGAATCAATCGCTGCGCATGCGCTCGTTATTTAAAACCACTTCTTCAAAAGGGACTTTTTATAATGTACAAAGATCATTACAATTTACAAGGATGCAAAGATTTCTATAAATTATAACTCACTGTTAATATGCCACAGTTCCAACTTATATTTTATAAACAAGTAAACAAGAATAAATTTAAAAATGTGATAACTAAGACTCTATAAACTGGGTTAATATACAAAGTCTAATATAAATGATGCATGATAATGATATAAATGAGAATGATAATAAGAAATATACTAAACAAAAAGCCCAATAAAGGGGGTTTCAAAACTCGACAGTTTTTCAAAAAAAAAATACATCAAACCTCAGTTTCAGCTACGGATGTCGAATTTTTACGTTTTATAGGTGCAGTTTACCAACAAACTTTGGTTTAACAGTTACCGGCGGTTTGGGTGTGGGTTAAACTTCAGTTTAATAGTTATCGAAAAATTCTATCCTCAAAATAATTATTAAAAATTTGATGATGACAAAATTATTGACATTTTCGAAGCACCAAGAAGACCAAAAATTACTCGTTCTAGAAGGAGGAGCACGACGATGTGGATTTTAAAAAGAGGTTTGGATTATCTAAAGAGACATGCGAAATAGTGTACAAGGAAATTCGAGCAAATGCGTCACTCTTTTTTGACTCGACGCAATCCTTATTTTGATTTGCTAGCCTCACTAGTAGATCTATTTTCTCGTGAGAAAAATTACCGGCTCGTTTATTAATTTTTAAAATTTTCAAGATTTTTTATTTTATGACGTTTACAAAAAAAAAGTAAGATTATCAACAGCTCTTCTTTTCTTCCTGGCCGTGATTTAACTGCGGCGACTTATAAAATTGAGTTACTTGTTTACCAATAGTTTAATCCAAAGATTAACTGAAGTTTAAACTTTTTATTTTAATCTTATAAAAAAAAAAATTTTGCTGTCTCTATACCCAAGTAGCACAAAGACGCATCAAAGACGTCCATAGAATGTCCGCTTAGGACATTCGGACGTCCTTGGGACGTCCATTTTAGGACTTTCGACGTCTTAAGGACGTCTTTAGGACATATTTTGTTACAAAACCAGATGTCCAAAGGACGTACGTTCCAGTACCTCTTAAGGATGTTGGCACAAATCTGAGACGTTTCTTGGACAGCTCCAGGACATTTTTGGTATTGTTTTAGAGACATCTTGAACGATTTAAGACGTATTTAGTAAATTTGCAATCGGACTTCTCCAGGACATATTTGGGATATTAAACTAACGATTATGATAGTAAAAGTTTATGAGTAGAGGGTGATCGGTTATAAGTGTTCCCTAAGATAACTTTTTTTCTAATAGCCGCAGAAGAACCAAACAAAAACTGGGGGAAAGGGTATTTTATAGGGACCTCAAAATCATTAATAAAAATTATTCAGTCCGAATAGTATACAGGGTGTAACAAAAAGATATTTTTTTTCTTATGGAACACTCTATATATTTTGACCCTGCCAAATTCTTCTGAAAATTAGCTTTTTAAAAATACCATTTAGTATGGGTCTGCATGTAAAATACTCATATTATTGTATTATAATAAAACCTTAGTAATTTATGACGCCCTGCTTTCAAAACGCCGCTTTTTTGTTTTTCACAGACTATTATTTGAAAAGTTAAGTAAGTTCTAGTTTGAGAGCTTTTTGATTGTTGTAATTATGCATTATTATGTATGGCCTACTTTGGTTTAATTATAATACAATAAAATAGCAATTAATTAATATCTAATTCAAATTCAAATATATCAAAAACGGTCACAGGCAGACCAATACTATATGGTATTTTTGAAAAGGTAATGGAAAATTCAAAAATGTCAAAGTATATAGAGGTTCCGAAAGAAAAAAAAACTTCTTGTTACACCCTGTATATTATTTTAACTGATTAATTTTTATTAATAATTTTCCCTATAAAATATTCTTTCACTCAGTTTTTGTTTGATTCTTCTGCGTCTGCTAGAAAAAAAGTTATCCCAGGGAACACTTATAACTGATCACCCTGTACATTCATATAAACATATTTATAAAGTAAACTTTCCAAAAGTCAAATCATACAAAATTTTAAAACTAGCTCCCCACTAAGCACAAATGAAAAAAAATGGTGCTAGAAAGCACGGATAGTCCACCATACAATCAATTATTTTATGTTGAAAGAAAATGAAAATATCGCGAAAACTGTAGCTTTGAAAGATTTTAACCTTATGACAAAATTTTTGGATAACATTTACGAAAACCAAAACCATCAATAGCTGCTTTACTCCTAAACTTATGATTTTTTTAAAAATATATTTTAACTTTTTTTCAAATAACTCGGAAACTAAACCTCCCACCAATTTGGACTTTAAAACAAAAAAAAAATTGTAGTCCATATTCGTAGAAACTTAAATTTGAAAACCGTATATCCATACTTGCTTTTGTTCCAAAGTTACAATCAATTTTTTATATATTTTATACCCCTTTTCCCCCCTTTAACACCCCACTACCCTACGCAAAAGTTAATCAGTTCATGGTCAGCCGATAGAGGATTTTTGTACCAAATTTCTTTAAAATCGATTAAGGCGTTCTTGAGTTATCGTGTATACAGGCAGACACCAGGGGCTCTATTCTGGGCGTAACAGAACGATCATACCCTGAGAAGTGATCAATCGCACAAAAGTCATTCGAACGACGCACGGTGGTCGATTTTCAGGAAAACGCGGACATAAATGGAAAAATTAAAAAATTCAAAATGTATCTAAATTTGCCCCTATATGATTGTCAAGATACTAGGCGAATAGTTGGGTAAAGAATAAACTATGCTTTTTACGAGTTTGACATTACGGTCGCGATTCTTCAGAAACGACAGAAAATCTCATCCATCAGAATTCTGGAAAGTGGCGATTTTTACTTATCGCCTCATTTAAAATAAAAACACAGCAACAGTTATGTTCTCACAAGAACACCTGTACCTTATATTTTTCTTAGATTTTCATTTTGCTAGCTTTGCATTAATTAGTTTATAAGTATATGTGAAACATCATAATTAGGTTGTTGTATTCTAGCTTTGCTACCGCTTGTACGAAATAAAAGTTTTTAAAAAAATTAAATTTCCGAGATCATTCGAAAACTGGCGCAGTCGGTAGGATAATCGACCGCCAGCGGACAACAATTGCACATCGTGCGGAAAAGTAACCGTTTTCGTGTTAACGATTAGTGGTGGAACGAGCCTACAAGAAGAACTAAAATTTCGGGAAAGTGGTGTTGTAAAAGTGGTGAAAAAACCAAGACAACAACACTATTATAGGCGATTTATCAAAGATTTTGCAAAAATTACTAAACCTCTGACAATATGTCTCAAAAAAAATCCATACAGACTATCGCCATTTATTTTGGCTGTGTAACCTTAGGGTTAAAATTAGAAGAATATGATTTCGAAATTATACATAAAAAAGGCAAACAAAATACCAATGCCGACGCACTGTCACGCATTCAGTTAAACGCATTAGAATCGGAGTCTGTTATCAATTCTCCGGGAGACATTGATTCTGATATTTCTAAATTTTTAAGCAAAGACTTTGATCCAAACGCACTTTCTTCGGAACTAGTTTCTGATTACCTGCAAACCATAAATAACGGAAAACCGAAAATAAACATAACTTCAAATGTGCAAATTAAACCACCAGATCAAGCGCCTCATCCGACCCTACAAGATCCAAATCTACAAAACATAAATCAAAATCAAAACTGTAATACTGTCCACACTACGAACGCCGATCAGAATTATTTTGTAATGACATTGCTTGATGAAATAATCAATAATAAAACCAATCAAATTATTGTTAATCAATCACCATATGAAACGTACGTTAAAATCGATAAAGAAGATTTGGACGGCAATAAAATTATAAAAACCACCTTACCAGCAAGTGTCTCGCATATTGTAACATTTTTAAAGGAATATTTGTCAAAATCAGCAATGCATATATATTTTCAGTCCAAAAATCTTAGAGTTTATTTTCAACAGGCCACTAAATTAATAAATAACGTTAAAGAAGAGGAAAGGACAATGTTAATAAAATATAAACACGAAGGCAAAACTAACCATCGTGGCATCGAAGTAACTCTCAAATTTTTGAGAACCAATTATTATTGGAAATCTTTAAAATACGATGTGACAAATTATATAAATAATTGCCAAAGATCCAAATACCATCGCAAACCCCCTGATCAACCTTTAGTTCTTACCGAAACTCCGAGTAAACCTTTTGAAATAGTTCATATTGACACATTTATTATGGGAAATCAAAAACTTTTAACATTAATAGATACATTCTCAAAGTTTGCGCAAGCATTACCTTACCACGGAAATGCCATCTCATGTTGCGATCAATTAATAAAAATGTTTTATTTTATGGGAGTTCCGAAATTATTGTTTCAGATAACGGATCAGAATTTCGAAACGAGCTGGTTAATGGATTATTAAAAGCTCATAAAATAAAAATACGTTTTACTACACCTCATCACCATGAATCAAATTCTCCTGTCGAACGCCTACATTCTACGCTGATCGAACATATTCGACTCTTACGCGACGCAGACCCCAACGCGGAAGTTACTAATTTAATGCCATACGCACTTATTGCCTATAACAGCACCATACACTCCAGTAAAAATTTTACACTTTTTGAACTTGTCCACGGACACACAGATGCGAGGGATCCAATGAATTTAGTTGCTTCACATGTTTACACCGAATACATCCATAATCATAAAACCAAAATTGAAGCCCTTTATAATAAAATTTCGGATAAAACCAAAGAAACAAAAAAAAATAATTGATAAAATAAACCAATCGAAAACTAAACAAAAATTAGTTATCCGATCGCAAGTATACAAGAAAACTGAACAGAGATCGGGTAAAATGAAAAATAAACTTGTAGGGCCTTTTACGTTGACGCAAATTTTAGAAAACAATAAAATCGAAATCAAAAACCCCAAAAACAAACGCAAAGAAGTTATCCACATTAATGAAAATAAAATAGTACCCATTGTTACAGATGGGCCTGGACAATCTACGGAACCAGCGCCAGCGTCAAGTTCAACGACTTGAACAACCACCCTGGAATTTTGCCTTTCAAGCTAGGAACAGCCAAAATTGTTACGAATCAATGGTCCTTTATTCAAACAATTGATCTACAACCAATAATAACAGAGTTTAATTCTCTTCAAAATCACACCAATATATTATCTTCCCACTTAAAAAATTATAGCGAGTATTTTCGGGAATATTTGAATTCTTTACTACCTCTGCATGCTATAGAAAGACGCATTACGACATTATAAATTCAAATATTTCCTTACGAATTCAAAAGTAGACAAAAACGTGGCTTATTTAACCCATTGGGTACATTTATTAAGAGCATCACTGGAAATCTAGACCAAACGGATGCCGAAAAATTTAATGAAAAAATAAAAATTTTGCAATCTAACCAAAATACATTAAAAATTGACTCAATCAATTGAATTACTCTCTTGAAAGGAACCATTAATAAGTTTAGAACCATGATGTCCAATGTAAGTCATAACCAAATAATCTTAAAATCGCGTATTTTACAGACTAAGAGCGCTGTTAAACGATCAGACATTCATAACATGCAGTTCCACGAGTACATCCAAACGTTTATTATTATTAATCAAATAACATTAATATATCAATCGATTTATAATATATTGGATAAAATTGAAATAGCCTTAACGTTCTCGAAAATTAACACTCTTCATAACTCTATTATTGATCCAAATGAATTACTTGCAAAAATTCAAAAAATAAGTAAATATCTTCATAATGAAGACTCGCTGCCTATACAGGGTGTCTCAAAAAATATACTAAAAAAACGTATCAATATTATAATTTGTTCCCATTACCAATTCCCAATAATCAATCCTTTCTGGTCAACCTACCCCACAAACCCTACCTAGCACTTGGCGAATCCAGATATGTATACCACGACGAAAAATGGGAAGAAGTCCAAACAAACGAATTCATCTGCAAGAACACCCACACTCGCACCATTGAGGAACATCCACCATGTGCTGTACAGCTTCTAAAGTTTCAATTAAATAACACCACTTGTCACCCGTTCGTTATCCACCTACACAACAATTATTTTACCAGAGTTTCAGAAGGTAAATGGATAATAACCACACCAGTCAATACAATTACCAAAATCAATTGTGGCAATTCCGAATCCAACAAACTACTCTTTGGTTCCTATCTAATGGAGGTAAAGATCTTCAAGACATGATATTTCCAATATATGTGACAAAAGCCAGTTTTTGGACTATTTTTCTATATATGATATTAGTTATTAGTATTTGCTATATGTTAATCAATAGATTTTTAATTAGAATTAGGAAAACAGAAGTAACCGAAGATTCTAATAAAATGTTTTGAAATCAAGTCCTTCAGACTGTGCTTTCAACTAGCGCGGGAGGAGTTATGTTCTCACAAGAACACCTGTGCCTTATATTTTTCTTAGATTTTTATTTTGTTAGATTTGCATTAATTAGTTTGTAAGTATATGTGAAACATCATAATTAGGTTGTTGTATTCTAGCTTTGCTACCGCTTGTACGAAATAAAAGTTTTTTAAAAAATTAAATTTCCGAGATCATTCGAAAACTCAACCTTCATATTTATTCTAACGTTGTAAGAGAAACTGCCTCATTTTTTTTATTAACATTTTGTAAATTTAATATTTTAAAGATATTCTGCAGGACTATTTTATCGCGGAGCTAAATTATTACTACGCGTACCAATAAACGTCGAAAATTCTCACCATGTAAAAGAAAAGACAGAATTTGTGTGACTTTTCTGAACAGTGACAGCAAAATATTCCATGGCTATCTATGGCTTTGTATGTTAAAATTTTAAAAGGTTTGTTTACACATAAAAATATTTAAGGATTATTAGCATATAGTCCTGACAAAAAAGGATTAAGTGTAAATTTGTGTTTAAAATGTAAGGGCGAGATTTTCTGACGGTTTTTGAAGAATCGCGACCAAAGTATCAGTATTCAACATTAAATTTCAAATAGAAAACCCAAAGTATGACAGTATTCAACTGTTAATATCTCGAAAATAGTTGAAGATCGACATAGGGTACGTTATATAAAAATGCTTAGAATTTCAAAACAGAATGCAAAAATGCAATAATATACTGGGTGTTTCATTTGACAGTTCCGATTGGCATTCTTTTTAATATACATACCCTATATACATAAAAATATTCTAGTATATATACTGTAACATTTATATATTGTGTCAATTACTTTAAAGTAAATTTGATTGTTCTAAACTAACATTTTTAGTTTAATTTTGTAAAGTGAGCTTAAAATGAAAATATCATGTGACTTTAACTGTAACCAAAATTATTACGTGACTGGACACTTTTAAATAGTCACGTGACCATCAGTGCTATATTCAAACTGTATTTGACATTCCAACATTTTTGGCTAAATAAAACCCATTTAAGCTTCAATCGTCTTTCAATCTTCAGCTACTTAATAAATATATATCTTTTACCTCTTAAAAATGTCTTAAGATAAATGTAAAAATTCACACGAACATCCTGTGTATCAGCTAAGTAAGAATAAATTTATCTTTTTATTAAAACTAAATATTTTGTACGATTAAATTAGAATGTAGAAGTTTTTTTTAATATCCGCGTTTTTACAAAAATCGACCACTGTGCGAGTCCTACTCTAAAAGACGTTCAATAGCGTCGTCGTCCAATAACGTGCTCTGAAATAATACGAGTGACGTTTTTCACACGAGCTTTCCCACAACTCCCAACTACTGGGTCTAGTCGAGAGAACGGCTTCGCTCAAAAATTGTTGTTAGAGGCAGCTCTGCGCGTGCCCATAATATTTTGGTAATTATTCGATCGTCTCGTCACTGCATTTAAGCGCGTTTATTCGTTGAAACTACTTTCCTTCTACAAAGAAGAAGTTAAAAAAAACCTCCAAATCAGTTACTTTAACCGAAAAGAAACTAAAAAACAAAAGATCATTGGTGGAAATAACGAAAATTCAAACTTGGATGAGTATCCCACAAGGAACACACAAAATGTCAAAGCGAAAAGAGAAATGATTAAACGATGTTTCGCCCTGGGTAACCAGCGTGGGCTCATCAGTAGTTTCACTGGTCACCCTCCACTATACATCATTAAACAACATCATACACTTAGATTTCCAACCTTGAACCACTCACAAATAGGCATCGTTCCGCACTGGTACTTACTTATCCAAGTTACCTGATACGAATTCGTCCTGGCGTGTTAATATTTCCAGTAGGATTATGCTCCTAAGGCAATTAAAACAAAGAAGAAGTTAAAAAAAACCTCCAAATCAGTTACTTCAACCGAAAAGAAACTAAAAAACAAAAGATCAAAAGATCTTGGGTGGAAATAACGAAAATTCAAACTTGGATGAGCATCCCACAAGGAACACACAAAATATCAAAACGAAAAGAGAAATGATTAAACGATGTTTCGCCCTGGGTAACCAGCGTGGGCTCATCAACTGGCGCTTTGATATTTTGTGTATTCCTTGTGGGATACTCATCCAAGTTTGAATTTTCGTTATTTCCACCCAAGATCTTTTGATCTTTTGTTTTTTAGTTTCTTTTCGGTTGAAGTAACTGATTTGGAGGTTTTTTTAACTTCTTCTTTGTTTTAATTGCCTTAGGAGCATAATCCTACTGGAAATATTAACACGCCAGGACGAATTCGTATCAGGTAACTTGGATAAGTAAGTACTAGTGCGGAACGATGCCTATTTGTGAGTGGTTCAAGGTTGGTAATCTAAGTGTGTGATGGTGTTTAATGATGTATAGTGGAGGGTGACCAGTGAAACTACTGATGAGCCCACGCTGGTTACCAAGGGCGAAACATCGTTTAATCATTTCTCTTTTCGCTTGGATATTTTGTGTGTTCTTTGTGGGATACTCATCCAAGTTTGAATTTTCGTTATTTCCACCCAAGATCTTTTGATATTTTGTTACTTTCTTTCTCTTAGGCGAACGATCACTTCCTATGACTTCCAGAATCGATACCCAGACCGACAGATAACCATAGAAAAAGTAATAGCTACGCGAGAGTGATCGATACTGTGTTATACTTGGGGAATATTGTTTGTCGGCGATACGAGCGCAGCCAGTGACTACAACCAGACGCATAATAAACTACATATATTCTTTTGCTTAATTTTTTACAGACAATTACTTTTTTAACGATAAAAAGATATGAAAAAACTTAACAGGCGCAGTTTTTCCATACTTTTTAGTGCTAAAAAAGCAATGCATTCCTTAACCAACTTTGTACTGTTCTATGCAGCTAAAAAACTTCCTTTAGCTTACAAAAAGTTTTTTGGACCCTTTAAAAATCTAAAATAGGAGGAGGGGGTTATAACTATGTTAAGGAATAATATCAAATATTAAAGGTGACAATATTTTATTACGTTATTTTCTTTTATTAATTCTCAGTACCAAAGTTACAGATTTTATAAATGTTGTAACCTATATCTCTTTTTTGTTGTTGTATTTTAACCTATTATTGTCTCTGCAAATAACCTTTTTTTTTCGTCAATTAAGTTGTTTTGGAACGTTAGTAACTCATTTTTTTGTTAATTCTGTTAATTCTGAGTATTGTGCCTTAAACACCGGTTTCCGTCAAATGTTGGCAGGTATGAAGCTAACAATTTAAATTCTTCCATTTTTGTATTCTTATGAACTACTTAACTAGTATTCGAAGGGGCTTCTAGTTTTACTTGAGTTAAAAAACTTGCTAAATTATCAATGTTTTGTTCAGTCATAAAAAAAAATAGTTTTTCTTTTTTTTCTTTTTTTTTAACTACTTAATCTAGAAAGTTTTATTAATAATCAGCAAAAACTTACAAGAAGAGCAACGGGCTTCCGATAAAGATCTTCGTGTAGAGGTTTCTCCACAGAAGGTAAGCGTAGGCTGTATTCTCGTGTCTTCTGGTGCGTCGGGTTCGTCGAGGAAAATTTGGGTGTTTTTCCTCTGGAAAATGGGAAACAGCGTTGGATCCGTGACAATGGTAACCCAATAAAGGATGATCGTTGTCACTACTGTAGTCTCTTGATGAAACAGTTCTCGTGGATAGCTACTGAAGGCTTGAGAACCAAACCCTTGCAATGATATCCCAATAAAGAAGAGCTGTAGCTATCCTGCTCGCAGCGCCAGTTAAATGATCACAACCAGAAAATCACTTTTTAAAAACTTTTATTTAGAACTATTACTTACAACTATGTAGCTCTTGCTACTTCTAAACCTAATTACAGACTGACTTGAATGTAGGAATGTGAATGTCTAAAAAGAAAATCGAATTCGCTTTTATATTAAAATGTTTACATTAGAAAGGTTGATTTTTAATATTCAAATAATGATAATAATAATTAGAACGTTTACTTTTAAGTTAATATCAACTAATGTGTAATTATCTCTGTAATTATCTATTAATGGGTAAAGATTGTAGAGACCTAACAATATATTTTTTTTGCTTGACAATGTAATTATCTATCTTAATGTGAAAACCGCGTGTCGCTAGCTGCTGGCAAGTAGGTAGGAGGAGGGATTCAACTTTTTTAAAAATTGTAACTCACGAATCGTAGCAGCTAGTAACACGCGGTTTAACATTAAGATGGATAATTGTATATTCAACCAAAAAAAAATTTTAAAAAATTGGAAGAATATTTGTGAAAAAAAAAACTTTTCTTTATTTCTTAAAAGATTTTATGGATGGCTTATACGTGCCTGCTGGTGCCATTTTTTTTTGTGATTCTTGTGTACGACTTGTGTACCAATTGCGAACAGAATCAACACCGACGCACCATTAAAATTAAAAAACAGTCAAAATTTCCCCAACTATAAGGAACGGTTCCGCAATGCCATCAAGGCTGTGAAAACATACCCTGAAGCAGACATCTCTTTTGACTACAAGCCAGTAATCGCTAAAATTACACTTAAGCTTAAAAGTACCAAGCGACACCAAAGAATTCCTAGATTAGAGATGAAAAAACTGAAAGAAAACAATATAAGAGAACCACGCCAGTCATGGTAGATAATGGTTTCACCCCGGGGGAGTTTATCATCAAAAAATCTCTGACGTCATCGTGTTTAGATACAGCAGACAAAGAGGATCAGGTCTTTTATTGAGTGTGGGAGAGAGAGTAAGATAGAACCAGAAAGAAGTATTAGATACAGGCTGTTATAAAAATACAGGGTAGTAGTAGTATGCAGAGTGTATTCAAAAATTTATATCTGTCAGCTGTCAGATATACAGATGACAGACGCCGCGTGTCTTTATGTCTGCCCTACTGTAGATCCTGACTATAGCATAAATGGCGGGTTTAGCATTGGAGACTCTGGGGAGGTTAATGTTGATATTGATCAGATTACAGATGATACAAATGACAGCTATCAGATTTACAGATGACAGATGACAGACCCTGGGATACTACTCCTGTATCAAATAACTTAACAGGTATTACATAAAATACAGTAATGAAAGTAAAAGTGTGGTTTCAAAATATTTATTTATTATTTACTAACAATAGATAAAAGTTCGTTACAAAGACAAAATTTTTCCTGGGAAGTAGGTGGTCTATCGATGTAAGTACTACTAGTACTTAGGTTCAATCACTACAAATTAAACATGGCAGCACCATCTGTAGAGTAGGCGGTAAAATTCAAAATCGCATACACAAAAATTCGCGTTTTGATTGGCTTGAACTGATGTCTTATTTTATGCTATTTTTTAGTGTGAACGCCCATATTTTTTAGTCCACCTTACCAATATGGTATGGGGTACTACTAAAATGAGTTACCAAGGTTCCAAAACACCTTAATCGACGAAAAAAAAGTTGTCTGTCGGTTTGTTGTCTGTCTGTCTTAATCGATTTTAACGAAATTTAGTACAAAAATCCTCTATCGGCTTACCACGGACTGATGAACTTTGTGAAGTGGGAAAAGGGAGATAAAATATTTAAAAAAATTGTAACTTTAAAACAAAAGCAAGTAGCGATAACTTTCCATGAATATGGACTACAAATTTTATTATAAAGTCCAAATTCGTGGGAGCTTTAGTTTTCGAGTTATTTAACAAAATGTTAAAATATATCAAAAAAATCATAATTTTAGAAGTAAAGCAGCTACTGATTTGCGGTTTTGAGATTTTGGTTTTACAGTTTTCGAGATATTTTAATTTTCTTTCCTTTTTTTTATTTTATGTTATCTTATCTTATTTTTTCCTTATCTTATCTTATGTTAGCTTGTTTAATTTTATTCCTGTATGAATCCAGCTTAAAACACAAGTTTATATGGGTCCAGGTGAAGTGACGAAGGGGTCAGGCTAAAATTTTAAATTAATAGGTAGAATGTTCCGAGGCAGTTCTTGGTCTTGCAATGTAATGTTTAAATTTGAATTCTATCATTATATACTGGTTAGTTTTTGCACATTATTATGTTATTTTGAAATATAAAACGTCATTTTTTTAAATTTAAGTAATCCTAATAATATCACATTTTGCTGTTTTGGTTTTTTCTTGTTGCATAAATATCTGCAATTAATTTTTTAATTTTTTAATTAACAAGAAAACCAGAAACAAAAAATAAAAACCAACTACCGTCCAATGCTGTCCTCCAATATTTGGAAAAGCTTAGCTTGGCTTCTACAAAGAATTTTTTTCTCGTTAAAATATCAATATTTTTCAAATTTTGGATATTGGCAGGCATGGTATAGTAGGAGGAGCGAGGGGGTAAGATGAACTCCATAAATTTTCAATTGGTCGGTTAAGCGAAGCGCAGCGCGGCGTGCAGGGGGAAAGCTTTCAAAGTACAACCATGAGAAGGCGCTGACTCTAAGTAAAAATAGTACTAAGGCCCTACTCCTGCAGATGTCTCTACTACTTTAGTCTGTTTACTGCGATTTAGTGATACTATTCTTGAAAGGAGAGACTACATTCTTATTTGCTATATGCATGAAAATTATTTTGCTTTATTAAATGAAATATCTATCTCTGATAGTCCCGGACAGATAATGTTTTCTAATAGAAATAGTAAGAGAACCATAGATTTGGCATACATAATAAATTCGCAGCTATGCATTGTTCAAGATTTCAAGGTTTTATCTTACGTGAGTTGCTCAGATCACAGTTCTGAAGCAGAAAACAACTACAAAAATTTAATGCGCCATTCAGAAAGGCTTATTTTTTTATCCTTATTTAACCCACGCGCATGAAAACCAGGTCACTGCTATTTGGAAGACTTCTAAACAGTGCTAAAATGATAAGTCAACTTAATAATAATTATCTTTGCAAAAAGGGCGGTATTGATAAGCCATGGTTCGATGCAGAGTGTTTTTCTTTAAAGCGCAATATAAAAAATACACTAAAATTTTGCAAAGAAAACATTTTTTTAGACTCGGACCGTTCTAATTTTGTAGAAGCAAAAAACAAATGTACAAGCTTAAGATCATTAAGGACCAGAGTATGAAAACACAATGTTTGCGGCACTTTCCAAAACTAAATCATCAGCTGATTTTTGGCGCACTGTAGGGCAACTACGTAAAAATAAAAGTATTCCTGAGCTACCAGTCCTTGACTGGGAAAATTTTTATTTTTCCATAAATAGCCTCCGAATTGAATTGCCCTACACCTTTCTTGACATTATACATCAATTTTTAGACTAGGTTATAGTGGTCGGCAACCTGCGGTTCGCATGCTCGCATTTTTATACTAGGTTACAGAGGTCGGCAACATGCGGCTCTTTGAATGTGAAGCTGCGGCTCTTTCCATACTGAATAATATCAAAACACTTTATTTATGCGAGTACTATTTATTGTTGGCAAGAAAATTTTTTCTGGCTCTCTGGAAGAGACTGAGCCTTCCAACTAAAAAGGTTACCTACCCCTGGACTAGGATGTTACTGTTGCAGACGGGCGCGTTGCCTTATATCATTGGAAAAATGGTTAAGTCCAAGGAAGGACAATATTTCTTATGAATTTTACAAAGCATTACCTTCAAATTGGATAATATACCGAGTGGGCCATAAAAAACCGCACAAAAAATTTTTCGCTATAACTTTTAAAGTACCTAACCGATTTTTACAGAATTGGCGGTATTGTGTGGATAATTAATAAGGTTTTTTGCTGCCTACTAAAAAATGTCGCCATCTTTAAATTAAAAATGGCGCAATAAAACAAACAAAAGCCTTTTTTTATCTCGTTGTTTTCAATGTTGTCAATTTTTTTTGTGACGTTTTTCGACCCAATTTATTTTTACTGGTTCGTTGGAGAGGGGTCAATAAAACACATAAATCTAATTTTTTTTTAGTTTTTTTTTCTTAAATCACCATTCATGCTTATTTTAAAAATCTATCATTCATCAAAATCGGTTAAACACTTTATGAGATATTAGATTTTATTTTGATATCGTTTTTCAAATCCATCTCTTAGTTTTTTTCGGTTTTCATAATTATTTTTTTACCGTAACTTTTTTATTTCTTAACCGACTTTTACGAAGTTGGCGGTATTGTGTAGATAATTAATAAGGTTTTATGCTGCGTTCTAAAAAGAGTAGCCATTTTAAAATTTAAAATGAAGAATTAAAGTAAAAAATCTTAATCTCGTTGTTTTCAATGTCGTCAATTTTTTTTATTTTTATTTTTTTTTCTGAAACTAACATTCATGCTTTTATTCTGGTATCATTTTTCAAATCCATCTCTTAGTATGTTCGGTTTTCATCATTATCTTTTTACCATAACTTTCCTAATTCTTAACCGAAACGTTGTTTGAAAGAAAAAAACTGTACTTAATTATCCTTTATAAAAAACGCCATTTTTAAATTTAGTATGGCAGACTAAATAAAAAAAAAGGTGTTCAGTTGGGGGTGCATGGGGTTCTTTACTAATAATGAAATAAAAGCTTTTGTTCCAACTTCTTCTTTTTAGTATTTGACAATTTTATTTTTTAATTTTTAGTTTTTCAAATTATTTTATGCTTATCCAGAATAACCGACAGCAATCAATGTGTGCGTTGCTGTGACCGTAGTAGTAGTAGAGAACGGGCGGCGCAAAGCCTGGCAAGTAGGCCTCCCTGGGCCCTTTCTGCCTGTAAAGTCCAGTATTTTATTCCATTTGAGGGTGTGCAGGCCCTCCTCATCCAGGGTCGGGGAACCGAACACCTAGTATCTCGTCCTCTGGTATACCTCGCAGTTCGCTATAACATATCGAGATGTCTCTTCTCCCCGCCCACAGGCCCGGCAGGTCGAGTCATTTTCCACCGCGATCCGGGTCATGTGCTTCCTTAGTCGGTTGTTATCATTCCTGTCAGCAGACCAGCGTCCCTTCATGATCTCCCCAGAAGTCATTTTTGTCTGGCTACATCCGGGCCCTTCACGAAGTCCTTGGTCTGTCTGCATCCTGTTCCTCCTCTCCAAGCGGTCGCCATGGCATCCTTGGCCCATTTATTGAGTCGACTTTGCAATTGCCTCTTGGTTGTTCCTAGGAGTGGTTCCGGCCCTACATACTGGGTTCTTGCCCCGATCCTGGCGAGCTCGTCGACCTTCTCGTTCCCCGGCACCCCCATATCTCCCGGTACCCACATAACCACTTGTTTGCCCTCTCCCAAGGATTCTAGTGCATCCGCACATTCCTCCACCAGGGTGTCGTTGATCTTAGGCGCCCTTAGTGCCTTTAGGGCCGATTGGCTATCGAAGCATATATAAATACGCTCCTCCGTACCGTTCTCTATTTCCTCCATGGTTGCAGCCATTATTATGGCATACACCTCTGCCTGAAAGACCGTGGTTTACTCTCCGAGCGGGTAGCTCTTTCGAACCTCCTGGTCTTCTACGTAAACCCCCGATCCTGTGGTTTGCTTCTCCGACAGTTTGGACCCGTCGGTGTAGCAAATCACGGTGTTCTCCTCGAACTGTTCGCGGAGGTTTTCACTTTGCCATAGTTCCCTGTCTGGGATAACTACTTTGTACCTCTTGATGAATCTCCAGGGGTTTTTTGGTCTTTGTGTTTTGATCGCTGCCATTGGAGTTTCTCTCTCGGCGATTTGGGCAATCCTAAGATACTGCAGCTTCCCCTCTTCCTCTCCATTGACCTGTATCTCTCAGCCGGAGGTGGGTCGCCATCGCTTCTTTTCTAATCCAGATCGGAAGCGACGGCAGTCCCAGAGTCGTTTCGAGTGCCTGTATAGGTGCCGTCCTCATAGCGCCGGTTATGTCTCTTCATATGGTTCCCTCTAGGCTCCTAAGCTTGAGGGTAGTGCTGTGACCGTAACGTTACGACCATCAGTATATGTACGCATCGATTGCTGTCCGTTGTTTTGTCATTTCACCCTCCGTAATAGCGGACCATGTTCAAAAATGGCATATAAAAGTAAAAAATGTAGCGAGTTTTTTGGTTGTTTTGAACAAGTTAAGTGTCTAATAAGCCATCGGCAATATAGTTATCACTTGACGTATCCGTATCCTCATAGTGCTTAAACATTCCAAAAAGAAGGAGTTGGAATACAAGCTTTTATTTTATTAATTCCGCCATACTAAATTTAACAATGGTCTATTTTTTTTAAAGGATAACAAAGTACAGCTTTTTTCTTTTTAACAAGGTTTGTTTTGTAAAAATCGGTTAAGAAATAAGAAAGCTACGGTAAAAAAATAGTGATGAAAACCAAAAAGTGTTTATCCGTCTTTGACAAATGATAAATTTTTGAAATAAGCATGAATGGTAGTTTCAGAAAAAAAAACTAAATATTAAAAAAAAGTTGACAACATTGCAAACAACAGGATTAAACAACGGCTTTCGTTTGTTTTAATGCGCCATTTTAAATTTCAAGATGGCCATTTCTTTTCAGTACGCAGCAAAAAACCTTATTCATTATCTACACAATACAGCCAATTTTTTAAAAATCGGTTAAGAAATAAGAAATTCACGGTAAAAAAATAACGATAAAAACTGAAAAAAACTAAGAGATGGATTTGAAAAATGACACCAAAATAAAATCTTATATCTCAAAAAGTGTTTATTCGATTTTGATGAGTAATAGATTTTTAAAATAAGCATGAATGGTGGTTTGAGACAAAGAAACTAAAAATTAAAACAAAATGACAACATTGCAAACGACGAGATTAAAAAAGACTTTTGTTTGTTTTCATGCGCCATTTGAAATTTTCATCCTCCCACTCCCTCTGCATTTCTTGCCTCTCTCTCTCCGGGCCTTCCCGCCTTCGTTACGAAGGACAGCACGTCAGCCCATCTTAGAGAGTGTAGCTCCTCTTCTTCTATTGTGGGGGCCCCCACGTCTGCTGCCTCAATCTGGCGTACCCGTCACACTCTCCTATCAGGTGCACCGCTGATTCCTCTGCCCACCCACATGTTGGGCAGGCGGAGTCGTCCAACACTCTGATGCATGTCAAGTGCTTGCACAGCCGATTATGCCCTGTCAGAATTCCTACTAACAATCCAATGTCCTTGTGTGCACTCTCGCTTTTCCCTCCAGGATGACTTAAGTTGATCGCTAGCCCATGTATTGAGCTCGCTCTGCACCTGTTTTCTTGTGATTCCAAAGAGCGGTTCCGGTCCAATATATTGGGTTTCGGTCCAGCTCCGGCAAGTTCGTCCGACTTCTCATTCCCTGGTATTCCCTCGTGACCCGGGACCCACATCAGTGTCACCCTCTTGTCTTCAGCTAATGTCTGTAACGCGTTAACGCACTCTTCCACTTTTTTGGTTTTTGGACAATTTTTGGTGAACTAAGAGTCTTGAGGGCAGCTTGGCTGTCGGAACATATGCAAATGTCCCTTCTGCTATTTCTGACCTCTGGTAGGGTTGCCGCCATGATAATAGCGTATACCTCTGCCTGAAAGACCGTAGCGTGCTCGCCAAGCGGATAGCTTTCTTGAACCTCTTCGTCTTCCGCATACAGTCCTGCGCCAGTTGCATTGTAAAACTATTTACTGGAATTATCTTACGCAGATTGGAACAACAGTTGGATGAAAACAAGTATATCCAACAGTTGCAGAGTGGCCTTTGTAAGTCCAGAGGTAGCGCAGATAATCTATTAGACACTTAAAGTAAATAGAGACATAAAGCTATTTGTAACTCATCGCGATATACGTATCCGCATCTAGCGAGAACCAAGCACACTAATTGGTCAGAAACTTGTACCACGTTCGAAAAGAGCAGATATATGCTAATCTAAGGTGTTCTTGAATGCGATAGGTGTTGAGATGCGTTAGGTATCACGTATCGTTACGGCACACGTATCGTATCTCAGCACCTATTGCGTTCAGAAACACCTTAAATTAGCATATATCTGCTCTTTTCGAACGTGCTACAAGTTTGTGACCAATCAATGTGCTTGGTTCTCGCTAGATGCGGATACGTATATCGCGATGAGTTACAAATAGCTTTATGTCTCTAGTATTTCAGTATCCGTATACCTAACGCGTTCGAAATAAAGCCAAAATACACATATTTTTGACTTGTTTATGCGATGTTTCGAACGATGCCCGCTTTTTTGAAGGGTGCGATGACAGAACTGCTGATTGAAATCGTTGCGTACGTTCATGGGTCCGTTACAATAGGGCGAGTTTGTAAATCCACCGGTGGTCCACCGGTGCCAACAAAAGAGTTCATAAATTTTAGATGGATTTCACCAGTCCAACAATAGAGTTCCTAAATTTTTCAATGGATTTCACCAATCCAACAAATGTTGGCACCAATTGCCACCGGCTTCGGGAGCCGTTGGAAAATCTTCGTTAGATTAAACATAACCCTACTTTATGGTTATTTATTTTTTCCAGTTTTTTTATAACTTATTTAAACCAACATATTTTTTATGCATTTTGGTTAATAAAAGGTACAGTACGTACAGGATGCTTAATGGAGTGGTAAGCCATAATATTAATGCAAGACAGTTCAAGTGAAGACTCTGATGATGAGCTAAACATCATACTAAATTTGAGCAAAAAACGTATTTGCATTGAAGGCTATTTTGAAAAAAACTGTCCAGAAGTACAGCATAAGTGCCTTAAAGGATGGTATTCATAGTCGTTCCTCAAGAGTCCTTCCTTCCTTCGCCCAAAAATTTACATTTCCCAAGGAAGAAGGGAGACTTGGGAGCAACTATGAATACGGCCCTTATAAGTCACATTTCCGATTTTCTTGAGCCGAAGTTGAGGGATTTTATTATTTTAAGTGTGATTATAGGCACCCGCAACGCGTTCATTTTGTATTCTATGGAACAATGACATTTCATCACTGCTAGATCTCAGATGGATGTCAAACCCATCTGTCAACCGAATGTTGGCACCGATGTTCCACCGCTGTCAAACAAATATTGAATTTACAAACTCGCCCGAGTACATCCTTCCGTACGCAATGAGATTCTGTCATCACACCCGTCAAAGATGCAGGCATCGTTCGAAGCATGGCATGAGCAAGTCAAAAATGTAGCGTATTTTGACTTTGTTTTGAACGCGTTAGGTATACCGATACCGATGCGTTGAAATATTTACTTTAAGTGTCTATTTACTTCAACAATGTCAGACCAGCTTCACTTGCGCGTAAAATTTACACGCTTTTAAAATTTGTAAAAGTATAAGTAGGGATTTCTTTTACCTTGTCATCATTTTTTAGAACCATGACCAAAGATACCGCCCTTAAAAGCAAACAAGCAACTGGGGTGGTAAAAGGCATAATAGCCAAATCCAATAACACCAGCTGGTCAGCTAAAATGACGATATATAATTCACTTACTCTTAGTGTATTACTTACGAACGCCCCTATTTTGACCCTGCGTTATATTGAAATTTTGGAACGAGTTGAAACCATTTTTTTGAAATGTTTTTTGCTTCCCGTTAATACACCTGATAGCATTGTGCGTTTAGAGTTTGACGTCACTCGCATTTTCTTTGTGGTTTTTAAATTGACAGTAAATTGGCTAATTAAATTGATATCCATGAATCTCCCTAGATATCCCCAAATCTGCTTTAAGCGACAGATGCAACTTGAACAATCAGATCCTTGTTTTAATTGGGATCAACAGGTAAAAAATATGTTCTCCTAAAATTAATTTCACTTATCCTTTTACTTCATTAGCGACAAGTGCTATTTGAAAAAGCAAAAATGCTTACCGCTAGAAAAATATAAAGAATTTTATATACAAGAAGACCTTTACTTTGTTGATACATCTGCTTTTTCGCTTTTTTATAGTTCTTTTTTTTAGTTCAACACCCTTTAAGTATCCCAAATTTATTGGTCAAATTCGCGTGAACAACTGTCGCATTTTCAAAGCAACATTCGATGGCATTTTTTACAGTATAGACCTAAAAGAAACTTGTACAATCTGCAATTTAAATAGCATGCAAACCTTTCAAGATATGTTTTTTGAGTGCTTGTCTGTTCGTCATGGTATATTTGCTGATAATAAAATAGTTGCTAGAGTTGAAAACTTTATTTTCTCTTCTAAATAACATATCTCCAACTAATATAAAACCGGTTGTGCATTATTTTTAAAATATTCTTTGCCTTAGGAGTTTTATATTAAATGAACAGTATTATTCGTTACAGTTTTACGCTGATAAGTGTTGAAAAAAGTTGTTTGTTTTCTGTAATAAGCTGGTTATTGATTTTTTTTTTAATTCTTTTAAACTTTTATATTCGGGTTTCTACAAAAGCTAGTATTATACGTTTATAAGTTTACTTGTAGGGTTCTTAATTTTTTTTTTGTAAAAGAAAAATATTTTTAGATTTTCATAAGGGTTAAGGTTTAATAATTTATAATTTTTGTTTTTTTCTAAATTATCTTTTTTATGAAAAAAGCCATTTCATAATTCCAATATTTTATATTTAATATGTCAACACAATAACCTGTTTGTTTAAGTACATATGAAACTTAAAAGAAACCTAAAAATTACGTTAAATATAACAACAATATAAAAAGTTTACTGAAAATCTACAAAAATAACAATAATTTTAAAATCTTACATTTTTTGTTTATAATTATAATCTTTTATTTTCTATTTCCGAAAAATCTCAATATCAAAATAGAGTCAACAATAAACAAATTAGGATAATATAAATACAGATTAGACAAGACAGACAAACCGCAACTTTCAAACCCAACCACAAAAAATTTAACCGTATACTTATATAGTGCATATACGTCAAGAAAATATTAAAAGTCGATCCGATGCAAAATAAATTAAAACAAGAAATGATTCTTGGACCCCTTTTATTTATTATATATCTAGAGGGTGTTAATGAAATAGTAAAAAATCCTAATTTTCTTGTAAATTTCGCTGATAATGCCAATTTAGTTATGCCCGTTAAAAAGTATGACTAGGTAAGGGAAAAGTCTTTGACGTTTTAAACGATGTTTACAACTGTTTTTTTTTAAATCAACTGATTTTAAACACTGATAAAACAAAATCAGTGGAACGAAAACGGACCTCTCATTAGGTGGATTTTAAAAGTGCCTGTAGAAAGTTTTAAGTGTTTTTTGACAGCTTTAAGAATAAGGGCGCATAAAAATAAAAACTAAAAATAAAGATTTCGGTTTTTTTCGCCGAAACTAGCCGGAATTTGTAAACTTTTTTTTTTGGTTTTGAGCAAAGCATCAAATTGCGCAACTTTGCCCTAATTTAAACCTTTTCGTATCTCCTACCGTTTAGGAGATCCCATGGTGAGCATCGAATTTAAAACACCCTGTATATCTACGTACCGAAAAATTTAGTCTACTAGGGGGATAAATTTAATTTTGAGGATGATATAAAAGTACCGGGTGTCATCTTTGATAAAGACCTCAATTTTTATAAGCATGTTGAGCAGGGTCATAGTAAAAATCTAATCCCGGGGATTATAAGACCCACTTTACTATAAAAAGTGCTTAAAAGCAACATATTAATTTTCGAAAAACAGATTATATTTTTAAGGTCCTAAACATTAACGTCATTTGTATTTTTTTAATGCAAAATAACATGTTAAAAGTTAATGTAAATCAAAATCACTAAAATCACTAATGGGTATTTGCACAGAAATGTACCTTATTTTCACAAAACTCAATCGTGTCGTGTATTTATAAAATCTATCCCAATAAATAGAGGAATTCTTATAATGATAGGTTCAACCAAAACTTTGCCTATATTTATGTAGTTTCTTTCAGCATTCTACTTTAATCTTTTAAAAAAGCTTTAAGGCTCATAATGCAGAAAATTTTAATTTTATTTACAATGAATTGTAGCTTACACGTTAAAATATATCATACTGAATTATTTATTGAAAGGAACTAGTGGTTAGTGCTTAAAATATAAAAATTAAATTTCATCTATATCTAGGATCTATGTCACACCCGTTACAAAAAAATACAAAAAGTGTTTCTAACTAAACACGCAAACACAAAAATTATACGAAACTATATCATTACAATAAGTATGAAATACGCTTCGACAGTATAAAAAAAAAATGTTAGTCACCACAAGTAAATTTGAAAAAATACATTATTTAAATACTCTCGCACCCGTTACAGGTAAATTAAAAAAAAAATAAAACTCCTTGCAAAAATAAAGTAGTCATAGTAGACTGTGTATATTCAGTGTTTGACATAATATAAGACTCATGGAAAAGGGGTCGTCGATGGGATCGGCGCAGTAGCAAAAACATTGTTGTGGGCTGCTGCGAGGGCTCCTAAAGAGTGCTTTAAGTTTCTCTTAGTGAATGCTGGTGGACTTTTAGTATTCTATATACCAGAGAGTCCAATAAAAGAAATCACCCCGGTTTTAGAAACAAGATGGCAAGGTCTCAGAGCCATAGATAATAATGGGCCCAGTGTTATCTTGTCAGCAGTCACCTACAAATCTGAACTTCAAAGGACCCAAATTAAAGTATTGTAACCATTTTTTAGTACTGTCCATGTAGTTATTTATTTTTTTTACTAATATAACAATGTATAAAAGTTTTGGTGTATTATATAGAGCATACGTCCTCAACTGCAATTGATTTTTACCATTCTTGGCCGAAAAAGTCTTTAAAAAAATACAATATAAAAACGAATTTACTATATAACACCAGTTACACCCAATCATAACACCCGTTACAAATTGAGGATAAAGAAAATAAAAGAAGTATAAATTAATAAAACTCAAACTATATTAAACATCTTTGGTGGCCTTTTCTGTTATACACTAAGATGAAAAAATATATTAGTTGCTATGCTAACTTTTATGAAAAGTAAACCTAACCATATCAATGTCGAAAAAACGTAAAAAACAAAATAACACCCGTTACATGTATTCGATTCCCTAAAATACATTGTTCTGGTGATTCCTAGTGAGTTTTTTTGCATAAAGATTTTCATCTGTCAAGACCACATGAGTTAATTCGAGTTTTGTTGTAATAACTTATCAACATCAAATATAAAATTGGATGTCAAAAATATAAAACGTAACACCCCTTACAATGGAATTACCCTAATATAAAATAATTAAAATCCTTGAATGACGTTGCTCTTTTAATAGATGGCAAATAGAGCCCAACCTGTTGGACCCGGCAATATCCCCGGTTCGCCCTTTTAAAAACAGTGTTGCCAAAGTTTTCAGGAAGATTTTTAACGTTTTCAGTATATTTTATGCAAACCTACTGTTATCCCTTTATGTACCGTAAATATAATCAATACAATAACTAGGGAATTAATATGTGGGATATAGTTAGATATCTGTCGTAAAACAATTTGCATTCATAATCTATATATATAATTAATCGATTAGATATACTATTTCGGTACATTAAATATTTTTTTAAAATTTTTGGAGTCGGCTTCTAACCAAGCCATATGGATACCAAAAATCCATTTCTCTACTACTTAATGAATTTTGATGGGAATGAATTGACTGGATAACTGGGCGAAACATAGGTTTTATTTAATTAAAGTCGGTATACGAGAACAAAAGTTATGGCGATTTAAAACAAGAAAATCTGCGAAAAAACAGGTAAAACAATAAATCTCTAGAAATACCATATCTGCACAGTCGCCATCAAAAAAATGTCTTGACCTTGTTCTGATAATAAAAAAAGGTCTTAAGTGACTTGGCAACAAACTTCCGTAAAAAATTTCTTAAATGGTTTTTCTAGATATTTATGCTCCAACTTTGTATGTATTTACACTTTGATTTTTGAATTGTTTATTTATGGGAGGCGAATTTTTGCTGGCGACAGTACATTAATTTTTTTTTAATTTTTCGTGTCGGCTTCTAACCAGACACCAAAAATCCAATTTTTTGATTGTTTATCTTTTTCTCTGTGTCTGTTTAGTCCAGCATCATGCAAAAACTAGATTGGATTCCTTAGAGTCCTGTGTAGGACATAAACCGGTAAAGACGGGTAAAACTGCAGGAAATGCTACGGGTTTTCAGCTAGAATACAAATAAAACTTTAATTCCCTGTAAATGTTCGCTTCATTTGTAACGTTAGTACTTGCTAGCTTAACTCTAAAACCTTTATGAAGTATAGTTATTTTCTTTTATGGGATCTCCAGCTGGAAATTTACATAGACACTTAAAGTTGCACAAATAGAGAGAGCTTAATCGTAATCGTATCTCAGTGCGCAGGCCCGGATTGGCCCGGCGAGCGACCGTGCTAAGCGCAGTGGGCCGATGCGCCTGAAAAGGTCTTATGGGCCGATGCCTATGCTCGAAAAATAACAAAAACACATTTAAACAACAATTGATTTAAAATAAAAGCTTATAATCATGTATGTATTAACATTAATATTTATAGTGCACAGTTCACTTTTTGATTGATTTAAAAAAAATATACTCTTTTCAAAAGGTATATTTTTGTGTAGATGACGTCCCTAAATAGTTATTCTGATAAAAATTAAAATCTTTCATATACGTCTGTCAGAACCTGTCAAAAATATGTAATTTTTTCCCAAAATATAAAAAAAAATATTTTTAAAAAATAAAAAATTTGGGCATATAGAGCATTCCATTCTAGACAAAAAAAAAGTCACATAGGCATTTTTGTAGTACTAACCATTTTTTGTAAAGGAAAAAAAAAGCGATGGGGAACCTGAGAGAGAACATATTTTCGATAAAAAAACGTTACAACTTTTTTTGCATCACTTATAGTTTCTATACAAAAATAAAATAAGTTGAAGAAAATGGGAAAATCATGTCGATTGTATTGAATTTTTTTTTGCACCAAGATTTTTCTATAAAACTAAACTCTAAAAACACAATTATTTGCTAAATAGTTACTCTTATCACCTATCAAACGACAGTAAAAAGTTCGACTAGATTTGAAAAGGTAACCTCTGGCGGAATTAAATAAGAGGAGCTCTCTGAAAGACATCTTTTTATATACAATAAAATAACATGAAATATTGACCTTGAGGTATTTAAAAATGCGAGTAAAAAAAAGCACAGTTTAGCCGCGAGTTGTGAACACAATTTTTTTTAATACCTGTACCAAAAAATCCAAAAAAAAAATACTTTTAAAAATCTCGAACGAAGGACACTTCTCGTAACACACCGTACATCAAGGCGGCTGGTAAATGAAATAACAATGGGTTTCCATAGCTATGTACCTTTTTACTCGGTGACATTCATTGTTGCGACATTTTAATCTTTGACAGTTTAATATTTTGACGATGTTTTTAAATGATTTTTTCGTAAATACTTGGTGAAAACTGGCGGAAATAGCTTAATTTTTAGGCAAGAATAATTAGATTTTATCAGTATTACTACTTTCCGCTATTTCTCTTTAATTTTTGATAAAAAATGGACAGAAAGTTTTTTTGCATCGGTAACCAAAATAGCCATGCTATAGTTATCTGCAGACAGTTACTAAAATCATGTTTTTGATGAAGGTATAAAAAAATTATTTTTGTTATGTTGCAGAAATTTGGTTATTTCTTATTTTTACTTATTAAACATAATAAAGTCAAAACCTTTTTACTGTGGTTTGATAGGTAATAAAACTACCTACTTAGCACATAATTGTATTTTTTTTAGAAGTTTATGTTTATAGAAAAATCTTGGTGCAAAAACGTTTAATAAAATCGACATAATTTTAGCATTTTCTTTAACTAATTTTATTTTTATATAGTATAGTGATCTAAAAAACATTGTAACGTTTTTTTAGCGAAAATATGTTCTCTTTCATGTTTCACATCGCTTTTTCAGCAAATATTTTTTTTTTAATTAACAGCATTAAAATTCAAAATGTGACAATTTTTTCCATTTTTCAAACATTTAAATGACGTTTATAAAAAAACGGTTAGTACTACAAAAATGCTTGTTTGACTTCTTGTCTAAAATGAAATGCTCTATAAGCCCTAATTTTTATAAAAAATTACATATTTTTGTCAGGTTTTGACAGTAGGACGTATATAGGAGATTTTAATTTTTATCAGAATAACTATTTAGGGACTATTTAGGCCCCTACACAAAAATATAAGTTTCGAAAAGAGTATTTTTTTTTTCTTAAAATCAATCAAAAAGTGAACTGTGAGTGTGCATTTGTACGCTAATATTTAGGGACAATTCTTTCCTTAGGGCCGTAATCATAGTCATTCCACAGGCTCCCTTCTTCCTTGGATAATGTAAATTCTTATGCGAAGGAAGGAGGGGCCTTGAGGGACGACTATGCATACGGCCCTTAAACACTACACTACTGTCCCGCCTATAGCGCCATCTAACAATTATTATGTTAGATGTACTCCATAAGTATTCAAAAGATAGTCTTTTTTTTATTGAGTATGTTCTCTGTTCCGACAAAGAGCGTGATATATGAAAGAACAAGATGCTTGATTTTTGATACGTATTGAACACGATGTGAAAACATACTAGGGACTGTAAGACAAACGTAACGTAGCTCTGAAATCCAGCGCTCTGATTGGTGAAAACCGGCAGAAGTGGGCGTTTCCACCTCGACTAACGCGACTTTAGCCACCGGGTCAAGCGACGCGTCTTAACGATACACCACCCTAGCGCGCACTAGCGCCCGTATCTGGACGTGCGATTGGTAACCTCTGTCGAATCTGACCAATGAGGGCGCTGGATTTCAGAGCTATGTTACATTTACGCATTCGTTTGGCTTTTGGTCCCCACTAAATCTAACGTTGCGCGACCACTGCACCGATCCTTGATTATGGACCAGCCGTCTTCTGTAACTCGAGTGATAATTACTCTTTTGCAATAAAGATCGCTTTTAAATATATTTATTTATTGTTTAAATGGCGATTTTTGGTATCATGAAATAATTATATCCGAGACTAAAACATTGATTTTAGAAATAAGGAACTAAACTCGAAACCCTCCTTTGCGTTGTATAGTCGTGTAATTTGTTTTAAATTAAGGCTTTTTTTGATTTAGGGGTCTTTTTATTTTTTATTTTATGAATATGAAATAACGTCATCGTATTACTGAATTTCGTGCTATCAGCCATTACAAGGTAGTGGTGTTTTTGAGTATCCACTAATAAAGTCAAAGTTTGAGATATAGGGAAAAATGCATGTATGCGTTTTTTTGAAAACAAGATTACTTAAACATTAATGAGTATGAGTCTCATGGACCCTCTTTATATTAGTACTTAAAATATTCTTCTTTTGAGGCTAGTCATGTAGAAATATTATTCAAATATTTCTTGGGGTAAGTTACTGTGTGTATATATCAACTTAGGTTTGCTGCAGCTGCAGAAGATAAGTGATGTGATGTGCTGTGAAATGTGTATTTTTCTTTTATTTATAAAGTTTATTTTAAATAGATTAAGACACTGTCTCAAGTAGGAACACTTCGAAGATTATTTGGCGCAAAAAAGTTCTTCAACCTTATTTATACGGGCCTCTTAAAGCGCTTTTATGTAAGGACGGTTTAAAAATTTTGTCGTATTGACACCAATAATACCGCTTTAAGTACAAAATCGATTTTATTTTAAAGCGCGTTAAGCAAGCGATTTTTCGCTTTAAAACCGATTTTAGGGTGGGTATAAACAATTTTAAAAACGCTTTAGCTTTAGAAATACGTAACCCTGGTTTTAACAAAAAAATCTGTGGTCAAATTAGTTGTTTTATTTGTTTGCTTTTTAAACTAAAATTTAATAAAGGATCTGTTATAGAATATATAGGGTGGATTCTTTAAACGGAACGGTGCTTCTAGCGGGTTAGAGTTTGGTTTTATAACAAAATCCAAAAACACGTCAACTGAGATTTTTACTTTTCTTTAATCGTGCTATCTTGGATTTTTTTTATGTCGTTTTTTTACGAGGTATGGTAAAAAAATATAATTTTTAAATTGGACACCCTGTATAGTATGACATTTTTGAATTCTAAAAAAAATTATCTTTTTGGCAATATCACACACTAATACTCTATCTCTTATGGTTTCCAAGAAAGAGGCATTTAAACTTGCATGGAATTGTTGTCTATGCCCTGTTTTACGGGGGATATTTGAATGAATATCGAAGTGTTCCATACAGACTTAGATAAAAATATCTTGATTATCGTAAAAGATAGATCCTACTGTGTGATATTGCCGAAGAGAGAATTGTTGGCAGATTTCAAAAGTGACAAAATATACAGGGTGTCCTATTTACAAAAAATAAAAAATTACCATACCTCGTAAACTAAATGACATAGACAAAATCCAAGATCAAGGAAATCAAAAATCTCAGTTGACGTGTTTTTGGATTTTTTTATTCAACCAAATTCTAACCCTCTAGAAGCACCGTTCCGTTTAAAAAATCTACCCTGTATATAGTTTTAGGCGCATTTGAACGTAGTAAATGATAAATTTATATTTGCTCTTGAAATATACTAATTATACTAGTATAATAATAGAGTATGAGTAACTTTAAAAAAAAAATTTATGTTCTGGATGGGCCGGTCGGAGCTAAAGCTCGGGCCTAAAAAATATTCCAATCCGGCCCTCTCAGTGCGCATGCTCAGAACGGATACGTCCTAAAATAGCGACTACATTTAGCGTATCCTAACCATTTTATTATCTGTGGGTTTTTATAAATGCCTGATCCACAGTTTCACTCCTTCTATCTTCCATTCTATTATACTCTCAGTTTTTCGACAAGGAAGGAAATACAAGTGAACGGCATGAAGTAAAACTGTGCATCAAGCACTGAACAAGAATTGGTGAAACGCAACAAAGCTGCGCTAGCAATAATGAATCCAAAATAGCTTGTCATCTTTAAGTGTTTAATAACCACTACGACATACACAATTATTTTTAAAAAACGAATGGGTAGTGGTTGCGTGCACTTTAAATCTATCGAAAAAACAGGAGTTTTTTCTACTTAGTGCAAAATGAATATACTGATCTTCGACTTTCCACACAGAAGGTGGAACCTTGGACGTCGCGGTTTTGTCCTTATTAGAGACTCATCAGCTAGGTTTAGCATATTCATTGTTGTCCAAATCGAAGACCACGATGTTTATTTTGCACTAAGTACAAAAAACTCCTATTTTTTGTTACAATTATTCTTGTTTACGATTTACGGAAAAGTAGTTTCTACAACTAGCGGCTAAAATAGGTTTTTTTTACATGCCTTGGCTTAAATAAATAAGGAGTGCAGCGATTGATTTAAAAATACCACTAAAAAAGTTACACTTTGGCCGCAAGTTTTAAAGCACTGTTTTTTACTTACTTTTATAAAAAATCCAAAAAACATTATTATATAAATCAAGGCGTCCCTAGATCACAAAATAGTTTCTGTGGTAACTTTACATTTTCGGCCATTTTAATTTTTGACGTTTGTTATTGTGTCAGATTTTTAAAATAATATTTATGCGAATAGTTAATAAAATATGCTAAATTTTAGGTAAAGAAATAATTAATATTAGATGTTCTTAATATTAATAGACTATTTTTCTTGAATCTTGGATTAAAAAGGTAGGATTTTTTTTGCATGGGTTACCAAAAAGCCGTAGTTTGTTTATTGGTCGAGAGTTACTAAAATCGTGTTTTTGATTAAGCTATAAAACAATTGTGGCTATTTAAGTCGTGAAAGCTATTCATTAGGGAATAGTTACTTGTGAAAAAATGTTCAAAAAAGTCTGTCACGTTCCAAAAAGAATCAAAACGATGGTAGATATTGCTACCATTTTTTATTCTAGCAAACAACTAACATTATGTGAGCTGTGGTAACCAGTTTAAAAAAATAAAGAAAAAATTTACAAAAGAAACAGTATTAAAATATATCAAAAAACATAGAAAAACATATTAAGAACTTATAAAAAGAAAAATATAAAAAAATAAAACTAAGAATACTCAGAAAAAGCTACTAATAACTTTAAGAAAAAACTAATATAAAAAAGAGAACCAAATACCATTTTTTATGGCATGCTTTCATCGAATCGATAGATAAAAAATTCTTGCAAGAAACCTGGATCCACTTTCTATAACTCGATGCTTCATCATCCCTTTCAGGTAGTAATATTTTAAAAAAAAGTACATTTGTAGAAGTTTCTGGTAGGCTTTCAATGCTCGAAGAAGGGACAAACGACGAATTTCTTGATAGAGAGGTGACCCAAAAAATCTTTGGCGTCATAATCTACACCAAACTCGGAGTCGCAATAATCTTTAGTGAGCGGCGATTAGCGACGCTAAACAAAAACATTTTTATTTAATACTCACTTAGCGCTCAACTCGTGGAAAAAAACTATTTATATGGGTTTTTTGCTCAAACATTATTTTATAACAGAGATAAGTTTCGAAACTTAAAAATAAAAATTATTTATAACAAATAAAAAAATATTTTTAATAAATTTTTAAGATTGAGTTTTGATAAAAATTTATTGTGTTATAATTGCTATACTAATGTTTTGAATATATTATCTACTAGTGTATATTTATGATGTAAGTACTGACAAAACGTACCTTTAATTTTGTTTAAATATATGCCACTGAAAATATCAATTTAAAAAAAAACAAAATAATAAAAAGCGAAATTTTAATTAGTCAATAATGTCACTAATGCACGGTGGTAGCATATCATACCAGTTTTGAGGTTATTCCGTGATGCTTTCACAATCTTGATATATTATAATATGCAGACCGGAGATCATCTAGGGTGTCGACTGCTTCCATAAGGTTCAGTGTGTTTGCGCACCCCTGCTGATAGAAACTTAAGCTTTAAAGAATTGTGGTAGCTATAACTACCAGAAAGAGTTAAAGGGTTAAAACTTAATTTTTGCAAAAAAATAGTTCTGCGCGTTAATGGGTTAAATCAAAAACTTATGATTAAAATTTTGGAAAAACAGCAGGCAAGGGTGCAGGTTATCAGCAACTAAATTATAATTCTACTATATTAACTCTTGTTTTTTTAAAATATAGTGCAAAAGAGTTTTTGTTATTTAGGACCTTCGAATTAGTTAAACGCTTCAAGCCTAAAATTCTTAAGTAGAAAATACAATTTTCCCATAGATATGTATATAGGTATATAACATGCAAGAGTCGGTCTCATTTTAATCTTTTGGTATGTCGGTTTAATGCGAAGAAAACTGGCAACTAGGCTGGAGCATCCAGCAGCCAGGATCAATCGGGAAGTCTGATCGAAAATTAGGAAGCCTGTAAAACAAATCTACAGGGAAGTTAAAGTTATCAGCTATTAACAAGCAAGAAGTAAATATTATTTAATAATTACTGGAAGTATATTAAGGTTTTATCTGGGGTTAAATTTGGTGATCCCAAAATAAGTGTAAAAATTTAGTAAAAACTTTCGTAGGAAATTACATAAATTGACGGTATTCACATAATTATATTTTTTGGCTTTTGTTTCCATTTTATATAAAAAACATACAAAATGAGCAAAATTGTATCCATTTGTAATGTAGTCATTTTTGTTTATCTTTGTTTAGTATATTTCAAACAGCGGTAACCACAGCTTTTTAGGAAAAAATGGTGTCTGATCATTGTTATTTTTTGCCCGTTAGTGTCAATCAACAACACAAAGAATCCCGCACGAATAACATGGCTTTATGGCCTACCGTAAAAGTTAACCATTTTTTGATATTTTCAAGATATTGTACCTTAGGTGAAAAAAATTAAAATTGAAACGTATGTATACTAAACTTTTTCTCTTAACTTGAAAAGTACTTTGCAGATTTTTGTGATTGGGGTGTCATTTGAAAGGTACTTAAATACTACACAGAAGCGTTACCAGGATTATAATTTAGGAGGGCATTAGTATTTGGAAAAGTTAATTTAAAAAAAAATACGTAAATGGGACTAAAACGTTTTTGTGTTTTATTTTCTCTGTTGGTTTTTCTTAAGGGTTAGTCGTATTTAAAAGGTAATTTAAGGGCCTAGGCAGAATATAATTTGAGACTCTATTTTTTTTATTAACATTTTGTATGCCATTTAATCAATAAAGTAAATACTCTTTAAAGGTATAGGCAGTGGCTTATGCAGAGGTGGCTTTAGGTTTTTTTTGCCCTCTAGATCTAATGAATATTGAATCGTGAAGATTAAACTCTTCCAAAAATCAAAAATAAATTGTCATCTGAAATTATTTTGTTACATAAGTCCCACCAGAAACCCCAAGCCCCCCCCCTAGAAACAAAATTTCTGCATACGCCACTGAGTATGGGTCAAGTTTTGGTATTAGGTTGGGTTTGGCGGAATAAATCACAAAAATGGAGAAAATCGGATTTAAAACATTGTTTTTGGCGGTTTTCTTTAAATATTTTCATTTTCGTTGTTTTAATTTTATTATTTTAGATTCTTTATCAGAGAAAAACAGTAGGGTAGTAATTACTTATATTAGAAAGAACAAAAACTTAGTGAGTAATTTGTTTTTCAAACAAAACTTATAAACTGATACTTCTTTAATATCATACTATGAATATTTATTTTTAATAAAACAACGTTTTTTTCCTTCCTCGATCTGCAGTGGCTTTCCAAAACAAAAATCAAGTTTCAATGACAATTACAGAGATATATTGAAAATGCATCATGACCTACTGCTAATTATTTTTCATAGCAAAGTCACAGCCCACTTAGTTTAAGCTTACCAAAACCTCTTGTATAAATCTCAATCCATTCGAATAAGATGAATATTATTACATTTTGTAATAATTTATATGGACCTCTCCAAGTATTTATGACTTCGCTAAGATAGAATTTTAGATACACCCTTGTATCGTATTTGATTACCTTTAAAATGAGGCCAAACTTGCGAAAAACTACCAGCGAAAACAGGACAAAATAAAGTGTAACTCTAATTTTACATTTTTTTAAAAAGAAAATTGACGCGGTTTTGGCCCTCATAACCACGGTAATACAACATCCTTAGTACGCCACTGTAGACTAATTCATTACCTTTTAAAAGAGACCAGACTTTAAAAAAATCGTTCCTTCAAACAGGATTAAAATAAGTGTTTACTCTGAATTTTTATGTTTTTTTTTTAATTAACCCTCCCAGACGATCAAGCCTTCCTAAAATATAATCCTGGATATACTTTTTGTGCATTATTTAAGTACCTTTCAAATGACACCTCAATTACAAAAATCTAGAAAGTACTTTTCAAATTACGAGAAAAATTATCCGTATATATTTAGCAGATATACGTTCTTTCACGGCTCATATCACAGACATACGATTCTCATGGAATATAATTTTTTTACCCAAACCCATCTTCAAAATATCAAAATTTGGTTAACTTTCACGGTAGGTCATAAGCCCATGTTGTCCGTGGGGCATTCTTTGTCAGTTTATTGTCAAAATAAATATTAGAATTTCGCTGTCAGTATGACGTTTTTTGCGACATTTCAAAAGAATAAAACTTCAACTTAGATTTTTAATCAAGCCATGTAGATACCAAAAATATAATTTTTAAAATTTTTATCGGGTTGTCTGTTTCTTCTAGCATCACGCAAAAGCTACAAAAATAATTTGAATATGAGATTCGCAGCTTCGTTCCTTGGATTACTGAACAGCACTAAGGTTTTTGGCTAGTTAGTACATAATAGACAAAGTTGCACAGAACTACTACTACTCTACGACCACACTTGCAGTATTGGTACGCAGCTAGCGTATTCTAACCATTTTGTTATCTGTGGGTTTTCATAAAGGCCCACAGAAACCCACAGTTTCACTCCTATTTTCCATTCTATTGCCCCACTTTTTCTGACAAGAAACGAAATATAAGTGAGCGGCATGAAGTAAAACTGTGCAATCACTGGACAAGAATTGGTTTGGTTACGTTGTACGTTTTAAGAACAACTTTTACTCTGTTTTTAAGGCCGCTTTCACAAACGCATTTAAAGATACGTTAACAACAAGGAATCAAAAATAACTTTCCAACTTTAAGAGCCTATTATTATAAGTTTAACTTTATTTCTCAATTGATTTGGACAGAAAGGTGTATTCGGGAACGCCCTCCACTTTTCTTGCACCACGCAGACTGGATCTAACGGACGCGCGAGAATCCAGTTTTCCAGTGTTAGACTAGTTGCTGCATATCGTAGTCGGCGCTGTTTTTGAATGTATCGTTGGCGCGCTTTCCAATTACGTTTGTAATATGTGCTATAAACGACTTTTTACGGACTCTATATAAAATGACTCTTGGATAAATTTTTTGGTTGCGTTTTTGCTTCCGCAAATAAAAGACTTTTTTAGTTTTTAGTTGTGAAAAAAAAGAAGAGATCATCGCAATCATGTAAGTTGCTTGCTAAGATTATCTAATTTTTTTATGCATGAAATAGTAGTTTTTTGATCTAGCGGCTAAAATAGGATTTTTATATACGTGCGTTGGTTTAAAAAACGAGCGTAGTGAGTGATTTAAAAACAAGCGCGGATTTCTGGGGGGGGGGGGTAGGGGGGCAATTACCCCACCCTGGACTCAAAATTTTAGCAAATAACATAACAAAAATCGAAAATTTTGAAAAATCGCCAACACAAATCGCAAAATTTTTCGCCTGCGGCGCTAGATAAAACTATTGATGTATACAAGTTTAATTGAAAGGGTTAAAAAATACAATTTTTAGTGTAATTTTATGAAAATTTTCGCCTGCGGCGCATTTAACGAGTATTCTTTTATATTATATATTCTGAACTTTTATATAAAAGCGGCGCATTTAACGAGTATTCTTTTATATTATATATTCTGAATTTTTATATAAAAGATTTAGCTTATATACAAAGATCTATATTTGAATTGACCTGATGATAACGCCAGTAGGTGCAAAATTTGAAATCGTGGAAGGTCGTACAAAAAATATCTTGCGCAGAAAAAATCCTGCAGTAGCATCAATGGGAGTTCCTATTCATTTTCCTAAACGACAAGTAGAATATTGTCTTAGAAACATTAGGGTTTATTGGAGTGGTAATCCCTTTAAATCAATTCAATATAATTAATTTTATTTTTCAAAAAACCAATTGTAAAAGAAATATTAATAATAAAAAGGGATTGTTTGTAAGACAACCCTGCGTGTTATTCAGGAATATGGATGGGAACTCTGTGTGCTTGTGTCACAGCTGTCGGCTGTTGGTGTTCTTGATTTCTTTAGTAAGAATTTTCTATTTTTAAAAATATTTCTGAAGATTTTAGTGTTAATCTCCCAGATAATCTATGCCTTTTAATAGCGTTTTTAAACAAGCACGGATCTGGCCTTAAACCCAGGGGGGGGATAATCAGATTTCGAGATATCAGTTTATCTTAAATGTGTGAATAAGAATACTCGTTAAATGCGCCGTAGGCAAAATTTTGATAAAATTACCCTAAAAATTGTTTTTTTAACCTTTTTAATTAAAATTGTGGTAATTAATAGTTTTGTCTAACGCCGCAGGCGAAAAATTTTGCAATTTGTGTTGGTGATTCTTTAAAATTTTCGATTTTCATTATGTTATTTGCTAAAATTTTGAGTCCAGGATTTCGGGGGGGGGGGGGGGGGTAAAACATTTAAAAAAAATTCGAACATAACATCCACTGACAGTCACGATGTTACGACTTACATTATTGGCCATTTTGATTGCTAATGGTTTGATTGTTTCTCCAGTTTTGTAAGTGATTTTTTTGTAAATACTTGAAGAAAATTTAAAGAAATGAAGAAATCGATTTTTTTATACCTTCATCAAAAATATGATTTTAGTAACTATCTGCAAATAACTAAAGCTTTGGCTACCGATGCAAAGAAACTTTTTTTGATCACGGGCATATCATATAACTTTTAAAAATAAATATGGTATTTTAATGTATTTGGTTCAAAAGTTAATAATTTGCATCCCTTAATATCTTATAAGATATGTCAAAACAGTGGTATTGTAATACAGAAGATGGTGCAGAAAACCCTATCCTGTTCCTGTACTTGCTTCAAAAGTTAATAAATTGCATCCCTTAATATCAAACCTTCGGATGGCAGCTAGGGTGATATAAGATATGTCAAAACACTGGTATTGTAATACAGAAGATGGTGCAGAAAACCCTATCCTGTTCTTGTACTTGCTTAAAAAGTTGATAATCTGCATCCCTTAATATCAACTTTCCGGACGGCAGCTAGGGTTTTCTAAGATATGTCAAAATACAGGTATTTTAATACAGAAGATGGTACAGAAAACGCAATCCTGTTCTTGTACTTGGCTTTAAAGTAAGTAATTTTCATCCCCTATTTTCAACCCTATGGACGGTAGCTACGGTGAACTAAGGTATATCAAAATACTGGTATTTTAATACAAAAGATGGTGCAGAAAACCCAATCCTGTTCTTGTACTAGGTTCAAAAGTTAATAATTTGCATCCCTTAATACCAATACCCACCCTTCGAACGGCAGGTAGGAAGATTTAAGAAGGTGCAAAAAACTCCATCCTGTTCCTGTACTTGGTTTAAAAGGTAATAATTTGTAATAATTTGTTGCAATACTGGTATGTTAATACAGAAGCTAGTAATTTTTATCCCTCAATATCAACCCTTCGCTCGCAGCTAGAATGATTTGGGATATATCAAAATATTGTTATTTTAATACAGAAAACGGTTCAGAAAACCCCATCTTGTTCTTGTACTTAGTTCAAAAGTTAATAATTTCCATCCCTTAATATTAACCCTTCGGACGACAGCTAGGATGATCTAAGATATGTCAAAATACTGTTATTTTAATACACAAGATGGTGCAGAAAACCCCATCCTTTTCTTGTACTTGCTTTAAAAGTTAATAATTTGCATCCTTTAATATCAACCCTTCGGATGGCAGCTAGGATGATCTAAGATATGTCAAAATACTGGTATTTTAATACAGAAGATGATGCAGAAAGCCCCATCCTGTTCTTGTACTTGGTTCAAAAGTTAATAATCTGCATCCCTTAATATCAACTTTTCGGATGGCAGTTTGTAACGTTCCCAAAATTACTTAAAATACTGACCGTCTGGAACAGCGATGTTTTGGTTAACTAGTTTCAAAATACGTTCGCCCGGAGCAACCACAAATCTCAACCGCAGTCGCCACAATGTTAAGAGGCAGTGACTTCACCTGCTTATTTACTTTACTAGAGAACCTATACTTTCAAAACAGTAAGAAGCACGCTTGGTGGCTTGCCTTGCCCGAGATTGGACTGTTAATTAATTGGCTGTAATTTCTTAATGAAAGTAGTTCTAACTTGCCTTTATTATATCCTTTGAATAATTATTGTTTTAAAAATACTTCCAAATAAAGAACGCACCTTTTTTATTAAATAGCTGTCTTATAAAAATTAATGGAAATAACAACACAGCCCCCCAAAACATACGTAAATATTTATTACCCATTGTATTATTATTTAGGGATTCTTTACAATACAGCCAACCAGTACCCTCTCCAGATAGGCCGATCAACTCATACCGATTTAGTGTCCTTTTATCCACCTTCGCCGCCATTTTCACTCAAAAGTGACAGATAATCCATTAGTTTTCTGTCAAAATGGCGGCGAAGGTGGATAAAAGGACACTAAAACGATAAGAGCTGATCGGCCTATGTGGAGAGGGTAATGAGCCAACATATAAATATAGTTAAAATCTATTTGGATAAATTCGTTTCAAAAAAGCTTAAAAATATATTATCTATTACTAGCAGAATATTCTATCCTTTTCTTATTAAAATCACAAAAGCGTTCACCCATAAAACATTTCGCCAATAAAACATTTGTTTGCTAATTAACAAAGTACTGCCTATTAAAAACATTCACAAGTACATTATTAAAGAGTTCTTAACCTTCCTTTACTGGGTAAACTTAATATTAAAATACAGTTTATTTGAATATGAGTAAGATACCGGCGTGGTTCATTTATATATAATTTATTACTAAAACAGCAAAAAATAAGTATAGTCGATAACATCTGATTGGTGGGTGACTGCGGCGTGTGTTTTGTCAATTTGGCATAGTGCAATCTTCTTTAGTGATGGTTGACACAGGTGGGTTTTTCCTAAAACCAAAAAGATATACTAACTATCCATGTCAAGCCTTACGTAAAAGCTGAGGTAGAAATCGAAATGCTTAAACTGCGGTGGAAAGCACTTACCTATGTCAGTACTTGTAACGAACAAATTGAGAGGTACATAGAGTGAATACTAACCTGTGTCACGGGCGTTGCACCTTCTCTGCTCCATGTATTGAACTACGTGTTGTTGCGGTTGTTTGTTTATGAGTTGTATTATAAGTGGGAAGACACTGTGTTTTCAGTACTCTAGCAGAACCAGCGTGTGAAGATGTCGACAAGATATCTTTTAGGACCTTATTGTTGGGCAGACGTCGTTGATTTTGGCTGAAACAACAAGGATTCCTCGTTTATACATCGCCCTTTATGTGTCAACAATAGGCGTCAACTTGACCATTTTCGGCCATGAAAACAGTGATAATTTTTTTAATAAATTCTGAGTTACCTGGTTGTCCTTTCGCTGTGCCCTTTGGTGACCTGTGGCAAAATAAACCCTTGAAAAATGAATGATTGTTCATCTTTCTTCTAAGGCGATTGACGGCTGTCATTGTTAGCTGTTTATACTGACGTCAGAGGGAACGTTGCCGGATTGGATGATCATAACTGCACGAGATCCGGGGTACGCTCACGAAAGTATCAGAATCGGCCGACACCGACGTCATGTGACATCAATACAAAGGAATTTAACCGTACATTCACTTTGACGCTATCAAGTCTAGGATCCCAAGACAGCAGGAGCGGTCTATGCATTTTCTGGTCTAGAATTTTGAGTCTAAATTACTGGCAGTTGACTTTCGGTGGCTTTGAGATCTCTGACTACATTTGGCAACGTTCTAAACGGAGGCTGCGCAATTCTTTCCCCTTTCAAATTTTCTCGCATTGCAGTGGCTTTCTGGTCAACGATATGCTCGAGATTGGACCCCGCGAACGCGGTCTGTTCTGTCATTAGTCCACGTAGTTTTGTCGTAGGAAAGTGTGGGTGACGAATCCTTTCTCGTCGCTTTTTGGCAGGAGAGAAAACGTGGCGGGCTGAGCGCCAAGTCGATTTTTCCTAGCTTTTTTTGAAAAATGGACTAGGGTCACCTTAATATAGAAAAATAAACTAAATTAAGTCCGCGGCGGGCGGTGTTAAATCCGACTGATACTAGTTTTGTTTTCTTACTTTAGCTGCAAAGCACGATCAGAACGAACATGCCCTGTTAAAGGCTGCCATCGTGGCGAAGGCCTGAAGGTAATTAGTATTTTACTGAATAATAAAAATTGGTATAAATACTTTTTTTTTGTCTGACTTGCCCATGCTAATTTTTCAAATTATGTGTTTGGTAATGTTTGTTAAAGAGCGTCTCTGTACCATTGGTAGTTTATTTTGGAGCGGTCTGTTCAGTATAAGTATATATAATGTACATTACTTTAACTTGTCCTTTGCTCGCATGTAAAGTAGCAATGTTACAAGCTAGGGGGATCTAGATATGTCAAAATATTGGTATTTTAATACAGAAGATGGTTCTGAAAACTCCATTCTGTTCTTGTACTTGGTTTAAAAGTTAGTAATTTTCATCCCTCAATATCAAACCTTCATACGGCAGCTAGAGTGATCTAAGATAAATGGAAATATTGGTATTTTAATAAAGAAGATGGTGCAGAAAACTCCATCCTGTTCTTGTACTTGGTTCAAAAGTTAATAATATGATCTAAGATATGTCAAAATACTGGTAATTTAATACACAAGATGATACAGGAAACCTTATCCTGGTCTTGTACTTGATTAAAAGGTTAATAATTTTCATCCCTTAATTTCAACCCTTTGAACTACAGCTAGAATATTCTAAGATATGTCAAAGTATTGGTATTTTAATACAGAGGACGGTGCAGAAACCCTATCCTGTTCTTGTACTTGGTTCAAAATATATCATATCAACCCTTCGGCCGGCTGCTAGAATGATCTAAGATATGTCAAAATACTGGTATTTTAACACAGAAAACGCTATCCTGTTCGTGTACTTGGTTTAAAAGTTAATAATTTGCATCCCTTAATATCAACCCTTCGGGCGGCATCTAGAGTGATCTAGGATATGTCAAAACACTGGTATTTTACTATATAAAATGGTACCGAAAAGCCCATTCTGTTCGTGTACTTGGTTTAAAAGTTAATAATTTTCATCCCTCAATATCAACCCTTCGCACGGCAGCTAGAGTGAGATAAGAGATATATTGGTATTTTTATACAGAAGATGGTGCAGAAAACCCAATCCTGTTCTTTTACTTGGTTCAAAAGGTAATAATCTGTATCTTCTTATATCAACCCTTCGGACGGCAGCTAGGGTGATCTAAGATATGTCAAAATACTGGCATTTTAATAAAGAAAATGATGCAGAAAAGCCCATCCTGTTCGTGTACTTGGTTTAAAAGTTAGTAATTTTCAGCTAGAGTGATCTGAAGTCGAAATATTGGTATTTTAATACAGAAGATGGTACAGAAAACCTTATACTGTTCTTGTACTTGGTTTAAAAGTTAGTAATATTCATCCCTTATTTTCAACCCTATGGGCGGTAGCTAGGGTGAACTAGGGTATGTAAAAATACTGGTATTTTAATACAGTGGATTGTGCAGAAAACCCCTACCTGTTCTTGTATTTTGTTCAAAGGTTAATACTTTTCATCCCTTATTTTCAACCCTTCGCACGGAAGCTAGAGTGATCTAAGATATGTCGAAATATTGGTATTTTAATACAGAAGATGGTGCAGAAAACCTTATCCTGTTCTTGTACTTGGTTTGAAAAGTAATAATTTGCATCCCTTATTATCAACTCTTCGGACGGCAGCTCAGGTGACCTAAGATATATCGAAATACTTGTATTTTAATACAGAAGATGATGCAGAAAACCCCATCCTGTTCTTGTAATTGGTTTAAAAGTTGGTAGTTTTTATCCCTCAATATCAACCCTTCAGATGGAAACTAAGGTGCTCTGAGATATGTCAAAATACTGATATTTTAATACAGAAGATGGTGCAGAAATCCACATCCTATTCTTGTACTTGGTTTAAAAGTTAATACTTTTTATCCCTTATTTTCAACCTTTGGCACGGCAGCTGAAATGATCCGAGATATGTCGAAATATTGGTATTTTAATACAGAAGAGGTTGCAGAAATACCCATCCGGTTTTTGTACTTGGTTTAGAAGTCAATAATTTTCATCCTTTATGTTCAACCCTTTTTACGACAGCTAGGGTGATCTAATATATCTCAAAATATTGGTATTTTATTATAAAAGATGGTGCATGAAAGCCCATCCTGTTTTGTGCTTGCTTTAAGAGGTGCTGACGTATCTATCTCTTTTATTTTCACGAGTCGCCACTGGTCATTCGACTGTTTCCATTATTTTAGCTGCTAACTTTGGCCGCCAAGTTCACATCGGTCTGAGTGGATTTGAACTGAAAAAAGTATGTTATTAAATAAATGGTAATTGATTCTAGAAAATAAAAGAATATAAAACATTCTTTTTAACTAGTGGGGTACAATGGGGGTAAATATCAAAATATTGTTTTCCATAAAGTACACTGGGATGTGCAAACTATGTCCACTTAATTTTGAATATCCACTGAAAATATAAATGATATTAATTTAAATAATATACACAGACGTATTTCCACTGTATATCCAGAAAATAATATACAAATTAGAGTTCAATTTCGAATTTACACCCAATTTACATATATGTAAGTATATAGTATATCCGGCATTGTACCTACATGCAAAATAGGTCACAATTTTAAATATCCAGTGGATATGTGATCATAATATACATAAGCAAATGTCCTTTGCTTGTCCAGCGAAGTATGTGCAAAATAGTTCAAAATTTTAAACATCAACGGTATATACAGCAAAGTATTTGCTGGGTAGATTAAACTTTATTCCTGTCGCTAAAAATGTCCTGAAATTAATTTTTAAGAATAACTTTTAAGGGTCCCTACATACCGCAAAAATTATTTATGACTGTCTATGTGGACTCTGCATCTACCCGCCTTCAGATTTTGAATTGTAATTTACTTCATTGTCATCTATTGTAGGGTGATGGCCCTATATTCAATACATATATTTTCTATATGGTAGGTACTATTATTATACATATAAGGCAGAAAAAGGTTATTTAAATTGTACTCTTGGTAACCATTATCAAGAAGTGCATACTATTAATGAATATTCACTGTATATCCATAGCGAATTAATGTGTTGAATCTCTTTTACCTAAGCATAGGCTATCCACTGGAATACCATGGATCTCGCGGCCGTATGGATCTTTTTTCAATTACAGAATGATATCCGTACCATATCGATAAAGGATATTCACTAAATATCCATAGGTTATCATCATACTTTAGTAAATAACATATTTATATTCGGTGCATATCCTAAGATATCCCATGAATATTCATCACGTGGCCATCGTAACATCCTTACAAAAAATTAAATATTTAAATATATTCGGTTTTATTGCTTTTGAATATTCTAGTATATTGCCGAATCCTCTAACCAAGACACGAGTATTAAAAGTTTCTCCCAACTATTACTTTTTATCCGAAACTGTTTGGATTATACTTATATAACATAATCTGGATTTATTTTTTATGCATTTAAATACTTTCCTTTATCAATACGATCAAATAACTTACTTCTATGTGAATTAATTCATCATTTTTAATACCTTCCTTTAATAATACAAGTCAATGAACTTTTAACAATAACGATTAATACCATTTTAAATCTATCCATTTGAATATTTTTACATAAACTAATTTTTAACCTGATTTGACTTTGTGGGCTATAGGGGTGCGGATTATCAAGAAAACACTTTGGTTTTTGGCGACGTTTCGTGACTTAGTGATTGTCACTTTTTCAAGCCTCAAATCGTACGTGTTTTATAGATCCGTGCAGGTCTGTGAACAAACTCCAACTCCAGAAAAACATTGTTTATTTACAATAAAAGTTCTTAACAATTTTGTTTAAAACAATATTTTTCCCTTTTGTTGCAAAACGTGAAAATTTTCTTTTTGATTTGCAACAAAAGGGAAAAATATTGTGTTAAAAAAAATTGTTAAGAACTTTTATTGTAAATAAACAATGTTTTTGTGGAGTTGGAGTTTGTTCACAGACCTGCACGGATCTATAAAACACGTACGATTTAAGGCTTGAAAAAGTGACAATCACTGAGTCACGAAACGTCTCCAAAAACCAAAGTGTTTTCTTGATAATCCGCACCCCTATAACCCACAAAGTCAAATCAGTTTAAAATGCAGAGGGACGAATCCTATCAGAATATAATTTTTAAAGTAAAGTGTAAGCTCGCGACAGTTACGTGCTGTCCACAACTGTCCCCTAGACTTTGGCGTGTTGTCACGTCACGCCCCTAAAGCCTAATCAGTAAACTAAATACTAACATAACATCTCCCTCTTTAAGCTAAAACAAAAGTTAAATATTTTACAATGAAAAGTCTTTAAAATAAAAAGGTTTCTTATTCTTTTCGACCTTTCTGTAATTGGAGTTTCACAAGATATAGACTGATGTTTTGGCGACATAGAGACAGTCGATTTTGGCGACACAGACACGCTAGAATTTGGCGACACCGACACGCTAGAATTTGGCGAAACGGTTTTATTTTCACTCAAATTAGAATTATCTTGTGAATCAACATTGGAGCTTATCAAATAGCTCTGATTATTATTATCACTCGAGTTATCACCGTATTCACTTTTTGAATTAACACTGTTTGAGATGTCTGAAGGCTCAGGCGGGACTAATGTCGGAATAAACTGATTATTATCTATATAGTATGGAGCATGAATTAAATGCCACCTGTTACGTCGATAAACATAACTCGAATTTGACTTAATCAAGTATGATGAAAATTCTAAATTTTCGCGTAAATTCTGAGATCCGTCACCCAGACATAATCCCCAGTTTTTGAATCTGACAAATTTCTTGTCAAGTGTCTGGATCTGTTGTAAAATTGTTTTTCGCTTTTATTCTTAGAGCTATTCTCCTTTTCCTTAAGTGAGCTCAAATCTACCCTTTCATTTAGATGATTTGGCAACATTGGACGAAACGATTTAATTTTTCCACCATATATCATCATACTGATTCATGATTTTCCTCTATTGTACTTCCAGCAACAGAAAGCAGAGATATACCTCTGTAGTTTCCACATTGGGCCTTGTCGCCTTTTTTGAAAATGGTAACTATAGAGGCGTCTCTGAGTTCGACAGGAATGGTCCCAGTGGTCCATATTTTACTTATTAGAGTGTATATTTGGGAATTAAGTGCGAGACCCCCTTATTTGTAGAGTTCAGCAGCGATACCATCTGTGCCTGCTGACTTTAGCTGTGTGATTGCCTTTTCGACCTCCTCTAATCTCGGAATCTGACTTAGGTGTTGTTGTGTAGTTTTCTCCGGAATTTTGTCGAAGATGTCATTATCGACCTGATACTCTCTGTTTAGTAGTTCTTCGAAGTGTTCTTTCCATCGTGAATTGATAGAGGATCCATCTTTAAGCAGCCTTGTTCCATCTTTGCATCGCAGAGGATTAATACCTTGTATAGTGGGACCATATATCATCTTAGTAGCTTGAATGAAGGCTCTGGTGTTGTGGACTCAGCTATATGTTACATTTCATGTGATTTTGTTGTCCATCATTGGTTTTTTAATCTACGTGTTTGCCTTTGTATTTCTGCTTTGGCTTCTTGATATTGCCTTTTCTTTTCGTTAGAGTTAAGGTGGCTTTTACAAGCATTATGGGCTTTTCTCTTCCTCTCAATAAGGTCTTGAATTTCTTTGTCCTACTCATCAAACTAGTCTTGATGTTTTCTTTGTGTGTAGCCGACCGTTTCTTCGGAGGCAGATGTTATTGCTGTCTTCAACATTCTCCAGTGATCGTCAAAATTCTCCGGGTATTCTAAAGTACCCAGATTTGATTCAGTAAGACTTAAAATTTTGTTCTGGTTTATTTATCTTTAAGGCGTTCTACATTAAATCTTCTTTTGATTTGCTTTTTTTGACGGCTACTTCTTGGTGGAATGTGCAAGTTCATTTTGTCTCATATCAGGCGATGGTCTGTTAAGCAGTCGTCTCCACTCGTTATTGCCCTTGTAATGTTTAGGTCTTTTTAATCTCTGGAACGTACAATAATGTGTTCAATCAGATGCCAGTGTTTTAACCTCGGGTGTTGTCAGGAGGTCTTGAGTTGTGAGCAGAAAGACTTTGATGTGCTTGAACTTCGTGGTCTTATGTGTCCTAGAAAGTATAAGATCTCAGAGTAGAGACTGCCTGTGCGAGACTTTTATTAATGTGGACATGCTGATGCACAGTCAGCAAGCCCGCGGTCCCTAATAACGAGTGACGACCCAATGGCGTAAGGAATACGGCGATTGGGTCTCTCGAGATTAGGCCAGCTGATTGCACGTTTGAGCACTAGACTCGAATCGTGGGCGGAGGGTCGCTACATCCCACCACCTATAGGCTACAGGCAGCATGGTTTGCCCAAGTTGCCCTAGCGATCTGTCCGGCCTGACATGCAATTATTTATCTACCATATAAAAGCTCAAAGGACGAAAAACCACATGCTAGATTGAGGAAATATAGGGCTACTTGTTAATAATTTAAAATCTTAATCTTTACCAAATTTTTGAAATTCACCACAAAATTGGAGGCCATTCTCTGATCTTGCAATCACACAACTGCCTTATCTGGAAAAAACCTCTTTTACCCTTTTTATAATAACCGACTCAGTCATTGTAGAGAGTTTAAATATCTCAAAAAATCTTGACTAATATTTCGTGATTAAATAACAAGAATCGTTACATTTGTACAGGTCTAAAGCAATTTTTTGCCATGGTCTTTTGGGGAATTCTTTCACTACCAGGGGTTCCTTTGGATTTGCGCAATGCCCAATATATTGCGGATAATTTCTTACAAGGTTTTCAATCCAGTTAGAGAGGCCTATCCACCAAACTGAAGTTTTCGCTCTGTTTCGACATTTTACAATCCCGAAATGGCCGTCATGTAAAAACTTTAGCACACTGAGCTGCAAAGACTGAGGAATTACAATTCGTGAATTTCGCAATATTTTTCAAATTTCCTCATAAAAAAAAACGAACCGGTATTGATAATAAGTTTGCAGCGCGTCACTTAATTTATTTTTATTTGGCCACCCTCGTTGGTAATATGGTTTCCACCTTTCCTATTGGAAAATTGACTCTTAAAACAGATTTAATTAATTTTGTGTAATCAACACAAAGTCGAATTTTATCATTTCTCTGAACTACTACAATAGGACTAACCCAGTCAGTAGAGTAATCTACCGACTCAATAATATCCAATTTTTGTAGCCTAGCTAGCTCTTCTTTTAATGGTTTGAGCAGCGGTGTAGGGTTATGCATTTTCAATAAGTTGAATTTTCAATTCTGTTTTAAATTTTCCTATGCTGCTAAATATTTTAGGAAATTTTGAGAAAATTTGGCTCTCAGTAGTGACATAATCGGTCATATTTAGTGGAGAAATTTGACAGCGAAATAAATCGAGAAGTTTTAATTCCAAAATATCCGTTCTTCCAAGTATGGGTCTTGTTAAATTGTTAATCAAGTAGATTTCAGCCTCAAAACTTTGATTTTTATGTTTCAAAGTGATACCAAGCGTCCCAGAAACCGACAATTTAACTCCAGATGGGCCGGTTACAATTCGGTTAGATGACCCAATCCCTGGAATCTACATGAATAATTTCATGGTTATTCGTAATAGACCCCAAGAAATTATCCCGTTCAAAATCTGACTCTTCATCAGAAGATTCGTAGTCCACAGCATGATACTTATTTTCTAAATCTAAAATGTTATCAACTTGTATAGATCTGACCTGGTTAAATTTCTTACACAGAGGCGCCCAATGTCCCTTCTTTTGACATTTCTTGCACGTAGACTGGTTTGCGGGACATTTGTCTCGTGAATATTGCTGAAAGAGACCACAAAATCCGCACTTAGACGATTGATTGTCTCTTTTTGAACCTAAAGCACTTTGGGAATTGAAATTTTGGGATGATCCTGCACTATTTTTGTCAAGATTTTTGTTGTTAACATGCACACAACCAATTTGCCTGTGACCAATCAAAAGTTCTTTATTTTGCAAAGCCTGTAACTCTGCTTGTTTGGCCTCGAGTGTACACTGTGGTAGTGTGAGTTGAAGACGCTCCGATGTTTTTATATCCAACATTCCAACAACAATCCGATCTCGAATTAATTCTTCTTTGAGCTGTCCATAATTACAATGTTCAGCAAAACTATGGAGGTTGGCAATGAAGGAATCTACTAATTCATCTGGCTTTTGAACTCTTGAAATAAATTTGAAACGTTCAGAAATTATGTTTCTTCTTGGAATGGAACATTTCTCAAACATTTCTAAATTGTAAAGGAAATTTCTTCAGAATCATCTCACATAATATACATTAAAAGTAAAGTATTAATTAACATAATAAATATTATATTATAAAAACATATAGTTTTTCGATTTTGATTTATATATATAAAATAGTAGGTACCCCAACATTTTTTATATTTTATAAACATAAATTGTAATTATTAATTCGTATTATTTAGTCTCTAGAAATACTTGAAGATCCATGTATAAATATATATTTTTTATTATGGAGATTACGTGAGAATCGATTTTTTTTTATGTCCATTTTTTTTTGTTTTTTTTTTGTCGCTTAAGATGAAAAACATTTGGAATTTTACTCTAGTGATAAAATAACCACCTGATCTTCGGTGTTTTTCTAGCTCCAATTATTATTTTATTTTTTTAAATTATATTATATTGTTTGTATTTATTTAATGCTGGAAAATAAAGACCTATTTATTTATTATTTATTTATAATATACCAATTTTCTTCTTTTCTTGCTTAGAAATCTATCCGGACACAGATATGAATCTTTCCAATCTTTTACACCATATTGGCCAAGCCACTGGCATTAAAAAACTAAATTTTTCTGGGGGTGACACATCAATGGGGGCCATCACCTGCACCTGTGTAGTTGTAACTGTATTTACTGGATCAGTTGCTCCTCCTGTTATGTTTGTCGGTGGAGCCATCTTTATTTCTGTGTATGATTTCAACACCTAGTTTTACTTGTATGATTTCAACAAAACACCTAGAATACTTTTTATTCACTTTTTATACCATTCTCCTGTGTTCGATTCCACCCGTGGTAACAAGAAAAGTAACCGAATCAAAGGAATAAGAAGCGGCACAATAGCGATGTTAGGTTAACTTTTACCAATTATTTCACGGATTTTGTCGTTCGGACGACCGATTTATTTACACAGTATTAACGCAAAAATCACTTCTGAAACCATGTTCTTTTAGGGTTGTTTTAAATAAAAGTTGTTTTCTTCACTTTCGCGTGTGGTCACGTAACGCTCCTAAATTCTAATCAGTAAACTAAATACTAACACAACACTTTGAATACTTTTTAATACCTTCGTTCATTAACAAAAGTGAAGTAACTTTTAACGATCCATTTTGTATTTTCAGTACCATTTTAAATCTATCCATTTGAATACTTTTATGTGAATTAAGTTGTATCCGTTCAAATTATTTTTATTAACTTCCTGTATTAATACAACTAAATAAACCTTAAACGAATAAGTTTTTACACACTTAAATTACTTTTCGGTGAATTTGGAATATATTTTAATTCCTTTCTTTATTATTAAAATTAAATCGACATTTAAAGATTTATTTTTCTACATTTAAGGCCGTATTTTGATCTAGAGATAAAGGCAACATTGCACTGGATCAGCTGTTTTTTAGAGTCGTGCGAGGTGTTCAGAACTTGCTCGATTGCAATAAACCGCACTTTTGGCGAAGCTTCCTACAACTTTTCTTTATGTCTCTCTCTTTCTCTAACTCTAATTGCTTTAGAAAGAAACAAATTATCTACCAATCCAGTGTGGTAAGGTGCACGAAAACTTACATATCTGTCACTTGCCAAGCATGGTCGTTGTTTTGAATTCGCGCCCGTTTTCTTGTGAAAATGAATAAAAAATTGTCTCCGTACGCTCGTACGGGCCTACATAAGGAACGCCAACAAGTATAAGTAATAAACGCCACGGCCAGCTGGTGGTTGACACTTGTTTTGAAAAATTCCGGATTTTCGCCAAGAAAAAGACAGCTTCCGGCCCTCAAAGCCTCCCTAAATAATCCAGGTGAGTCACAGCTTCCTTCCGTGTATGTAACGTACGTATTATTTCATATTTCTTGTACTTTTAGGTTCGTATCGAGACTTATTCAAATAAATAAACTAAATGTCTATCGAAATTTAACCTGCTGAAATCTGCACAGCCTATCGTATAAACCGCAGGCAATATGGAACTTATGGAACAAAAATGCACACAAAGACAGGTAACATAGTTCACACTTGATATGGCCCAGCAGTAAGACATTGGGCAAGGCTCTTTGCAGAATTCAAGCTTAGTTGGCATCAAAACAAAACCAACAGGTGAGTTTTTAGTCAACTGACGACAAAGGTATAGTGATTTTGGGTAATTATGCAGTATACGGTTTTCTGCCATTTTTGATTTTTTATGAAAAATTCTTTATAGAGGTACCTACTATTGTTCCTAGGACTGCAAGTCTGCCTGCGCCGTTTTTTTTTAAGAGAAAAAACGGTGCCGGGGGGGGACTATAATGTATTTTTTTTATTGTTCTGGGTGGAAGCGGGTGTAAATCTCTCCTTGTTTGACGCGGTTTATAAAATGAACTTTTATTATCTAAATCAATAAATAGCGAGCTTTCCCTCAAAATAGGTAATGGTAACCGTAGATCCGCATTTGACACTTGTGGTGCTCATCAGTACGGTGCTAGGAATTAGGAGATTAAATGATGATGAAAAGATCTGACACACACCTTTTTAGGGAAAGATCGCCCTCGCTAAACCTTTTTTTAATTTTATCATCTACTTTATATTTGGATGTTAAGTAGTTGATGGGAGAAGAAATTGATATAATAAGTCTAAAAAACAAAGATTTTATTTTATTAACCTAGTAAGTTATAAGGACCATTTGAGTGTTAAGTTATCGTTTTCTGTTTCAGGTTACTGCAGAGCCCAGAGCGTCCTCTTTGAACTGATTAGATGATACAAGAAAAATACCACATTTCCCTGAACGGTAGACTGCATTAAATTAATTAATATAAGAAATTAAAGTTTGATGTTGTTTTGTTTTTTTTTTAAATACATATAATTTGATATAATCATTAAATCTAGTTGTGGATTGGGAATATTGAAGTTTGTCTTTGTTTAAAAAAAAAATAACAAGAATAAAATGCCTCCATTTCAAATAATCATAATTTTCTTATAATTCAACCTCAATCCATCAGTAAATATCGTTTTCCCAGCGCATTCACCATAAACTATAAAAATATAGAATATACACCAAGCTCCTAGTGTTTTAAGACTTTTTAGTTCTAAGGGACATAACTGTTAGAACAGGGTTTGAGTGGGTTTCAGTAGGCTTGCTGTTATCTATAATGTATTGAGAGTGTGATTTCAAAAAAAAATATTTAAGTTTTATATACGACCCACACGCTTATTATATAACCCATTTTAGCCTATTTGAGTTACGTAATAAAATGTATATTGTAGTACTGATATAATAAGCTCTCATTACATATCACTAGTGAGGTAGTGAACTCCTAGTGCGTCCTAGATAAAATGTTGTAGGTTACATGTACGGTAAGGTCCATTAAAGCACTCTTGTGGTTACCACGACTCAGTCTACAACCTACCAGTGGCAATATTCCCTACTTATTGTGTAATGAAGCTCTTACCTTAGTACTATAAATAACTATTAAAAATTACGTCGACAATTTTTTTTTGGTTTTTTTACAAAAAAAAATTAAAGTAAAAAAGTAAAAGAAAATTAAACTCGAATACTTTGGCGTAAAACCCACTGCTTGGATTATATTTCATAACTGGTTATACATCGATTTTCATTATTATTTTACTAATTTGAATATGTGTTACATGTAAGGTGGGATAAATAATTTAAATGCTTATTTCAAAACATTTTAAACAATTTATAATAATAATTTTTTTAGTCTGCGTAGTTGTTAATTACAAAAAAAGATAAAATCTACATTTCTAATAAATCTGCATTGTCATTGAATACGTAAAATTTTACGGTGGGATTTACTAAAAGGATTTAGTCTATTTTAGAACGGTCCTAAGTTTAAGTGAAATTTTTGGTTTTAAACATTTTAAACCAAACCTCCTTGAGTTTTGGACACAGTTTAAATTATAAGAAGAATTTTAATAAATTTGTTTATTGAATAATCATCTTAACACTATCTTTTGTTGGATTTAAGAAGAAAGTTTTAATTTAGAATAAAAGAAAATTTAAAAATTAAAACCCACGCGGGGTTTAAATAGTAAACACTCTGTAGAACAAATTAAAATTGAGGTTATATGTCACTCTAATTAAAACTTACCCTTGATAATTGATTTTTCCAATTAATACTTGATGTAACACAACGATTTAGATGGGTGATAATAAAATAAGGAGTAGATTAATTTTGTATTTATTGAAAAGGTGTTTTTATTTATGAAATGTATTAAAAAACTTAGATGCAAGTTTTTTTACATTTCTGTCCTTGTCGAAATGTCAGTTTAAAAACATTAGCGCTGCGTTCAATCACAAACAGCGAATTCGGATCTTTTACCTCTGCTTGCACCTTGGCTTGCACCAACCTCTACTGATGAAAGCTACAGCTTTAAAATGAGTGGGCTTTGAGTAAGGAAAGTTATTTTGATTGAGCTTTTAGATAACCTCAATGCTTTACTTTCAGTTTGTAAATAAATTAATATAGTTGTTTTGGGTTTTTTTGTTTGGTATATTTTTCGTGCACAATCAGTGACCTTCACTTATGTTTGTTTTGCCTCGTAGTGCCCTCATAAATATATTTTTTTTGTGCTGAAAACGGGTTGAAAATATGGCGTTTTCTGGACAAAATTGGAGGTGTTTTTTTTATTAATTAATAAACCATTTGGAATATTGAATAAGGTAAATTACTTCTTGTAAAAACGCTTACTTAGGGAAATTTTAAACAAACTTATTACCAATTGCCACAAAACAATTCTTTTTGGGGGCTATAAATTTAAACAACCCCCCAGAGGTGGTCTAAAAAATCAACAACTTTATAACCTCAAACACAGATGATGAAGCTATTATGTGCCAAATTTTTGGCGTATTCACCATATGCCATTTTGAAGCACGCCAAAAAAAAATTAGTTTTAGGGCATTTTCTCCTAAAATACGGTATATTTTTAGAAAAAAAGCTGTTTTTCAATGGCAATAATAATACAAAATAATGAATAACTTTGTGTCTTTTCTGTATGGGTAAGTGTTTTTTTAAATTTGGTTTTAAAATTTAGTACCTCCCACAGCTGTAAATATTTAGATCTGTGGGGGGTACTATTTTAGATCTTAGTAAATCCCACTGTTATCGTTTTAGATCAGCAATAACTGAATTTTTAAAAATGCTTTTTGTCAAGTCTCCGTTGATTAAATTGTTGACAAAATAAAAACAAAAAAAAATCTCTAATGTCTCAAACAAGCATTTACAAAATCTTAGTAATTTCTGCACTACAATGAACATTGGTTTAAAAAAAGGAATTTGTTGTCCGTGAAAAATAAATAAAAAGTAAGGTTCGTGGCATATCGGACACACATTTTGCTTTTCAATTCATTACGACTAGGCCTCTAAGACCTAATGGATAGTCCAAAAACTTAGAGGCCTGTTTCATCCTTGTTAGAAATCATCAGGGTGTTGCCCGTGAAAAATAAATAAAAAGAAAGGTTTGTTGCACGAGTTCAAAGATTCTCATGAGGCTTAACATGTCCTATATATATATATATATATATAATCCGTTTATTTATCTAAAAAACTATTTTCCATATATAACAATAGGATTAAATATTGCTAAATATAGTAAACCTAAAATTAAACAAAACTTGATCAAAGAAAACATTCCGCATGGTGACATCCTTTTCTAATTCCATATGGAAAGTTGGCCAAAACAGAAGAATTTTTGTCCCTTTCATGGTGTTGAATTAAAGTAAGTCGATTTCTGAAATAGAAAAGCACTAGTTTATTTGACAGCTTTAGTAAGAGCTGAATGTACGCGCACAGTTCATTTTTTTATTTCTTAAGTTCTCTGGGTACAGCTGTCGTACAGCTACAGAACTTGTAAGTAAATACAAAAAAAAATAGAAAATTATGTGGGTTAATTTTAGATAAAAGAACATAAAACATATTGTTCTAAGAAAAAAGAGGCATAAATTTGCTATACCAAGAGCCTTAGCAGAGGTTCGTTAGTTTGAAGTTATGTTGATAGACAGAGATGTTCCAACTCCTGAACTGCATTTATAAATCAAGAGATATTCTCCAATTTATGATCTTAGCGTTGCTGTTCAAGTTGGTGCATATCTATCGCCTTTAGTAAAACCGATAGCAGGGCCGGCCCCAGGGTAGGGCCAAATGATCTAGGGGCACCAAACTCATGGAAAATGAAAATAAACTGATAAAAAAAATAAGTTACAGGCTTTTATAAAATGCACTAAAAAGTAATAAATTTTTTTTATCATTCTGCTATCATATCAATAAATTATTTTTCATAATATTGCATTGTCATCGGACCCTTGTAAGTATATCAAGTTTCTTTGAAATCGGTTCACGGAAATCTTCTCAAAAACGCGTTGCAAGATTTGACTGATAGTTGACAAAATTAATAGGCGGCAGGCAAGACGTTGAAGTTATCTTCATATTCATATTCATATTCATGTTAATTACAGCGGACCAAACAAATTTTAAACTTTTTAGAAAAAATTGGTTCTAGCATAAAATAATGGAAAAAAAATATCTACATATCTTCATGACGGACAATAACTACACCTTACTCAAGCCGTCACAATTATTAATTAAAGGCAGCTTAGGAAGCTTATTAGCTATAGAGATGCATTAAATATTAAAAGATATTAAATATATAGAACAGTTGGCGATGTATAGTAACAAACTTAACTAATTTAAAATAAAAACCCTTCATTCTATCAAACCCACTTTGAGAATTGGGCAATGTTTATCAACAAACTTTACTGATTTGGAGTACTAGACCTTTAATCTATTAAATCCACCATATAGCTGAATCAGATTTACTTTGGGAGCTAAGCTATGGGGGTCTTTTGAAAATCATAAAAATGTAAATATGAGGATAAGTTACCTATGTATATCAACGAATTTTACTGATTTGAAGTATAAGCCCTTCATTCTATCAAATCCAGCACATAGCTGAGTCAGCTTAAACTCATAAAAATGTAAATATGGAGATAAATGGGCGATGTATATCAACAAACTGTACTGATTTAAAGTATTAGACCCTCATTCTATCAAATCCACCACACATCTGAGTCAGCTTTGCTTTGGGAGCTGAGCTATGAGGATCTTTTTAAAATCATAAAAATGTAAATATGAAGAGAAGTGGGCAATTTTTATCAACAAGCTTTACTGATTCGGAGTACTAGACCTTTAGTATATTAAATCCACCACATAGCTGAATTAGATTTGTTTTGGGAGCTGAACTATGGGGGTATTTTAAAATCATAAAAATGTAAATATGAAGAGAAGATATTTGAAGTATAAGCCCTTCATTCTATCAAATACAGCACATAGCTGAGTCAGCTTAAAGTCATAAAAATGTAAATATGGAGACAAATGGGCGATATATATCAAAAAACTTTACTGATTTAAAGTACTAGACCTCCATTCTATCAAATCCACCACACATCTGATTCAGCTTTGCTTTGGGAGCTGAGATATGAGGGTCTTTTTAAAATCATAAAAATGTAAATATGAAGATAAGTGGGCAATGTTTATCAACAAACTTTACTGATTTGGAGTACTAGACCTTTACTCTATCAAAATCCACCACATAGCTGAATTAGATTTGCTTTGTGAGCTGAGCTATGAGGGTCTTTATAAAATCATAAAAATGGAAATATGAAGATAAGTGGGCAATGTTTATCAACAAACTTTACTGATTTGGAGTAATAGACCTTTATTCTACAACATCCACTTCATAACTGAGTCAGCTTTGCTTTTGGAGCTGCGCTATGGAGGTCTTTTTAAAATCATAAAAATGTAAATATGAAGATAAGTGGGCTATTTATATCAACAAATTTTACTGATTTGAAGTATAAGCCCTTCATTCTATCAAATCCAGCTCATAGCTGAGTCAGCTTAAAATCATAAAAATGTAAATATGGAGATAAATGGGCGATGTATATAAACAAACTTTACTGATTTAAAGTACCAGACATTCATTCTATCAAATCCACCACACATCTGAGTCAGCTTTACTTTGGGAGCTGAGCTATGGGAGTCTTTTTAAAATCATAAAAATCTAAATATGAGGAGAAGTGGGAAATATTTATCAAAAAACTGTACTGATTTGGAATACTAGACCTTTACTCTATCAAATCCACCACATAGCTGAATTAAATTTGCTCTGGGAGCTGAGCTATGAGGGTCTTTTTAAAATCATAAAAATGGAAATATGAAGATAAGTGGGCAATGTTTATCAACAAACTTTACTGATTTAAAGTACTAGACCTTCATTCTATTAAATCCACCACACATCTGAGTCAGCTTTACTTTGGGAGCTGAGCTATGGGGGTCTTTTTAAAATCATAAAAATCTAAATATGAGGAGAAGTGGGAAATATTTATCAAAAAACTTTACTGATTTGGAATACTAGACCTTTACTCTATCAAATCCACCACATAGCTGAATTAAATTTGCTTTGGGAGCTGAGCTATGAGGGTCTTTTTAAAATCATAAAAGTGTAAATATGAGGAGAAGTGGGCAAAGTTTATCAACAAACTTTACTGATTTGGAGTACTAGACCTTTACTCTATCAAATCCATTACATAGCTGAATTAGATTTGCTTTGGGACCTGAGCTATGAGGGTCTTTTTAAAATCATAAAAATTGAAATATGAAGATAAGTGGGCAATGGTTATCTACAAACTTTATTGATTTGAAGTATAAGCCCTTCATTCTATCAAATACACCACATAGCTGAGTCAGCTTAAAGTCATAAAAATGTAAATATGGAGATAAATGGGCGATGTATATCAACAAACTTTACTGATTTAAAGTACTAGACCTTCTCTCTATCAAATCCACCACACATCTAATTCAGCTTTGCTTTGGGAGCTGAGCTATGAGGGTCTTTTTAAAATCATAAAAATGGAAATATGAAGATAAGTGGGCAATGTTTATTAACAAACTTTACTGATTTATAGTACTAACTCTATCAAAATCCACCACATAGCTGAATTAGATTTCCTTTGTGAGCTGAGCTATGAGGGTCTTTTTAAAATTATAAAAATGGAAATATGAAGATAAGTGGGCAATGTTTATCAACAAACTTTACTGATTTGGAGTACTAGACCTTTATTCTATAACATCCACTTCATAACTGAGTCCGCTTTGCTCTTGGAGCTGCGCTATGGAGGTATTTTTAAAATCATAAAAATGTAAATATGAAGATAAAGTGGGTTATTTATATCAACAAATTTTAATGATTTGAAGTATAAGCCCTTCATTCTATCAAATCCAGCATATAGCTGAGTCAGCTTAAAATCATAAAAATGTAAATATGAAGATAAATGGGCGATATATATCAAAAAACTTTACTGATTTAAAGTACTAGACCTTCAATCTATCAAATCCAACACACATCTGATTCAGCTCTGCTTTGGGAGCTGAGCTATGAGGGTCTTTTTAAAATCATAAAAATGTAAATATAAAGATAAGTGGGCAATGTTTATCAAGAAACTTTACTGATTTGGAGTACTAGACCTTTACTCTATCAAAATCCACCACATAGCTGAATTAGATTTCCTTTGTGAGCTGAGCTATGAGGGTCTTTTTAAAATCATAAAAATGGAAATATGAAGATAAGTGGGCAATGTTTATCAACAACCTTTACTGATTTGGAGTACTATCCAGTACATAGCTGAGTCAGCTTAAAATCATAAAAATGTAAAAATGGAGATAAATGGGCGATGTATATAAACAAGCTTTACTAATGTAAAGTACTAGACCTTTATTCTATCAAATCCACCACACATCTGAGTCAGCTTTAATTTGGGAGCTGAGTTATGGGGGTCTTTTTAAAAACATAAAAATCTAAATATGAGGAGAAGTTGGCAATATTTATCAACAAACTTTACTGATTTGGAGTACTAGACCTTTACTCTATCAAATCCACCACATAGCTGAATTAAATTTGCTTTGGGAGCTGAGCTATGAGGGTCTTTTTAAAATCATAAAAATAGAAATATGAAGATAAGTGGGCAATGTTTATCAACAAACTTTACTGATTTAAAGTACTAGACCTCCTTTCTATCAAATCCACCACACATCTGATTCAGCTTTGCTTTGGGAGCTGAGCTTGAGGGTCTTTTTAAAATCATAAAAATGGAAATATGAAGATAAGTGGGCAATGTTTATCCACAAACTTTACTGGTTTGGAGTACTAGACCTTTATTCTATAACATCCACTTCATAACTGAGTCAGCTTTGCTTTTGGAGCTGCGCTATAGAGGTCTTTTTAAAATCATAAAAATGTAAATATGAAGATAAGAGGGCTATTTATATCAACAAATTTTACTGATTTGAAGTATAAGCCCTTCATTTTATCAAATCCAGCACATAGCTGAGTCAGCTTAAAGTCTTTACAAACAAACTTTACTGATTTAAAGTATTAGACCTTCATTCTATCAAATCCACCACACATCCGAGTCAACTTTATTTTGGGAGCTGAGCTACGGGGGTCTTTTTAAAATCATAAAATTCTAAATATGAGGAGAAGTGGGCAATATTTATCAAAAACTTTCTGATTTGGAGTACTAGACCTTTACTCTATCAAATTCATTACATAGCTGAATTAGATTTGCTTTGAGAGCTGAGCTATGGGGATCTTTTTAAAATCATAAAAATGTAAATATGAAGAGAAGTGGGCAATGTTTATCAACTAACTTTACTGATTTGGAGTACTAGACCTTTACTCTATAAAATCCACTACATGGCTGAATTAGATTTGCTTTTGGAGCTGAGCTATGAGGGTCTTTTTAAAATCATAAAAAGGTAAATATGAAGAGAAGGTGGCAATGGTTATCAACAAGCTTTACTGATTTAGAGTACTAGACCCTTATTCTATAACATCCACCTTATAACTGAATCAGCTTTGTTTTTGGAGCTGAGCTATGAGGGTTTTTTTAAAATCACAAAAATGTAAATATGAGGAGAAGTGGGTAATGTTTATCAACAAACTTTGCTGATTTGGAGTAATAGACCTTTACTCTATCAAATCCACCGCCTAGCTGAGTCAGATTGACTTTGAGAGCTGAGCAATCGGGGTCTTTTTAAAATCATATAAATGTAAATATGAAGTTAAGTTGGCGATGTATATTAACAAACTTTAATGATTTAGAGTACTAGACCTTTATTCTACCAAATGCACTACATAGCTGAGTCAGCGTTGCATTGGGAGCTGAGCTATTATGGTCCTTTTAAAATCATAAAAATGTAAATATGAAGATGAGTGGGCAATATATATCAACAAATTTTTCCGATTTAGATTACTAACACTTCATTCTATCAAATCCACGACATAGCTGAGTCAGCTTAGGTTTAGGAGCTATGAGGATGTTATGAAAATCATAAAAATTTAAATATGAAGAAAATTTTATTGAATAATTTACGTAATAAAAGTAAAACTTAAAAAAAAACATAAAAGGAGTTTTTTTTCAGTCGGAAACTCAACCAAATCGGTCACTTAACCGAAAAAAACTTAAAAAGAAAAGATCATAAAGATCATGGTGGAATTAACGTAAGTCCAGAGTTGGTTTGGCATCCAATGTACAAGGAAAAATGATAGGTAAACTTTTAATTTTCGTTATTTTTCAACCCTGATCTCTATGATCTTTCCTTTTAAAAAATAATAATTTTAAGAGATAAATTTTTTGGGCATAATTCAAGTATCAGAACTTAAAATAAATAGTCATTTGGATCAAATTGGTCTTTTAATAATTCTACCATGCAGTTGATTTGATCAAAATCAAACACGATCAAGCTAACACTTTTCAATAATTCTTATTGCACTCTTTCAAGATATTTAGAATGCCTATCGAAAAATATCGTGCCACTCTTTATGCTCTCCAAATATACCAAAATATACCATGCTTCCCTTAGAATATTATGTTATTGGCGATGTTCTCTGCCACAAACGAGCTATCTTCAAGAGGTGTGGGTTCTTTAATGCTTTGGGCAGCTTTAACTTGGCTCTCATACGTGTCCAGTTCCTTTTGTTCCTTCATAGCCATTAATTTTGTGAAGAAGAATTTAGAGGCCTCGTTTTCTGGGTGGCCTATAAATTCTTTATTTTCTGGTCTACTCGGGAAGGACATATCTCAACTTTGAAAAAATTAGATGGGTAGCAATAAGTTCAAAATAAAATTTTTGTCCAAAATCTTAAACTGATTTATTACAAGCCTAGATTTAGAAAAACTGCTTAAGAATTTCATTATAGAATATTGGTCCAAAAATAATTTATCCACATGAGTGGGATATAGATCCTCATGTCTTGTTCATTTACATACAGGATGTACTTCAAGTGATGCAGCAAACTTCAAAATAAGCAAAAATCTTCATATAAATATAGGTCCAATTTGCTACCGTTAATGAGTAATTAAATAATTAATTAAATGAATTCAAATATTATTTTATAACTTTTTTCAAAAGAAGAGTTGTTGACAATATCAAAGGCAAAGGCATTACATAAAACAATATTTAGATTTTTTCACAAACAAAGCAGTTATTCAAGAAAAGTAACGAAAAATGTCCAGCATTTTAAATAGGTAACTGAGATCTGGCAATATCGCCATTTTCATCAAACGTAATAACTTCCCGTAATACAAATACTCTTAGTTTCTAATGCAAATACAGTAGCATTTCTAACCATCAAAATACTAAAAAAATTTTGATATTCATGGTTTGAATTCCTATCAAATTAACTTCCTGACGACTTAAATGATTAAATAAAATACAATTGGTAGTGCGCATGGTAGGTACCTAATCTATGAGGCAGGGCCAGGTACAGCGACATGCGAAATTATAAAATTTAAGTTTATCCCTCACGGAGAAAACTTACAACGTTGAGGACTGAACATTGATTAAAAAATATTTGACAATGCCGGGCAGACGCATCATGGAATTTTTTCAAAGGAGTAGCCCATGAAAATACATCATAAATCATTCGACAACAATTTCTTATCCATATTTTATCACACCTTAATACAATATGACCCGAGTACAACAAACCAACTGTTATACTATGCTGTGACCTTAATGAGCTAACAGGGGTGCAATAAATAAGAGCCGATCATTGAGCGTAGAAAAACAATACCCAACTACAAGTATACGTTTATATGAGATACTTTCACTAAATAAAAAGGATCTCAATAAAGTTGAATAATCTGACTATTTTGGAGAGTTTCAATAAACATCATTATCCTGCACATTTTTTTTCTGATTGTTCCAACCCTCTACGTCTACGCTTCCTTTCCCCCCCAGAAATCACAAAATCTGTTCGTTCAACCCTTTCCTTGTGCGCCTTTTACTTGAAGCAGTTTTAAATAAGTTAGATAAACGTGGTCAAGATTAAAATTAGTTTTACAAATTTGGTGGATCCAAAAATTTATCGTTAGTTTTACTTCATCGGTACCTATATAAAATACGCAACACATCGCGACGCATCTCTAGCTTTTTTAGTTTGTACTTTTGTGACTTAATTTTTATTTTTACGCTTGTACTTTGTGAGGAAGACACTTTGAACATCTCCTTTACAACCAAAATTATAATTCTGTGATAAATCTATAGTGTAATTAGCCACGCCTGGCTCTAACCGTTTCGTTTGCTATTATAAAAGTGAGCCTATCGATGTCATTTTTTTTTTAAACTTTAGAGTTTTAATCCCCCCTTTATTGGAATTTCCTGTTCAATATATTTCATATTATCACCTCGTTAAATTTGATACATCATTTATATTACGTCGGTATACCTAACCCGTGTTACAAGAGTTATATTATGAAATCATTACATTTCTGAAGAAACACATTACCATTTTGTGATATTGTTAAATATATAATAAATTCATTCATATCATAGTTCAGCTCCCAAAGCAAAGCTGACAGCTATGTAGTGCATTTGATAGAATAAAGGTCTAATACTCCAAATCAACAAGGTATCCTCATATTTATATTTTTATGATTTTAAAAAGACCCGCATTGCTCAGCTTCCAAAGTCGAGCTGAATCAGCGATGTGGTGGATTTGATAGAATAAAAGTCTAGTACTCCAAATCAGTAAAGTTTGTTGATGTACATTGCACACTTATATTCATATTTAAATTCTTATGATTTTAAAAAGACCCCCATAGCTCAGCTCCCAAAGCAAAGTTGACTCAGCTATGTGGTGGATTTGACAAAGTAAAGGTCTAGTACTCCAAGTCAGTAAAGCTTTTTGATAAACATTGACCACTTCTCTTCATATTTACATTTTTATGATTTTAAAAAGACCCTTATAGCTCAGGTTCCAAAGCAAATCTAATTCAGCTATGTGGTGGATTTGATAGAGTAAAAGTCTAGTACTCCAAATCAGTAAAGTTTGTTAATAAACATTGCCCACTTCTACTCATATTTACATTTTTATGATTTTAAAAAGATCCCCATAGCTCAGCTACCAAAGCAAAGCTGACTTAGGTGTGTGGTGGATTTGATAAAATGAAGGTCTAATACTTTAAATCAGTAAAGTTTGTTGATATACATTGCCCATTTATCTCCATATTTACATGTTTATTATCACTTATCTTCATATCTACATTTTCATGATTTTAAAAAGACCCTCATAGCTCAGCTCCCAACGCAAATCTAATTCAGCTATGTGGTGGATTTGATAGAGTAAAGGTCTAGTACTCCAAATCAGTAAAGTTTGTTGATAAACTTGCCCACTTCTCTTAATATTTACATTTTTATGATTTTAAAAAGACCCTCATAGCTCAGCTCCCAAAGCAAAGCTGACTTAGGTGTGTGGTGGATTGGATAGAATGAGAGTCTGATACTTTAAATCAGTACAGTTTGTTGATATACATCGCCCATTTACCTCCATATTTACATTTTTATGATTTTAAGGTGACTTAGCTATGTGCTGGATTTGATAGAATGAAGGGCTTATACTTCAGTCAGTAAAATTTGTTGATATACATATATTTACATGTTTATGATTTTAAAAAGACCCCCATAGCTCAGCTCCCAAAACAAATCTTGTTTACCGTCTCCTGATGATGCTAACGTTGTTAGCGAAACGCGCGTCGAGTGCAAAAAAAGTGTAGTTTTGGTTGGTGGAAAACAATCATAACTTTATTTTTTTTTGTTCTGACTCAGCTATGTGGTGGATTTGATAGAGTAAAGGTCTAGTACTCCAAATCAGTAAAGTTTGTTGATAAATATTGCCGATTTCTCCTCATATTTACAGATAAACATTGCCCATTTCTCCTTATGTTTACATTTTTGTGATTTTAAATAGACCCCCCATAGCTCAGCTCCCAAAGCAAAGCTGACTCAGATGTGTGGTGGATTTGATAGAATGAAGGTCTAATACTTTAAATCAGTAAAGTTTCTTGATATACATCGCCCATTTATCTCCACATTTACATTTTTATGATTTTAAGCTGACTCAGCTATGTGCTGAATATGATAGAATGAAGGGCGTATACTTCAAAACAGTAGAATTTGTTGATATACATAGCCTACTTATCCTCATATTTACATTTTTATGATTTTAAAAAGACCCCCATAGCTCAGCTCCAAAAGCAAAGCTGACTCAGTTATGAGATGGATGTTATAGAATAAAGGTCTAGTACTCCAAATCAGTAAAGTTTGTTGATAAACATTACCCACTAATCTTCATATTTACATTTTTATGATTTTAAAAAGATCGTTATAACTCAGCTCCCAAAGCAAGTATAATTCAGCTATGTGGTGGACTTGATACAGTAAATGTCTAGTACTCCCAATCAGTAAAGCTTGTTGATAAACATTTCCCACTTATCTTCGTATTTACATTTTTATGATTTTAAAAAGACCTTCATTGCTCAGCTCCCAAAGAAAAGCTGACTCAGCTATGTGCTGGGTTTGATAGAATAAAGGTCTGATACTTTAAATCAGTAAAGTTTGTTGATATACATTACTGATCTATCTTCATATTTACATTTTTATGATTTTAAAAAGACCCCCCATAGTTCAGCTCCCAAAGCAAAGCTGACTCAGCTATCTAGTGGGTTTGATAGAATGAAGGGTTTTTACTTCAAATGAGTTAAGTTTGTTACTATATATCGCCAACTCTTGTATATATTTAATATCTTTTAATTTTTAATGCATTTCTATAGCTAATAAGCTTCCTCTAATTAGCAATTGTGACGGCTTGAGTAAGGTGTAGTTATTGTTCATCAAATATAGATATTTTTTTCCATTATTGTACGCTTAAACCAATTTTTTCTAAAAAGTTTAAAATTTGTTTGGTCCGCTGTAATTAACATGAATATGAAGATAACTTCAACGTCGTGCGGCAGACGGAATTTATCATTTTTATTTCAAAGCAAATAATTCAAATAATATAATATATTTAAACATTAAGGCAAAATGTAGTTGAATTCAATTAGACATGACAAAACCACTCAACCACCGCTTTTCAAGAATTGACAAGTTTTCGGACTGTGGCAACACGACTGTATAGGAAACAACAATTTTGAAACCAAGCAAAACAAGATCTAACAGCTCTTTTTAACCTCATATAAAAAGGAAGTAGACTTAAAACAATGCATTATTTGCCACTAGACTTCGGCTGGTGCGAAATAAAATAGTGTGTTTAAATTTTTAGTGCAAAAAATCTTTAAAAAAGTGCTTCTGCAAATTGTCCAGTGCGTTTGGCTTCTGTAAAGGTAAGTGTTTTAATTTTTGTTTTTATTTTTAAAAACGAATAAAATACATCAGACATAAGCTAAAAAAGTGTGGGGGGTAGATTTCAAAAATTAGAGTTTAGATCAAAACATGGCTTGTGTAGTATCAAATGAAAGATAATTGAGTCTGGATTTCAACAAAATAGATTTAATTTTTTTTTAAGCCAGTGGCATACAAGGAGGGGTACAAATTAATTTAATGAAAAAATGTCTTGTGTGGTATCAATTTTTTTTGGCCAGTAGAAGTACCTACAATGAATGGGGGATTTGGTGTTAATCTTGTGAGCTTAGGTGCCTATAAATTGGCAGAGTATTTTTCATTTTGTTTGTTTTGGTTTGTCTTTCGTATTAAAAAAAAATGGGTAGTTATATATTACACATATAAACATCAAAATCAAAGTTATGATTGTTTTCCACAAACCAAAACTACACTTTTTTGTACTCAACGCGCGTTTCGCTAACAACGTTAGCATCATCAGGAGATGATAAACAATAAACTAAATTAACCTACGCTCTATCTTATATACAATCTTTTAGTGGGCGGAGATAAGACTAATAATTTGTGATTGATCACGATTTATAATCCTATCTCCCCTCAACTAAAGAATAAAGTGTCCTAAACGGGATGGGTCCTCCATCTTTATTTAAACTATAACTAGAACACTTAGCACACTTAAAATACGGAAGAACAGGAAAGTCAAGTGTGGCCGAGCATGCTTTTGAAAACAATCATAGATTCACATTAGATAAACTAAAACTTCTAAAAAGTGTACCAAACAAAAGACTTTTGAATGCATATGAAATTATGGAAATCATTAAATCCAGAAATAGTTTAAATAAAGATAGAGGACCCATCCCGTTTAGTACACTTTATTCTTTAGTTGAGGGGAGATAGGATTATAAATCGTGATCAATCACAAATTATTAGTCTTATCTCCGCCCACTAAAAGATTGTATATAAGATAGAGCCTAGGTTAATTTAGTTTATTGTTTATCATCTTTTGATGATGCTAACGTTGTTAGTGAAACGCGCGTCGAGTGCAAAAAAGTGTAGTTTTGGTTTGTGTAAAACAATCATAACTTTGTTTTAGTGCAACCAAAGGTTCCAAATTCCCAACATAGTAAATATAAACATAAAATGTAGGGAGTAGGGACCCCTAAAATTATATATATAGCGTAGGGCCATATAAATTGTAAATCCGTCGCTACATAGTGTGACTATTCATTTGAGGATTAACGAAATGATAGTTTATAAAAATGTCAAAAAGCAAGCTGTTTTATACAAGCAGTTTTCAAAGCACCAAGTGTTTAGAAGTAGCGAGTATAAAAAAGCGTAGTTTTGGCATGAGTTTTATACAATATTTTATCTTGATCAAAAATTAAAAAAAAATAAAAAAGTGCCGCAGGCGTAATTTCTAACAAAAATATATTTTACACAAAACTACCAAACAAGAGACAAATTTATTTTAATTAATTTGTTCCAGATACCAAAATGTCCGATGCTAAGAGAAAACCCTCTGGGAGCGAATTTAAAAAGCGGAGATTGAACAAGAAAACACAGCTTCAAAAACAGTCAGATGCGCTGCAGAACTTCTTGAAAGAAGGTAGTTTCAACGCTCCCACAACCGACCAACATTTGAACAATGTCCAGCACCTAGATACTGACTTTCCGGATATGGATCCCCCTTTGGAAGCAACCGTCAGCATTACTGAGCTGGATAATTCATTCCAAACGAGTTTGGCGAGTAGTAATGCAGTTCCGTACAGTTTCAAAAATCAAAATTCGCAAGTTGTGCAGACCTTAGAGAAACATTTAGAAAAGGCTACCGTCCAAAGTATCTCTTCTGACCTAGGATTATGGCCCGAAATCATGCATGCAGCAGATAGAGTTTTTTTGGTTAAACGTAGTCCAGGTGCGCCTTTGTATAATTTTCATTTTCCTTTTGAGGATGAGTATAGAAGATTCTCTCCAAAACATTACAAAAAAAAACTTAGAAATGGAGAAGAGGTTTTAAGAGAATGGATGATATATTCCGTATTTCAAAACGCTTTGTACTGTTTTCCATGTCGACGTTTTGCTGCACCATGTAGATTGAGCGCTCTTCGCAATCGGGGATTTAAAGACTGGAAGCATTTAGGGGACCCTTTAGCACATCGTGAAAATGCTAAAACTCATATAGATTGTTGAATTAAAGCAAAGATTGAAAATACGTAAAACAATAGATGCAGTTGTAAAGGGGGCTGGTTCTCTAGTTGAGAAATTTCCCCTTCGCTTGGCACGCAGGGTTTCCTATCACTTCTGTCAATTATATGTTTAATTGAAAAACTGATAGGAAGTTGCCTCGAGCGCCACTCCAAGAAATGAAAGTGGCTTGGAGTCCCCTGTGCCTCTCGGGTAAGCTATTATACAGTGGAGAAATCCAGGTAAGTAGGCTAAGAAATTTAGCCCAGAAACAAATACCAAATTTAATGAAGAAATTAGAGCTCATTTATTTCGTGTTTTTATAATTTAAAACATCTCTTATGTTACTATTGGCAATATTTATTTCAAGAAACTAAACTTAACAAACCCTCTAATATTTCCCTTATATTTCCATTTTAAAACAGGCATAGCGGACGGAAGTGCATGAAAAGTAAAGCGGATGTGACTAAAAGGCGACTACATACGTAAGCAAAATAAAGCGGTGTACGATGTGCGGCTTAGTCCAAGTTGTAATTGCTTGTACAAATAAAGTTAAAAACTATTGCTTGCCTCTCGACTTACGGATTAGTCCAAACAATAGTTCTTGCTACTACTTGCCTCCCGATTTACGGATTAGTGCAAGTAGGATTTATTTGCACAACCACACTAAAACTGTTTTAAACGGTACTACTTGCCTCCTGATGTGCGGCTTAGGCCAAGTTGTAATTGTTTGTACAAATAAAATTAAAAACTATTGCTTGCCTCCCGAATTACGGATTAGTCCAAACAATAGTTCTTGCTACTACTTGCCTCCCGAATTACGAATTAGTCCAAGTCGGATTTATTTGCACAACCAAACTAAAACTGGTTTAAACGGTAGTGACTATTTTTATCAAAAATATATCCCGTTCGCAGGTTCAGAGTCGAAAGTTAAACGGAGGTTTAAGGTGTACCTGGTGAAATCAACACACGGTCTCGTTCGGTAAGCTTGACAAAAAGTGGCGGCGGAATCGGTATGGTCGCTTGTAGGGCTGGTAAGGTAGAGAAAAAGGTGGCGGAAAATCGGCCTTAATTACCTTAAAGTTTATTATTGTCGTACTGGTACAGGTACTATGTATCGACTGTCTTTCTGGTTTGGGGGAACCGGCAATTTATAGTAAAATGTTCCCCACCAAAAAAATAGTGGTTCGGTACCAAAGTTTAGCCACGGAAACACCCGAAGTGAAAGCCAAACACAAATGTGGAAAATTACGCTTTTTCACCGAGAAATTCGGGAAAATCTATATGTGTGTGAAAGTAGGCAATCCAGTTTACCAGTCTTGGTACCTTTATTTATGGAAAAAATCATTATTTTTGGAAGAAATAAAGGTGGAAACTTAGGTGCGGAAAAATCGGAGTTTTCACAGAAAAATCAAAGACCATGGTAACTGTAACTTAATGTAGAATAAAGGCCCAACCTAGTATGATATTTCCTGGTATCGTTTCTATGTTTAAGTGCAAGAAAAACTGCTACAAACAATAGTGAAAAGTACAAAAGGAAAACTCGGAAAACCCGCATAAAAACTGGGAAATTCTTGGCTCATCATTATTCCTTCCCTTCCACATAACCTAGACCACATTTGAGCACCAACACAAAGTGAAAGGATTGACTATTTGGGCTGCATATTGCCTTCGGTAAGTGATAGCACACATGTGACATTTTCCCATGTTTCACGGGAAATTGACTAGCAATCATTCTTTATTAATGGCTAGGACTAAAGATCTAAGGTGCAGGACCAGAAAAAGATTATAATTTAACCGGGGCAGTTGCCTGACCTATGAAAATAACCTGCCAAATGTATATGAAAGGAAAATTCCTAATATTTTAACCGCTTATGTTGCCCGAACTAAGATTAAATTCCAAAAATAAAGTAACTTCGTTACAATCCCCCCTTACTTCGAAAAAATGCAGTAATGGTTACATTACTGTCATTTTTAAAAAAAAATAATACTTATTAAACGTGGGAGAGAAGAAAAAAATAAACAAAATTCTTAAACTAAAACTTATCTATCAAGTCTTCTTCGGCAGCAAGTACATCGATCTGGACGGTCAAATTCTTGTGGTTTGTCTAGTAACTGTAACTTAAAAAGAGGTGCGCGAAAATCACCTTTTCTAGAGTGATAAATTATAAAAAAATACGCTTTAGGACTTAATCCACGACACAACTTTTAACGAATGTAGTAATATGGGACTATGCAATATTGAGGGACTTACCAATATGGCGTCTTGGTTTTAGTTCAGTCGTATCAATCTTCTGGCATGCCAGGAGTCTTTTAGTCGTTGAAGTGGCACTATCACTTGTTTTAATTTCCGCCCATGATAAAAAAAAATTTGCTGCCCCCAACTGGAGGCCCAGGGCCCACCAACTATGTTTTTTTAAATAGGGAGGTATCAATTGTGGCACCTTTTTGGAAAGCCTGTTAAAAAAAAATTAACACACTAGTTTTTTTACATCTGTTAACCAATGTGAAAACATTTTAAAAAATTTACTTTTCTGTCAATTGGTTCAGCTTCAAAATAAACTACATATTTCTCTATTTACTGAGAGAAATAAAAAAAAATACCACACAAGCACAATCTGGTCGGACCATTTGGTGGCCCTCACTGAAGGCCCAGGGCCTAACAACATTTTTTTCATGAGGATGTACCACTTGTGTCACCTTTTTAGAAAGCTTGTTAAAAAAGAAATTCGATTAAATAATTTTTTATGACATCTGTCAACCCATGTGTCCAAAATTTTTAAAAACCTATTTTTTATCAATTGGTTTAGCTCCAAAATAAACTACATATTTATTTATTTACTAAGTAGTGTTTCACTCCGATAGCTCAAATTCTTGTGGTTTGTCTAGTGAGCTGTAACTTAAAAAGCGGTGCGCGAAAATCACCTTTTCTAGAGTGATAAATTATAAAAAAAGACGGTTTAGTACTCAATCCACGACACAACTTTTAACAAATGTAGTAATATGGGCCTATGCAATATTAAGGGACTTACCAATCTTCTGGCATGCCAGGAGTCTTTTAGTCATTGAAGTGGCACTATCACTTATTTTAATTTAATGCGGAGTTAAACGATACATATCACTACTTAAAATGAAAAGAAAATTTGCTCTAAAATAAGTTGATTTGACATAATATCGAAAGAGAGCGTTGGTAGCATTTAAAATTAAATTAAATAGAAAAATAAAAATTAAGTTAAAAATGGGCTTTTTTCATATCCAAGCCTTTATAAGAGCAAAGTCGCAGATATTTTAAAAATTGAAACATTGCTGTAATTAACCCAAAAATAAGTAAAATTAAACTAAGAAATTCTTAAAATAAATAATAAAAGGTTTGTCAAAACCGAACATATTGCCAGCCGAAAACGCTATGCGTTTTTTACTTTAATAACGTGATTTTCAACGGGCAAGCCTTATCTAGGGCAAATTTCAGTGATTCTTTCAACTGCCACTGGAGCGACGGAAGTAAATTATTTTTTATAATTACGAGAAGTCCAACTTCAGGAGTAGAGGTAGGTTCCAGCCACTTGCTCCTTTGTTGGAGAGTATGTAGATACTCTAGCTGCCAACGTCTCCAAATATTCTGATGGATTCTTTGAAGCATTTGCCAACGAGTAAGGCGATTAACCTTGACATCTGTCAAATCAGTATCAGGAACTTCACTTAAAGGTTCATGCGATAAAAAATGACCTGGGGTCAATACACTAAAATCGTTTGAAGATAAGTCGGTTTAAGGGAGCGAATTTAAAAGAGCCTCAATTTGACAGGTGATTGTATATAGTTCCTCATAGGTTAATATTTGAGAACCAATTATTCTAACAAGGTGTTTTTTTAACTGATTTTATTCCTGCCTTCCAAAGTCCTCCAAAATTTGGACTATTACTCGGGATAAAATACCATTTTATACGACGAGTAGCATCAAATTGTAAAAGCTTTTTATTTGCAGAAATAAAATTAGTCGCATTATCACAGTACAAGTCCGTAATGTAACTTATACGAGAAAAAAATCTGCGCAACGCAACTATAAAAGTGTCAGCTGTTAGATCGCTAGCAGTCTCAATATGAACGCATTTTGTCCTCATGCAAACAAACAAGCAAAGGTAAGCTTTAAGCGTTTTACTACCACGTGTTTTACTCATTGAAGAGATTTAAAAGCTTATTGTATTAGTTCTATAAAAAAGAGTGACCTTACACTTCAATGTTACGTGTACATTTAAGGTTATTTTGATTGACAAAACAAGTGATATAATTTCTGAAAGAAGTTGTCATAAAAAAAGTTTAAAAAACCAATCTTGTTGTTTCAATTACTACTAAGTAGCTTCTCGAACTCCGATAATTTCCTAACCAGCGGTTGGAACGATAAACTATTTTGGAGGCCCCGACAAGATTGCTGCTAACCAATACAAGATGGCTGACGACGACTACACTGTGGCCATAAAACTTTTAAAGAACTCATTTGAAATTTAATGTGTAAATTTGGAACAATCTTTTAGACAACCCAGTCCTGATGTAGCGGAAATACAAGGTACATTTAAATTAATATCTAGACTTAACGATGAATTAGACGAAGAATTTCACAAACTTACTCATTCGATGCTTAACGATAATGAATCTGAAAACGTTATAGTAAAAGTTATGAAAAACTCTCATGAAGTCATGAATAAATTTGGAGTTTAGTCAAATGGATACACGATGATGATAAGATGGAAAACGTTGACAAATTTCAATATTTACTGCAAGTCACCATTCCAAATTCCAAGGCTCGACAACTGAAAGTTATCCCCCTACGGGCGAAAACTATAGTAAGGCGATTGATAGTTTGAAATCCAGATTTTGTCGTGATGACTTGCTTGTTGAACAATATGTGCGAGAACTCTTGACGCTAGTATTAAATAATCTCACAAACAAAAGCAGTAATTTGACATCGTTGTATGATAAAATATAATCTCCGCTAAGAGCTCTTGATACTCTTGGAGTTACAACTGACACTTGTGCGACCATGCTTTATCCTTTAATAGAATCTTGCTTAACCGAAGAAGTATTGAGAACATGGCAACGGAACTCTGAGTTTTCCATAGCTGATCCCTTGAAGACACGTTTGACCAAACCTATGGAATTTTTGAAACGTGAATTCGAAAATGAAGACAGAATTTTAATGGCTACTAACTTTGAGATAAGAAACAAGAAGAGAGAACCAGAACCAAAACAGAAAGTCCCTTCTGCGAGTGGATTATTTAATCAACATCCAAGATGTAGTTTCTGCCGAGAACAACATCAGAGCAATATGTGTAAAGAAGTCCTAAAAATGACAGTAGATGAAAGAAAACAAAAATTACTTTAAAATGGAGCATGCTACCGGTGTTTACGCTAAGGTCACCTTGCCAGAAAATGTCTAATGTTTTCTACATTAAAATGTGACAAATGTGGTGGAATACATGTTTCTTTAATGTGCATTAAAGAAAATACTGAGCACAAGATATCAATCCAACCAAAGAATTCACCGACTAAATCAGTATCTTTAATTGATTCTCAAGTTATAACAGGAATGGCAAATCAAACTTACAATCACGTATTCCCGCAAACATTGGCTCTCAAAATTATTGGTAATGATCAGATCTCAAAAGAGTAAGAGCGTTAATTGACACCGGCTCTCAAAAACCCTATGTTTTAAAGAAATCAGCTGATGAAATGCAGATGCAAATTGTAAGAACAGAAGAAATTATACATGCCCTCTTTGGTGGATAAAATACACAAATCGAAAAACACAATTAACTAGATTAGATGGTCAGTACTCTTGTTCACTGGAGGTTTATGATCAAGTTGTCCTTTTTTCAATTATTTCCAGTATTTACGACGGCTGTTGGAGTCAAGAAATATTTAATATTGGCATCACTGTATCTGATGTTCAAGATGGACTAATAGAACTGTTATTGGGAGCCGATGTAATCGGTAGATTGTATACCGGAAAAAGTCACGTTTTGTCATGTGGACTAATATTATTTGAAACGAAATTAGGATGGACATTGATGGGTAAGACACCTAATAATGACCATGTGTCAAAATTCACTTTTAATCTTGTAAACGATGTGCTTGTAAGTGAAAAAATTGTGTCTGACTTATTAAACCTTGAACTTCTTGGTATCAAAGATCCAGTTAAAGAGTCTATTAGAGCAGAGACCGAGAAAAGGTCGATGGATCATTTTATATCAACTGTCAAAAAAAATGACGATGCGAAGTACGAAGTAAATCTTCCGTGGATAGAAAATCACCCTCCTCTACCCAACAATTTTTACATGAACAAAAAACGACTAGATACGTTGACCATTAAATTAAACAAAGATATCTATATTGAGGAATATGAGAAAGTCTTAGAAGAATGGTTAGCAGAAGGTATTATAGAAGAAGTATCTAAAGAAGACCGGTGTTTGATGCTTCAGCAAAAGAAAACTCTATAGCCCATCCTTAAATCAATGTCTTGAAAAAGGTATGAACTTTATTGAATTGATTCCATCAATTTTATTGCGATTTAGACAAAGTAAATATGGCGTCAGACATTTGAAAAGCTTTTCTTCAAATTAGCTTAAACAAAGATCCTAGATACTCACGAGAATTTTTGGAAATTCTCAGCAAAAGCTTTTATGTTGATAACAGCATTATAAGTTTTGACCATCAAGAAGAAGTAGAAAAGTTTAAAGAAAAGCAGAATGCCATTTTAGACATAAATTTGACATCAGTTTTTGGATAAAAATGAAATAAGTTTACAGACATACTGAAAGTTTCATTAGGAGGTTTCCAACATAGTCCCATCACAAAAAGTTTAACGAAAAAGGTGATTCTTTCTACTATAAATAAGATTTTTGCTGCGATAAGATTCCTTTCTCCAGCATTGTTGATTCCAAAAATGATATTAAAAACTACCTGTAAGCTTAAACTACCATGGAATTCGGAAGTGCCTGATGAGATTAAATAGACATTTTTTGATTGCTTTCATGAAATACCTTATTTGGATAACGTAAGCATGAAAGTTTAAATTTATTTTGTGACGCTAGCGAAAATACGTACACAGTTGTAATCTTTCTGAGAGTAGTATCCACCAATTTGACAGAGACATAGTTAATCCAATCAAAAAATCGAGTAGCACCAATAAAATGTCTTTTGATTCCGCATTTAGAGTAAATGGCTGCTACTATTGCCGCAAGAATGTTAACAGTTATCATAAAAGAATTTGATAGGAATATTCCTGTGTATTGCTGGACGGACTCGTCCACTGTTTTATGTTGGATAAAACGTAATGAAAATTGGAAACCATGGGTTCGAAACCGCGTTCAAGAAATTTTAGAAGTTACCTCAGAAGGATGGTGGTTTCATGTCCCAGGACACATCTACCATCAAGGGGCTGTTTACCAAAAAAGTTGTTAGATAGTAAGTTGTAGAATGGTCCAACGTGGCTATTAGAGTCTTCAAAAAAATGGATAAATCAAAATTATGAGATCAACGAGCAAATCGTATTAGGAAAAAAATCGAAAGGTGTGATATAACTAATCACTAAAAAATCGACATTTATGGATAACCAAAATCTCTCAAAAATTTGCAAACTCTAAGGCCATTTTAGGAATAGTGGCGTGGATAAAGAGGTTTATTAGAAATTTTATTATAAAAAGGACTCCGCAATATGAACCGCAGTTTTTAGAAAAAGAACTTACAGTTGAAGAAATCGAAGATGAAGAGAAAACTATAATTTGGAACATTCAAGAAGAGTATTCGATAAGAATCAGGATTCAGTTAGAAAAAAAAGACATCATTGCTAGAAGAGGTCGTCTTTCCACTGTATACAGCGATAATGCGACGAACTTCATGGAAACAGAAAATTTACTTGCGGAACTAGATTGGCCAAACAGACGATGAAAATGCTGCTAAGAAAAGTTAAAAAAAAATTACTACGGTTGTGTGTGATTGCCAGTCTGTGGTGAATCAACGACCACTATCTTTTTTCAAGATGTAAAAACAAATGAAGTTTTAAATTTGGATCAAATAGAAGCTTCAGATTCAAGACGAAGATACAGATATAGACTAAAAGTAAGAGATGATTTAAGAAGCATATTTAGAAATAAATATTTAAGTTTTCTTTTATTAAAAAACAAGAAAAAACCAATAAACAAATTAGTTCCAAAAGTTGGAGATCTAGGCTTTATAAAAATAAAAAGTTCAAAGAGATTTGATTGGCCATTGGCTAGAATTCAAGAGATGATTACAGGCCAAGATAGCATTGTATGATCACTACGTTTAAAAATCCCATCAGGCAATCTTATTTTGAGACCTATTCAGAGATTTTATCCTCTTGAAATAAATGAATTTGAGGAAGTTAAAGACATAAATGTAAAATACTTAGAACAGAAGAATAAAGAACAAAATGCACACTATGAAAATGATCCAAACCCAAAAAGAAAAACTCGTTCAGGAAGAATTGTCAAATCCCCTCAACGACTTGAGCTTTGAATTAAATTTCTCCGAAATCATTTTGTCTGGGTGAAAAAATGAAGAGATTTATAAGCTTATTGTATTAGTTCTATAAAAAAAAGTGACCTTACACTTCAATGTTACGTGTACATTTAAGGTTAGTTTGATTGACGAAACAAGTCAGTGATATAATTATTTCAAAAATTATATCACAAAATATGTACCTAAGGATATAGAAGGCGATCTGACGACTTAGGGCTCTTTTATAAGTTTTTTGCTACCGTTGCGCCTCTAGTGATTCGGTCTCGAAGCTTGAATTAGGGTAGCGGCGCTGTCACCGGGAAATTTGAATTGAAGCATTTTTTAAAGTATTTCAGTTCATTAGAAACAACATTATTTTGGAAAACCTAATTCATCAATAATTAATTTTATTTTCCAAAATATTGTTGATCCTAATGACCATAAATTTAAGAAATAAATTTAAAATTATTCTCTTAAGAAGATATATACATATCGAAACTCTTGTATTTATTGATAAACTATTTATTATGCTTCCCATCTCGGCCTTAATAGCAGCAGTTTCTTTTAAGATTTGCGAGTTTTCTTCATTTTCAAAACATTCGATGCAACTGGTTACCCATCAGCATTTTTTAACAGAATAGGCTAAAAAAATGTAATTAACAAATATGCTAAATAAATGCCCTATTAGAGAGTTAATAGACCATCAAAATTGGTGATACCGTAGGCAAAATCGGTTATTTTTCTCCCGTATCCAAAAATAACCGAACCGAAATACGTTATTTACGAAGGCTTAACGGGGCTCGCTCAGTTTTTTCTTGGAACCAACCAGATTTATTTCCGAGCAAAAGCTGCAGCTGGTAGGTGAGTTTTTTAGTTTAGTTAGGTTTTTAATTTTGTTGTGAAACTGAATTTGCAAAAACAGGAATTGTTGTTTTCTATTCTATTTACATTGACAGTTTGTATGTGAGCAAAAGAATACGGTTACGGTAATTTATGTTTGTGGTATAAAAACTTTTTAGAATCTCAATTACGGTAATACGGTAAGCAAATAAGGTGACGATAAATTAGTGGTCTATTATCTCTCTACCTACATAACAAAATTTGGATGGATATTGTATGGATATGATTTTGTGATTCAAAACATGTCCAGATGGCCACGAGATGGATATACATGGTTTTTTTTCGGATATGCAGTAGATATCCACATGAAGATATGCACTGCATTATCCACCGCATATACACTGCACATCCATGAATCCCTGGATGACTAATTTATATTCGGTGGATATGCTGTGCATATTTTTATGTGGATATCCAATGCATATCCTGAAATATACCATGAATATCCATCTCGTGGCCATCTGGACATGTTCACAAAATCATATTCATACAATATCCATCCAAATTTTGCTGTGGGTATCGAATAGGCTGTTTTTCTTCTGGTATGTAGAAACCTTACCAGGTACTTACCATTAAAGAATGTTTCAGACTCTGGCGGTAAATGCAAGGATGGAATTACATACCACATTAGAAGGCTTCGTCCACAGATTTTTGAATAGTTTTCTGGTTTAAAATGTCGGGTGCATTGGCTTTGGCGAGCTTGATCTTTAGGGTGTGGAAAGCGATGAAGTAGAGGATCACTGGGACACAACAGTTGCGCATAGTTTTCCAATTGTACTTATTAGAAAAATCTATTACCGTAACAGTTCAAAAAAGGCCAAAAACACACAAAACTAAAAAACTTCAATAAAAAGCACTGATGAAAAGAACGAAAAGACGATGACATTGATTAAGATAGATGTCATCGGCGCAATTTGTCGCGTGAGCTTCGAGACCGAGTCCCCAGAGGCGCTGTAACTTGTTTTTTGCGATGCCCTTAGTAAGAGTTTTCTCTAAGTCGTAGGTATATACTTTATGAATTATATCACTGACTTGTTTTGTCAAGGAAGTTGTCATAAAAAGAGTTTAAAAAACCAATCTTGTTTTAATTACTACGAAGTAGCTTCTTGAATTCCGATATTTTTCTAACCAGCGGTTGGAACAATAAACCATTTATTGTTATGGTAAGAAGACCTCCAAAGTCGACTCCACTGTGTAAAAAAGCCCTTAACTGAGAGACGCGAGGGAAGGGAAGATATCCCATCATAGGTTGAACTGACTTGGGATTTATTTTAAAACAGCGGACGCTCTTATACAAGACACGTCTGATTTCACGTTTTGCAGATAAAATCCAGTAGAGCTGACTTAAAAAATGTACCGTCCTTACACCGGCATGTAGGTATTTTAAGTGAAAATTTTGAGTTACTAAAAAAGGAAGTTTGCTTTGGTGGGGTAACAAAAGGGGAAACTTTTTATCGTATGAAAGCAAGGAGTGGTGTACTCTACTACCAACTAGGCCTGAAGGATCTAAAAATAAATTTAATTTTTGTATGGGTTTAGATAATTTTAAATTATCTTTTAAACATCAAATTTCATTGCAAAAATATATTGATTGCTTGGATTTTATCATTAAATGTAGGGAGGTAGATATCTCCTTGCACGTTAAAAATTCATCAGCAATTTTGTGTATAGATTTTTTTGCAAAATAACTATTTATAAAGCGTAGAATGTACGCTAAAAATCTACAGAGTGTACAAAAAGAAGACTAGTGTGTCAAAAGTTGAGATATTATAGAATTTGTATTATATGTGGCAATTAAAGAAAAATTTTGTGAAGCTCTAGAATAGTTTTAGAATGAAATGAAATGAAACGTCCCCAAGGATTACAAACTTTTTGTTTTAAATTCCAGAGGTGTGCATGGTCACTGTGTAGCTTCAACTGCCAGGTATAATCCTATGACTCCCTGATGATTGCTAATAAGGATGAAACACGTCTGTAGGTGTCTGGATTCTCCATTAGACATTGGAGGCCTGGTCGTAATGAAGTGAGAAACAAAAACGCTTTGTCCGATATGCCACGAGTTTTACCTTCATAATGTTTTTTTTTATTTTTGTCAATTTCAATACATTATACAGGAAACTAACTCTGTATTTAGAACTTCCATTGTCTATATTTTATTTATACACGACGTTTCGATCAGTACAATCTTTGATCGTCTTCAGGTGCAAACTACAATCCATTCCTAAGACTACGTACTTATATACTACAGGAAATTACTCAACCGTGAAGTTTAAGAAGTTGGCTCCAAGGAGGAGCTTCCAAATATTTGGAATTTCAACACTTGGTTTACTGAAAATACCCTGATTCTGCCTAATAAAGGCAGCTTCAAGGAATTATTGTTTCTTCCAGTGTGACTCCTTGTGCACAACCTTTGCTTTTGTCCACTTCATTCGGTGTTGTATTGACCATGCGTGTTCGGCGATTCCTGATTTCGTAGTTTCACCTCTTTAGGTATTGGTCTGATGTTCCTTAAGCCTAACAGATAGCGGTCTTTTTGTTTCACCTATGTATGATTCACCACACTCACAAGGAACTTGGTAAATACATTCCTTATTTTATTTGTTCTCCAGTTTTGTTTTACTAAGAAGGCTTCGAATTGTATTATTAGATTTAAAAGGCCAATACCCAAAGAGGTGAAACAACGAAATCAGGAATCGCCAAACACGCATAATACATCATTGTCTCAAACTTTCAAACAAACATTATACAGGAACACAAGATTATGTGAGAGATATCAAAATTCACTTTACTTACGTGAGATCACTAACATTCCTTGATGGCACTTGCTGACTCTTGGTTGGTTGTCTACCTTTGTGTGGTTTGAAGATCAAGAAATATTTTTCTGACTTTGTCTAATCGCGTCCCAACTTGTCTCCAAACTCCCACCTTTCTTTTTAAGTAGACTTTTCATTTACATCAGTGCGTGACGATTTTACTTCCACGTCTTCGGACGGGCAGCGCTTTCCAATTAGGCCAACATTCATCGAACTAATTATTAGATTTTCGTATTTGTTTAAAATCCAACTATTAAATTGAAATTATTAGAATAATAAAATATAGTCCACGCACATGTTATCACTTAATATCTATTTTCTACAAACGTGCAGGAAAAGCCACTTTCCGGCACGAATTTTAGTTTGCAAAATGTCAATTTCCCGCACTAAGTGCGGGAATGACTTTACCTCAAAATTTTGACGCATTGGCTTTTAGGAGTTTGGATTTTTAATTATCTTTTTTTTTTGTGCAGTCAATTGAAAAGTAAAGTGGTCAAAAAAAAAATCTTGGGCCTTACTCATGCGTAAAGAAACTTTCCCGCTCCTTGCCTGCTTGGCCGAACTCCACTCCGCGTCTTTCGGATCAATGGCAGTCACGTACGAGTAGGATGAACTTTCCACACTAGTTAGGCTAATAACCATTTATTTCGTAAAACCATCACTTTTTTTCGTATGTTTGAGTTTGTTACAACTTTTGTCAAGATGACTTGCTCGCTCAAAACTTGTACAAATCTTAAAAGTGGCGCTTTTCGCATATTTTTGTATGTCCGCCGACGCAAGAGGAAGATTGGAAACATACCTTAAGGTTGCCCAATCTTATAATAGGCCCAAAATTTCGGCTGTGTGGTGCAAGTGGTGAGTAATTTTATGTCTGCTTTTGAAAAAGATATCTTTGTTTTTATGCACTTTAGGAATTAAAATTATACTATTAATCCCTCATTTGAAGGTCTAAAGTGCCACTTTTAATCCCTCTGAGATTAAAAGTAAATTTTGTCCTTGGGGGATTAAAAGTACCACTTTCATCCCAGAAAAGAGGAATTTAAGACATTTTTAAATTTTTGTCGTTTTGTTTATAGAGTACCGTTAAGTGACATTTCACTAAGTTTTTTAATTATTTGTTATTCAACTTAGTTTTTTCCTCAGGACCCACGGGATTTTTAATCTCACAACAATTTTTTCTCGGGATTAAAATTACCACTTTAGTCCCTAGGTTAACAATGTACTATTACTTTAGTTTTTATGTTCATTTAATTTAACCATGTTTTATATTGAAACAAAACAATATTTTACTTTCATCAAAATATATTGTTCAATTAAACATTTTATTGGATTTTTTTAAATTAAAAATTTTTAAGTTAGTTTTATTTGGATTTTCAATTAAAAAGCGATGTCTGTGCCAAATATCTGAGGCCAAGCCAGTTTAACCACAGAAAACCCATGATCGTTTCCAATTACTTTGATAATGTAAGTATAGTCTTTAACAGCTACAGACGGCCGGGCGGATGGTACATAGGGTAGAGGTCCACTATTAGGTACTTATTTACGTTACTAGACCTGGAAAGTGAGTTTTCGGACATGTATCGCACTTTTTTTCGTCAACCAACTAATATCCGCCCACTTTTACACCTAGTGGTCATTAATAAAATTTTTAGTTTAAATGCAAGGACTTCTTTTGCAAATATCAAAACTGTTAAGCAAATGTATGCGTTTAAAATTATTAACACAAGTCATAGCCAACTTGACCAAAAATGAGAACGGAAAAAAAACATTGACCGGAAAATGATCATATTCCGGTATCTTCTTTTTTTCCGGTGTATGTTATATTTTCCGTTCCAATCTTCGTAAAGTTACACTACCAAACAAATAATTGTACGAAAAATATAATTTTAGTATTTTTTGAATAAATTGGGTATTTATTTACGTAGTGTTTGAGTTAACTGATTAGCTCGTTGTATTAATACTAATATTTATGTTTTATAATGTATACAGAGTGTTTCAATAACTGGTCACCGGATTTATCTGGGAAACTATAAACCCTACAAACATGGCACAAAATTATTCTTACATAAATTGGGACCTGCCTTTTATTTAAAAATATATTTTTTTTGGGTCAGCCTTCAGCCGAGTTATAAGGTCTCTAAAAGTATCCCAGATGAATTCCGTGGCCACTCTTATTGGACTATATTAAAACTATGTTTTATTTTAGGATCATGTTAAAAATTACGTCCAAATTATAAGTAACAAAGATCAACAAATTGAGCAACTAAAAAAAGAAGTTCAAAGTTTGGAAAGCAAAATTTAAAATAACCTGGTTAAAAAAGAACAACCAGTGTCACATTACTTGTGAATTGGATTTGCAAAAATTTAACGTACAGAATCTTCAAAACTTTTGGCGGGCTGAAAAATCATTGTGTACCAAACAAAAATTATTTTTGGAATGACCGGGAGCTAGAAAAAGCATTTAACATAAAATTTGCTTGTGGCGCCAACGGTTATGCAAATTTAATTAAGCTTGGATTTTTTTTTACCTTCTGTGGTGACTTTGCACAACAACGGAAAAAATGGGTATTGCTTACGACTCTGGCAGATTGGTAGGCTTGTTTTAAACCAAATTCTTCAGAGCTCGGTAAATAACAAACCACTAATATTTATAAAAACTTCTGATACCTCTTTGTTAAATACCGATTCTTTAAAAGCCTACAATCATTCTCATTCTAATTCTAATTCAGAATGTTATAACGTAGATAGCGATTCGATTTAAAGCTAATTAATATAATAGGCAAGGCTCCCAGTATTTATGTAACAAATGTTGATAATTCATTAAAGGAAAATTTAATTTACGTGAAGAAAACATTATCAAACGGCACAACGGTTAATGTACTGGAAGCAAGACCTAAAACAGGGACTCATGCACTGGAGCTAATAAGATCTAATAACCAGAATAATTATTTTTAGGAACAGATACACCCAATCTGAATTTAATTTAGTCCTAATTAATATAAGATCAGTAAGTTCAAAAATAGACGATTTGATTTTGTTTTTAGAAAGTTTAAATTTTCCTAAAATTTTATTCCTAACTGAGCACTGGCTAAATGTGGATGAATCTCTGTACATTCCGGAATATAATATAGTTTCTAGATTTTCAAGTGAATTTCACTTTCATGGCGGCACAACAATAATTATTCATAAGGACCTTTTGCGAAATTATAATTTTAATAATGTAAGCAAGTTTGATCATTTGTTAGAGGAAAACGTCTTTAAATTCTCAACGGTTTTTTGCCGAGAGTTAAAGTTGTACATACTGGGTATCTATCGGTCCCCACAAGCAAGTGTTATTGAATTTTTTAATAAGATTGAATTACTTTTGTCTAGTATCCCTATTAACTTCAAACTTATATTAACGGGGGATTTAAATATAGACTTTTCAAACCAAATGTGTAATAATGTTCAGTTTTTGAGCAATTTTTGGTAATTATGCAGTATACGGTTTTCTGCCATTTTTTAAGATTTTCGAAAAATTCCTTTACAGATGGTTAATATGCCTCGCCAGAAGTACGAAACCGTTTGCGCGTCGAAAAAATTCTTTTTTTTTCAAAAGTTACAGGCATAAAAAGTTTCAAAAACAACAAACTTACGGGACAGCGGAGTGAATAGGGGTGCTGGGCGGGGCACTCCCTTCATCTAAAACACTGTAAAATATGTCAAAATGTAGGTAAAGGATCAACCTTTATGCGTCACTTTTTTGTTTTTTTTTTGAACCTCAATTTTCCGAAAAATCATCGAAAGAAAACAACACAATATTTTTGGATTTTCCAACAAAACACGACATTTAACGTCATTTCAGTGTTGCCAACCACGAAACTGCGTCATTTGCAAAGAATCATGTGTTTTGTTGGTAGGTCATCCGCACGGGCATCAACTTGCCAATTTAGGCGCGTAATTTAAATTTGAAAATTTTTTTCAATTTAAAGGAAATTTAGGCGTTTGGATTTGGAAAGGCAGGGTCGGGTTGCGTTAGGTTGGGTCCGGTTGCATAAAAGAAGGGTTGGGTTGGATTGGTGGGGTGGGTTTGGTTGGGTTGGGTTTGATTTCATAAAAGAAGGGTTGGGTTGGATTGGTTTGGTTGGGTTGGGTTTGATTTCATAAAAGAAGGGTTGGGTTGGATTGGTTGGGTTGGTTTGGTTGGGTTGGGTTTGATTTCATAAAAGAAGGGTTGGGTTGGCTTGGGTTAAGTTTTCGAAAGAAGGTTTTGTATAGTCTTTAGCCCAGACGTAGCGGGGGTTTTTAGTCCGTAGGCAGTCCTCTAGAGAGGCTGAATCGGGCATGCTCGGAAGACCATTTTGGCCGGCATCTTTTGAAGATTTTCCTTCGCTATAAAAAAAAACAAAAAAAAGTCTGGGCTAAAGACTATACAAACCCTTCTTTCGAAAACTTAACCCAAGCCAACCCAACCCTTCTTTTATGAAATCAAACCCAAACCAACCCAACCAATCCAACCCAACCCTTCTTTAATGAAATTAAACCCAACCCAACCAAACCAATCCAACCCAACCAATCCAACCCTTCTTTTATGAAATCAAACCCAACCCAACCAAACCAACCCAACCAATCCAACCCAACCCTTCTTTTATGCAACCGGACCCAACCTAACGCAACCCGACCCTGCCTTTCCAAATCCAAACGCCTAAATTTCCTTTAAATTGAAGAAAATTTTCAAATTTAAATTACGCGCCTAAATTGGCAAGTTGATGCCCGTGCGGATGACCTACCAACAAAACACATGATTCTTTGCAAATGACGCAGTTTCGTGGTTGGCAACACTGAAATGACGTTAAATGTCGTGTTTTGTTGGAAAATCCAAAAATATTGTGTTGTTTTCTTTCGATGATTTTTCGGAAAATTGAGGTTCAAAAAAAAAACAAAAAAGTGACGCATAAAGGTTGATCCTTTACCTACATTTTGACATATTTTACAGTGTTTTAGATGAAGGGAGTGCCCCGCCCAGCACCCCTATTCACTCCGCTGTCCCGTAAGTTTGTTGTTTTTGAAACTTTTTATGCCTGTAACTTTTGAAAAAAAAAGAATTTTTTCGACGCGCAAACGGTTTCGTACTTCTGGCGAGGCATATTAACCATCTGTAAAGGAATTTTTCGAAAATCTTAAAAAATGGCAGAAAACCGTATACTGCATAATTACCCAATTTTTTATTATCACATAACTTATAATAACAAATATGCATGTGAAGCAACCGACAAGGATTTGTAGTACCAGGTCCTCGACTCTAGATTATGTATGTTCATCTTTTACAAACCAAGTAGGTTGTTCAGTAATTAACGCTGGTCTATCAGACCATGAAGCGGTTTTTTATACATTTTCTATCAATAACAAAATCAAAAAATTTACAAGACGCGGTCGGCTTTTTCATGGAAAAATTATAAAAAATTTAAACTTTTTATGGCCAGACTAACTGGCAAAGAATAATGGTAAAGTATAATAGTGACTAATTGGAAAATTTTCATTTGTTAATTCGTTAAAAGTTTAAGGTTCCATTTCCAATTGTAAATATTAAAAGTAAAAAACGACAACCATGGTACACTAAAGGCTTAAAAAAATCATCAGAAAGTATGAGATCGCTGTTAGTTTTACGAAAATTTGCTAATGGTAATGAAAAATTTTCAACCAACTTTAAATCTTACCGTAAAATATATAAAAGATCAATTAAACTATCTAAAAGACAATATTTTTGCAATACATTAGAAAAAGCATCCAATAAAAATCGAGAATTTTGGAGAATAATAAACAACCTAAAAGGAAATAACACAGTTCCTTTTATAAGTGACCTTAAAGCTAGGAATTTAAATTCCTTTTATTGCAGCATTGCTCAAAATTTATCAAATAAAATAACTTCAAATATTAATACTTTACAATATTTATACAATGTTAATGTTCAAGATTCGTTATTTTTAAGTCCAACGTCAAGTATAGAACTACAATCTATTTTTAAAGAACTTAAAAATAAAAAATCGTCTGGATGGGATAAGATTTCACTTAAAATTTTTGAGGCTCTTCCATCAAAAGCGCTTAAAGTATTGGCAGTAACAATTAATAATTCTTTTTCAACTGGAAGTTTTCCAGAATGTTTTAAAAAAGCAGTAGTTGTTCCTTTCTTTAAGGGGGGCGATCATAACAACGCATCTAATTTTCGTCCAATAGCTCTACTACCAACTTTAGCCAAAATTATAGAAAAATTAGTACAGATTCGTTTAACGGATTTTCTTAACAAAAATGATATTTTGAATAAAAATCAGTTTGAATTACAATTTTCAAAAAATGTTGATGATGCAGTGTTTGATTTTTTAGAGATTCTTTATATATGCCTCAATTCTGGGGAAAAGGCTTTGGCAGTGTTCTGTGATCTATCTAAGGCATTCGACTGTGTGGATCGTGGAATACTGCTAAGCAAGCTGGAAATTTACGGAGTTAGGGGGATCGCACTGGAGTGGTTTAGGTCATATTTGACTGGAAGATCTCAATCTCTTTTATTTAAAAAAGAAATATCGGATGAACGCAAAGTTTTTATAGGCGTTCCTCAAGGATCCATTTTGGGGCCTTTATTATTTTTAATTTTTATTAATGATCTTCCTAATCTTTCGATATCAGCTAAGATAACGGCTTTTTGCGATGACAACACTGTATTGTGGCACAATCTAGATGCCGATAAACTGGCCGAGGATGTTCAAAGGGACATTTGTTTAATAAAAGAATGGTGTGATGCAGATCGTCTTTCATCGTCTCACATCTTAAATTTTAAATGCAACATTCAAAACATTGAGCTGGAAAACGAAATTTTATCCAATCCTAATGTTAATAGGTTTTTGGGAATTACAATTGACAACTGCTTAAAATTTGATTATCACGTTGAGTTGCCTTAAAAGAAATTTGCAACAAGTTGCTATGCAATCAGAGTAATCATAGAAAACCTTGGATTTTGTATTGAAAAAAATAGTTATTACTCACTTGTCGAATCGTATCTTCGCTATGGTATTTGCTTTTGGAGGTCTTGTTCTCAGGAACTATTTGACTCTGTATTTAGATTTCAAAAAAGGGCCTTAAGATACATGTGCAAAGTAAAACGGCTTGTATCGTGTAAACTCTTATTTATTGAGCATGGAATATTAACATTGTTTTGCATATTTATTCTGGAAACCGTCTGCTTAGTTTTAAAAAAGTATAAAAATGAACTTAACATTATAAGGAATTACATATTGAGAGATCCCTTTCGCCGTCATTTTTCAATTTCTTTTTCCGCCTTAGTTAAGAATTCTTTTGTTTATAGTGTAAAGAAGCTATTTAATCAACTGCCATTGGAAATTAGACAGATTCAGAACATAAAAAAATTTAGACGTAAAACAAGGGAATTTTTGGCTGGTAATGCGTATTATAGGTTGGATGAGTACATGCAATAAGCAGTTGTCTTTTTTACTTTTTTTTTATTTTTTTTACTTTTTTACTTTTTTACTTTTTAATTCTTTAATTTTTTGCTTAGATTTTACCTATGTGTCTTTTAGTTTTTTATTACTGTTATGTTTATGTTGTTTGTGTGTAATATATTTTTATCTCTGTGACATTTTAAAAATTATCTTTACAAATTGTTTCGTTTTATTATATTTATAATTTGATTGTTGTGACATTGTATTTTAAATCCTAGGTAGTAGTAATAGTAGTAGGTACCAAATAATATTTATACAATTTTTGTAGTCTAAGATATTTGAGAATTATTTTAGATAAGCAGGGCTATGACAATGTTCACTCGTTGTATCTATGACAATAAAGCTACTTTTGAATCTGAATCTGAATCTATTCTCTTTACTTAAAACTAAAGTTGTAAATTTAACTGAGTCTGAAAAAGACTGCGTTTTAAATATTGATGAGATAGCATTAACTCCAGGTAGCCGATTTCATGCACAATTGCTTGTTGCATTCTCAGAGAATGCCTCTGCAATCTAGAAGGTCATGTTGGTCTGTACCAAAATGATGACTTTTTTACTACTTTCATTATATTTCCACTCATTTTCCACCTACCTTTATCGCTTAGGTATCCAAATTTGTCCTCAGTAGCTCTTTTTCCACTTATTTTTTATGATTTTTACTTTTTTTAACTATTGAAAACATTCACGACAGAACACAGTCAATCTCTTCTGGCAGTGTCGGTTTCACATTTTTTTAGTTTTTCTTTTACTTACACTACGTATATTTTAACACTGTCTGTATTTTATTAAACTTTTTAAATAAAACTGACTTATGTTACGAGTCTTTCATTTATTACATAAACTAACGGAAGATGGCTGTGGCACACAAACAACATTTTGCACTGAAATACAAAAAACTCTTGTTTTTTCGTTTTCTTATTTATTTATTCCTACTTTTCAACAATAATATAAAAAGACTACTACTTTAATCAACACGAATCCATTTCATGGTTTATTACCAATCACATTTTACATGCACCTCTCTTATCACCACCAAAAAAACAAACAGTAGGTAAACAATAAAGATACGTGAATAGATTTTAATTAACGTTTGGTTCTGAGCCAGTTAAAATAAAGTAAGGGGGACAGTCATAAATTAAGTCACATCATTGTGGACAAATTTTGACCACCTTAAAATTACGTTACAAAAAACATATCTTCCCCTTGAATTCTAAAAAAAGAGCGGTTAAAATATTGACACATTTTTCTTGCCGCAAGAAATAAAACACCGAAAAAGAATTCTGATGCCATGCTACCATTGATACCCCACTCTAATGATAAAATGGACACTATTATTTAACATTTCCAAAATTGGAATAAAAATAAGGAGGCGTAGATTTTATTTTGGGACGTCACTTTAGTGAAGACAGTCATCAGAAACGTAATTATTTATGACAAGGTGGAGGGCAGGGCCAAATTTGGCAAAAATTGTGTTTCTAATTTATGGAGTGCACTCCCCCCTCCCCCTCTCACAAACAAAATTCTTCCTAAATATATCAAACTTAAGATTTCCAATTTTGGTATTGGGAAATTCCATGATAACTCATCTTTTATAATAAATTTTTTTATCTAATTTTTCTCTCTCTTAAGATATACCAGAATGACAATATTTTATGGATGGCTCCTTTTAGCTCATTACACCTCTGAATGCCTCATGTAGTATCCAATATTTATGCTGTTCGTTTGTTTTTTTTTGTCGCGATAAGAGAGGTGCGAAATGCGATTACTAAAACCAACGCTGACTGGTTGATTCATGTAGTCTACTTCCAATATTACCTATTATTGAAAAGTAGAAATAAAAAAAGGATAAAATATTCAGTTAAAAAACTCAGTTGAAATAAAAAGCTTCAAAAATTATAAAGTGTTAAAATACAAAAGTGACAAAATAGGTACTAAAAATAAAGCTGACAACGGCCCTGTCGCCGAGATTGATCCTTTCACCTAATAACTATACTGGCGCGTAACGTTGAAAAATGGTCAAAATATTTAAAAATAGTTGTAAAAAGAGACTGTTAAGGACAACTTTGGATACCTAAAGCAATAAAGGTAGGTGAAAATATTATTTTGGCTACAGGCCAACTTAACCTAGTAGATTGCACATGAGCATTCTCTGATGAGATTGCCATAAGCAATTGGGCCTGAAATCGGCTACCAGGGTATTTACTCGATGAAAAGTCGTCCAGTTTAATTGGTTGTGAAACTCTTTCGCAAACTAGAGAAATAGCGCCTCTTGCGTTAGTTTTTATGCTTGGAGGCATTACGCGAAGATAGAAGCAAGTTGTGTCCTACCATTTTACAGGCGCAAGCATTGCTTCAGACGATTTTGTAAAGCACATTACTGATGTAGTTATCAATGATACAAACCTTAGGCTTAATATATAAGCAATAACCACGGATATGGGTCCATCTAATCAGGCAGCTTGGAAACAGTTTGGAGTAAAGTGCAGCTAAACTAAATTAAATAATGTGATACAAAATCCCATATACGAAAATCAAACAATTTACTTTATGGCCGATGTTCCACATCTATTTAAAAATATTCTATCAAGCCTAATCAACAACAAAATTATAAAAAATCCCCAAAATTTTAGTTGAAAAATATAATTTGCCCTCAAATACCGTGGACATTAAATTTATTGAAAACTTAACAAAATTTGAAGGCGACGACACTCTCAAACTTTATTTTTATTAGAACTTAACCACTTTAATAACATGAAGGTAAATTAAGCTTGTTACTTTTTAAATTTTAATGTTGGGGCAAGTTGGGAGTTTTTATCACAAAGTGAAGAATCGAATAATAATACAATAAAGAAAGACATGCTTATAACTGCATGGTTTGTTAAGACTGTTAGCAAATGGTTTAAATTAATGTCTTCAAGAATACCAGCTTCGGCTTTATCAAAATTAAATCCTGGCGAGTATAAAAAAACATAATTATCCTGGAGGGAGTAATTTATTTATTTAGAAATAAAAAAATTGGAAAAAAAATTGGAGGCCTATTCAAACTGGAGTCATACTATCAACAAAAACAATTTTCGACCTACAACAATATTTTTTAAATGAGAGAAATTATAGCTTTTTATTCACACGAAATTTTAGTCAAGATCCACTAGAAAACCTTTTTTCTCAAATTAGACTATATTCCAGACGCAAGACAATTTAAAAATTTGTTAAAAAATTTAACAATTTCTCAGTTTATTAAAGGATTTCCAATTAAAGGGAGTAACAACATTGATAATGAAAGTGAAAACTTGCTTCCGTTTCCTTCGCCGTAAAGGTGTTTCAAGTAAAGATGATTTTTGGAATAAACAAGATTTTCAAATTTTTTCAAATACTAAACTTAATATCCTTTATAATTGTGCGGGGTATGCCTTAAAATGTCTTAAAGTTAAATGCGATAATTGTAAAAAAAAAATATAAATTTAAATTTAAATTGCTAAACAATTTATTGCTTTGCCGCGTATCGCATAAAAATTTATTTAGAATCTTTTAAAAGAAAAATTAAATGAGATTGTAGAAAAAATGGCTCTTCAAGAGACAGTAAAAGCGTTGGGATGAGGGAATTAACAGAAATTCTTTTTATATCACCCGAAACCTATATTTAATGGATCTTTTAATTTGCTGACTTTCTCTGGATTGCATTTAGTTGGCTATCTTTGTTTAAATGGCCGAAGATATTTTAATTTAATATAAATGTAAATATATTTAACAATTCTGTTTTTAAAAATATTTAATATTGTTAAATAAACAAATTTAAATATCGTTTTTCGGACATCTGTCCTATCGGCAAAATAAAACTTTTCATATCTTCTCCACTATGCCCAAGAATTTTATGGAGAGTGACTGGCATTGGATACTAATTATATAGTAAAATGAAGTGTTTCGCGATGATATCACAATATTCCTTGAATTTAGTTTGTGGTTTCCAGAATGATAAAAAATCTATGTATCAAAGCTTTGTCTACGCCAGTTATGGGGGATGTTATGTCTGGATTTTAAAAAAATGTCTTGGCACTATTGCCATCGTTCGTGTTTTCTCTTCCTTGTTTTGGTGTGTCAAGTAGCAGCCCAGTTTCCATTCTGAATGCTTCGGTTATTTTCTTTTTTCTTGTTTCAACTAAAGTTTTTTCTTCTGGTGTTCTGGATTGCCATTTTTGGATATCGAGTTTATAACTTATGTGTAAAATACATTCCATGAAGCGTATCCTGGCATAAAGCGTCGAAAGCCCCCAAGAAAGACTCTCAGGAACAATCTCAAGTTGCCTCACTGTTTCTAGATTATTCATATCTTTGGATGTGGCATGGCATATGTAACATCTTTGACTAGACCTATTATGTGATAAAATGTTACATACTTTGCCATCAACCATTGTTTCCTCAAACTTTTTATTTATGGAAATAACATTTTGTCCAACTGTTACTTCGGTCTTTTCGATCGTATTAATATGATCTCTTATTAATTTAAATTCATTAGAGATAGCTTCTTCTGTTTCCTTGGCAAAGCTTAATCTAATAGGTCTGGAAAATGAGGTTGAACGCGGGCTTGGATTTTGCCACAAAACAACTTTTTTCTTTTGATGAAAGCCAAATAATTGCAGTGGCTTTTTGCTTGTATTTTCTGTGGGAACCACTGCCATCACAGCCCCATTTGTAGAACATTTTTATATTTTCCGGCGACTTGTTTTTTAGAGCAAGTTTTAAAACTTCAATTTGGACTGCACATATTCGATTTATCGTCAAATCAACTAAATCCTGGAGTTTAACTTCCATAACAGAATCGGTTACATTAATATAATTTTCATTTGGGTAACAGTTCTTCTTTGCCACTTTTATTTTCTCGTGAGATGTATATAAATTAAGACCTTTTTGTAGAGCTGATTTTCGAATAATATCATATTTTTGCCACGTCAATTTAGTTGCATTGATTAATGCAAGAGCTTCATCAGGTATGTAACGAGGTAGGGGTTTCTTCGATTTTACGAAAGCTTTTTTTAACTTAGTTGCTCTTCCTCGACTAGCAGCAATTTGAGTTGAAACATTCGCTACATATTTACGTCCAGATTTTCTTAGTTTCACCACAGTAGCATGTGTTAATTCACTTGGAGTTATTTGTATTATTAGGGTGTTCAGTTTTCTCGACTTTGATCTATTGCCACTTGTTATGGATGATTTTTCCGGTCTGCCCATAGGTTTGCTTCTGAATGTATCTCCAGAATTGGTACTTGTTTCAGGTAAATCTACGTTCTTAATTTTTATGGATTCATTTAGCCAGTTTTCAAATTTGGTTTTAAACCTATGCGTATTGCGATAGCATTTTCTCTAATAACGATTTAGAACTATCACAAATGAATTCAGTTCACGCTTTATTTCGTTATTCAATGAACCCGAAAAATTTTGAAGATTAAACTTAGATAGTCTTTAAGCTTTTCTTTTACTGCTGGTATAGACAATAAAGAAGCATCTGCTAAGCTTTCATAGAGCTCTCTTTTCGTTAAAAGAAAATCTTTGTCTGGAAAAAAAAATCATAAATAAATATCATGTCATCAATCAAAATGATTTACTTTACATTATTTACAACTATGTTTTTTACGTTACAGATAAATCAGTAAATAAAAAAGTTTCATATTTCTTGATCTAATTTATTAAGTGATACTTTAAAATTCATGCAAAAATAAATATAACTAATGGTGGACAATATTAAAATGTTATTTGTTTTGTTTCTTAGCTTAGATCGAAAACAGGTAGATAGAAGCTATTAAAACCTTACTAAAATATTTTAAGCTGTCCGCCATCCTGAATTTTTTTGAAATATTATTGACATAGTAGTATGATCATATAATCTATTGTTTTTACTTTATAAAAAAATTTATTAATTTTAGGAATAAATAAAATATTAGGGTAGCTATGGTCATATATATGATTTAGTTTTTAACAGAAAATCCATATTTGAAAAAAAATGTATTTAAATAAATCGTATGTTCGGGGACGCAAGTGGACGCAGCTAATTTGTAAATTTTTATGAAGCATAATATCCAGAGTCTTTGTCAAACATAAACAGATTAAGTTGCTCGGAGTTTATTCTGAGATACAATGATTAAAACACGGATTTTTTTGAAAAAACGTCGTTTTTTTCAAGATTTTGAAATTTAATATTGCATACATTAATTAAAAGGCTAGGCGAAATTTGGTTTAGGGCTCTTATCAATAGTACACACCTTGAAGAATATTATCCATGGTAGAAAACTAACTCACGTCACAGTTGGTTGTTAACTGGCAGACTTTTGTCAAGCTAGATTTTCAATATCCTGCACTGTGCGGCGATGATTATCACCGACATACATTAAAACCATCGTTTTAACGACCCTATTCGCTTTTTCGCATGTGTCAGCTTTTTATGACAATTTGAAATGGTACTTCTCTGACAAATTATGGAGTTCCTTGCTCTTTATTTGAGATCCATTATCATAGACAACATATTGGGGTACTCCAAAAGTCAAGATAATGTCGTTCTCTATATGTTTACAAATAAAGTTGACTGTGGCCGGCCGACCAGGAAAAACTGAAACATATTTGCTAAAGTAATCAACTAACTACCAAGGCTGATTACTTGCCAGGGTTGCATGGGTTCAGAAGGTTTTTACATACATCCTGCAGGAGCTTTCTGCTCCACCTTATATTTGGCATAGTTCACGCAATTTGCGATATATTTGGTCACGTTACACTTCATTTTGGGCCAGAAATATTTAGCTTTAAGACAACTATAGGTCTTTAGAATACCCAAATGTCTAGACCGAACATCATCATGAGCCTCTTTAAGGAGTTTTTGTCGATTCTCTTTTGGTTTAGCTAATTTTCAATAATCAGAGTCATCGGATAATTTTGGGATGGAACATTTGACATATTTGTAAAGGACGCCATTTTATACTCTCCACTATGAAAAATTAATAGAATCTTTAATGGTGGAATCCCTTACTTTTAGATACCATGAGTCCTTCGAATCAGAAAATTGATTATTCACGTCTTCCACCGCCGCACAGTCCACATTTGCCACTGCCCTGGATAAATAATCAGGTACAACATGAAGTCGACCTTTGCGACGTACGATGTTGTAGTCATAAGTCTGTAGTCGTAAATCCCAGCGTGCTAGTCGTCCAGTCGAGTCTTTTAAGTTGTTCAACTAGACTAATGAACTGTGGGCGGTAACGATAGTAAAGGTGGTCAATTCCAGGTACTGTTTAAGCTTATCGACGGCCCAAACATCAACCAAATACTCTCTTTCGATCGTAGAGTAGTTTTTCTCGGTTTCCGACAAAGAACGAAAAATATAGCAAATGAATTTTTTGCCATATTTGAAGGATTGCGTCAACACCGCTCCGATTTCATAAGCGGAAGCATTCATCTGGAGAGTAAAAGGTCGATAAAAATCTGGACAAATGAGGATTGGTGAAGAAACCAAGGCCGATTTTAACCTAACAAATGCAGTCTCGCAGTCATGGATCCAACAAAAAGCAGCACAGCATTCTTGTGAGTTAAACGAGTCAAAGAAACTACCAACGTAGAAAAATCCGGGACAAAACTAGCCATGCCCAAAAAACTCCTAACTTCTTTGATTGCCCTCACTTTATCTACGTCGCAACGAAGACCACGAGCGTGGACAGCATACCCAAGGAACTTTCTCATCAATAAACTTTTGTTTTAAAGGCGAGACAGGATAATACTTTTGTTTGATTGGTTTGGTAACAGGAGTCAGTATAATTTCATGTTCATAGACCGTAGTATACCCTAGGTCATCTTTCATCTTTGAAAATTTATCTTTTGGAAGTGCTGCCAACTGTTTCTGTTGATCAGGAGTAAGAACTTGGTGCATGTCTACGTCTGGGGTACGAGTAGACTCAGAAATTGTAGCAACTTTAACTTGAGCTAAAAAAGTCTGAAGAAAATTGGCTCTATCTTGGTTAACTCGATCTTCATCGCCAAAGTACCATTTATTGCGTCTCAAATCGGGTAAAATATTCATAATCTCAAAAAAATCGACGACTAGGATCAGTGTGTGGGAAAAATAGGAAACAACCATAACAGGTAAAACCTTAACGCGATCCATCAGACAGATTGGAACGTCGACTACTCCTTGAACATATCGACGACACATCTGGAACTACGACCTCTATCTATTTTCAAGTGCTCTGACAAATTTTTTATCCTGGGCTTACGGCGATTGTAGAGCTGGCTCCAAAATCTAACAGTGCTAAGATCAGGTAGTCCAAAACAGTGATATTCAACGAAGGGTGACCATCGCCAACAGCGTGGACTAAAGCATACGAAAAGAAGGTTTTCTCTGCTAATTGGGTGTTTTGAGGGGGTTTTGGGGTCACTAGAGGGTCCTCTAGTGCCTCCGGTCGGCGTTTTCCGAACAGGGGTCTGATTTTCGAATCCATACGAAAATATCCGCATACGTATACTGAATAATTAACAATTTTTATGTCAGTCTCTTTCTATACCGTGTGAAATGAGAGGCGAAAGATAAGCCGGTATGTGTGGACCGCGTTCGAATTCGACTGGTTTAACGGAATATTGCACGAGTGGGTGGAGGCATTCGTGTTGTTTCGCATGAAAAACCGGTTATTCTTGCACGTACTACCCATGAATCAGCATATCTGCATATCTTTTGCCTCCTTTTCTATACGGTATAGGAAGGGACGGAAGTAGTCGCATGCGAATAATTTCGTATGGTTTCGAAAATACGACCCCAGGTGCAAGTACGAACAGTGACATTCTCCTTTCCACACCGGAAAAATTTTAACACGCCGCATTCAGGGCATTCAAATCGATAGTGTCCGCTCGTCTTACATCGCCAACATACAACGGTAGATTCACGTGGATTTTCTCCTGAAGAGTTCCCGTGTGTTGGTCCAGGTGTAGTCACAGCGTAAACCCGAGTTCGTTGGTTCTCCCGCCTATATATACACTAGATTTGGTTTCTTCAGGTTTGTCGAAGTTAGTGGGTCTACGAATTTTTCAGTACGCCATAAAGTTTCTTTAATTGCACTGCCCAATTCTATTTAATTTCTATCTAAATTCGTCGACAGTCTGAATGTCCTGCAAAACTAACGCTTTTTGCAAGGGTGGTAGCATATTTCGCCTTATAAAAGCAATCTGCTCGCTTTGAGGTGAGGGTGGCCTCGGTTGTCGGAATGGACTCTGCATTCGAGTTAAGTGTAAGCCAAACCGCTCGTCTGCGTCTTTGTGTCCGTTTTGGAATTTTACGAAGTAAATTAGCTTCATGTTCGTGGGGTAGAAATGTTTTACGTAGCCTGGATTCGAAATCAGTCCAATTTTGGAATACCTCTCTGTGAATACGTAAAAACTCACCCATCGATTGAATGGCAATCAGCTGTTCTTTCGAAATTCCCCTGGACAAGCACTTGTCCTCCAGGTTATCCAAGAAAGCCGTTAGACTGGAATGTCCATCATAACATTTTTCAAAAAAACATGCTTGAGGATTAAACGCAGAATACACTGGTGATACCGGCTTTGAAGGCGCAGGTTGTCTATAAGTAACGTGATTTGCAACAGCAGTGTAATTAAAGGGGGTATACGTCGTTGTTATAAGGTAACTGATTGACCGGAATGGTTTGTACTGGTGTCTGTTGGTACACCGATTAACCCCATAAGAGTTGAAGTTCGCTCGGTAGGTATATTCTCGATTACTGGTCCACTCCATGCTTCAGCCAATGGTGCTCTTTGCATCGAAGAAATATAAAGTGGTTGCCATGTCCTGAGTACGTAGGAGGCAGGTCAAAATTAACTTGCCTTTGTTAGAGCACAGTTGGTGAGACATTGTTGGGATCCTCGCCTGCTAAACCACAGGTGGTACCGGGTTATTTGTTTGACGGCAATGTTCCACATTCAGTTTAGATGGCCGAACAGAATAGCGTAGAGCTGGTGGGACAGGTCTTTGATAAGGATTTTTAGCAAAATCTTAAACGGATACCACTAGGTTGTTTGGCAACGATAAGTCCAAAAGCAGCTCCACTGGAGGATCATATCTTTGACTGGATTGAGAGTGCATAATAGGAGAATATTCTGGTCCAGTAGGTTCTATGTCAACATGTTGCATCAGGATTAGCTCCAACAGCAGGGTGTTAACTAGAGATATTTAAGGCAGCATGTCGGGACGAATGGGTTTGAAGAGCTGACTGTTCAGCGTAGGTGCCGTCGCTTGACTTTGTTGTGACAACAAGGGTGGTTGAGTTTGCGAGACGTTCATAGGACTTTGCAAATCATTTCTTCGAACGTCTAGGGAACCTTTAGGTAATCCTAGAGTAGCAATTGTAAGGCCCTTTCAGCGCCTGCAATAAACTAATACAAGTCGCATTCAGATTTCTCCGTCTATCTTCTTCTTCCAAAGTCCGTGGTACGATGCTGGCAATTCTTCCTCGAACATGAAACAGTCTTGATTGTATTGTTTGAAATTCATTCTCTCTATTCGCTCTCTCAAATTTCAGAATACTTCTCCTCAGCTCATCTGACTTTACTCCACACACTTCTAGTTCTCGAGAGGGGTCAAAACGTAGCCTCACAATTTGTCTCGCACCAGGACGCTCTCCTGCTAGCATATTTCTCAGCTTAATTCGCCGTTTGCCAACCGCCTGACTCACAATCGACACTCCACGGGACTCTAATTCATAATTAAGCTCATCACCCAATAACCAGTTTATCTCCATGTTGGTTCAAAAAAAAAATCTTGCCCAAAAAAACGTACAAAAAAATGCTTGATTACTGTATCCATCACCGCAATCAAAAAGGTAAATAAGTACTAACCTGTTACAGACACTATTTAAAAAATAAATATGTAAAAAAATTGTCGCTTGCTAACAAAAACATAACACAACTCGTTAAAAAAATGACAAGATACAACTTGTAAAAAAAATAATAAAAAACAGCATCTCAACCTGTTTCAGAAGACTAAAGAGTATTTTAGAGAACAAAAACAGTTCTCCATATGACTACGAGGGCCACGGGACTAAAACAATAGACAACTTTTGGTTCAGAAAAAAAATTAAAATTAAGTTTGACTTAAACAAGAAATTGTTTCACTCTTAAAAAATAAGTTTGGCCTTTCGATGGTTGTATGGTTTTATTTACTTTAAAGGCGTTAAAAAACTTTAACTTTAAATTAAAGAAAAACTCGGGGTTACAGTGTGTGTTGTAAGGTTCCACAATAAAACAAAATCGGTCTAAATGATATTTTCTGTACGGTTCGGCAAAGAGAAAATGTATTAAAAAAATTAACGGATCTTAACAAAAAAGTCAGAGAAAAATAAAATAATTAAATAGTAGAGTTATTTTGTTTCGTGTAACGATATGCCAAAAAAATCAAAATTAAAAAAAAAATGGAGTTCCAATAATTTCAACGCTGGTATGCAAAGGTAAAAGAAATTTAACTTAGACCGATCCCAAAAAATTCGAAATAGACAAAGAAATTAATAAATTTTGGAGCGACCTTGTCTTGTGTGGAAAGAAAATTTAAAAATAAAATTTAAAACAATCACAATAAAAAAAAGGAAAATAATTTAAAAAATGAAAATAAGAAAAATTGAAGCGAAAATGCTTTATGTATAGATATGCCAAGAAAAAATGAAAAAAGAAATAAAAAAAGTCAAAATATAAAAAAAAATTAAACAGATTTAAAACAGTCAAAATTAAAAATTAAAAATATTGGGGTGACAATGTTTGTATGCTGGTGGGCAAAGGTAAAGGAAATTTAATTTAAACCGATCCTAAAAATTTCGTTTCGTGTATAAATATGCCAAGGAAACAAAAATTAAAGAAAATTATATTGATTTAAAAAAAGTTAACATGAAAAAAAATGGAGTTACCTTGTTTTATCTATGAATATGCCAAAAAAATTTCTTAAATTGATTTAAAAAAATGTAAAATAAAAAATTAAAACATTCTAGAAAAATTGGACAATGGAAATGTATTTTTGTTCTGAGTTGGTACTAAATCTTTCCTTTAGAAATGGTAACCGATCAAAAACAAATTCCTAAACAAATAAAAATTTTGAAGTTACGTGGATATATTTAAAAGTTGATACAGTTTGTAAAAAAAACAAAAGAAGCTTGATATGATATTTTAAAAAAAATACTTCTTAAATCGAAAAAGTTTATGACAGGGTTTGTAAATAAAAATTACTTCTTAAAAAAATTAACTTAGGGATACCATAATTATCATTGAAAAGAAAAAAAGTCGTAAAACCTTGACACGGTGTGTAAATTAAATTAAAGAAAAAGTTTGATGTAAAATTTAAAAAAAAAATTACTTGTTAAAAAAATTAATTTAATGATACCATAGTTATCATTGAAAAGAAAAAGAATCTTAAAACCTTGACACAGTGTGTAAATTAAATTTAAAAAAAAAGTTTGGTGTGAAATTTGAAAAAAAAAATATTTAAACAATTTAAGTTAGGGATACCAAATCATTATTGAAAAGAAAAAGAATCCAAAAGCTTATGACATTGTAAAGAAAATAATAAAAAGTTTAAAACAAAGAAGAAGTTAAAAAACCTCCAAATCAGTTACTTCAACCGAAAAGAAACTAAAAAACAAAAGATCAAAAGATCTTGGGTGGAATTTTCGTTATTTCCACCCAAGATCTTTTGATCTTTTGTTAATAAAAAGTTTGATGTGAAATTTGAAAGAATTTTACTTTTTAAACTACTTAAGTCAGGGATACCAAATCATTATTAAAAAGAAAAAAGGATCGAAAAGCTTATGACAAGGTGTGTAAAGAAAATATAAAAAGTTTTATATGAACTTTAAAAGAATTTTACTTACTAAACTATTTAAGTCACGGATACCAAATTATCCTTAAATTAAGCTAGCTAAGGTGATGAAATGAAATATTAATATTGTATTTGTTATTAAGTACAAAATTATTCAAGCTGTCCTACAAGAGAAATTATTTTTGTTTTGTTTTTAAAGTTTTAGAACTAATATTATCGCTAACCAAAATCCGCAAAAAGGCAAATTATAAAGAACTGTATTTTAATCGAAAATTCGACGTCGTACAGAATTTTTTTGTATGGCTGTTATTATACCTGCATGTATCAAGACAAAACAGAAAATTTCACTTCTCCATGATATTATAAATGTAACAAGAAAAAGCAGTATAGCAAATAGTTTAGGATTTGCTGTTAAATTCTTTGTTTAAAAAAATCGTGTCCACCTTTTTGTTCTTTCAACAAAATAAAATCACTGGTCTGACAGCTTGTGACCTTCTTAAAACGTAAAAAAATTGCTAACACAGGGTCTAAAAAAATCTGCAAGAAAAACCCCCCTTTTCTTTCTCAAAAAACAAAAACAGCCAACCATCTGGACTCCGAAAAAAATTTAAAAAAATAGTCTTCGCAAGCATATCCTTACTATTCAAAAAAAAACCAAAACAAAAAGTCAACCACCTGAGCTCAGAAAAAACGTAGAGGAATTATTTTCTTTTCTTTAAAAATAAATTAAGAAAAAAAATAACCAACCACCTAGAAAAAAAAAACAAATAGGAAGGACCTATCATTACAACCATTTCTCATCCACCTAAAATGCTTCTTGCTTGATGTCAAAATAACAGTCAAAGTATGTTTTTACCATGTTAAAAACAACAATAGCATCTCACCACACAAATCAATCCTTCTTTCGTTCAAAATCTGTGACAGATGACCAAATGTTAAAAATATAATATTTATTTTGATGTTAATTTAAGTAAGGCACTGTTTCTGTTTTGGGTTCGAGTCACCATTTTGTCAAAGAAGGATGGATTGTGGAGTGAAACACTAGAGTTCATAAAAATTATACAAAAATATGTTGTGTATATATAAAATATCAATAACAATGGTTACTTTGATAAAGGGGAGTTTACCTTAAAGTTACAAGAAATGTATATGAAGATAACATTGGGGCATAAGAACGAAAATTCAAACTTGAATGAGCATCCCACAAGGAACACACAAAGGATCAAAGCGAAAAGCGTGGGCTCATCAGTGCTTACACTATTATTGTTATGCTCCTAAGGCAATTAAAACAAAAAAGGAAGTTAAAAAACCTCCAAATCAGTTGCTTCAACCGAAAAGAAACCAAAACACAAAAGATTAAAAGATATTGCCTTAGGAGCATAATCCTATTGGAAATATTAACACGCCAAGACGAATTCGTCTCAGGTATTGGATTAGTACCAGTGCGGAACGATGCCTATTTGTGAGTGATTCAAGGTTGGAAATCAAAGTGTATGATGTTAGTGATGTATGAGGAGGGTGACCAGCGGAACCACTGATGACCCCACGCTGGCTACCCAGGGCGAAACATCGTTTAATCATTTATTTTTGCTTTGGTCCTTTGTGTGGTCCTTGTGGGATGCTCATCCAAGTTTGAATTTTCGTTATTTCTACCCAAGATCTTTTGATCTTTTGTTTTTTAGTTTCTTTTCGGTTGAAGTAAATGAATCGGAGGTTTTTTAACTTCCTTTTTTGCATAAGAACGGTTAGTGATTGGAATAGGTACAATCTTTCAGTAATAGGTCGCGTTGATCCGCTAAGGAATAGACAATAGCAAAAATAGAGAAATTTTAACGTGTAACTTTAATAAACAACTTCAAATTACCTTGGATCAGTTTAGGAACTCGCCCAGTCCAGAAGTCTATCAGTTGGAGTGCGATGCGAAATCCTCCGATCAGTTTATTGTACTAACCGAATCAATGTATTTTTGCCGGCACGGTTATATTACGTATTTTATTAAGAAAGGCCGGTCAACTTGTAGGAGCTATTTTTGTTCGTTTTCGATTTCATCATCATCATAGGCAATCACTCGATACCGAGTATGATTTTCCTCTATTCTGTATCGTCGCTATCTGTTGTGCGTTTTTTGATCGCTATGTAAGCCAATTCTCGAGCCGCACACCGTTCCACAGTCCTGACACACCCAGTCTCCGGCAGCAGCCGGGTGTTGTTGGTTATCCATTCTTTCATTTTGTCGCTCCTTTCTACGTAATCTTTTTTCCGTTTCTAATCTACGTCGTTGCTCTTCAAAAGTTTGTGCTCCCTCATGGACTGTTCTGACGTGACGTGGTCTCGAAGTTGTTTATATCGATGTGACCCTTCATCATATTGCCTTTGAGAACGTCCTTGTACCTTTTCTGTTGACCACCTTGATTTCTCTTTCCCTCCTTCAGTTGTCCATAAAATATCTGCTTTGGGAGACGTTTTTCAGGCATGCGGATAATGTGACCAGTCCAACGAAGCTGGTGCTTAAAGATAAGGGCTTTTATACTAGTTTTTCTGGCTTCTTCTAAAACACTTATGTTTGTTCGTCGGTCTTGCCATTTGATTCTCAGTATTCATCTTAAACAACTTTGGTGATATTTTTCTAGTCGTTTGATATGTCTTCTGTAGGTGGTCCACGTTTCGCATCCGTATGTTAGAGTTGGTATTATAACTGTGTTGTAGACACGAAGCTTGGTCTCCGCATTGATGTCGTGATTGTTGAAGACTCTCTCCGAAAGCCGTCCGAACGCTGCGCTAGCACATTTTAGGCGATGCTGTGTTTCTGCATCAATAGTTGCGTTTGATGATAGGTGGCTCCCAAGGTATGGGTAATGTTCCACGTTCTGCAAAGGATGGCCATTTATGGAAATGTTTGGAGCTTGGGGATTCGTACCTGGTTGTGGTTGGTGAAGAATTTGCGCTTTGGCAAGATTGACCTCTAGGCCAATGCTTTTGTAGGCTTGGTTAAATGCGTTGATTACCAGTTGTAGACCTTCCTCTGTATCGGCCATTACGACGTTGTCATCGGCGTACTGCAGTTCGATTACCGAGATTGTCGAGACCTTAGTTTTTGCTCGCAGTCTGCCTAGGTTAAGCATGGCACCTAAAAATATAGAGAATAGGGTGGGCGCAATAACACACCCTTGTTTAACGCCTGTCGTAATCTGGAATGACTCTCCTGGATCCTTCGTTGCTCAGGACTGTTGCATTCATATTGTCGTATAGTAGTCTAAAAATTTGAATATATTTTTGAGGGCATCCAGCTTTTGCCAGTATTTTCCAAAGAGCTTCTCTGTTGACCGAATCAAATGCTTTGACTAGATCTATGAAGGTCATGAAGAGAGGGCGATTTTGTTCTCTAGATTTCTCTTGCATTTGTCTGTTACTGAAGATCATGTCAGCTGTGCCTCGATTGGGCCTAAATCCACACTGTGTCTCTGGCAGATTTTGTTCAGCAATCGGAATTAATCGGTTTGATAGTATCCGTGCAAGTATCTTTTTAGCAACAGGAAGCAGAGATATACCTCTCTAATTTCCACATTGGGCCTTATCGCCTTTTTTGAAATTGGTAACTATAGGGGCGTCTCTGAGTTGGGCAGGAATGGTCTCAGTGGTCCATATTTTACTTATTAGAATGTGCATTTGGGAATTAAGTGCGGGACCCCCTTGTTTGTAGACTTCAGCAGCGATACCATCTGTGCCTGCTGACTTGTTATTCTTTAGCTGTGTGATTGCCTTTTCGACCTCCTCTAATCTGGGAATCTCACTTAGGTGTTGTTGTGCATTTTTCTCCGGAATTTTGTCGAAGTGGTCATTATCGACCTGAGACTCTCTGTTGAGTAGTTCTTGAAAGGGTTCTTTTCATGGTGAATTGATAGAGGATCTGTCTTTAAACAGACTTATTCCATCTTTGGATCGTAGGGGATTGTTACCTTGTATAGTGGGACCATATATCATCTTAGTAGCTTGAAAGAAGGCTCTGGTGTTGTTGGACTCAGCTAGATGGTGCATTTCATGTGATTTTGTTGTCCACCATTGGTTTTTTAATCTACGTGTTTGCCTTTGTACTTCTGCTTTGGCTTCTTGATATTGCATTTTCCTTTTGTTAGAGTTAGAGTGGCTTTTCCAAGCATTATGGGCTTTTCTCTTCCTCTCAATAAGGTCTTGAATTTCTTTGTCGTGCTCATCAAGCCAGTCTTGATGTTTTCTTTGTGTGTAGCCGACCGTTTCTTCGGAGGCAGATGTTATTGCTGTCTTCAAAATTCTCCAGTGATCGTCAATATTCTCCGGGTATTCTAAGGTACCCAACTTTTGATTTAGAGAAACTTGGAATTTTGTTCTGGTTTGATCATCTTTAAGGCGTTCTACATTGAATCTTCTTTTGATTTCCTTTTTTTGATGGCTACTTCTTGGTGGAATGTGCAAGTTCATTTTGGCTCGTATCAGGCGGTGGTCTGTCCAGCAGTCGTCTGTACTCGTTATTGCTCTTGTAATGTTTACGTCTTTTTGATTTCTGGAACGTACAATAATGTAATCAATCAGATGCCAGTGTTTTGACCTCGGGTGTTGCCAGGAGGTCTTGAACTTGTCTTTTTGTCGGAAAATTGTATTTGAGATCGTGAGGTCATATTCCGAACATAAGGTTAATAGGCGCAGTCCGTTTGAGTTCATGTTTCCAACACCTTTTTGCCAATGACGCCCTTCCATAGGTTTGAATTCGTACCAACTCGAGCATTGAAATCACCTAGGATGATAAGTTTATCAGATTTAGGTACAGATGTTATGGCTTCACTAAGTTGAGAATAAAATTCACCTTTTTGGTTTTCATCAGCTGCAAGAGTTGGAGCGTAGGTGCTGATTATAGTAGCGTGTTGGTGGTTGCTAAGGTTTAGGCGCAATGTCATCAATCTTTCGCTTATTCCGGATGGAAATTCGGTTAGGTGGTCCACAATCTCATTTTTTATAGCCAAACCCACTTCGTGAATACATGGTTCATCTTCTTCTTTTCCTTTCAAGAAAAATGTGTAGCCTCCTCCGTGTTCTTTAAGTTGGCCTTCGCCTGCTCTTCTAGTTTCACTGAGAGCAGCGATATCGATGTTATATTTTCTTAGTTCACGTGCCACTATTGCCGTTCTTCTTTGTGGTCTTGTGGTTGTGTCTGTATCCATAAGTGTACGGATATTCCATGAGGCAAAGTTCATCGGATTTTTTTTCTTTTGTTTTGACCGCATGTGGTGTACCCTCTGGATGCGGTTGTCCAGTCGGCTGGCTATGTTTAGAGCACCTTTTATAGCCCCTTCCCTTTTCAGGGTGAGCAGAGTGGGTCCTAAATAGGGCTGCTCAGTCACGGATGCAGTACACGAGTTGCTCTACAGTGCCGGTTTGTCACTAAGAGCTTCCAGACTACACTGTCCTGCTCCCGTCGCAACTTGCCGATAGCCGAAAGACTTTGGTGTGCGTGGACTTCATGGTCTTATGTGTTCTAGAAAGTATAGGATCTCAGAGTAGAGAATGCCTGTGTGAGACTTTTATTAACGTGGACATGCTGGTGCACAGTCAGCAAGCCCACGGTCCCTAATAACGAGTGACGATCCAATGGCGTAAGGAATACGACGATTGGATCCCTCGAGATTAGGCCAGCTGATTGCACTATTGAGCACTAAACTCGAATCGTGGGCGCCTACAGGCTACAGGCAGTATGGTTCGCCCAAATTCCCATAGCGGACAGATTAATGCCACGGTGGCCTGATCTGTCCGGCCTGATTTGTAATTTTTTCGATTTAACAGCTTCACGACGAATGTGTTCTCTCCACAGCAAGGACTTATCAAAAAGAAAATAAGTTACAAGAAACGCGAATTTAAAGTTTTTGGGACTTCTTGAACAAAGTAACCACAGACAAAGCAATTTATTATGGAATACCCACAATATAAAATAAAAGAATATGATTTTAAGACCAACTTAGAAATAGAAAACAATTAAGGAAGATTATAATTAAAACTAATATTTACAAATTACGCATTTTGAACATTCCGCTCACCTAAAATACAAAGGATTTTACTTAGGACAACCGGCAATGTGCAAAGCTTCACCAACGGTCTCTTAAAAATACCTTGTGCTATGCGAATGGTAGCTACTCTAGCTTTGCCATTACTACCGGGGTGCAATTCTATAACCCTTCCTAATTTCCATTGCAGAGAAGGCATTTGATCATTCTTGACCAACACTAAAGAGTGAATCGATAGAGGATTGTTATTACAATCATTTCACTTCAATTTTTGTTGTTACCTTTTCCAGAAGTCTTGATGCAAGCGCTGTAGTAGCTGCCATCTGTTAAGACGATTCATGGAAAGGTGAGATAAATCGGGATCAGGGATACCTGTCATAGGTTCCAAAGTTAAGAAGTGCCCTGGAGTTAGAACGGATAAGTCGTTAGAATCGTTACTTAGGGCACACAATGGTCTCGAATTCAATTAAGCCTCTATTTGATACAATACTTTGTAGAACTCCTCATAAGTCAGCCGCTGACAGCCAATCACCTTAAGTAAAGCAGCTTTTACAGATTTGATTCTTACCTCAAACAAACCTCCAAAATGTGGTGATTAAGGTGGGTTGATTAACCACTCAAGATTTTCAATAGCACAAGCTTATTGGAAAAGCTTATTTATTTCTTTGCAGGCTCCAAAAAAGTTTGTGCCTTGATCACTAAAATTTTACTGCATGTGCCTCTGCGAGCCACATACCGCCTAAGAGCAGCCAGAAAGGCTTCAGAGGTAAGATCTGACGCTAGTTCTAGATGTAATGCCTTGAGGGCAGCACATACAAATAGATAGATAACTCTTTTGAGATTTACAACCCCTAGATTTAGCGATAGTAATCCAAAAGGAACCTCCATAATCTACTCCAACTACTGAGAAGGGTTTTATTTAGGTTACTCTAAATGATGGCAAGTTGCCCATAAAAGGCTGAAGTGTAGGGGTATTTACACGGAAGCATCTTAGGCATTTCCTGAGACAATTATTAATAGCGCGTCTGGGGCTAAGTATCCAGAAGTTTTGTGGGAGAAGAAATAGTTTGCATGCTTTGAACACTAGGATGCAAATTATCCAAATGAACTTCATTAATGATAAGCTCTCTTAAACGATAACTTCTTGGGGGAAGTGCTGGATGCTTAAAGTCATAGCATAAGCTGGAATGGATAAGCCTACCGCCCACACTTAGGACACTACGCTCATCAGGAAAGTCAAAATCAACTTTCGAATGGGCTTTGGAAGAGATTTATTGACTTTTAAGTTATCAATGACGTCAGCAAATACCATGTCTTGGACATGCTTGACTAAGATTAATAATGCACTATGTAGTTCAAATTGCGAAAAGGATGTTCCCCTTTTACAGGACTTATGTTTTTGTAGTTTATTACCATCTTAGAACTAGAGCCACAACGCGTTCTATTTTGGCAAGACAGGAATGCTTTTCTAGCAAAACATCTAAGTATTCAATAGAAGTAAACGGTAATAGCGAAATAGTTATTTGCTCTTCTTCGACAGTAGAAATATCCGGAGATATCAAGAATTATTGGCCACTGATCAAGTGGAATTTTAAACCTCCCGCCCACTATTGGGTGTGGTTTAACAACTTGCGGGGGAGCAAACCACGCGAAGCGCAATTACCAGGATTATCCTCACTTGGGACATGAAACCAGCATGAGGGTGGAACTTGATCTTGAATTTGACTAACCCTATTAAAAAAAAAATATCTTTTGTATATGTGGTGATCCTTTTTAACCAGGTCATAGAATTAGAAAATGCGAACGTTCTACAGATATTTAATTTGTCTTTGAAAGTATTTAGAATATTTGCGATTAGATTGTATAAAAGAACCGCTGCGCATGATTCTAATTGAGGCAGAGAAACGCGTTTTAGAAGTGAGAGATTTTGCACCAATTAAGGAAACATACAGAGATGTTGAATTGAGTATTTAGCGAAGAAAATTAAGGGTGCTAAGAAACGTAAGGGATCAAAAATCCTACATATTTCACTCAAAATTGATTTTTTCGTACAAGGTCGATCAGAGATTTCTACGGAATAAGAAAAAGAATCTGAAAAGGAATTCCATTTTACTCCTAAAATTTTAACATAGGAATTGCTGTCTTCTGTTGAATTAAATGATAGAGATTGTTCATGGCGATATTCTACGGGGATATTGATTAACAGCTCTGGATCATTGCTTATCCACTTCCTAAGTTCAAATCCACCTTTTAAAAGGAGCGAATATAACTCTAACTGAGCTTTCAAAGCTGTGCCTTGCGTGAAAAATCTTGCGACTATATTGTCTACAATAACAACTGATAGTAGGATCTCACAAGCTAAAGGAAAGTATTCCTTTTCGTCATTGGCAAGTTGAATTAATGTTCTTTAACGCTGATGGAGAAATACCAAAGCTAACAGTTTTAAAGGCATGGTCTTGAACAGGATCTGAAGATGAGAATCGCCATAAAATGCGCTGATAATCCTTATCTGAATCTGAGATCCTAACCTGACGGTAGATTTGCTTGATATCAGCGGTATAAACAAAAGGATAAATACGAAAATGGCAAGGAATATCAAAAATATTTGTCTGTAATTTAGGCCCAGGAAGAAGTGTCTGATTTAACGATTGGTTTCGGGAATCAACAGCGGATGCGTCGAAAACTATACGCATTTTGGGAGTAGTACTTTCAGATTTTGAAACGAAGTGATGAGGAATATAATAGAAAGAGCCTGAGTGGACATCTGGTGCTAAGACCGCAATCATGTGTCCCGAATTCAAGTAGTTTTTAAGTCTTTAAGGAGTCGCTTTTCCATTGACAGAAATCGGCGAAGTGCAATGGTTCTAGGATTTTCGAAAAACGGGCGATTGCCTAAATGGTAAGGCAACTGTGTATCTTCCAGTAGAATCACGTGAGAGATTTTTAATAAAGAGTTCTTCACATAAGAAATCTTCAAGGGAAAATGTCGGCACCTGAGGTGGTTCTTTGAGTTTCCAGAAATTTTTAAGGGTATAATCAATGTTTAGTTCTTTAGAGGAGATATGGAATGTATGAACTGAAGCCCAAGAATTAAAATTAACTTTACCCAAGAGAATGTACCCAAAAACAGTATTAAGCGCAGTAGGCGTACAAAGGTAACCTTGTATAAATCCTTCCCTTAAGACAGCTAATTTTAAGTTTTGGATTTTGCTCCAGTTCTGGATACCAATCGAAATCGTTGGCATGTCAGAGGATATTTTTTGAACAATCTCAGCATCGAAATCGAATGTGGGTTCAGTTTGTCCTTGAAGGTTAACAGCACATTGAACTGTACTAGAAGAACTATTAGACTTTTGCCCAAGGCCAAAAATTTTGAACTGTGAATTAGAGCTAGCTAACCCCAATCGCTTTACACATTCTGTGCAAGAATATTAACTTGACTGCCGCTATCGATAAGAATGCGCATTTTTTGAAAGAAACCCCGTAAATCAAGAATTTCCACAATAGCAGTGCCAAGTAGCCTAGTTGAATTGTTTTGAGTAGAATTTGAATAAGGATGGAACTGATTTGAACTTGAATTGAATTGGCTTGAATCGCCAGAATTTGAATTAGGAATTGGCTGATTGAAGTTTGAATTGAATTGATTCAAGGGTTGGATCTGTGAACTGAGTTTATTTGAAGCTTAAATCATAGAATTAAATCGATTTGTAGGTTGAATTGGTGAATTAAATTGATTTTGAGGGCTGTATTGAACTAAGTTTCCATGACCTTGTGAATTGAAATTCTGATGAACTGAAAAATGCAAAAGAGAATGATGCCTTTGATGGCAGGTTCTGCAAAGCGAATTCGAATTGCAATTATTTAAATCGTGAGACGAATGTAGACAGTTCAGACACCAGTTCTTTTGCTTTACCAAGTTGAATCTCTGTGTCGGAGATTTGGATAGAAATTAATTGCAATGGTAAATTAAATGGTTCCCATTACGAAATTGACATGTATATTTTTTATTCGAGTTAGAACTTGAATTGCATTTAGTCTGTTATTAGCCTTGAATTGACTTGAATTTGAATTATTATCATCCCTTTTGGTGAAAAACGACTGATTTTTGATTTTTATTATTATTTTTAGCCCTTTGATATGAGTTAGGGTTTGACTTAAAGGTTTCAATTGAATTACTTTGACTGGTGGCTAAGACTACGGATTCAAGGGCAGTACAATGCTTTTCAAGAAAATTTTTAACTTTATCATATTCAGGAATTTTATTTGAAGCATCAGTGACTTCAAACTGTCTAAGTGTAATGACAGATAATTTAGAAACTAGTAAATTAAACAGCACATAGGTCCATCAATCTGTTGGAAGCTGCAAGCCCTTTAAGGCGGCAATGTTTTCCTCAAATGTGCTTGACTGCCATTTGCCACACGCTCATTCGTTCACAAGATATTATAAAATTAAATTGAAAGTGAACTTTATTTCATTTCAATTCTTCCAAATTCTGCTGAATTTTATTACGTTAGGAGCTGCCAAGTGCGTGCGATGCGTTTGCCCGTATGCTCAGAGTTTGAGAGCGGTGGGGGGGGTTCAAAATAAAGTTATATAAAGGAGCATACAAAAAATTAACGGCGCCAGGAAGTAGCAGACCTTCTCCAATCTCCTTAGGTAATAAGAGGAACTCCGCTCTAAATAAAACCAGCTTTGGAATAAATAAATACACGAGATGGAACGAATAATTCACTTACCTCTTAGGCAACAATATAACCAATCACAGTCAACTTTGATTACTTTTTGTAATTAACTACAAGTTGTTGGTAGTAGTATTGTCCTCTCAGTTACGAAATGTTAAAATTAAATAATTACTTGTTAATAAAGATTCATTTTTAAAGGAATCGAGTTATTTTCTTTCTCTTTTTAACTAACTTTAAAAATAAAAAAAAGTCAATATTTAACAATAGGCCGAGTTTTATTTTTTTTTTTGAGAACCTTTAAATTTTTATACAAAAGTACAACGCACCTTCGGTGAAGTTTGTTAATTAAATTAATCGATCATGGATTTCTATAAGTTTAGTAAACTTAAAATTCCAAGGTTGTAAAAAAAATTATAAGAAAAAAAAAACTAAACTACCCTACGCATTACCGCATAGTGATCACTAAATGGCTTACAGACGAACGCAGGGCGCATTAATACTTAATAAAGTTTAGACTCGGTAAATAATTTAAAAAAAAATAATACCCTAAAAAAAGGTTGATATTTTTTTACGCAATAAATGTACCCACTTAAAGTGAGGATACAACAAAAATCAAAAACTATAATTTCCAAATCGTTTAGATCATACCAAAAGCTCCTTAGTGTCGTGATGTCGTCATCATTTCGAGTTTTCTGTGATGGTCTATTTATTAGCCAATTAGATAAGACAATAGGTGTTCTGCACAAAGCCTCCTTTGTAAGTCGGTATAGGAAGTAAACCAATAAGTCCAGCTCCGATGAGTTTCCAATTGAGAAGAGAGTGGTAAAATTGATGGAAAAACCACTAGGTGAAAGAACCCTACAAAATTCAGCTAATGTAGGCAACAACCAAAACTAGAGCTAATGCACTCTTATTATTTTTAAATTATTTCTTTTTTTTTTCTTGGAATTTAAAACATTAATTTATTTTTAACGTTAGTTTAATTACACTTATAATAATTAATAGCCCAAAAAAAAAATAATATCAAATTTACAACAAATTGTAACAATAATTCTAAGTCGGTATGTTACTGCAAAATGGCTGACCAGACCACGTAATCTACTTTACTTTGTAGTTTTTAACTATTTTGGCAAAAAAAAACTATGAAAACTAAAATTACCTACAAAATAAAATATACACTAAAACTAAACAAAATAAGAACAGAAAAATATATTTAATTACCTCGTTTGATGTTCAGAGGGTCAAGAGCTGAGTCTCTCACGTCAGCTAACATGCAGTTTTGTGTTCCAAAAATCCTTCTCACGAAGATACGCAATCCGCCAATAAATTACAAAAATAAATACAGCAAAGTATAAATCACAATAAGCTCTTTGCAACTTTGAGTGAAATTTAAATGGATCCGCTAAGATGACCAAGAAAATGGTCGATATTAAATTTCACTTTCTATAAGTGGAACAACTGCGTAAAAGTGACTCTTTAAGCAGAAGAGGCGCTTCAAACTCCTAAAACGGAAATTAGTAGCGACACCAACGGGAGTTTTAGAAACTAAAATCGAGTTCGTTTGACTCAAATAATTGGGCAGGATGATCTCCAAAAACTATTTACACACTTATGTACATAAGTATATAGAAGGAAGATTCAATTCAAGTGGATTAATACTAATCGAATAAGGAAAAATGATTATTATAACTATCCTTTTCTTTTCCACGCATGTGGAAAAGAATAACTGCGGAATAAAATTCCACATAAAAGTTCGCACAATTTAAGAGAGAAAGACTTACGTGGAAAGTAAGAAAAAAAGAAAGACAAGAAATACGCTAAAAGCAAGTTGCCAGATTAGAAAAATTTCATAGGTAATAAGGCAAGGAGCTGATGAGAAATTACATGTTGAAAATTCTTAAGAAAGAACCTATTCCTAGAAAAATACATCATAAATCCTAATTACAGAGTGATTCCAAAAAAGTATAAAAAAATATTATATAAAATTTTGTCTAAGGACTTTTATACTAAATGAACTGGCAACATCGTATTTAGGACCTCAAAAAAGGAAATGGCAAAAATAACATATTGCGATTTATTTTATTCTAATATTTATTGTACTCGTGAATTAAAGGTGTGAAATTATTTTGGAAATATTTACAATAGGTGCAAAATTTAAATAATGACAACCATAAAAACAACCAAACCCACGCTCTGCGCTCAATTTTATTTACAAAGGATGAAGGAGGATTATTGAAATAGTCAAGGTAAGTCTAATAACTAGGATAGAAAAATAGTTAAACTAGGAGAAAAATAACAATCTATTTACTTGTTTTAGTCTATGGACTAGATAAGTCGTGCTTATGTAATAGGCGAACCCTAACAAAGATGTGGAGGACTCATAGACAAAATAAGTTCTAGGCGGATAGATAATAGTTCATAACAATGCTAAAAGACTATTATAATGTGAATCTTCTTGGATAATAATAAGGTGAGTACCAGGTTAATCAAAATAGCATTATTGATAAGAAAGAAAATAAAAATAGGTAAGTAAGTTAACTATTTGTATTTATTTCAGGTGATGTTCTAGGACAACAAGCGTTACTAATTATTTAAGACAGTCAGTACTATAAAATTGGTGGCCTTAGTTATGGAGGAGATAGTTGAGCAGATACAGTTGCCTAGGTACTAAAATAGATCATAGAAAAATTTCTCTAAAGCTAGATAGAACAGAGAAGAATATCACGAAGAAAACAAGACTATATGGTGAGTAATTGACGGTTTAAACCTTAAGAAAATAATAGATACATCGGTAACTAGATAAATGTTTAATGGTAAAATAATGGCTTTTTAGGTCTAGCAAAGACGAGAAGTTCATAGAAAAAGGATTATGTTCATAGAAACATTTTGGGAGCCTTTACTTTGGGTTTTATGGTAAATAATACTATAATACAGAATATAGACAGAGATATTAAACAGTTATTTATTATTAAATAAATTATTATTAATTAACGTAATATAAATTTACTTTTAGGTCCAAGATAATGAATGTGTCGACAAGAGATGTCATTGTGGAGTAAACTGAGCTATGACTGAGGAACAAAAGATAGGCCAGAATAGAAATATACTAGTAAGATGATTAATCTGTAATTATACGAACAGAGGTATTGTAACCATTATTTTAGACATTTTAAGCAATAAAAATATACTTACATATCACAGTGCATAAAGTTAATTCGTTTCTTTTATTTTTACTTTTTGCTGAATGCGCTAGTAAAGATGATGCGTCTACCGTAGCACAAAATATTACTTATTATTTTAGTTTGTAGTCTTTCTATTCCATAATTTTTTTTAACTACCTATACATAAAATATAGTAACTTTTAGTGGCAAATTTAAAATGTTACAATGTGCTTAAAAGCTTTCGTAAGCTTTAAGCCTCTTCAGTATTTAGTGATGGTTAATTCATGATTTGCAACCAATAAGTATTAGCTAACAATATAGTATTCTCATATCTATCAATAAGCGTTTGATAAGCTATTGAATAATTAGAATCTGTCACCAAAATGCCTTTGATTAACGTCAATGGTTGCTTTTCGAGTGAGTTAACTAAATAATAAAATTTATCAATGTTTGGAATGGTTTTGTGATAGAAAATGGAATTATACAGTGTATGAATTGGGGCCAGTTTTGGTAAGAAGCATCGAATTTGGGTACACCTATTTTAGGTAAACTGTCAGAATAGTGTCGTGCACTACAGCTGGGTTGAAGTTGTAAATCCATAGACACTGCTTTTTTTTTTGTTTTTGATTTTTTCAAAGAGACCGAAATAAGTAGCTTTAATCGAAACATATTTGTTGAAAACCCGCATTGAGGTCTTGAGGCCCTTCTTGAGCCGCCAAATTATTGATAACGTTGCTGTGTTGTTTTTTAAATTCTTTGTAAACCGAATTAAGGTCTCTATAACTAACTTCTAATCGCGTGCGTAAATTTTGGTCACTTTTAGCCTTTTCAGAGATACCATAAATAGAAGAAATTTGGTTAACGTAAAGCTCTCTAATAGTACGGTACGGTTTTGTCGCTCTACTAGACATTTTGCTTAGAGAAAAAAAATAAATTTTATACAATAACAACCAAACTTACAGCAAGGGCAACAAGATAATAGTGAAGTTTTATTTAAACTAACTTTTTTTCATCCTCTATAGGTACCTACTATTTAGCTACGAGCAGCTTAGATTTAACTAACTATATAACGAAATTAAAGTGGGAAACAAAATTATTTTTTTTAGTTATAGGCTCTATAAGTCCTTCTGAGTAACTCTATAAATTTGTAATTTGTTTTAAGTTTTGACTTTGCTGGGGTGCAAACTTATGAACAATTTTATATTTTATTTAGGAACGATAAAAAAACTAACTTTACTAATGTAGCTCTAAAGAATTTTGAAATCTATTGAAAAATATATTGAAAAAAGCAAAAAAAAAGAAATTTTGATGCTAAGAATGTCAACACTAATTTATATTCCAAGTAATTATTCAAGCTATGAACAGCCTAAAATAAATGAAAATTGAATAAAAATATTTTGAATACTTTTAACTACAAAGTTGACCATGAATTTTTTGCAAAATTATGAACAATTCTGCGAGAATTTTTAATTTGTGCCTGCATGGAAATTAAGAAATGTAGAAAAGACACCAAATTTTTTTAAGATAATTCAAGTTTTTTGAACTAGATATACCTAGCGCGCCTAACTATTTTCTGTTTTTGCATAGAATCCCACAAAATTAGTTAAAATAAGCGAAATGTTCTTTGTCAAAAATAAGACGCTACGTTTTTAAACAACTTTTTTATCTTACAAAAACTGCCTTACCTTTTCTGCCTTTTTGTCTTTTCTGGGAATAAATAATTAAAAACGTTCGGCAAAAAAGGTCAGAAAAATGATTGGAATAGGTACAATTTTACGTCCCTAAAGTTAGCAGTACAAAACCCGCAGTGCAAAGATTTTATGATTGGAAAAATTCGCGTTAATTAGGCGCTAACTAAGTGCTCAATTCCCAAATTTGCTGTTAACTACCCGATAAAGTTAGCAGTGCACTATGCATAGAATGGTCCAGTACAGTTGTAGAAGGGTCCAATCGGTTTAAAAAATTTAGCGCTAATTATGTGCTGCAAGATCCACGGAAATTTTTCAGAGTTTTTTTATTTATCCCCTTTTTTTTAAACAATATAATGCACTGCTAACTTTAGACATTGCAAACTCGCGAATAGTCATTAACGGAGGGGTTGACGATGACTATATGTATGCAGTAATTAGGTGCTAATTGGACGCAATTAAGTGCCCAATTCCCAAATTTGGCGCTCTAACCGTTTCCGAGTTACAGCGTATACTGCTAACTACCCGTTAAAGTTAGCAGTACACTATGTATAGAATGGTCGAGTACAGTAGTAGAGGGGTCCAAACGGTTTAAAAAATTAAGCGCTAATTAAGTGCTGCAAAATTCACCGAAATTTTTCAGAATTTTTGCATTTATTCCCTTTTTTTTAAAAACAATGTAATGCACTGCTAACTTTAGAAACTGCAAACTCGCCAATATTCATTAACGGAGGAGTTGGCGATAACTTTATGTATGCAGTAATTAGGCGCTAATTGGGTGCTAATTAAGTGCCCAATTCCCAAACAAGGGGGCACACCACCAACTTTTGTTATGTGGTAGATATTGAGGTACTGATCACACTTTAAATTGACCAAAAAAAAATCGTACGACTAGTTTTCAATATACAATTGGTTTTTGTTGCAATACTGCTTTCCCCTAGAGTTTGTAGGATTAAATAATGGGAGGGCGATAAGCGCACCAAAAAGTTATTTGGTTTACCAGGGACCCTTAAAAAGTTCCATAAACTTATAAGCAAAATACTAATTGGTTTTTCTTTTTTGTAGGTTACAAAATGTGGAGAAGATGTTAAAATTCAATAAAAAATAATATTTTACACCACAAGATTTTTTATTACGGGGGTATTAAAGTACACAAATCAATCGGAATTAAAATATTTGCGCAAAAAAAAGGTTTCTTGGTGCAATACTGTTGATCAAAAGAGTTTATGTTTCTAAATAAAAATTAATAGTGTCAGTTTTGGTATACCGGGGACACTTTAGAAGTACTAAAACCTATTAATATGTTACAAAATATAAAAAAAATGCAATAGAATATCCAAAACATAAAACTGTTAGTTACGCATCATAATAGTTTTATTACACAAAAATTAGTTTTTATTGCAATATTACTGGCCAGAAGAGTTTATATGACTAAATAAAAATTAATAGTATCAATTGGTATACCGGGCATACAATATTGCAGTAAGAAACTGTTTTTTGCGCAAATATTAAAATAATGATTGATTTGTATTCATCCCCGTAGTAAAAATCTTGATGAATAATGCGCTACTAATAGTATTATTTTCTAAAGTGTCCCCGTTATATCAAAACTGACACTATTTATTTTTATTTAGGAACATAAACTCTGTTGACCACCAGTATTGCACCAAGAGACCTTTTTTTGCGCAAATATTTAAATTCCTATTGATTTCTGTAGTTCTAAGAATACCGCCGTAATAAGAAATCTTATGGTGAATTGAATTTTGACATTTTCCCCACATTTTGTACTCAACAAAAAAGAAAAACCAATTAGTACTTAACTTATAAGTTTTCGGAACTTTTTAATGGTCCCCGGTATACCAAATGGCTTTTTGGTGCACTTATGGCCCTCTTACTTTTTATTTAGCCGTATAAACTCTCGTGGAAAGAAGAATTGCAGCAAAAACCAATTTTTTTCTGTTAATATTCACATTTTGTTTATTTATTACCACTATGAAATAAACCCCTGTAACTTGGAAACTAGTCGTACGATTTTTTTGGGGCAATTTAAAGTTTAATCAGGACCTCAACATCTACAACACACCAAAATTTGGTTCAATTCCTGTGCCAACCAAAGTCTCATATTAAGTGTGCCCCCTCCTTTGGCGGTTTCTGAGTTATAGCGGTCACTGGTAACTGCCTGTTAAATTTAACTCACGGGCTTGGGGTTCTTCAAACATGGAAAACAATTACCTTAGTCAGAAAATATAATTTAATCTAAAAAAATAACTATAATCAAGCCCCATGTTATGCCATACCAATAAAGCTACATTTATGTAGCTGTGTTATACATCAAACTTTTGGAAATTAGGAATTATTACATAGCTACTAAAACGTTCATTACAATTTGGACCGCATTTCTCACTCTTTTTGCAGAAATCTCTAATTCGTATAAAGAAACATAAATTTTTTCCAAAATCACCAAAACGGATGCTGCACTACACAGCTACTGGAAAAGTGCCTTTTTTCCGCACGCGACACTTTTCTCACGAGTTAGGATGGCTATTTTTTCTACGAGCTTGTGGAAAATCTTATTAACCAAAAAAACCAAGTGACTATACCTTAGGTACCTAATATCTGATGGATGGATGGATCTGGCAATGGGAATCTTTTTTCGTAAAAGTTTTTATTTTTTTAGTTGAAGCCACACTTTTTTTAGGAATGCTGTAAGCCTAGTAATATATTAATATATTATATTAAATGATATCTAGAATACTTCTGATTTCGACAATACGTAAATTTTTTACTGACACCTTTAAATTTTTTAGATAATTTTTTTGGGTGTTTGTTACTTTTACTTTACTAGCTAATTCATGACCTAAAATGCTTGCGGAGAAGTGGGGTTTTACGCAGGTTCGTAGGAAAAGTAATATTGTTCTAACGCTCATCTAGATAAAGAGTCCATAAAATTAATCTGTGTGAAACTTTTTTTCTAAAACGATAAATTTTTTAAAAAATCTCGTTTTGTACTTATTTTGGAGGATATCAGCTTCTCTAGGTTGGGTAAGTGGAAAATTTTTTAACCTAATAATTTTCTAAAAATTATATAAAGCTAAAAAAATTAAGTAAAATTACTCTTATTTTACTATTTAAAAAAAAAACAGCGACCACCTAAGTTTCAGATTTTCAGGAATTCCGTTTTGAAACATTTTGTTGTATCTCGGGCGTAAATATAAAATACCACCCGTATCCCTATTGGTTCATTTAAAAGCTTCGCGCTTGAAGCGGCAAGACAAAACTGTGCGCGAGTAAACCCGTGTAGGCACAGTGAAGAGTAAGAATAACAAGTTGTTAGGTCTAGACCCAGGTCGTGTCTCTAAAAACCTAAATGTGAATTACAGCGCCAAATTTGGGAATTGGGCGCTTAATTAGGGTCCAATTAGCGCCTAATTACTGCATACACAAAGTCATCGCCAACCCCTCCGTTAAAGAATGTTTTCGAGTTTGCACTGTCTAAAGTTAACAGTGCATTACATAGTTTTTAAAAAAAGGGGATCAATGCTAAAATTCTGAAAAATTTCGGTGGATTTTGCATTACTTAATTAGCGCTTAATTTTTTTAAACCGCTTGGACCCCTCTACCGCTGTAGTCCACCATTCTATGCATAGTTCACTGCTAACTTTAACGGGTAGCTAGCAGTACACGCTATAACTCGGAAACGGCTAGAGCGCCAAATTTGGGAATTGGGCACTTAATTAACGCCCAATTAGCGCCTAATTACTGCATACACAAAGTCATCGCCAACTTCTCCGTTAATGACTATTCGCGAGTTTGCAATTTATAAAGTTAGCAGTGCATTACTTTGTTTTTTAAAAAAAGGGGATATATGCAAAAATTCTGAAAATTTTCGGTGGATTTTGCAGCACTTAATTAGCGCTTAATTTTTTAAACCGTTTGGACCCCTCTACACTGTACTGGACCGTTCTATGCATAGTGCACTGCTAACTTTAACGGATAGTTAGCAGTACACGCTATAACTCGGAAACGGCTAGAGCGCCAAATATGAGAATTGGGTACTTAATTAGCGCTGCTAACTTTAACGGGTAGTTAGCAGTACACACTATAACTTGGAAACGGCTTGGGCACTTAATTAGCGCCTAATTAGCGCCAATTTTTTCAATCATAAAATCTTTGCACTGCGGGCTTTGTAATGCTAACTTGAGGGACGTTACAATCTTTCAGTAATAGGTTGCGTTGGTCCGCTAAGGAATAGACAATAGCAAAAATAGAGAAATTTTAACGTGTTACATGAATAAACAACTTCACCTTACCTTGAATTGGTTCAGGAACTTACTCAGTCCAGAAGTTTATTAGTTAGAGTGCCGTGCAAAATCCTCCGATCAGTTTATTGCACTAACCGAATCAATGTTTTTTTGCCGATACGGTTATGTTAGGTATTTTATTAAGAAACGACGGTCAACTTGTAGGAGCTATTTTTGTTCGTTTTTGATTTAACAGCTTCACGACGAATGTGTTGTCGCCACAGCAAGGGCTTATCAAAAAAACTCAAGTAACAAAAAACGCTAATTTAAGATTTTTTGGGACTTTTTGAACAAAGTAACCACAGACAAAGCAATTTATTATGGAATACCCAAAATATAAAATAAAAGAATATTATTCTAAGCCCAACTTAGAAAAGAAAGCAATTAAGCAAGAATATAACTAAAACTAATATTTACAAATTACGCGGTTTGAACAGTTCGGCATATCACACTAAAATTTATCACAGGTAGGGTAGGGAACTAGAGGTGCCTTCCTATTCTCGGCTATAATTTAAATTACTGAAAATTGAGTAATTTACTTAATTTATATCTAAAAAAACACTTTATGGAAATAATAATAATAATAATAAATATAGAAAAGATAAGACCAGAATGGATTTTATGTTTAAGTTGTTTATTTGTCAGTACAGGACCATATCTGCCACCAAACATTTGCGTGGAAGTCTCCATAGGTGAGACAACAAAGCAGACGGGAACGCATCAGCCTATAGTAGGTGTCTTAGCCCCAAGGGTGAAATGGGTGGCCCAGAGTGATGTCAATGACCAAGGGTGATGTGGGTGGCTCAGAGTGATATGGGTGGACCCAGGGTGACATGCATGAACACCAGGTGATCCCTCAACTAAATGAGCGGCTGCCGGTTCTTGGACAGCATGGTTCTTTCGTCTTCGTAGGTTGAAGTTTTTAGTACATTTTCATCGGAATGAAATCCATAAAAAAATAATATTTTTAAAAAACTCCGCACCAGGATCTGTTTCCACAGAACTAAACTAAAATTATTTTTTAAAAATATTTATTAAGTTTTTTTCTAATTTTCGTTTTCTTAAAAAAATCGGCAACACATGATCAAAAAAAAGTGAAGAAAATTCCGCACTTGCGAGGGTGATCGGTTATAAGTGTTCCCTGAGATAACTTTTTTCTAATAGCCGCAGAAGAACCAAAGAAAAACTGGGTGGAAGCGTACTTTATAGGGACCTCAAAATCATTAATAAAAATTATACAGATCAAATATTATACAGGGAATGCGAAAGTTTTTTTTTTCTTATGGAACACCCTATATATTTTGACACTATTAAATTCTCCAAAAAATTAAATTATTATAATATAGGTCTGCATGCAACCGTTTTCGAGATATTTCAATTTGTATTATTGTATTATAAAAAAACCTAAGTAATTTGACGCCCTTCTGTCAAAACCCGACTCTGTTTGTTTTAACAGCCAACTATTTATTTAGAAAGTTAAGTAAGTTCCAGTTTGACAGCTTTTTCATTGTTGGTTTAGTTATTAATTAATATCTAATTCAAACTGAAATATCCCGGAAACGGTTACATGCAGACATATACTATATAGTATTTTTAAAAAGCTAATTTTCGGAAGAATTCGAAAATGTCAAAATATATAGCGTGTTCGATAAGAAAAATGTTTTTTGGTACACCCTATGTACTATTTCCACTGATTAATTATTCTGAAGTCCCCATAAAATACCTTTTTACCCAGCTTTTGTTTGATTCTTCTGCGGCTATTAGAAAAAAAGTTATTTCAGGGAACACTTATAACCGATCACCCTGTACAAGTGTCCCTTGCCCGACCTTCTCAACGCTGAAGCCTCGAACTGTGAAAAAAACGACGAATCAGGTAGCGCGATGCAAAGGATTACATTATTTGGTCACCGTTTAGCAACGAAAATTACCTCTCCTCAGGAAAGTCTGAATTTTCGAGAGTCAATAGAGACATTAACTACTAGAAAATATATTTTCGGATGACCAACTTCACTAACGTTAGGGCCAATTTCGCGACAGCTGAACAAAGCCTTAGCAGGAATAGAAATAGTCATTCTGTTTCCTGCCCTCAACCTCAACAAGAAAGAAAGAAACTTACTTTTTTCGCAATACTATGATAGCTAATAACTATTCTTGCCCAATACGCAGGCGTAAGAGCCACTAGAAATAGCGCCAGGCATACCGCAATTAAATTGCAGCCGTCGACAGGCAGACAACAATTCTCTAATCTAAGTAAGAAAGACACGCCAGTAAAAATGTGATGTAAGTAAAGGATGTTCTTTCCCGAGAGGATGCCGATACAAGACATAAGTGTAAGGGAAAGAGACACCGCCAACTAACGAATGCTAACTGACAGCCTAAAATTGCCATTCACGTCACATGTAATTAATGAAAACAAGTGGAAATTCTCGGGTTCTCCTACGGAAAATGGTGGAAAATCAAGAATTCGTGCACAGGTAACTAATAGAATGCTCTCAAGTAATATTCCTTTGTATGTTGTTGTTCAAAACATTGGAGTCTTATACCTTCTTATCTAGATAACTGCTCAGACTTGCCTTAATCTAAAGTTTCTCTTTTCAGGGGCAAACCCTACACAAAAGGAAAGAAAATGGGCTGACAATCACTCTTAACTACTCACAATAAATCTCGGCAAAATTCAGTTGGGTAAAATAACTCAAACGACAGGCAAGGTCCAAACATTCGGTTCTTCTTATATCTATGGGATATCAGTTTATAGGCATCATAGATGGAGTCTTAAATAGGGAGATACACAGTAGATAATACAGGTTAGGACCCTCTTTACTTCTTTGATATCATATAAATATAAGTGAGGGAGCTACCAGTGTGATTAGGTATAGTTGTCGCTATTACCATAGCACCTTACAAAAGTGCCACCTTTAATAATATATACTTAGGTGAGCTACCGATTAAGCTAATGTTTTTGTCTTTTTTTCAGGAGCGACCCCCTACTTGCCGTAGCTGCTGAGAGTTCAATTCACCGAAAAAATTTTATAGGCATTATCAACAGAAATCAGTAAAAGGCACTTTAATTTTATTTGTAAATGGCATAAAATAATGAATTAATTTAGATTAGAAAAACTGTTTTTAGCGTTTTAATAAAATATCGTTTTATAGGCAAAAGGTTACAATGAATTCATCTAAAAAAATCTTTGGAGCAAAATTGGGTGTTTTAGTTAATATATCAGAAAAATCTTGAAAGCGAATTGAAAGTTTTACTGTAGTATTTTAAACAAGTTTAATCATAAGAAAAAGTTATTGTTGGCAAAAACAGTTCTTTTCTTTAATCTGTTTATAATATAGCAACTTGCTCTAGCCGCTTATCCCCACATGACTTTTTCTAATCCCGAGTCAAAAATTAAACATCTCGCCTTTTTCATCAAGATCCGGTTATACCTTTCCGCCACTCCATTTTGTTCTCTTCACTGAATTCTAATGCCCTTTTCCTAACAATATTTCTGAAACTATGTTTTCCCTGTACTCCCCTCCATTCTTGCATTTCAGTTTCTCAATATGCATGTTAAACTTTGCCCCTACTATCGCAACATAACTTTTTAGTTTGCTAAATGCCTCTGACTATCTACTTAGCAAATATGTGACACAAAAATGTGAGTAATGATCTATAAATGTTCTAAGATATGACTGTAATGTAACTAGCTCTATAGGTCCACAAAGATCAGTGGAGACTGTTTCTAAAACTCTGTTTGCTTTTCTATCTAAGGGTGTATCCTTAAATGGACTTGCTTTGACATCACACATAATTGACACAAACCTGGTGCTGGTTACTTTGCCGAGTAACCCATTTTCCTATGTTCTAACCACTTTTTCTCTTCCATGCTTAACACTGCGTTTGCACTATCTTATGAACCTAAGTTTAAAAAATATGAGTTTCCTTTTAATTTTCAATTAAGCACCACTCCTTTGGTTTTGATCATTTGCACATTTCCTTCTTTGAATATCACCTCATAGCCATTTTCTTCTAATTTTAGCACAGATAATAAGTTGTATATCAAAGCTTCACACATTCAACGTTTTTCAAAGTGACTTTTGTTTCATTTTCAGTTTCCAACTCAAGATTTCCTTCTATTTTGGCCTAAATATTCTTTCCTACTTTTTCACCAACTTCTTTCCTGGTATAAACTCTGCCAATTGACTTCCAACAAGATGGTTAGTTGCTCCGCTATCTACCAGAAAAACAATCTCATAATTTCTTGTTAAACAGGCCATTTCTGTGGATAAAAATGCAATTTAATTCTCTGTTTTTTCTTCTTCTGTATTTTAAGCATAACCACCTCTATAGTTGCCTCCATAACCTCCTGTATAACCTCGGTAAACTCCACGAAAGCTACGTCGGAAGCCACCTCTGTAACCTTTCCCATTTTGAGGACATTCTGACCTTTTATGTCAAATTTCGTCACAAAACTGACATCTAAAAGGAAACTGCTCATCCCTGCTCTTGGTACTTACACTTGAACCTCCTGCATTGTAGTCTTTTCCTCTAAAATTCCCCCTTCTAAAGTTTCCTCTATATTTTGGGTTATTATTATTCTCTTTAGATTTTGTTTTTGACTGTCTTTGTTCTTCCATTAATAAATTGCGTCTTACAAACTCAAGGTCTACAGTAGCTTTATTTTGACAAAAAATAATATCTATTACTGTCGTTACATTTTGGTAACAATCTAGCATTGCTGTAAGAAGTTGTAAAATAAGTTCATTTTTATCCAAGAGGAAAAAAAAATTGATATCAACTCTCAAGCACCGAAGTGACAAGAACGTACGGACATACTTCGTATTTGCGGTTGAGGCTGAACTAAGTAGGTTTTAACCAAAAGGTATGGAGGTATTTTCGTACCAATGCGGGATCACGGTAGCTTAAAACTCATTAATGACCACACACCATAGAAAAGGATTCTGGTCCACTAGAATGGAGAAATTAAATGATGAGTATTATTTTTTTCACCTTTTTATTATCTAGGTTAAAGTTTTACAATGACTTATGATTGCGCATGTCAATATTTATTTTGTGGAGTCGTTTTTGGAAGTGCAATAATTTAACTTAAATTTTTTCAAGCTTGAGGCAAATTTTTAGAAAAAAGAAAGATAATACGTATAGTTTTGTTTAACTCAAACACTTTATACGTTTCTAATATAAATAAAAATTACTTAAATTACTATTTTTTTTAAAGGGAGTACCCAATTAAAACTACTTTGGAAATGGAATAGGTCAAGTAAATTTTTATTTAATTAAACTATGGGTTCCCCTTCCGTTTTTTTTTCTGTAAGTTTAGATATTTAAAACTTAACTTTCACTGTTTCAATATGGAGCTTTTCTCCCTGATTTCCATTTTCTTGATTACAGTTCTCCACTGCTGAGAGTTTACTGATGGTCCGATGACTCGGCCCATTTAATTTTCTTTGGTTCTTATTCGACCATGCTGCTCTAATGTAGCTCAAGCTAGGGTAAGCGAATTTTTTTTTAAATTGTAATGGTTTTTTAAAGATATTAATGAAAAGTAACTTATCCTTTTAAATTAAGTTAAATTCTTGGAGGTATAAAAAAAAACAAATTTGTAACAAAATTAATAAAAAATATATAGGTAATACTCTAATAAAAAAAACACTTAAATAAAAGGATGAGTAACTTTATTCTTTGCTACAACTTTTCATAAGACAATAAGTCTATTTCTTATTCTTTGGGTAATGGTTTTTTAAAGATATTAATGAAAAGTAACTTATCCTTTTAAATTAAGTTAAATTCTTAGAGGTATAGAAAAATCAAATTGGTATCAAAATTAATCAATTCTTTGTATAAATATATAGGTAATGATAATAATATAAAAAAACACTTATATACAGGGATGAGTAACTTTATTCTTTGCTAAAAGTTTTCATAAGACAATAAGTCTATTTCCCTGATGATGGTAGTATAAACTGCCGAAACATGTCGGGTTTTTATATTGACAAATAAAATTTAGTGGAGAAAGACTATATTTGTATGATTTAATTAAATAGATTTCATTCATTCTTGGCATTACGACACAAAGAACAAACTTAAGAAATACAATAAAACAAAACAAAAATATCAAATATATGAAATCTATGGTCTCGTTTCAGAATTAAGGGCACTCTAAATCAAAGGTTTCAAAACTTATTGGGGAATAAAAATAACATAAGTTGAATATTTTATGAGCTTTTTAATATTACAACAAAGTTATTAACCATCTGCTACAGAAGACAGTACAATGTTGCAGGTTAGAATATTTCAATATGGCGTTCCTTTGAAATGTTCGAAGGTTTCTTCCTTTATTATCCTTAAATATATCAGCCACCAATTCACTATTTCAATCAATATTTAGAATCCAAGTACCTTTGAAGTATATTTCACATGGTATTTTCCAGAAACTTGTCGGAATTAAAGATTTTTAATACATTAATTTGGGGTTTAGTTGCCTCTGTCTAAGAAAACGTATCGATTGCATAAAAATTGTGTCAACTTGTGCTATCTTTCACAATTTTGTACTTACACACTTAGCTAAATGAATTAATTTTCTTTATTTACAGATTAATATGTGTTTAAAAAAAAAGAAAGGGCCAAAAACTTTTAAAAAATGCGTGTGTACATAAATCAGCAAAAAGCTTTCCATTCAGAGTATAGAATCTCAAAAATTTAAATCCGTAAATATTTTGACACCTGAAATTTTTGACTTTATTAAATGTAAAATAGTTAAGTCTATATGTTTATAGTTTAAGTCACTGTAAAATATCTGATCTTTTTTTGCTGTAACGATTCTTGTATTAATGAATTCAAAATCGAATTTGCGAAAAACGTTTAAAATTAAATAACTTAACTTTGTCATCTAAACATGCTAATATCGTGTCACCTATAAAGTGGACATAACTAAAGTTATTGCCGTGCTTTATTAACGATCGGCACATACCTTGGCACAAACATTACAAAAGTCAAAATTATTTTGACAGGACCAGGCTCCAAAAAGTTCTGGCCGAATTGTCCGAATGTAGGTTTCGAATAGTCCCGGCAACCAAGAGTAACATCGTCTAGCTGGCCAAATTGTATCAGTTGCAAAACCCATTTAACAGTGTTTTCGTCTTTTTAGTTTAGGATAAGATAAATTACTCGTGAAAATTTAAGTGAAACTTTTCTGAAAAATCGAGGATTTACTCTAGTCATTTTATGAGAGATAGTGCGTAGAAACATTTAGTGGTTGTTTAAACTTTGTGCAGAGCTGTCAAAAATAATGCCTACTTTAATAAAGTCAGGCTATACCAACTTTATGTACCGATAAGTCCCTATTAAAGGTCGGCACAAAGATTATGAAAGTCGACATTATTTTGATAGCAATACGCACACGAAAGCGCTGCCCGAATGTAGGTTTCAGATAGCCCCGGCAACCAAGTAGCGCATCGCTTCATAACAGATGGGTAAAATGTCTAAAATATGTTGTAGTCGTGCAAAACTGTCAAAAATAGTGCCAACTTTAATAAAGTCAGCCTATAATGTATCGATAAGTACTTACTAATGGTAGGCACAAACATTATGAAAGTCGACATTATTTTGATAGCACCTCACACATGTAGGTTTCAGATAGCCCCGGCAATCAAGAACAGATGGATAAAGTGATTAAAATATATAGTAGTCATGCAGGACTGTAAAAAATAGTGCCGACTTTAGTAAAGTCAGCCTATAGTGTACCAATAAGTCCCTATTAAAGTGGGCAAACACATTATGAAACATACCATAAATCTTTGTACCGAATGCCCGAATGTACATTTCGTATAGCCCCGGCAACCAAGAAGAGTGCCGTCTCATAACAGATGGCCTAAAATATGCGGTATAATGTACGGATAAGTTCGTACTCTTTTGTTCTTTTTCAAGGTCTAGCTTTAGTTGAACGGTGGTATTATTTGATGTTTTTTATTGCAAGAAAAATAAATGGTTTATTTAACGCATAATTTTATTTTTTGCAGGACGATGACAGCCATTTGTTTTGTGTGCAACCTACCAATTTTGTCACATCAAGTTGGCCTTGTTTGGCAGGGTGGTAATGGCTGGGATGACCTAGTTCGAGAACAGGTAAGAGGAGTACCGTATTTGAAATATTTTCTGTGATAATCAACTAAATTTTTAAAAATGAAAAAAACAATAAATACGGTGGGTTCTATCCGCCTGCTCACTTCACAGTTCTCACTTCCCATTTCTAACGTTACAATCGGATTTCTAACGCAAAAAACGGGAAATTTCTCAGTTCTTAGCTTCTTATGTGACTCTACCCGCCTGCTCACTTCACAGTTCTCACTTCCCATTCCCGAAGAAATTTCTTTGTTATTGCGTTTTCCGATTGCAATTTTTAACGTGATGGGTGGATTGCATAGAAATAAAAGTTGACAATGAGCACATAGTCTATTTCTGCAGTTTGCTACGTCAGTTTTCTACGGTTGACGCAGAGTATAACAAATCAATTTTTATACTCCAGTTGAAGTTGGTTTTGGAAAAACAATGAAATGTCAATAGAAAATGCATTATTTTTGCCAAGAAAGGGCCACTTTCTTGCCCTAAAAGTCTTCAAAAATAATCTAGGTAAGTCGTAGATAACACATGTATTATAGCTAACGTACGGATTCTTGACAAGTACCTACCTCAATATTGATAATTGTTAACCTTTTCGAAACGAATTTAAACCTGATTTATTTCGTATTTCTTGTATTTTTAGGTCAGTTCCGAGTATTAAGAAGGCAACCCGTCTATAAAGCGTAGGAAATATCAAACCTAAAGCTAAAACAAACATATAAAGACAGACGAGACGCTCCAAACTGGATCTTGTCCAGCTCTAAGTGACGGGAAAAGGCTCCTTGAGACAGTCAAGGACTGTTCCACACTAACAGGTGGATGGTTTGTCCACTGATGATAAAGGTAGAGCCATTTTGTATAATCAGTATCATATGGTTTGTGATTAACTTGCTTCTGTTATTTTTAGAAAATATAAGGATCCCTTTCACAACACAACTACTACAGAATTTCAAGGATTAACAATGACTAAGCCCTTCTAATTCTTTGACAATGAGAGGAACTTAAAAACTTTAACAACTGGACCGATAATAGTTTCTAGTAAGTACGTACACAAGAAAACTAAGTTTCATTTTTTCCCACGGTCTATAAAAGTGACTATATATTATTAGGACAATTTTAGAATGCTTAAAATTTTAACAACTTTGCCAGTCAGTGTAGTAGGAGTTGTTAAACGATTCGATTTTATCAGAGTTTTTAGAATAAATTAAAAACTGTCACTTGTAAAAAATTTAGAGATGATAAAAAACACAAAATTGGGCTTGATTTTATATAATAAGAATTTTATATGACGAACCTGGTAATATTTTATAAAAATATAAATAAAAAATAACCACAACCTCAACGAAATGGATTTGTAGCTTACAGCAGTGGTAATGGTTAATTACCACAATTGTATGACGTTTAGCTATATAACCACTACAAAGTGTCAAAATATACATATTATCTACTTTATTTTTGTTCTCTAAGTAGTTAACGGGGTTAGAATTTGATATAATGAGCCTAAATAAAAAAAGTTTTCTCTAAATTAATAAGTTTTGGAGTGAACTTGTTCGATTGGGTCTTAAGTATATCGTTTTAATTTGTTTTAGGCTACTGCGGAGGCCAGAGCAACCTTTTTACGCTGGAAACAAGTTGACTGTTGGATACATAATTAGTTAATAAATGTAACAAAAAGTTTGATGAAATTAACTCTGTATTTCGGACTTCCATTGTCTATATTTTATTTATACACCACGTTTCGATCAGAGATTGTACTGATCGAAACGTCGTGTATAAATAAAATATAGACAATGGAAGTCCGAAACACAGAGTTAATTTCAAACACATCATTGTCTCAAACTTTCAAACAAAAAGTTTGATATTGTATAGTTCTTTTTGTAATACATTTTGTTTCATATACTTTTAGTAATTAAAATAATTTGTTCATTAGGAACGTTTCGACGTTGTTTTATTTGAAATATTTAAGTTTATTTTAAAAGTTTACTAGAATAATATGCATTTATTTAAAATAATCATAATTTTTGTATAAGATCCAACCTAAACAACAGCATGATCCGTAGAAAATCATCACAAAATGAACGACATATTTTAGTCAAATTTAGAAAAAAATATTTCCGGTAATGATGACTTTTAATAAAGACTTATTATTTTTAAATAATAAATTATAGCTTTAGGGAAATTTGTTTTATTCTGTTTATTAAAACATCCCCAAACTCCTTTCAGATAATAAACTCCAAAACAGTAACTTTTTGTTTAGTTTGGAAAAGAAAATAAAAATATAATTTGGTTTTGTTTCTGTAAAAAACCATTGCATATTTAAATTTTCTGCTTGTCAAGCAGACCTTCCCTTGACTAACAATGAAAATCAAATTAAGATTATAAAATCTAACTTAATTAAAGCTTTAAACAACAATTACAAAAGTTCACAATTTTTTAAAGTAAAAAGATACCATAAAAACTTAATTTAATAAAAAAAAAACAAACGGAAGATGGCGTGGCACCGTAAATCTAACGAAAAAATAAGAGTTTTTTGTACATCAGTACAAAATAAACTTATTGGATTTCGATTGCTCACACAGAGGGTGCAACCAAGGATGACGCCGTTTCGTCCTTATTAGGGACTCGTCAGCTAGGTGCACCACAACAACAGAAAACCTCGGTCACGCTTTTGTACCAAAGATCACGGCTCAAGCGGAGAGAAGTTCTGTCGAGTACCGACCATGGTGCTCTCTGTGTGAATCTCCGACAACCAAGAATAAATCCACTACATAAGCAGTAGGTGCATGGCGTAGCATCGATCCTGCGAGAGACATATTAAAACGCCATCTGTATGCAGGTTTTTTCTACAAGCATGCAATTATAATCGCAAAACAACCGAAAGTGCCCTACTGCACAATTTAAAAAACAAACGAAACATGGCTGTGGCATCGTAAATCTGTGTGAGCAATCGATACAATAAGTTAATTTTGCACTGAAGTACAAGAAACTCTTGTTTTTTCGTTAATTTAATGAATAATTTCTATATTCTTCATTTATTATAAACCCAATCAACTGTTTTCCTCTCATAGTTACCCATGGTTGCCCTCTTCATTGATTTTGTTGGGCAGGTGAAAGTCCATTCTTTAAACCCTTTTATTTTTATAGTGGTTTGAAACCCCAGACACGTTTTTTCAAACTAACACCTCATTTAACTGCGATTTGTTTTCAGACATATTCAGTAAATCCAATTTTTAAGTTTTTAACCTTAGAACATGAAAAAATAACGAAAAGAAATGAGAAGTGAGAACTGTGAAGTGAGCAGGCGGATAGAAGCACGTAAGAACCTAAGAACTGAGAAATTTCCCGTTTGTGACGTGAGAAATGGGAAGTGACCACTGTGAAGTGAGAACTGTGAAGTGAACAGGCGGATAAGGGCACATAATAACAATTTATTTATCTCATTTTTTACTATGATATGATACTCTACTTGATAATACCCTCGTGAGAGATCTAAATGTAAAAAAATATTTAGCCCCAGATAATGAATCAAGTATTTCTCTCATATATATATAACTGATATGGGAGATTTGTCAGTCTGAAATCAATCTGTCAAGTCTAAATTTTTGGTTTCCGTTACTGTCAAATTTTTTTTGAAAGAATTAAAATTGGTGCGGACCATTTAGATCTTGCCTCCTCAATAATTCCCTCTTGCAACATGTTATCTACTAATTTATTAATTTCATTCGTTTTAGAATGTAGCAACCTATAACGCTTTCGATAAACGGGTGTGGCATTAGATTTGAAATATATTTTCTGTTTATAAATATTTGTTGTTTGAAGGTGGCAGGTAATGTTGAACTTGAGAGTAAACTATAGACTTTCGAACTTTCATTGTCTTTATTTTTTTACTTTTCCACAACCTTTCGATTGCTTATGTATCTGCAATCGTCATTAGGTGAATACTAACAAAAACTAAGACTACCTTATCTTATATACTAGCATGTGTTCACTGAACCATAAATATACTTGGTTGGCCCCGCCCCTTCACAGTTGAAATCTGTTACCTCCGAAAAGTAAGGGTTTCCAAATATTCTTAATAGTGACACTCTGTTGAGAAAATACATTCTGGTTGCTCTCTCTCTGTTTTTTTTGAACTTCCGCCTTAATAGATTTTCTTCTCTGGGGACGATATTTGCTGTTGATTTTTCCAGCAATGTTGACCTATTTTTTGATCCAGTTGTGTCGAGTTTTGCGTTTGTGTTCTGAAAGGCGAACTTTCATGGGTCGGCTGGTTTCTCCGATGTAGATATCCCCACACTCGCATGGTACTTGGTGGATGCTGTTCTTGGTATTGCGGTGATATTGTTTAGTTTTTGTTAACTGACTTTTTATTGTGGTGGTCGTTTTGAAGAAGAAGCAGATGGTATTGGTTTTCTATTCTTATCTTTTCTGAGATTCCTTTAATGTATGGAAGTGTCGCCTTTCTTTCAGTATTACATCTGTCGTCCTTGGTGTTGGTGTGGTCTGAAGAGTTTTATTGACCGTATAGTTGGAGAAACCGTTTCTTCGCAGATCGGATCGAATTTTTGCTTTTTCTTTATTTAAAGGTTCTTTTGTATTGCACATGTAGTTGGCTCGATCTAAAAGAGATTTTGCATTTTCCAGTTTGGTTAATATGGAGTGGTTTGATTTGAAGGTTAGATATTGTCCAGTATGAGTAGGTTTGCGATATACAGAAGTGGTTATGTTTGAATTCTTTTAATAACTAGAACATCGAGAAAAGGGAGCTGACAATTTTCTTCTTTTGATGTTGCGACTTATAATTTTGCTAAATATCTTCTACTCATCATCCAGCCTCTATAAGGAAAGTCATCATTATTCGTCAAAAAGCACTTCGTGGACCTCCTTAGAGACGTCAACGTAGAACCTGACGACCAGTTTGTTAGTTTTGACGTCGAAAGTTTGTACACAAACGTACCATTGGAAGAATTACTTCAAATCATTGAAAAGAAGTTACTTAAGGACAACCACCTTTTTGATAAAACCAATCTTTCAATCAATACCTTTTCTTATTTCCAGGAAAAGGATAGGTATTTTCGACAGGAAAATGGTCTACCTATGGGATTTCCACTTTCGCCAGTAGTGGCCAACATCTTTATGAAAGCTTTTGAAGAGAAGAAGCTCTGCGAACATCATCTCAGAGACCCAAACTATGGCTAAGATACATGGACGACATATTTATCATCTGGGAAAAGGACAACAAAACGCTAGAACAATGCAATCATGTCAACAGCATAAGAAATTGCATCACACCAACTCTGAAAAAAGAAGAAAACTGTCAGCTACCTTTCCTCGACGTTCTAGTTACCACAAAGAATTCAATCATAACCACTTTTGTATATCGCAAACTTACCCATACTGGACAATATCTAAACTTCAAATCAAACCAATCCACATCAACCTAACTGGGAATTGCAAAATCTCTTATAGATCGAGTCACCTACATCTGCAACACAGAAGAAGCTTTTAATAAAGAAAAAGCAAAAATTCGATCCGAGCTGCGAAGAGACGGTTTCTCCAACTACACTCTTAATAACTCTTCAGACCACACCAACACCAAGGACGACAGATGTAAATACTGAAAGGAAGGCGACACTTGTAATTCCATACATTGAAGGAATCTCAGAAAAGATAAGAAGAATAGGAAACCAATACCATCTGCGGACTGTCTTCAAAACGGAAATAACAATAAAAAGGCAGTTAACAAGAACTAACACTGGAAAAAGGAAAAAAAATGTCACCTCCCTTTTTTCGACGTTCTAGTCACTAAAAATAATGCAATCATAACCACTTCTGTATATCGCAAACCTACTCATACTGGACAATATGTAAACTTCAAATCAGACCACTCCACATCAATCAAACTGAGAATTGCAAAATCTCTTATAGATCGAGCCACCTACATCTGCAATACAGAAAAGTTTTAAATAAAGAAAAAGCAAAAATTCGATCCGATCTGCGAAGAAACGGTTTCTCCAACTACACACATCAATAAAACTTATCAGACCACACCAAGACCAAGGACGACAGATGTAAATACTGAAAGGAAGGCGATACTTGTAATTCCATACATTAAAGGAATTTCAGAAAAGATAAGAAGAATACTAAACCAATACTATCTGCGGACTGTCTTCAAAACGACACTAACAATAAGAAGTCATTTGACAAAAACTAAACCATATAACCGCAACAACAAGAACTGCATCTACCAAGTGCCATGCGAGTGTGGTGATATCTACATTGGAGAAACCAGCCGACCCATGGAAGTTCGCCTTACGGAACACAAAATCAAAACTCGACAAGGGGACTCAACTGGATCAAAAATACCTCAACATTGCTAAGAAAATCAACATTATATGAAATGGAAAGAGGCAAATATCGCCAGGGAAGAAAATCTATTCAAGCGGAAGTTCAAAGAAACAGCATACATTTTTGGTCTAAAATATTTGAAATGAACATCTTGGTCTCGAACATTTAAAGTTTTTATTCGGTTCGGTTTTACTATTGTACCTACTACAAAAATACCTCGTCAGCAAAAACAACACAGTGGCTCTTTGTTTGTACTTTAATAAACCTTATTTTTTCGCTATGTTTGGGAATAAATGTAAAAAGTTCGTTTTTTGACTATATAGGGACCTCGATTTGTTCCTCATTATAGTAAAATGAAAACAAGCGTTTTTTAAAATTATTAGTTGCATAAAGTTTTTGGAAAAAATGGGATCCCAAAACAACTTGTACGCTATTTTCAAAGCTATCTATGATCAAAATGAGTGCAAAATGTTTTTATTTGAAGTAATTTCCAAATAATACTATTCTCCATAGCCAAAACTACGGCATTTTTTCTTCCTTTTTATTTTTCCATAATAATTTGTTAGGCTGGAAGGATCGCCATGTAAAAATCGTTAATTATTATTATTATATTTTCTTTGTAATTTTCTTTAAATATATTTTACAAACCAATACATCTTGTCGCGTTTTAGTCTATAATTGATCTAGTTTTATATCATATATAAGCGATAATTATTTTTTAACAAATAGTAACAGTTTATATAAATATTAATCGAATAAGATACCTATGCACTTATTTAATATAATAATAATAATAGTAATGCTCCCAAGAACTATTATCTATTAAAGTAGCTACTAAGCTATTTTTATATGTCCTATACTACAAAGTGAAGTGAAAAAAAATTTAATTAAACCCTAACTAGAAACCAGTGACTCTAAGTAGTGAATATAGTAGCTACTTGTCATGATTTTTACTTTTAGTATTGGTGGTCATTTAACTTTTACTTTCTTCACAACAACGATCATAAATTAACTTTGGCACTACATAGTCAAAATTTTACATCTTTTATACAACCTAACTACAATTGGATTAGATGAATTTTAAGCACTAAGCGGGGGAAACTTTAGAAAAAACAAATCTGAACTATAGATATTTTTTGTAAAAAGACAAGTGTATTATCGCATTTGGTTCATGATAACTATTTTAATTATCTCAATTAAGTGAGAAGGACATTTAAGTAGTTTAAATTGTGACCAAATATCGCATTGTTTAAGCAAACTTTTGTATATTTATTGCATATGTATTTTTTGGTAGATATTTTTTGACAGGGCGCTATTTACGCAAACTTTAAGTTTAAGAGGTTGGATTGCGCAATCCTAACTGGACGGTTGAACAGTCAACGGTCTTTCCAGAAATGCTCATGAAATATTAAAAAAATAATAAACTTTATTCTGTAAGTTCTATTAACGGAACTTTCAATGAACGAACGGAAACTATTCTAACGCTTTTGCGCTTTTCTAACGCAACTAAAAAAGTCACAAACAAATTTAAACTTAATTTGGAAAATTTTAATTTTTGAAAAATTCTCAAAATTTTTTTGGACTTTACACGCTTCTTAGGTTTTGATACTTGACATTTTTTTTCGTTTATACACTGACTCCTAGCCATCAGGGTAAATTTTTATTTATTTTTATCTATACCCTGGGTAGTAACTATTCATTACTAACTAGAGGATTATTTTAAAAATTTTGTTATTATTTATTCAATTCGGTTTCATAGCGTATGGTACGAGTTCTAACACCAGGCGGGTGAAATGCGTGGGCATTCTCAGTCGGTTAGCTAATATTGTCAGTTTCGGTGAAATAAAACAATTTCCAATTTTGCCAATATACCCTCGATCGTCAACACGCTTTAACAATATTCCGGCTTTGCCAAACACCAAATAATTTTTCGACTTTCTTTACCAAATAATTTCTCGGCTTTACAAATCTACCAAATAATTTTTTCGGCTTTGCTAATGTACTCTTGGACTTTTCTAACGTACCTTTAGAAATATAACGCTTTTTACTGTGACACCGTTTCCATAGATTTTTGGCTCGCTATCCTTGTTCGTGTAGAAACTTAAAAACTGGTTTTTAACCTTAAATTTTTTTTTTGAAATTTAGCACAATAATGAAAATTAATTGCCTTTTCTGTCAAATGCTTCGTGAATGGCCTGATCCTTTGGTAAAATCAATTGAACAGGGCAAACATATTTTGTATTTCTTTGAGTTTTTTTCACGTTGTTATTATTTGTTATGATGGTTTCTGCAAATAATACACAACAACCAGATATGGCTACAACAACCCTTCCTCGTATGAATTCGTCCACAGGCTTAGAAACCGCAGTCAACTACATGGATAGTCGAATGTATGGGGGCGATCGGACGAAATGGCATCCCTGGTAAAGATGATTTTAATTTCAATGGGTATCAACTTCATTTTTCATTTTATTATGTATAATAATTTCAATAGGGAAAATTTTAATAACTTGCCTTTACGATTTTTAACGATAGACATTTGGACAATGGTGCATTCATAAGCGAAGATAGAATTGCTAGGGCAGCAGTCGGGGCTCCTAAAGTTAATTTAAATTGAATTCTTCTTTTTTACCCCTTCACAATTTGTCTGATCAAAGTAATTTTCTCGGATGGAAAGCTCCTGCTCTTTTACATGTTGTTGTTGTAACTTGACATTCTGTAGGATTTAATATTTTGCAAAATCGTATTTTACCAACCGTTTCGAATACTTCAAATGGACATCGTTCCTATCTCACATATTTTTTAGGCGTCTTCTTTAACTAGTAGAAAGTTCTTGTCTGTTGAGAAACCACTTCCTACTTTATACAAAATATCAGTTGTATCGGATCATGCCGAACGACAGACTGAACAGCGAACAGATAAAATTCTCGTCGTTCATCCATATCAACTAAATATCACGAAAAGCCCGATCCGGCAACTTATTCACAGATAAATTAAATCTATGATGTTCCTATGAATTTTTTTAATCAGGAACATGCATTAACTTCTTACAATTACATGCCAGGTTTAATGCTTGCACCTAATATTGTGTTCCAACGCAACAACTTCATCAGCAAGAGATTGCTGCAGAGCATGCACTTAAAATTTAATGACTTTAACTCAGTGAGTATCAACCCTAAGGCGAACTATAATACATCAAAATATCAAAATGATCGTGGAACGTTTCAGGATTGATTAATTCCATCAAAATCGTTTCAATAATAACAACGTTAAAAAAATATATTTATGTTTTTTACCCATTGCTTTTATGCGGATCCCAGTGACGATCACAAGCTCCGCGCATATGTAAATTTAAGTGTCAATTTTGCAGAAATGGATATGGGTCAGTCCCTAAGTATTTTTCGCGCCTTTTTTTCTCTTCGTTCTTACCGAGTTGCCAACGTACTGTTTTTTATTACACGATGTGATTTTCCGTCTACATATTTTAATAAATTTTTCTATGAGTGCTGTGCTACATTAAAAGTGCGCTAGTTGTGATAGATGACAGTTTCTTGACACAAATCTTGACATCATCTTGTTTAAATGAATATGACGAAGAGGATCAAGGACTTTTAATGAGTGTGAGAGAAAAAGAAGTACTATATACAGGGTGTTACAAAAATACAGGTAGTAGAAATAATATACAGGGTGTCATGAAAAATACAGGTAGTAGTCAGTGCGTTCAAAAATTTATGTCTGTCAGCCGTCAGATTTACAGATAACAGACCCTGCGTGCGTTCTAATTTATATACCGGGTGGGCCATAAAAAACCGGACAAAATGTTTTCCGTTATAACTTTTAAACCATACCACCGATTTTAATGCAACAAAATGTTTTTTGCAAGGAATGGAGCAATACTTTGATTAGAAATATTTTTTTTTCCGCCATCTTAAAATCTAATATCGCAGACAGAAACAAACTTTATCCTTCAAAGAGCCTAGTTTATTCTTATGTTACGGAAATTTTTTAGATTTTTTTATAAAGTCGTAAAAAAGCTTTGTTTCTGCCACGCAGAACGAGGTGCAAATCATAAAAATCGGTTAAGTGGTTCACAAAAAAAATAAAAAAATTTTAATCAGTGTTTTACGGATTATGCGATTGCCGTCTCAATTCTGTCTGCATACATTTTCTCATAAATTCATTATTACTCAACCGATTTTGATAAAATAAAAAGCCTCATGGCGAAAATCGATTGTTCTTTAATTACTGCCATTGAAATTTGTCGCCGTCGTGAAATCTAAGATGACGGACAAAATCAAACTTGTTCCTCTAAAGAGGCTTGTTTATTTATATGCTCTGTAAATGTTTAAATATTTTTTTTTATTTGTACAAAAGTTCTGCTTTCCCCACGCACAACGAGGTATAAATAATAAAAATTGACTTAGTGGTTCTCCAAAAATTAATTTTTGTTTCCATCACTGTTTTCCAGATTATACGAGTGCCTTCTCAAATTGATACTCATGGCTTCATCATGGCGAAGATCAAAAACTCTTAAAAGATCACTATGGAAATTTTTCGCCATTTTAAAACCCAAGATGGTGGACACAACTATTTATCTCTTCAAAGAAGCTCGTTTAGGTTTCAAGAACATAAAAATGCCCTTTCTCCAACGCGCGTAGCTAAGTACGAATCATTAAAATCGGTTTAGTGGTTCTCAAAATAATTATTTTTGTTTTAACCATGTTAAGAATCGATTTCTCTTTAAAGGCCGCCACTGAAATTTGCCAACGTTTAAAAAAGCCGCTCTTTTTTTTGTTGCGAGTAATTTTTTTTACCCTTTTTTGAATTTATATTAATTTTTTAGGTTTGCCACGCCCCGCGCTATGTATAACGAAAATCGCCTTAGTAGTTCTTAAGATATTAGTGTTTTCTTTAATGATTGTTTGCATTTTAGACTCTTCCGTCTCCGCCTTCATTTCTTTATAAAATCATTATTACTAAACCGATTTTAATGAAATAGAAAGCATCGTGGTAAAAACCGATCGCTCAAAAAATCAAGAAAGAAAAATGCTAGTTATACGCGGCGAAAAAAAAAATCGAAAAGGTTCTCGAAACATAAGAATAATCGAGCGCCTTTGAAGGGTCAAATTTGATTTCGTCTGGAATCTTGAGTTTACAAATTACGAAAAATTTCAATAGTGGTCTTTAAAATTCAATCGATCTTTGTCATAATGGTTTTTATTAAATTAAAATCGGTTCAGTATTTATGAATTAATGAGAAAATTAATGCAGACGGAATTGAGAAGGCAATCGTTTAATCTGGAAAACAGTGATGGAAACAAAAATTATTTTTTTAAGAATCACTGATCCGGTTTTAATGATTTATTCTTCGTTGTGCGTAGCGAAAGCAGAACTTTTCCACGAATAAAAAAAAGTTTTCAGAAAATATGAATAAACGAGCTTCTTTGGAGGGTCAAGTTTAATTTTTTCAGTCATCTTGGATTTCAAGACGGCGACAAATTTCAATAGCAATATTTAAAGAATAATCAATTTTCGCCATGAGGCTTTTTATTTCATCAAAATCAGTTTAGTAATAATGACTTTATGAGAAAATTTATGCAGACAGAATTGAGACGATAATCGCATAAGCCGTAAAACACTGATTGAATTTTTTTTTGCGAACCACTTAACAGATTTTAATGGTTCGCACCTCGTTCTGCGTGGCAGAAACAAAGCTTTTTTACGACTGCATGAAAAAGTCCAAAAAGTTTCCGTAACATAAGAATAAACGAGGCTCTTTGAAGTGTTGATATTCAGCTGTCAGATTTACAGGTGACAGCTGTCAGATCATACGTGTGGGACATCATCCGCGCCCCCTGGTACAGATACCAAATATGTTGACAGGGTGTATTATTTTGTGTATTATTTCTTAATAAAATTTCGTTACAAAGACGATATTTTTCCTGTGAAGTAGGTGGTCCATCCACGTGAGTGCTCCATTCGGGTCTGTTGTAATGAATAAATCATGGCAGCTTCATCTGTATAGTAGAGTTGTATCTGTAGACTTTTGACAGTTTTCGCCACACTTCTAAGAGATCATATGCCTCTGTGTTTTGTAATAAACATTCTAGAGGTAGCAATTGCAGTTTTTCATAAGTAAAATCTGTCAATCTCTTTTTACCATTCAAATATGATAAAATGACATCAATTGATAAAGGATTCATATTCGTTGAAGGTAGATAACAAGGTAAAAGGATTTTACCATAAATCTAATATTATTTGTGTTATATGAAAAATATTCCCATCAACTTAGTAATACAACTGCACGTGTCCATTCCAAGAATTATGCAGCCACTGCAATAGTCAGATTTTAGTCAGTTACTATCTTCAAGATTCCCAGAATAAAGCACACCTGTCCATGAGAAGAAGATCCAACATCCCGTTCCCAGCTGAATCAGCGTTTAGTTTTAGTATAAAAACATAATGTAATATTTAGTTAGGACTCACTTTTATTTTAGCCAGTAACTAGATTAGTTCGAATTTTGTAACTTTTAAATAAATTGTTTTTAAAAAGTCTTTGCGTCGTTTCCTGCGCTAACATTTAGCGCAGTCGTGCGGATAATTAAAAATATCCTAATTCGCGAGTGGTGAGTTCCAACTCTTTGAACTAAGAACCTCTAAGCAACCAGCAGAGCAACCAAACGTCCTCACTGCACACAACGGATATGGAAGGAACATCCAGTGCAGCCCCTGGTAGACGAACAGTGAAGAACAAGACAAATGGTCCAGAAATCGCTTCTGTAAGTAAAAACTGTTGAATCATCTCGTTTTTATTTATTATTTTTTAGTGATATTTTTAAAATCTGTTCGATTTTCTATATCCCCTGACAAATTTTGAAATTTTATTTTGTGGCGTTTAATTTTAACCAAACAAACGCACAAAAAACATGCCTGACCCACCAGCAAACGCGGCAAACGCAGCAGCTCAAAACGTACCACCTGCTGTGCAGGTCGAACCGTATCGGTTATCAGAAATTTTTTTGATCGTTTCTGAATACGATGGTGATCAAATATTTTTAGGAACTTTTCTAAATGCTTGTGATTTTGCTTATTGGTGAGCAACGTGACTTATTGGCAATCCAAATTAAAACTAAATTAATTAAAGGGAAAGCGGCACAATTGGTAAATTCTAGAAACCCGCTTTCCTGGATTCAAATAAGGCAACTTTTAAGTATCTATTATGGAGATACAAGAGACCTTCCTTCATTGTATTATAGAATTAAGACATGTTTTTAATGATATTAAAAATAAAAATAGTTCTGGTATAGACGAAATTTCTATTAAAATATTTGAAAATCTAAACGATGCAATCCCTAATTGTCTGGATAAAGCAATAAATATGAGCTTCTCTTCTGGCACGTTTCCTAAATGTCTCAAGACAGCTCTAGTTATTCCATTACATAAAACAGGTAGCTATAAGGATCTTGCAAATTTTCGCACTATTGCATTTCTACCGACATTATCTAAAATAATTGAGAAAATAATAAAGAAACAAGTGCCAAACTTCATTAAAAAGAATAATATAATAAGCACTTGTCAATTTAGATTTCAAGAAGCCCTTGGCACTAACTATGCAATTTTTTCGTTTTTGGAAAGTTTATTCTTTAATATTAATGAGTAAGAATACGCCGCAGCGATTTTCTGCGATTTCTCTAAGGCGTTTGATTGCGTTAACCACAAACTTCTGAGGGATAAGCTTTGTATTTATGTCTTTAGGGAAATTTCTTCTCTTTTTTTGGAATCATATGTTACGGGTCGTGAACAAATAGTTAAAAATGGAAATTTCGAATCAGAAGTGGGAGTAATTGGTCACGGTGTACCACAGGGGTCGGTGCTCGGCCCTATTCTCTTTGTTTTATATATTAATGACCTGTCTAATCTTAAAATTTAAGCCTTTCTGGTAGAGTTTGCAGACGACGCGACATTGAAATGGAGTAATAAAAACAAAGGACATCTAAAAACCATAATTTCTGAAGATATTCTTAAGGTAAACGATTGGTGTGATGCCAATTATCCATCTTTTAACATCGAAAAAAGAAAAATATTAAGTTTTAAGTTTTTGCTGAAACCAAAAACTTAAAACTTAATATTTTTGTTTTTTCGATGTTAAAAAAAGGATAATTGGCATCATTGAATTGCAAGACAAAAGTATAAAATGTAGCACTAAGACCAAGTTTTTAGGATTACATATAGGCACTAATGGCCAAAGTAACATATTTTTTATTTTAATAGAGTCACACCTGAGATATGGGATTGCATTCTGGGGTCATTGTAATAAACAATTGTTTACTTGTATTTTTATATTACAAAAACGCGCCCTTAGATTTCTCTGTGGAGTCAAGATACGTGACCATTGCAAAACAATTTTTATAAAACAACAAATTCTGACAGTTGTCTGCATTTTCATTCTGGAAACAGTCTGTTTCATTTTTAAAAAACATAGAAATTCTACTTTTTCTTATCTACATAATACTAGAAACCATGACAGTATTCCATTGCCAATACCTCACTTCAGTCTAACTAAACAGTCTCTTATATATGACAGCATAAAGATGTACAACAAGCTTCCTAATTGCTGCAAACTCAATAATAATTACAAAAAATTCCAATATTAAATTAAGGAATTATTGATTACTAAAGCGTACTATGGTATTAATGAATTTTTTGAAGATTCATTTTAGTATTAACATTTTCTGAGTTTAGGAAACAAAATTAAAAATATATACATACCTACCTAATTTAAGAATATTTAAATTATATTTCTACAGTATTTCTTTTTATGTTTATATAACTTATATTATACTAACTTATGTTATACTAACTTTTATACTATTGACCAAATATAATATGTATGTATTATTAATATATATTTTTCATTCATCATTCAATTATAGATGAAGTGTGTGTGCCTATTTTTGGTGCTTTGTCTATAAAAAATCATGTATTTTTCGACAATAAAGCCTATGAATGAATGACTGAATAACAATTTTTTTTTCATGAGGAGGTACCACCTGTGGCACTTTTTTGAAAAGTTTGTTAAATAAATTCGATTAAATAAATTTTCTTGACATCTGTTAAGCCATGTGTTAAAAATTTTACGCCAATAATATCCTTGTGTGGTAGTTTCTTTATTTCACTTGGTAAATCAAAAAATGTGTAGTTTATTTTGAAGCTAAAACAATTGATTTTTTTTTGACACATGTCAAAAAAAACTAGTTTGTTCAATTTCCTTTTTAAAAAGCTTTCCAAAAAGGTGCAACAAGAGGTACCTCCTCATGAAAAAAATGTTTTTAGGCCCTGGGCCTTCGGTGAGGGTTCCCAAATAGAACGCCAATTTTGTTTTTGTGTTTTATTTCTATTAGTAAACAGAGAAATATATAGTTTATTTTGAATCTAAAACAATTGACAAAAAGATAAGTTTTTTTAAAATTTTTGGCACATTGGTTGACACATGTCAAAAAAAACTAGTGCTTTAAATTTCTTTTTAAACAAGCTTTCCAAAAAGAAATAGTTGGTAGGGCCTGGGTCTCCAGTTGGGGGCCCCAAAATATTTTTTTATCATGGGCGGAAAGTCCGTAAAATATCATTAAAGATTCTCTTTTCGTTTTTTTTAAAACCCCTTCCCTAAATCCGCTAGAAGCAACGTTTAATTTAAAGAATACACCCTGTATAAAAACTGTGGAATTTTTGAAAATCCATCGTCTAATGTATCATTTTTCCGAATCGGATAACACTTATAAGTATCGAATTCCTCAACACGTCCTCAAACTTAAGCAAAAGGATTGACCTTGTTCGGTTTGCACCAAAAAACTTTCAAAACTTTGTTAGCTTTAAGACGACACAAAGACCATTAAGATCGGTCAAGTGGTTAAAAACTTTAAATTAAATTTTACAAGTTTTCCGCAAAAATCGCATAAATTTTAAATGATCATAACCCAGTGAGTTTTAACCCTACAGCAAACTGTATATATCAAGATGATCGTGGAACGATTTAGGATTGATTGAGACTATTCACAAAGTTAAAAAAAGATTCCATTTTATACCCATGGTTTTTAGTCGGAAGCCAGTGACGATCACAATCCTCGCCCATATGTAAATTTCGAATTGAAGCGTTTTGATTGTACTATCGATTTAGTATAAATATAACTTCCAATTTTCCCGAAACGGGTCAGTCCCTAAGTATTTTTTTCACTATTTTTCTCTTCTTGTTTTCCGTTTCTTATTACACGATGTGATTTTTCGTGTATTTTAATAAATTTTTCTACAAGTGTTGTGCCGTTTTCTAGTGCTAAATTAAAGGCGCGCTGAAATTTAAATTACGGCCAAAACTGTCAAAAGGTTAAAATAACTTCAGAAACCAAAATGAAAAATTGAAACCCAAACAAGTAAAGTGACAAAAAAAATTAAATACCATTATACCCTAGCTAGAACCCAGTGACTCCAAGTAGTGAATATAGTAGCTACTTAGGTTGGTAAGCGTAGATTTTAACTTTGGTATTGGTCGTCACTTAACTTTAATTTTTTGGCAAAAAAGGTAATAAATTAACTTTTGCTCTACATAGTCAAAAGACTCCATCTTTTCTACAACTGAACTACAATTGGATTACATAAATTTCAAGCACTGGATGGAGGAAATTTTAGAAAAAACAGTTAAAGAGACTTTAACAAGTAATCGCATTTAGTTTATGAGAACTCTTTGAATAAACTCAATTAAGAGGCCCCCTCACTTTTGTGTGCAAAAGACACTTAATTAGTTCAAGTTTTGACCAAATGTTGCACTGTTTTAGCGAATTTTTGTATATTTATTGCATATATATTTTTTGACAGTGCGCTTTTTACGCAAACATTAGACAGTCAACGGCCTTTTCAGAAACACTTGTGAAATATTTGAAAAATAAAAAATTTTATTCTTTAAGATCTTTTCACGTAACTTTTAATGAACGAACGAAACCTATTCTAAATCTTTTTCGCTTTTCTAACGTAACTAAAAAAACCCCAAATAAATTTAAACTTAATTTCGAGAATTTAAATTTTTAAAAAATTTCATGTCTCAAAATTTTTTGGAAGCCGAATTCACAGACATTTCGCAAGCTTTTTATGCAGTGCGGACGTAAAAAGTCCCCCGCCTTACCAACTCTTGAACGAATTGAGGTATGGACGTGTGAAGTGTCGTATTGACTTAAGTCTATCAGGTCACTAACTACTTAAAAATTTTAAATAGGAAGGGTGGTCGAGTAATACCTTGTTTAAAAGTTATTTTAATTCACTATAACATTTTTAATTTTAAAAAAAATCGGTTTACGACTTACAGAGTTATGAGTTTCTTCGACTATAGTTTACGCACCTCAACTTACTTTTGAACGAATTGAGATATTGACTTTAAATAGAAAACAACAATTTTACCAATTTTACCAATTTTGGACGTATTTTAGATTGGTCTCATAAATACTTAAGATTATAAGGTCACTAACTAATTTAAAACTTTAAACAGAAAGGGATTGCCGAAAGGAAGCGGTAGTCCGCAAGGAGGACAGGCACCCCGCTTTAGACCGGACACCTCCAGGATGCCATAGGAGAGAAGAAAGAAGCCGAGGGGCGGCTCGGTCAAAGAACCCAAGGATGGAGAATCCGGGAATCGGTCCCCCCTACTAAGGGAGGATACGGGCGCGGGGAAACCGTCCGCGGTAACCGACCCGTCCCGTAGCGACGGTCCAAGCTCTAAGGCTCTGAAGGGCTCTGATAGGGTGAATGGAACCATCGAGGAGAGTGAAGTGGCTGCGATTCGTCAGCAACTTCTTGAGGCAATGCTCAGAGCGATGAAGGCACCAGAGGGCCCTGAGTTACGCTTCAGGAACTCCGGCCTGATAGAACCAAGCTGGATGTTGTTTACGAGTCGAAGACAACAATAGACTGGCTCCTGGACTAGATCGTCACGGTGGGGGGCACGATCTACAGCCCAATCAGGGCTGATCAAGCCCCATGGCTGGAAAGGATCGGTTTTTGGATTCGGTCTCAAGAAGAGGTGGACTTCGCAAGAACCCTGGAATTGCTGGGTCTCCAAAACCGCCCGCTGGACATTGCCTAGTAGCGGCATTTAGAGACTACGGGAGGATCAGAGGGATGGCGACTGACCTTCATGGTGGGCGCGGACACAATCCAGTATCTGGATCGGGTTGAATGGCGGCTGTGATATGAGTTTGTAACCCTCGTGGTGTCGAGGTCACACTCGTATGGCGCGGCTGCCGGCCGGCCCGCAAAGGGTAAGGGAAAAGATCCGCCCGCCCCCAAAGAATCAGAGTAGAAGGCTCCCTGCGCTTCATGACATCCCAGACATGTCGAAGACACAGGTAAGTCCAATCAATCTGCATAAGGCCAACGGTCCGACCGCAGAGTTGGTCGGACTGTTGGCTGGTAATAATACACCACAGGTTGTTTTAGTACAAGAACCTTATGTTTTAGGAGACAAAGTGAGGGGTCTAGGTAGTGCCGTCTATAACATCATAACGAACAAAGATGACAACGAGGAAGAACGACCAAGAAGCTGCATCCTTGTGTCAAAAGACCTCACTGCGGTTGCACTGCCGCAACTAGGATCCTGGAGATTAAGGTAAGAGAGACTAGGACTAAGGTACTCCTCAGAGGAATTGGTGCATGTCATAAAATTCGCCGAAACTCCCATTGATCATTTAGTGCGACGCAAACTCTCACCACATAGCGTGGGGCAGCAGCGATGTTAACTCAAGGGGTGAAGCTCTATATGAGTTCCTAACCAAGACCAATCTGGAGTTAGTAAAAGGGTGTAAGGCCACGCTTGAAAATAAAGACCGAAAGGAAGTTATCGATATAACGCTGGTATCAAAAGGCCTACTTTAAGATATTGACAACTGGAGAGTTACGAAGAAGATCGCCTCTTCTGACCATCGGATGATCAGCTTTGAGGTGAAAATCGAAGTAACAACCCAGAAACTCCGAAGGAATCCACGATCCACGGACTGGGGACGCTACCAAGAACTAGACCTAAGGAAGGAAATCTAGAAAGAGGACATAACCACGAAGAAGGAGTTAAAAAAAGAGGTGACAAATCTGGAGCAGGTGATTCTGACCAGCTTCGAAGAAGCCTGTGTCTTTAAACCAGAGCCCCTACGGAGGGTACCTTTGAACGAGTTCGAAAGACTTCGTAAGAAAACCAAGCGGGCTCTCAACAGGGCGACGTCAGAAAAAGACAAGGCAACTTATGAAGATTATAGGGAGGCAAGAAGAGAGTTCAAAAAAGAGGTAAGGCGTAGCAAAAGGGAGTGCTGGAAAACGTACTGTGGTGAAATCAACTCACTGCCGGGGGCCTCCAGACTCTTAAAAATCTTAAGCAACGAAACAAGGCAGACCCTAAGTTCACTAAAACCCCAGCTTCCGTCTTGCTGTGGAAGAGTCACTTCCCAGCGCTGCTACAGCGGGGCATAGAAACACTACTCCCTCACATGAGGAAGGTGTTCAGGGCAAGCGTAACCCTGGGATACGTTCCTACCTCATGGAGGAAGGCCAATGAGATTTTTATCCCGAAACTGGGAAAAAAGGACTAGACGGCTAAATCCTTCAGACCGATAAGTCTCACATCATTTATGATGAAGACACTAAAAAAAATGGTAGACAGGTACCTCCTGGAGGGAACATTAGCTAACAGACCATTCAATAGGGACCAGCACGCGTACAGGCAGGACAGATCTACGGACTCAGCCCTTCACGCAGTAGTGCAAAAAGCAGAAAAGGCACTTCAGCACAAAGAATATACACTAATGGTATTCTTAGATGTGGAATGAGCCTTCGAAAAGGCAAGAACGCGGATTATAACATCTACCCTTCAGGAAAGAGGAGCGGAAGCAAGTCTGACTGAATGGGTCAAATACGCGATAACGGAGAGTGAAGCACAGGTCAGCTTAGGAGAGTCCAAGATGAAGGTGGATATGACGGGAGGCTGCCCCCAGGGTAGCTGCTCGTCTCCCCCACTTGTGATGCCTAATAATGGATGATCTACTAAATCGCCTGACGCAGGAGGGATTCGACGCACAAGCATATGCGGACGACGGTGTAGTGAAAGTGAACGGCCGCTTTCTAGCCACAGTCTGCGAAATAATGCAAAGGTCAATAAGAATCATAGAAGATTGATGCAGGCAGAATGGTCTTTCAGTGAATCCTGAAAAAACCGAGATGATCCTATTCACCAGAAAGAGGAGACTGGAGGTATCACAACTTAATTATTTGGGGGTGACGCTGGACAAGGGACTCAAGTGGAGCGAGCATGTTGCCAGAATGACTGTTAAAGTCCAGGCAATTGTGCCGAGTGGTCGGTCGAACCTGGAGCATTAGCCCGAGGATCCTACACTGTATATGTCTTAGGCAAGACCCGACACGGCCATCATAAGACCAAGGATCCAATACGGATCAGTGGTCTGGTAGCCCACTGTATCCAATCCACTAAATCCAAAAAGCTTACGAGCCTGCAAGGGCTCTTCTGCAGAGGGATGATCGGCACAATGAGGACGACCTCCGTCCACGCCCTGGAAACAATCTTGGGCCTCCCCTCACTCACAACTTGGATCAAGAAGGAGGCGATGGCGACGCACCTGCGATTAAGAGACCAGGGACTGTGGAAGGGCAGGGAGGAAAGAGATGGCTATCTAGCGGTCGAGAAACTGGCGACGAAAGAGTTGCCCCTCCTAAGACTGCCAGTGAGAGCACCGCTTAAACCATGGAGGTTCGATAGAAAATACAAGGTCATAATACCAGAACGGAATGAGTGGCAAAGGGAAGAATTCCGAACCGAATTAAGCAGAGAGGCAACGGTCTGCTACACGGATGGCTCAAAACTGTTAACCAGGCAGACAACAGGCGCAGGTGTATACGCGGAAAGCCTAGAAGTTCAGAAAGGTTATCCACTTGGAGAACACGCTACGGTGTTTTAGGCGGAGGTGTATGTCATTATCATGGCAGCAACCCTAGCCGAGGTCAGAAATGGCAGGAGGGATATGCACATATACTCCGACAGCCAGGCTATCCTCAAGGCTCTAAGTGCACCCAAAATAGTCAGTATTCTGGTGGAGGAGTGTGCTGAAGCACTGTAAACACTGGCTCAAGACAAAACGGTGACACTGATGTGGATCCCAGGTCATAAGGGAATACCAGGGAACGAGAAAGCGGACGAACTTGCCAGACTAGGGGCCGAAACCCAATACATTGGACCGGAACATCTTCTGGTAATGACAAGGAAACAGGTACAGAGTGAGCTCAACACATGGGCGAACAATGAACTCAAGACTTCCTGGAGGCAAGAGTCAAAGTGCAGACAGTCCAAGCTATTCGTGGATGATCCGAATATAGCCAGAACTAAATGGCTCTTAGGCAAGACCCGAAAGGACATTGGACTGCTGACACGGATGCTGACTGGGCACAATCGGCTGAACAAACATTTGACGCAAATAAGAGTAGCAGGAGATCCCGTATGTCTCGCTTGCGGGCTCGAAGAGGATTTGGCGCAGCATTTGATAGCACAGTTTGATGCATATACCAGATCAAGACAGCTGAAGTGGGGATTTCCCACTATAGAGAAAGAAGAGCTGCACTTGCTCAAATGAGCCGACATACTGAACTTCGTAAAGAAGACAGGGTGGCCCGGAGAGGTGCAGCGGAGGTAGGGGCATAGGGGTAAGGAACGGGTTATGGCAGAAAGCCCACGAAGAGGCCTAATGCTGCGCTCCTATACTACTAACTAATAACTTGCTTAAAAGGTATTTTAATTCCCTATTTAAAATCTTACTTTTTTTAAATCGGTGTATTACTTACAGAGTTATGAGTATTTGTAACTATAATTTGCGCACCTCGTCTCTTACTTTTGAACAAATTCAGTTGACTAATAAATTTATTGAGGTAAGACCATAAGGTCACTGGCATTTTAAAATTTTTAATATTGTTGAGTAATACTATACGTAATACGTAAACTATAGTCAAAAAACTCATAACTCTGTAAGTCGTGAACCGATTAAAACAAAATAAAATTTTAAATAGGGAATTAAAATACCTTTTAAACAAGGCATCACTGGACCCCTCTTTCTATTTAAATTTTTAAAGTAGTTAGTGATCTTATAGACTTACGTCAATATGACGCTTATAACAAATATGGAAAAAAGTAGAAAAATTGTTATAATGAAACATGATTTTTATCTAAAGTCGAAACCTCTTGAAGCGACTAAGCCAAATTCACAGCTTTTCACAAAAGTTTTATATAAATCCACTATCGAATCAATGAAAGACATTCTCAAAGATTTTTACATAAGTCCCCTCTTCAAGTGACTTAGCGATTTGCAAAAATTTTCTCATATCAATGTTTACTTTTTTAACTTTTTTCGAATTTATTTGGAAAAACACACATTAAAAATATTCTTAAGGTACTTATTTAACATTTGTATTGAACCTTGGCGGAAGTGACAATTAATAATGTATTTTCTTTGTTTGGACCTTGAAAACAATTAACAATTCGGAAGCGATTTTTTTTTAATTAAACACGTAGCAAACGTTGAGACAAAACGAGGATATAATTGATTTTGTGAAAGCGTCTTCGAACTGGTCCCATTCCCATAGTTTGCGAAAATCTTAATAAGTTTAAGACAATCCTCGTTAAAATGAGCTTCTCAGACACTGGTCATCGATAAAAGGGTAGGGGGGGCGGGGATGAGGGTTGTGTGGTTAAAAAGGGATCGAAGGTTGTGGGGCTGGAAGAGGAGGGGGGTTGGATGTTGGTTAATGGTTAGTGGTGTGCATGTGTTATTATGTAAAATGTCAAAAAGAAGGTGGAAATTGTGAGGCTGAGTATGTCATTCTATGGATAGGGATGAATTATCTGATGTTTAAAAAAGGAGGTGGGTTATGTTTTAGGCGTAAGATGGGAAAGAAGGTTGGGGTAGGAACAGGTAATGGTCTATATAGGAAGAATGGGACACAGAGTTGTTGGCTTCTCCCATTCCCATAATTTGCGAAAATCTTGATAAGATTAAGATAATCCTTGTTAGAATGGGCTTCTCAGACACTAGTCATGTATAAAGGGGTGGAGGGTTGTGTGGTTGGGTTGGGTTGGGTTTGAGGGGGGATTGAGTGTTGGTTGTTCGTGGTGTGTTATTATATAAAATGACAAAAAGAGGTGAAAATTGTGAGTCTAAGTATGTTTTCTTATGGTTAGGGATGAAAGAGGTTGATGAGTTTTACTGATTCCGTAAGACCAAGGTTGTCCAAAAGTTGGTTAATGTTATTATTTAATGTATTCACTTTTGACCTTATGCCTTCGATGTCTTGTAGAATTATAAATTTATTACCACCGTTTTAATTGTGAAGGATAGAACAGTTCTGTTCTGTACTGGAAAAGTGATCTCTAAGGTGAACACTAAAAATAGAAAACTCATTGTCTGGATTTCGTCATGATCTGAGATATTCGCTGATCCTAGCTTTGAATTTTCTATCTGTTTGATATTCAGACTCGCCTAAGCCGTATTTAAGTTTGTATACTCCATTTTGATTTAGAGGGTGAATTTTATCTTTTAAGTTAGAAAATTATGCTCGGAGAGTACCCATGTATTTATATGACACAAATATGTTATTATTGCATGATTTTAAGATTTTGGTGGAAATCTGACCATGGAAAGGAATGGACACAAGCGTTTTTTTTGTTTTTTTTCTCTTTTGGCAAAAAGTGAATATGAAATAGAAAAAAAGGTTTATCTAGAGTTTTTGTCAAACAGCTTCTGGATGGTAGACAAGAGAAAACCATTTTTCTTAGCTATTTGGAAAATTATGTTCATTTCTAATGTAAAGTTTTCACGTGATAACGGTACTGAAAACAATCTGTGAAAAAGGGCATTAAATGCTGCTAGTTTGTGGGAGATGTGATGGAAGAGTTTCATGGAATTACGTGATGAGTCTGTGTGTCTTTACGATAAATTTTGTATGAGATCTTGTTGGAGAGTTTCTATATTAGTCGGAAAAAAATATTCGTGATATCAAAGAAGACGATAGAAAATCTTGGGTTAAATCTAACTTTTAAATGGTGTTTATTAGTTCTAGAGAGTTTTTATTACTTTTTGACAAAGAGAGATGAAAATTATGTTTAAAAAAGTTGCTAAACCAAATGGCTAGCTGGTAGGCTGGTGATTGGATGAAAGAGACAACAGGTCTAATGGGTTTATTTACTTTATGGATCTTCACCATTCCGTATAATAAGGGTGTGCAAGGGTTCATTGTAATGTGTGGAGCTTTGATTTTAAGTGAACCAAAAGTTTCCTTGTTGGAGTCAATAAGTTTGGGAAGTTCACCTGTGTATTTGTTGCACGGGTCTTTTTTTAGTATTTTAAATTTATCATTAGAATGAATGAACTCGTTTATTTTCTGTATGTTTGTTTGTATATTTAAAACCACTAAGGTGTTGCCCGTGTCCGTGTTACGTTAAAAATTGGTTTTACGACAACAACTAATCAATTTTTTACTTCACAAGTGTTTCATTACTTCGAAGCATAGCTTAATTAAAAATAGCCGTGTTTCTAATAGAAATGCGATAAAATCATAGAAGCCGTAGGGCTGTCGTAACCAGAACCTCTCTACTGTTATGTTTGCCTACTTGTTATTTCGACTTTTTAGTGGCACGTTGCTGTCGGTTAACAGGAGTGACGTCTGACATCAATAAACCGGGGTTGAACAAGCTTGTCCTGTTTAAACTCATTTTTCCGCACTTAGATTTGAAGTTTGTTTAAACAACATCACTTTGTTTATTTTTGTTGCATGACTATTTCTAGGTTATGATTTAGGCAAAACAGAGTATAGAAGGATGTGCAAACCTGCACGCGCTTTCATCAATTGATCAAGAGGGAAAAAAAATAGGTCGTTTTGTTGATTAATAAATTAACGTTATTATTTATTTTTGAGCGTAAAGTACCATTTTCGGCTGAGACGTAGGGCTCTCATTTTATTTTCTTAAAATCTCTTCGAGTATAGTCGTAAATTTTTATACTTTGTTGTATTTTCAAACTACGCGGTAGTCGCTATCAAATTCAGGCAGTTTCCGTTTTGTATCACAATCCAATGTTGCCAGGTGGACTCTTTTGTATAATATATAAGATTGTTAAAGACACGTAAGTGAGGGTGTAATACGAACCGCTTACACAATCCCGTTGTTAGACAACGTCAGTTCTCCTATTTTTGATTTTTTTTTATTTCCACACAATATAGACTTTTATTCTGCTGGCTGTCGTTTTAACACTGGTCTTTGAGAAGATTACTGGATTTCCAAGTGTAAAGATTTTTAATTCATAGGATTGGCAGCAGTGGGCTGTTATGCTTTCCGGGTTAGTTTTTCATTAAAGTTTTGGATGGTGTTTTGGATTTTTAGAGAAGGGGTTTTCCTAGTGACGTATTTCCGGTAAGGTTTTAAAAAGGAATACGCAAAAACCATGCTTTAGTGCAATCGAGTGTTTCGTGTGCGAAAGTGGCACATTTGGCCTTGTTCCAATTTTTCTAAAATCCGTTGAGGATTTTTACCCTAAGTAATAGGGATCAAACCAGGGCCAATTTGCGGTAGCTTCTTATTGTTTAAGTAGTTTTTTGGGAACGAAGCTCCGCACCTATTGGGATAAAAAAATTGCCACTCGCACACGTGTCGCCACCGTCCATCTGGGGGCGGACGCTCGATTAACTCCAGAAGCTTCAGCAGAATTTCTATCTTGGGGCTGCTGTATGAACTCGTGGTGATGGATTCCTAGTTCCCACGAGGTGTCCACACCAGCCAACGAAGATGTCCGAGATATCCTCTGGAGGCAATTGTGCCTAAAAACCCTCGTACGAGGTAAGCTTCCTAGTCATTTTTTTTTAGTCCAATAAAGTGTTGCAATTTAGGTAGTTTATTTGATTTTCTGGAATAGTAAGGAGTGTTATTCTCTTTATTCCAGGGTTTTTGGGCGAGAGGTAGCTTCAACATATAAGTACCTACCAGTTCAACACCAATCCCAGTCATCGCAGGAGGTTACCGGTTTGAGATTTACATTTTAAACATTTTATTTCTAAAAAAAAAGTTTTTTTTGGGTCTTATTTTGGAGGGATCATATTGGCGGATGACAGTTGTAATTTTCCTTTTTTTTTGGGTTCCAATTGAGTATAAATCGTCATTACAGTTAGTATGAAGCAACAACTGCCAAGCTGCGAAATGACTTCTTCAATTAAGGCTGTAACTTAGTAATTTGTTTTCCTTTCTTGACTTTATGACATGGCTGACAGATAACCATCGGTTTTGCCTTAATTTCATTTGACTTAGTGTAGAGAGTTACAGGTTGCAACCCTGTCGTTTCGGATTGTCGGGCTAAAATGTGGGGTTAAGGCTGGCTCGTTGTTTCGGCCTCACGTTGTAGAGTGGCAGTCTGGGGGTCAGGTTGTTGTAATGAATTTACTTTTATATGGTGTCGGACATTCCCTTTTAAAAATATCTTTGTTGGCACATGACAGTGTCTAGCACTTCAGGGTGACTCGGTCTGATGCCCTAGGCTGTCCAGCTGACGTATGTTGCTGAGAGTTTGCTCGTACAGACGTAGCATAGTTCGGTTGGTTGGCCTGGGGTTGGCTGGGCAGAGTACCACTGACATGTTTGACATCGCTAAGATTTTGACTATTTATTTATTTTTTTTTTTTTTTAAAAAGCATATTTTTTTTCATATTTTTCTTTGCTTGTGATATGTATTCGGTGGTAGCAACATATCCGTTGACATATCCGTTGAGGATTTTTACCCTAAGTAATAGGGATCAAACCAGGGCCAATTTGCGGTAGCTTCTTATTGTTTAGGTAGTTTTTTGGGAACGAAGCTCCGCACCTATTGGGATAAAAAAATTGCCACTCGCACACGTGTCGCCACCGTCCATCTGGGGGCGGACGCTCGATTAACTCCAGCAGCTTCAGCAGAACTTCTATCTTGGGGCTGCTGTATGAACTCGTGGTGATGGATTCCTAGTTCCCACGAGGTGTCCACACCAGCCAACGAAGATGTCCGAGATGTCCTCTGGAGGCAATTGTGCCTAAAAATCCTCGTACGAGGTAAGCTTCCTAGTCATTTTTTTTGAGTCCAATAAAGTGTTGCAATTTAGGTAGTTTATTTGATTTTCTGGAATAGTAAGGAGTGTTATTCTCTTTATTCCAGGGTTTTTGGCGAGAGGTAGTCGTAGAGTTGTGGGACCGTATGCAGAGATTTTCTCCAACTTCTTTCCATTTTTCCTACAAGCTCCAACATATAAGTACCTACCAGTGCAACACCAATCCCAGTCATCGCAGGAGGTTACCGGTTTGAGATTTACATTTTAAACATTTTATTTCTAAAAAAAAAGTTTTTTTTGGGTCTTATTTTGGAGGGATCATATTGGCGGATGACAGTTGTAATTTTGCTTTTTTTTTGGGTTCCAATTGAGTATAAATCGTCATTACAGTTAGTATGAAGCAACAACTGCTAAGCTGCGAAATGACTTCTTCAATTAAGGCTGTAACTTAGTAATTTGTTTTCCTTTCTTGACTTTATGACATGGCTGACAGATAACCATCGGTTTTGCCTTAATTTCATTTGACTTAGTGTAGAGAGTTACAGGTTGCAACCCTGTCGCTTCGGATTGTCGGGCTAAAATGTGGGGTTAAGGCTGGATCGTTGTTTCGGCCTCACGTTGTAGAGTGGCAGTCTGGGTGGTCAGGTTGTTGTAATGAGTTTACTTTTATATGGTGTCGGACATTCCCTTTTAAAAATATCTTTGTTGGCACATGACAGTGTCTAGCACTTCAGGGTGACTCGGTCTGATGCCCTAGGCTGTCCAGCTGACGTATGTTGCTGAGAGTTTGCTCGTACAGACGTAGCATAGTTCGGTTGGTTGGCCTGGGGTTGGCTGGGCAGAGTACCACTGACATGTTTGACATCGCTAAGATTTTGACTATTTATTTATGTTTTTTTTTTAAAAAGCATATTTTTTTTCATATTTTTCTTTGCTTGTGATATCTATTTGGTGATAGCGGTGGTAGCAACATATACAAGCCAAGATTATTTATTTTGAAATTAATTTAGGAACTTTAAGGTAACGAATATCGGTATTACAATTTGTACACGGTATATGAGCTCATAAATCGGTAACTTTAATAGAACTTAATATTTGCATGATATTCATGTTAAGTTATTGAACGGTATTGCCGGTATTGGTATATTTAATATTTAAATATTTACTATTTTCCTTAAGTATAACAACCACACATTATGAGAGTTTGAGTTGTAGGAGACTAGTCCAAAATCTGTTTTTTTTTCTGTCGTCATTAAATCTGCAAATGTCAAAAACTTGTGTTCTTATTTCTCTACCACTCTCCGTTGAAGAAGGTCGTCCAGGTTTGGTACAATCCCAGCCCAAAGTTCTTAGTTAGTTACTTACTTATTCTTCATTCTGGTAATAACCAGAACACCCTGATCAAGACAAATAAATATCAAAATTTCATCAAACAATCCTGGTGAGATTGAAAACAAAAGAAAAGGAACAGACTAAGGAGTACAGAGGAGTATAGTGTAAGTATATAAGTGTTTATTTTCCTAAATCAGGGAAGGGTCTTGATAGTTGTGACAGTTCGTATTTGATGCCATTTTGCTATTTAGCTGACTTATTAGTTGGACTATTTAATACTATATTAACATCATACCTCGTGCAATGTATTTAAATACGTGGCGCTCATAAATTTATTAACCTACGACCTACCGGCTGTTAAACTTAAAAAGCTGGCGGCAGGCATTTGACGCGATTCTAAACTAAATAAAAATAGTATTAAAAATTTTGCTGATTTCGGTTTCATAATTTTTTTTTGACGGATATCTCAAAAGGCACTTAATCGATTAGAAGGCTAACATTTTTGGCGTGGGGTCTATTTGTCTCGAAGAAGGGGTGGGGGTAATTTTTGAAAAGTGACATTTAAACATTTTTTTTCTACCACTCTGCTTGGGCTGACATTTTGATTTTTGTTTTAGTTTGGGTATTTGTGCTTAGAGTGTTCATTGCCTGGTACTTAGCTTTCCAAAAATTGAAAACCACTTAAAACAAAAAACACCACCAACCACCTAATTTTTTTAAAAAAAAAAATTTTAATAGTTTTAACCTATTAAGTTGTCTAAGAATTTAACATAAGTAAATGACTTTCACATTACTTTAAGTTAACTTTGAGATAGTTGTTTAAATTTTGTAGACTTGGAGGAAAGGAGATACAGACTGATAAGGACATTTATTTGCTGTTTTGGAAAATAATTAATTGTTGTTAATTAATGTTTTTTGTGATGGGCTATGGGTGTCTGAGGTGAAAGGTCAATTGGTCTGACTGGGGTAACTTTAAGTGTTGTTTCATGCAGAGAAAATACAGGATGACCTTGAGATGACACTGGGGAAATATACAACTACACCTATTCCTGTTTAACTATATATTTTTTTTTATTCTGGCTTAAATGAGGGGTTAAGTGTTAATAACTTTACGCCAACGTTGAGAGCCTAAATTATCAGTAATCGGCCAGAGTTTAACTTACTAGTTGGTTTTTCAATTACCATCTGAGTGAAGCTGATTAGATATATGCGGGCACAAGGGTCCTGATCAAGGAGCCCTATGTGCAGGTTTTTTTTTTCTCCGTGGGCACCAACCACCAGTGCCATAATACATACATACCTACATATACCACGTTAAAAAAAAACATATTTTTTTTCCACAAACACCAATTTTGTTAAATACATCCCTTTGAACATTGACATGTTGGTTATTTTCAAAAACTGGAAAAATTGTTTTGAAGTGTCTTTTTAGGGAATCATCAACTGCAATTGAAACATGCACATGCCCAGAGACATTTCTTTTTGAGTTTTTGTGTGCAAATCTAAAGATTTTAAGGTGAAATTTCAGATCGTTGAAAATATAGTCAAATTTGGGTATGGTGCCAACTTTTTTTTTTGAGATGGTAACAGTGAACCTGTTTTAAGATAACCTTGGGTTACTTTGTTTTGTTATCGATTGTTTTGTTCCTACGGAGTTTTTATCTTGTGAAGAAAAACACATTTAATCTTCTAACAGAAGTTTAGAAAACGTTTTAGCTGTTTTGATTTTCAATGGAACTGGTTGGTTAAACCAAAACAATTTTAAATCACTTTGTTACTGAAACCCAATTTTTTTTGTGGACTTTGTTGATATTTTTTTTTAAAAAGAAGCCACCTGTCATATGATCTTTTTTTTACATAAGTCGGCATACATTTACTTTTTCAAGAGTTGTTAAGCAATGAGATCTTATTAGTGCGTTAGTTGCCTTAACATGATCTCTTTATTAGTAAAACATAGTCACACTTGCAGAAAAGTGTTGTTGGTCTCATTAGCCATTTTTTTTTGCAGGGTGTCATATGTTTTATAGTTTTGTTTATAAAAGTGTATCAGATATTATATGTCAGTAAAATATATTATGTTAAACACACAATAAACACAAATATTACGGGGGGATCATTTTCGAGTTTTATTTGCGGTTGATAGAACTTAAAAATAAAATTAAGTCGGTACCCGTTAGTTTTGTCACACAGCCTGCGGTTCATTTAGAGGCCAGATTATTTTTTTTCCTCTACCTATTCGTTGGTTTGTTCGGGGATGACTTCCTAAAATATTTTTAAGTCAGTGTTTAGTTCATTTAGTTAATAATTATAGTATGTTGTTCAGGTTAAAAGAATGTAATTTCTCAGAGTTCTAAAACCTTCAACTCTGAATTTTTTTTGTAGTCTCATCAGTGGATACGAACTTTTCAGTAGTGGCACATTATTTGGGTTTTTTCAAAATTTTAATGTATTTTTTTTAATTTAAATGGATTTTTTTTAAAGAAATTTCAAACGTCATATCTTTTTTTTTAAACTTAGTGTCAATCTTTCGATTTTGCAACGTCGGAACAACGTTGTGACGTCCTGCTTTGGGGAAGTATTGGGGACGTCAGTGTCGTAGTGCCTGGCACTTTGTATTGTGCGGCGGGGTCACAACGGGGTTTTTTTTTCTAATTTCGTTAAATTTCCATTTTATATACTTTTTAAAAAATTTCAATGGCGGGTTTTTTTTTTTCAATGTCAATTTTTTTTTTAAATTTCCAAACACGTCACATTTTTTTTAAAACTGTCAAATAACATTCTTTAAAAATTCGCAGAGGAAACAAGGTCGGGTTACTCTACTTAGAAGTACTGATGACTTGAGTGTTACAGTTATCCGCACTTTGTTACTTTGCAGTGGAGTGGGGGCGTTGTGTTCCAATTTCTTTTCCTAATTGAAAGTATTATTTCCTGTTCAAACTTTCGAACATTATCTTGTTTTTTTAGATTCTCGGTTTGTTTATTTTTTTTTATTTCATATCATACATAGATATAATTTTTTTTGAGTGACTTTAACGTCGCGTCGCTCTGATTTGGAAGTGTGACGGACTTAATTGTCATAGAGGCGTTGCTCTGACATGGCTGACAGATAACCATCGGTTTTGCCTTAATTTCATTTGACTTAGTGTAGAGAGTTACAGGTTGCAACCCTGTCGTTTCGGATTGTCGGGCTAAAATGTGGGGTTAAGGCTGGCTCGTTGTTTCGGCCTCACGTTGTAGAGTGGCAGTCTGGGGGCTCAGGTTGTTGTAATGAGTTTACTTTTATATGGTGTCGGACATTCCCTTTTAAAAATATCTTTGTTGGCACATGACAGTGTCTAGCACTTCAGGGTGACTCGGTCTGATGCCCTAGGCTGTCCAGCTGACGTATGTTGCTGAGAGTTTGCTCGTACAGACGTAGCATAGTTCGGTTGGTTGGCCTGGGGTTGGCTGGGCAGAGTACCACTGACATGTTTGACATCGCTAAGATTTTGACTATTTATTTATTTATTTTTTTTTTAAAAAGCATATTTTTTTCATATTTTTCTTTGCTTGTGATATTTATTTGGTGATAGCGGTGGTAGCAACATATCCGTTGAGGATTTTTACCCTAAGTAATAGGGATCAAACCAGGGCCAATTTGCGGTAGCTTCTTATTGTTTAAGTAGTTTTTTGGGAACGAAGCTCCGCACCTATTGGGATAAAAAAATTGCCACTCGCACACGTGTCGCTACCGTCCATCTGGGGGCGGACGCTCGATTAACTCCAGCAGCTTCAGCAGAACTTCTATCTTGGGGCTGCTGTATGAACTCGTGGTGATGGATTCCTAGTTCTCACGAGGTGTCCACACCAGCCAACGAAGATGTCCGAGTTGTCCTCTGGAGGCAATTATGTCTAAAAACCCTCGTACGAGGTAAGCTTCCTAGTCATTTTTTTGAGTCCAATAAAGTGTTGCAATTTAGGTAGTTTATTTTATTTTCTGGAATAGTAAGGAGTGTTATTCTCTTTATTCCAGGGGTTTTGGGCGAGAGGTAGTCGTAGAGTTGTGGGACCGTATGCAGAGATTTTCTCCAACTTCTTTCCATTTTTCCTACAAGCTCCAACATATAAGTACCTACCAGTGCAACACCAATCCCAGTCATCGCAGGAGGTTACCGGTTTGAGATTTACATTTTAAACATTTTATTTCTAAAAAAAAAGTTTTTTTTGGGTCTTATTTTGGAGGGATCATATTGGCGGATGACAGTTGTAATTTTGCTTTTTTTTTGGGTTCCAATTGAGTATAAATCGTCATTACAGTTAGTATGAAGCAACAACTGCCAAGCTGCGAAATGACTTCTTCAATTAAGGCTGTAACTTAGTAATTTGTTTTCCTTTCTTGACTTTATGACATGGCTGACAGATAACCATCGGTTTTGCCTTAATTTCATTTGACTTAGTGTAGAGAGATACAGGTTGCAACCCTGTCGCTTCGGATTGTCGGGCTAAAATGTGGGGTTAAGGCTGACTCGTTGTTTCGGCCTCACGTTGTAGAGTGGCAGTCTGGGTGGTCAGGTTTTTGTAATGAGTTTACTTTTATATGGTGTCGGACATTCCCTTTTAAAAATATCTTTGTTGGCACATGACAGTGTCTAGCACTTCAGGGTGACTCGGTCTGATGCCCTAGGCTGTCCAGCTGACGTATGTTGCTGAGAATTTGCTCGTACAGACGTAGCATAGTTCGGTTGGATTGGCCTGGGGTTGGCTGGGCAGAGTACCACTGACATGTTTGACATCGCTAAGATTTTGACTATTTATTTATTTTTTTTTTAAAGCATATTTTTTTTCATATTTTTCTTTGCTTGTGATATCTATTTGGTGATAGCGGTGGTAGCAACATATACAAGCCAAGATTATTTATTTTGAAATTAATTTAGGAACTTTAAGGTAACGAATATTGGTATTACAATTTGTACACGGTATATGAGCTCATAAATCGGTAACTTTAATAGAACTTAATATTTGCATGATATTCATGTTAAGTTATTGAACGGTATTGCCGGTATTGGTATATTTAATATTTAAATATTTACTATTTTCCTTAAGTATAACAACCACACATTATGAGAGTTTGAGTTGTAGGAGACTAGTCCAAAATCTGTTTTTTTTTTCTGTTCGTCATTAAATCTGCAAATGTCAAAAACTTGTGTTCTTATTTCTCTACCACTCTCCGTTGAAGAAGGTCGTCCAGGTTTGGTACAATCCCAGCCCAAAGTTCTTAGTTAGTTACTTACTTATTCTTCATTCTGGTAATAACCAGAACACCCTGATCAAGACAAATAAATATCAAAATTTCATCAAACAATCCTGGTGAGATTGAAAACAAAAGAAAAGGAACAGACTAAGGAGTACAGAGGAGTATAGTGTAAGTATATAAGTGTTTATTTTCCTAAATCAGGGAAGGGTCTTGATAGTTGTGACAGTTCGTATTTGATGCCATTTTGCTATTTAGCTGACTTATTAGTTGGACTATTTAATACTATATTAACATCATACCTCGTGCCATGTATTTAAATACGTGGCGCTCATAAATTTATTAACCTACGACCTACCGGCTGTTAAACTTAAAAAGCTGGCGGCAGGCATTTGACGCGATTCTAAACTAAATAAAAATAGTATTAAAAATTTTGCTGATTTCGGTTTCATAATTTTTTTTTGACGGATATCTCAAAAGGCACTTAATCGATTAAAAGGCTAACATTTTTGGCGTGGGGTCTATTTGTCTCGAAGAAGGGGTGGGGGTAATTTTTGAAAAGTGACATTTAAACATTTTTTTTCTACCACTCTGCTTGGGCTGACATTTTGATTTTTGTTTTAGTTTGGGTATTTGTGCTTAGAGTGTTCATTGCCTGGGGGGCAATTCCAGTGGGCTATCGTTATGAGATAACGATCGCTATCGCCATTATTTTCACTGTTACGGCAACATCGCTTATTATTAATTAAAAAGAAGGCTTAAATGACACGCAACCAGCAATACTTTCCCAAAACAACTGTCAAATGCCGACAGTCAGTCAAGTTTGTTTAGATTTTTGTTGCGGCGAAATTTCGGGAAAATAATAATTTTCATGAGCTTTTTGCACGAAATATGGACTAAAAATCTGATCACAATGTGATGGTGGTCAACCGTTATTGAATTTTGTTTGGAAAAGCCACGTTCTCTGTGAAGAAAAATCCACATGGGCCTTGTGTGGAAGTGCCTCCAGATTTTTTGTTTGGGTAAGTACTTATATTTACTTTATCTTACATTATATTCTGTTCTTTTTGGTGCTTAAAGAACACTACTTACATAATGTAAACAAAAAGATATAGTAGGTCCGTTTTAAGTTCAGTTTATACATTTTGAAAAGACGTGAGCCAGTGGCCAGAAAACCGAAAAATAATTTTACAAAATATTCATACATTATAAGAAAAAAAAGTTGGAAATTCAAGAATGCAGGATTTGTTTGATCCAAGGTTATTACACTGACTTTTTATTAAAAAAAATCTGACATTAACTAATATCTACCTATATATCGAGAAAAAATCAAATATTATTTATTTGGACAGTTTATGTTTGTATTTTTTGAGGTTATAGCCAAATTACTAAATATTATGCCTTGTATAAATAATAGTACTTACAACAGACCGCATTGAGTATCTAGTTGAAGAGAGGCGGCTGATTCTGAACTGCTATGCATGATCAAGTAAAAATTTAGCATCCCTTCTCATACTGTCCCCCCTTCTTCAATTATTTTATTTGCACAGGATAGTAGATCTTTTGAACTCCCTCCCTCTGACAGTCAAATTGATTTTGCTAAAACAAATTTTGATGTACACATTTTCTTTTTTTTAAGTTTTTAAAAGTTTTAATGTTTTAACGTAATATAATTTACTGTTCTTTTTTTAGGTCAACTGTTGAAAATCTCCAAGAGCAGGACCCATGCTGTAGTGCTAATAAGAGAGAAAATAAATTATGAAGTTTGGGAATAAACACTTACCGTAGCTGCTCAATGTATATTGATAAATTATCCATAGAAATCAGTTTTGGTAAGTTTTCAATTCCAACACCTGATTTTAAATTTGTAGGTACACCTATTGTCAAGTAATGCAAACTATCCTAAGATTTTGTCCCATACAGTCAAGTATTGTCAGGTATTATCGAGTTTTCGTACACCTATTGGAGGTGTTGGCCTCTCAGTTTTAGATTCTGAGTTTTAAAATTGTTTACTTAAATCTAGTAAACAAAAAAATTTGTGTAAATATAATATTTTTGTGTAAAAGTAGAGTATTGTGGTTTTTGACGAAACATCATTTTAAGTTTCACAATTATGTCAGTAATAAATAGTCATTTTTAAATATTTAACCTTTGCGTTTCTACATAATTTTAAGACCAAGTTTCTCACCTTTGTCAAAATCAAAATGCACAAAACTTTTAACTTTTCAAACTGTCTACTGTTGATCAAATTCCTGTCTTAAAAACTCTTTTAGTTTTTATCTACTGTTTTACAAAGTTTACTAGTTCTTATCAGTAAATTATTTAACCCATCATCACACAAAATTAGTAAAGTTTAAAAAATTTAATAATAATAAATTGTAATTTTACTCAGAAATCATTTTATTGGGATAATTTCAGATAATTTCGTTTTTTAACCGGTATCAGAGGGTTTTTACCTCGACTCCCCCTTCCTTTGGGACGCCACTGGGTAACCATATACACCTATATAACAAATCTTATGCATTTTTGTTAGATAACGTTTAAAAAATTGGATTATTTAATTCACGTTACATATTTTATGCAGATTTTATGGATGTCACTAATAAAAAGAACAAGTAAAATTGATAATACAGTACCTAAAATATGTTATAAAAATCTAAACTTTTTACATGAAAAAGTTAGCTCATTTTTTTCCTCGTATTGAAAGGTCATTCATTCATTTTGATTCAGGCCTAGATGAGAAGATTAACTTTAAATTTGGCACAAAAAAAAGGCAGCACCCCAGCCCACCTATGCAACTAAACATTTTAGCAGGACAAAACACATATGGTAAGCTACCTTCACATTAAAAAGAAAACATTTTAAAATCCAAAAATTCATCAGTAAAATTAAAAATATTGGCTACTTTCGTTTCAACCACACATAAATTTCCACTTCTTTATTGCTGTAATTTAAGTTTTTGTTTTCTACTATTCTTATTAGCCACCAAAACCTAAATATTTCAAATTTCATTAGTAAAATTCAAGGAGGAATAAAGTTTTAAGGTAACTTTTTATGTCCACAGGATATTTAAAAAAAAACATTAAATAACAATTAAAGATCTTGGTGTAACTAGGGGATAAGCCACACTTATTTCGTTAATTTACAAGAAAAACTCAAGTCTTTTTCCACTTGGATCCCAACTTGTTAGATTTTCTGAACTTGTTCCCTTTGTTTTCCCAAGGTTTTTAATTATTATTCACTATCTTGATAGTTTTTTTGATCGACAGTTTACATTACATTACATTTACGACCTTAGCCAGAAAGTTGTTTTATCCTCTCCCTTAGTTCCTAAATCAAAGTGCGTTGGACCAAATTCACACAAGCATTGACCATCACTTAAGTTTCTACTTTACCTTAAATATTAAGATGTGGGGTAAACAAAAGATAGTCAATAATAAAATTTTCAAAGTAGAATGTAATGTAAAACTTGGTCCGTACTTTTCTAAAATAATCTAAATTGGCAGACAGCAATAAAACTGGTGGCCAAAAAATTGGTGAGATATAGTCAATGTAAGTCTAATAAGTCGGATTATACTCTTCTTCAAAGGGTGAGGTGATTAAAAGTTACTATTGGTGTAATTGATTGATTTTATAAACCAAACCTGAAAGCTTTCAATCTTAAGTAGCCAATATCATCATACTGTACTTAACTTACCCCACCAAACCAATCTAAAGGCTCTTGAAGAAAAACTCTGCCTTATTTTAAAAAGTTTGCAATAACTTAAAATAATATATAGTGGCCTACACTTTTTCGATGACTCCTCCAAAAAATCTGCGAATTTTTTTGAAATACATCTTATTTTTGTTTCAGGTTAGCAGTGCCCAAGCTGATGAAAAAAAAGATGCAATCCACCAATTATTGAAATATTAGAAAACAATTTGTAATTCTAAGTAACATTTAAACCAATAAGTAAAATAAATCAGTTTTTTTATCCCAAATTTTATTATTTTTTAATAGCAATGTTAAGAGTGACAAAATCAACTCAAATCAATTTTTTCTTTGTAATATAATAAATTGGTAATATTAAATTAAAAACTAGTATAAAGTATTAATCTAGCCAAAAAAATGCAGCATACATTTAAGGCCCTTTATTTAAAGTAGGTACTAAGTAGGTAAAAATTAAAATAATTTGCTTAATTAGCCAACTGCTATATAAATATCAAGCTATGCTATGTGTGTATGGGAATAAATATCATTTAGGTAATTTAAAAATGGATGTAAAATAATGAAGAAATATCATTTAGGTAAATATTAAATCACATCAGTCCAATTTTTTAAAACATCTTCATCGATTCTTTTTTATAGCAATCAGAGCTTGAAATAACTTAATACTGTACTTAACTTACCCCACCAAACCAATCTAAAGGCTCTTGAAAAAAAAACTCTGCCTTATTTTAAAAAGTTTGCAATAACTTAAAATAATATATAGTGGCCTACACTTTTTCGATGACTCCCCCAAAAAATCTGCGAATTTTTTTGAAAAAGTTCTAAAATCGTAGTTACAATAGGTCCAATGTTCTATAACTATCACTTAAGTGACATTTAAATTTTTTGATTTAAACAAATGTGGCCTAACAGAATTAAATAATAAAATTTTATTTCTGTACTATATTTTACACAACTTTTTAATTCATTAAAAGTTATCTTATTATTTTTTAATGGGAGAACAAATAACATTTAGCATACATGTATATTGCATCAGTTTCTTCTGAAAGTTAGTTTCACTATGTCTATTGAACATCGAATCTTTGTCTAGTTTCATTTAGTGCCTTGGAAGGTTGGTCTGTGTCTTACTTGAATCTATCCATAGTTAATTTGTGGCCCAAGTTGTGGTCTTGTGTGGTACTATCCTACTAGAATGATTCTTACATGTAGCTCCATTCACATACCCTAGCATGTTATACCTAAAAAGAAGTATACACTTTAAGTTTTATCAAAATAGTACTTATCCAAAATCTGATCACAGCTTTAAGTAATTTTTTCTTTGGTGAACTGCAAGAATCTAAGTCAGTAGTTTTCATTTTAAATAAACTCATCTCAATGTATCACATTCTTGCCAAGCCTGACTTTAATTTAAGTGGGTGATAAACTCAACTAGTTGGGCCATGCTTATCTATATTCTATGATAAGGGCTTGCGATTCCCTTTACAGAAGAGTATAAAATATAAACCCAGCTTAAAATAGCAGTGATGTACAAGTTTGGGATAAGTAAAACAAATATTTCCCCATAACAAAAGCTAGTTTTACTTACTGTGCCGTTCTTTGTGGGCTCCAAATATGGTGTGAACTTATTTTCGTCTTCCATTCGGGTGGTTGGAGAACACAAGATCACAGGAGAAACTAGGCAGCAGGAATTATAAAAAGTATTTTGTTTCCCGATGTCTGCAACCATCGCAGAAGAAATCATGTTAATTTTTCTCAATCAAATCAAAACTTATATTTTTGTGAGAGTTTAGTTGTCAAAGTTGAATTGACACGGCCGCGGCCATTGTGAAACAACAAAACAAACTGCGGTGTTGCCGCGATAACGAATTCGCTACGTAACGATATCGGTATGAGCCACTGGAATAGCCCCCCTGGTACTTAGCTTTCCAAAAATTGAAAACCACTTAAAACAAAAAACACCACCAACCACCTAATTTTTTTTAAAAAAAAATTTTAATAGTTTTAACCTATTAAGTTGTCTAAGAATTTAACATAAGTAAATGACTTTCACATTACTTTAAGTTAACTTTGAGATAGTTGTTTAAATTTTGTAGACTTGGAGGAAAGGGGATACAGACTGATAAGGACATTTATTTGCTGTTTTGGAAAATAATTAATTGTTGTTAATTAATGTTTTTTGTGATGGGCTATGGGTGTCTGAGGTGAAAGGTCAATTGGTCTGACTGGGGTAACTTTAAGGGTTGTTTCATGCAGAAAAAATACAGGATGACCTTGAGATGACAATGGGGAAACATACAACTACACCTATTCCTGTTTAACTATATATTTTTTTTATTCTGGCTTAAATGAGGGGTTAAGTGTTAATAACTTTACGCCAACGTTAAGAGCCTAAATTATCAGTAATCGGCCAGAGTTTAACTTACTAGTTGGTTTTTCAATTACCATCTGAGTGAAGCTGATTAGATATATGCGGGCACAAGGGTCCTGATCAAGGAGCCCTATGTGCAGGTTTTTTTTTCTCCGTGGGCACCAACCACCAGTGCCATAATACATACATACCTACATATACCACGTTAAAAAAAAAACATATTTTTTTCCACAAACACCAATTTTGTTAAATACATCCCTTTGAACATTGACATGTTGGTTATTTTCAAAAACTGGAAAAATTGTTTTGAAGTGTCTTTTTAGGGAATCATCAACTGCAATTGAAACATGCACATGCCCAGAGACATTTCTTTTTGAGTTTTTGTGTGCAAATCTAAAGATTTTAAGGTGAAATTTCAGATCGTTGAAAATATAGTCAAATTTGGGTATGGTGCCAACTTTTTTTTTTGAGATGGTAACAGTGAACCTGTTTTAAGATAACCTTGGGTTACTTTGTTTTGTTATCGATTGTTTTGTTCCTACGGAGTTTTTATCTTGTGAAGAAAAACACATTTAATCTTCTAACAGAAGTTTAGAAAACGTTTTAGCTGTTTTGATTTTCAATGGAACTGGTTCGTTAAACCAAAACAATTTTAAATCACTTTGTTACTGAAACCCAATTTTTTTTGTGGACTTTGTTGATATTTTTTTTTTAAAAAGAAGCCACCTGTCATATGATCTTTTTTTTACATAAGTCGGCATACATTCACTTTTTCAAAAGTTGTTAAGCAATGAGATCTTATTAGTCCGTTGGTTGCCTTAACATGATCTCTTTATTAGTAAAACATAGTCACATTTGCAGAAAAGTGTTGTTGGTCTCATTAGCCATTTTTTTTTGCAGGGTGTCATATGTTTTATAGTTTTGTTTATAAAAGTGTATCAGATATTATATGTCAGTAAAATATATTATGTTAAACACACAATAAACACAAATATTACGGGGGGATCATTTTCGAGTTTTATTTGCGGTTGATAGAACTTAAAAATAAAATTAAGTCGGTACCCCTTAGTTTTGTCACACAGCCTGCAGTTCATTTAGAGGCCAGATTATTTTTTTTTCCTCTACCTATTCGTTGGTTTGTTCGGGGATGATTCCTAAAATATTTTTAAGTCAGTGTTTAGTTCATTTAGTTAATAATTATAGTATGTTGTTCAGGTTAAAAGAATGTAATTTCTCAGAGTTCTAAAACCTTAAACTCTGAATTTTTTTTTTTAGTCTCATCAGTGGATACGAACTTTTCAGTAGTGGCACATTATTTGGGTTTTTTCAAAATTTTAATGTATTTTTTTTAATTTAAATGGATTTTTTTTAAAGAAATTTCAAACGTCATATCTTTTTTTTTAAACTTAGTGTCAATATTTCGATTTTGCAACGTCGGAACAACGTTGTGACGTCCTGCTTTGGGGAAGTATTGGGGATGTCAGTGTCGTAGTGCCTGGCACTTTGTATTGTGCGGCGGGGTCACAACGGGGTTTTTTTTTCTAATTTCGTTAAATTTCCATTTTATATAATTTTTAAAAAATTTCAATGGCGGGTTTTTTTTTTCAATGTCAATTTTTTTTTTAAATTTCCAAACACGTCACATTTTTTTTAAAACTGTCAAATAACATTCTTTAAAAATTCGCAGAGGAAACAAGGTCGGGTTACTCTACTTAGAAGTACTGATGACTTGAGTGTTACAGTTATCCGCACTTTGTTACTTTGCAGTGGAGTGGGGGCGTTGTGTTCCAATTTCTTTTCCTAATTGAAAGTATTATTTCCTGTTCAAACTTTCGAACATTATCTTGTTTTTTTAGATTCTCGGTTTGTTTATTTTTTTTTATTTCATATCATACATAGATATAATTTTTTTTGAGTGACTTTAACGTCGCGTCGCTCTGATTTGGAAGTGTGACGGACTTAATTGTCATAGAGGCTTTGCTCTTCGTATTTCATCTTAGAGTGGCAGCGGTTTTGGAATATTTTCGAAAGATATTTTTTTTAAATTTTCATTTGTTTTTTTTTCGGAATGATATTTTGAATTTTGTTTCACAGGTGTTTTGGTTGGTCATTTTTCGAGCTGACCTGCTTTTGGTTGTAATTAGTTGTATTTTTTTTGTACAAATAACATTTTTGATTCATCTGAGTAGTTTAATAAAAAATAATAAAAATTCTATCCTTAAAATTTTCGCAGGAGTAGATGAATGGCAGGCATGGCTCCGAATGCGTTATGGTTATCTCTGCAATTCCTTTTAGGGTGAACAAGGATTGGGTATTATGAGTGCAGATATTTATTACTATTTTTTTTTAAATATTAACAGTTAACAAAATTTTTTAAATATTAACAATTAACAAAACCCTTGTGGCCGTTTACGCTTTTTGTAAGTAAAAAGTATAATTTTTAAAGTAAGAGTGATGGTAGAGTTTGCAAGGACAGATTTGAAATTGTTTAGATTTATATTTTTTATTTTTTTTTGTCCGATGTCAATTCCTAAAAGTTTTTTTTGGTTATGGCTTTTCCAGGATTTTAGATTTCACGGATTTATTTTCCTCCTACCACTTGGAGTTTGTATGACTTTCGGTTTTTTTTTTATATTGGCGTTGGAACTTTGCTTGGTTTTTCCCTTGGGTCTTGCCAAAATTTTCAGACAGGGGAAAAGTTTTTGTTTGTTAGTTCCAGTTGCTGTTTCTACTTTTACAGTTTTTCCATTGGACACTTAGCTAACTTGTGGTAAATTGGTGTGTATGTTACATTCCAAAGTACAAAAGGGTGGTTGTGGATTAATTTGGGTCTTGGGACTTGAATAAGACGGACACCTAATTTTTTTTTGAGCGTTATCAACTGGAGGGGGGTCCATACTCTTGTGTTTGGCTAGTTTTTTCTTTGGGGTCGACACCAAGAAAAATTTCTGGTAGGGTAGACGGTTTGAGATTTTCTGAGTTGATACCTGGCGAGCTGTACTTCGTTTAATACGTGTGCCGCGCGGGTGTCCTTCTAGCTATGACTTTTCAGAAAATAGAGTTCAAGTGAGAATTTTTTTTTCAACCCTTATCAGGGGGATTAAGCAAGGCTAGTTATAGCAGAGGTTGAACTTGGGAATATGTTCGAGTTGGTCTTAAGGACCCATGACGTTTTTTTTTGCGTTGATACTCTGCGCTCCAATTGGGATTATATGCCACCCTGTAGCGTAACGCTAAACAGGCATTTAAAAAAAAACTTTTTTTTTTAAAACATTCAAAGAACGAATGGACGAAGTACATGGTGATTGGTTAAGAAGTGTCCTTGTCTATTAAGAATTTAGTATAATGTAGGGTCTTTTGTTTTTTTTTGGTCCCCAACCTGGATGCTTTTTTTCGGCTGAGTGGGCAGAGAGAGACACTTAAACTTTTTTTTTCATTCAATGTAATTACGGTTCTGCATAACTGCAGAGGGTTTTTTCGTGATATTTTCGGTTCGGTTCGTGGACACTTTCGCTTTATGATTATAGAATCATCATAATCTGATTGATTTAAAGTACCAATTGGTACTAAAGATTGAGTTTTAGTGAACGGTGGAGGTAGTGAAGTGAGAGTAAAATACTCTAGGTGTGACGGTGTTACTTCATAGAAGTGACTGTGATTTAATTACATATAAACTTTGTTTTTGGGGTATTGGTGAAAGATTTATACATATTTTTTTTGGGTATTGGAGAGCCTACACAGGGCTATATCTGTGTAAGTAGCCTTTAAGGGTGAAATTTTACTAGTTTTTAAGTTTTTTTGCAATAAGGCATGAAAAATCGATATTAAGCGCCTGGAAAAGGACGAGGAGTTGCAAGCGAGACTAACGTTGGCTAGGCAATATGAGCTCATTGGGGAAAGTGTTTCTTATCCGACTTACCCTTTTTCATTTTCTGAAGACGTCGAGGCGGTGACCAATAAGTTAGAAAGCCTTGTCCTTCTAGTAGAATCATTTTCAGGCTCCAAAAGATGCATTGCCTATACCACCCTTCAAAGTAGATTGAACCACGTCTTAAGTAGGATTGACAACATGGAGGCAAAGGGTGTTGAGAGGAAAAAACTTAAGGCCGTCTTATTGGGACAGACGCTTGAGCTTTTGGGTCAGCTGGATAGCCAGGTTCTCGAAGGAGTACTGTTCAACACGCAGTACCACCTAACCTCACAGTTCTGGCGGGGGCTGTTGGACCTGCAGCTGGTAATTCCACATCTCATTAACAGGGATATCACACACCTCCTCATGCATCGTCACCCATTCCGATGGCTATGAGTTTTGCAACCCCATCAGCAACATCTACCTATAATGTGACGCCTGTATTACCACATAAGTGGAACATTACTAAATACATCGGCGATAAACGAGTGTCAGTGACCGCTTTCTGTGAGCGTATAGAGGAATTACGCAAGGCTCGAAATGTTAGCAAAGACGTTTAGCATTTTATTTTGAATGTCGAAACCAAACCCATACTTGGAACGAATTGGTGCAGGAGTTCAGAGAGGAGTATTTATCACCGTTTCATGCTGAAGACCTATTAGAAGAACTGAAGCGTAGGACCCAAGGGCCTGAGGAGAGTATTGGTATTTACCTCTCGGTTATGAGTACCTATTTCAAAAGGCTGCAGTGCCCTATGTCAGAGGAGGTCAAACTTAATATTCTTCTCCGACTATGTTGGGATAAAACTACAGTTCTAGAAAAAAGTGAAATTTACGAAATTAGTTGCATGGATTGTGACAAAAAATATGTTGGTCAAACGAGACGCTCTATTCAAACACGTTTTAAAGAACATTTAGCGCACTTAAAATACGGAAAAACAGAAAAGTCAAGTGTGGCCGAGTATGCTTTAGAAAACAATCATAGATTCACATTAGATAACCTAAAACTTCTAAAAAGTGTACCAAACAAAAGACTTTTGAATGCATATGAAAGTATGGAAATCATTAAATCCAGAAATAGTTTAAATAAAGATAGAGGGGAGGGGAGAGAGGATTGAAAATCGTGATCAATCAAAAATTATTAGTCTTATCTCCGCCCACTAAAGGATTGTATATAAGATAGAGCGTAGATTAATTTAGTTCATTGTTTATCGTCTCCTGATGATGCTAACGTTGTTAGCGAAACGAGCGTCGAGTGCAAAAAAGTGTAGTTTTGGTTTGTGGAAAACAATCATAATTTTGTTTTAGTGCAACCAAAGGTTCCAAATTCCCAACATAGTCGGAGAAGAATATTAAGTTTGACCTCCTCTGACATAGGGCACTGCAGCCTTTTGAAATAGGTACTCATAACCGAGAGGTAAATACCAATACTCTCCTCAGGCCCTTGGGTCCTACGCTTCAGTTCTTCTAATAGGTCTTCAGCATGAAACGGTGATAAATACTCCTCTCTGAACTCCTACACCAATTCGTCCCAAGTATGGGTTTGGTTTCGACATTCAAAATAAAATGCTAAACGTCTTTGCTAACATTTCGAGCCTTGCGTAATTCCTCTATACGCTCAAAGAAAGCGGTCACTGACACTCGTTTATCGCCGATGTATTTAGTAATGTTCCACTTATGTGGTAATACAGGCGTCACATTATAGGTAGATGTTGCTGATGGGGTTGCAAAACTCATAGCCGTCGGAATGGGTGACGATGCATGAGGAGGTGTGTGATATCCCTGTTAATGAGATGTGGAATTACCAGCTACAGGTCCAACAGCCCCCGCCAGAACTGTGAGGTTAGGTGGTACTGCGTGTTGAACAGTACTCCTTCGAGAAGTAACCTGGATATCCAGCTGACCCAAAAGCTCAAGCGTCTGTCCCAATAAGACGGCCTTAAGTTTTTTCCTCTCAACACCCTTTGCCACAATGTTGTCAATCCTATTTAAGACGTGGTTCAATCTACTTTGAATGGTGGTATAGGCAATGCATCTTTTGGAGCCTGAAAATGATTCTACTAGAAGGACAAGGCTTTCTAACTTATTGGTCACCGCCTCGACGTCTTCAGAAAATGAAAAAGGGTAAGTCGGATAAGAAACACTTTCCCCAATGAGCTCATATTGCCTAGCCAACGTTAGTCTCGCTTGCAACTCCTCGTCCTTTTCCAGGCGCTTAATATCGATTTTTCATGCCATATTGCAAAAAAACTTAAAAACTAGTAAAATATCACCCTTAAAGGCTATTTACACAGATATAGCCCGCTGTAGGCTCTCCAATACCCAAAAAAAATATGTATAAATCTTTCGCCAATACCCCAAAAACAAAGTTTATATGTAATTAAATCACAGTCACTTCTACGAAGTAACACCGTCACACCTAGAGTATTTTACTCTCACTTCACTACCTCCACCGTTCACTAAAACTCAATCTTTAGTACCAATTGGTACTTTAAATCAATCAGATTATGATGATTCTATAATCATAAAGCGAAAGTGTCCACGAACCGAACCGAAAATATCACGAAAAAACCCTCTGCAGTTATGCAGAACTGTAATTACATTGAATGAAAAAAAAAAGTTTAAGTGTCTCTCTCTGCCCACTCAGCCGAAAAAAAGCATCCAGGTTGGGGACCAAAAAAAACAAAAGACCCTACATTATACCACTGAATTCTTAATAGACAAGGACACTTCTGTACTTCGTCCATTCGTTCTTTGAATGTTTTTTAAAAAAAAGTTTTTTTTAAAATGCCTGTTTAGCGTTACGCTATAGGGTGGCATATAATCCCAATTGGAGCGCAGAGTATCAACGCAAAAAAAACGTCATGGGTCCTTAAGACCAACTCGAACGTATTCCCAATTTCAACCTCTGCTATAACTAGCCTTGTTTAATCCCCCTGATAAGGGTTGAAAAAAAAAATTGCCACTTGAACTCTATTTTCTGAAAAGTCATAGCTAGAACGTCACCCGCGCGGCACGCGTATTAAACGAAGTACAGCTCGCCAGGTATCAACTCAGAAAATCTCAAACCCTCTACCCTACCAGAAATTTTTCTTGGTGTCGACCCCAAAGAAAAAACTAGCCAAACACAAGAGTATGGACCCCCCTCCAGTTGATAACCCTCAAAAAAAAATTAAGTGTCCGTCTTATTCAAGTCCCAAGACCCAAATTAATCCACAACCACCCTTTTGTACTTTGGAATGTAACATACACACCAATTTACCACAAGTTAGCTAAGTGTCCAAGGGAAAAACTGTAAAAGTAGAAACAGCAACTGGAACTAACAAACAAAAAATTTTCCCCTGTCTGAAAATTTTGGCAAGACCCAAGGGAAAAACCAAGCAAATTTCCAACGCCAAGTATTAAAAAAAAAACGAAAGTCATACAAACTCTAAGTGGTAGGAGGAAAATAAATCCGTGAAATCTAAAATCCTGGAAAAGCCATAACCAAAAAAAACTTTTAGGAATTGACATCGAACAAAAAAAATTTAAAAAAATAAATCTAAACACTTTCAAATCTGTGCTTGCAAACTCTACCATCACTCTTACTTTAAAAATTATACTTTTTACTTACAAAAAGCGTAAACGACGACAAGGGTTTTGTTAATTGTTAATATTTAAAAAATTTTGCTAACTGTTAATATTTTTAAAAAAAATTATTTTTAATTTGATATTCCTATATCTGTACTCATAATACCCAATCCTTGTTAACCCTAAAAGAAATTGCAGAGATAACCATAACGCATTCGGAGGCATGCCTGCCGTTCATCTACTCCTGCGAAAATTTTAAGGATAGAATTTTTTTTATTTTTTTTAAACTGCTCAGATGAATCAGAAATGTTATTTGTCCAAAAAAAATACAACTAATTACAACCAAAAGCAGGTCAGCTCGAAAAATGACCACCCAAAACACCTGAGAAACAAAATTCAAAATATCATTCCGAAAAAAAAACTCTGTTAAACAAACAAATGAAAATTTAAAAAAAATATCTTTCGAAAATATTCCAAAACCGCTGCCACTCTAAGGCGAAGTACGAAGAGTAAAGCGTCTATGACAATTAAGTCCGTCACACTTCCAAATCAGAGCGACGCGACGTTATAGTCACTCAAAAAAAATTATATCTATGTATGATATGAAATAAAAAAAAATAAACAAACCGAGAATCTAAAAAAACAAGATAATGTTCGAAAGTTTGAACAGGAAATGATACTTTCAATTAGGAAAAGAAATTGGAACACAACGCCCCCACTCCACTGCAAAGTAACAAAGTGCGGATAACTGTAACACTTAAGTCATCAGTACTTCTAAGTAGAGTAACCCGACCTTGTTTCCTCTGCGAATTTTTAAAGAATATTTGACAGTTTAAAAAAAAATGTGACGTGTTTGGAAATTTAAAAAAAAAATTGACATTGAAAAAAAACCCGCCATTGAAATTTTTTAAAAAGTATATAAAATGGAAATTTAACGAAACTAGAAAAAAAAACCCCGTTGTGACCCCGCCGCACAATACAAAGTGCCAGGCACTACGACACTGACGTCCCCAATACTTCCCCAAAGCAGGACGTCACAACGTTGTTCCGACGTTGCAAAATCGAAAGATTGACACTAAGTTTAAAAAAAAAAGATATTACGTATGAAATTTCTTAAAAAAAAAGCATTTAAATTAAAAAAAATACATTAAAATTTTAAAGAAACCCAAATAATGTGCCACTACTGAAAAGTTCGTATCCACTGATGAGACTACAAAAAAGATTCAGAGTTGAAGGTTTTAGAACTCTGAGAAATTACATTCTTTTAACCTGAACAACATACTATAATTATTAACTAAATGAACTAAACACTGACTTAAAAATATTTTAGGAAGTCATCCCCGAACAAACCAACGAATAGGTAGAGGAAAAAAAAATAATCTGGCCTCTAAATGAACCGCAGGTTGTGTGACAAAACTAAGGGGTACCGACTTAATTTTATTTTTAAGTTCTATCAACCGCAAATAAAACTCGAAAATGATCCCCCCGTAATATTTGTGTTTATTGTGTGTTTAACATAATATATTTTACTGACATATAATATCTGATACACTTTTATAAACAAAACTATAAAACATATGACACCCTGCAAAAAAAAATGGCTAATGAGACCAACAACACTTTTCTGCAAGTGTGACTATGTTTTACTAATAAAGAGATCATGTTAAGACAACTAATGGAATAATGGGATCTGTTAGAAGATTAAATGTGTTTTTCTTCAGAAGATAAAAACTCCATAGGAACAAAACAATCGATAACAAAACAAAGTAACCCAAGGTTATCTTAAAACAGGTTCACTGTTACCATCTCAAAAAAAAAAGTTGGCACCATACCCAAATTTGACTATATTTTCAACGATCTGAAATTTCACCTTAAAATCTTTAGATTTGCACACAAAAACTCAAAAAGAAATGTCTCTGGGCATGTGCATGTTTCAATTGCAGTTGATGATTCCCTAAAAAGACACTTCAAAACAATTTTTCCAGTTTTTGAAAATAACCAACATGTCAATGTTCAAAGGGATGTATTTAACAAAATTGGTGTTTGTGGGAAAAAGTAGGTTTTTTTTTTAACGTGGTATATGTAGGTATGTATGTATTATGGCACTGGTGGTTGGTGCCCACGGAGAAAAAAAAACCTGCACATAGGGCTCCTTGATCAGGACTCTTGTGCCCGCATATATCTAATCAGCTTCACTCAGATGGTAATTGAAAAACCAACTAGTAAGTTAAACTCTTGCCGATTACTGATAATTTAGGCTCTCAACGTTGGCGTAAAGTTATTAACACTTAACTTCTCATTTAAGCCAGAATAAAAAAAAAATAGTTAAAAAGGAATAGGTGTAGTTGTATGTTTCCCCAGTGTCATCTCAAGGTCATCCTGTATTTTCTCTGCATGAAACAACCCTTAAAGTTATCCCAGTCAGATCAATTGACCTTTCACCTCGGACACCCATAGCCCATCACAAAAAACATTAATTAACAACAATTAATTATTTTCCAGAACAGCAAATAAATGTCCTTATCAGTCTGTATCCCCTTTCCTCCAAGTCTACAAAATTTAAACAACTATCTCAAAGTTAACTTAAAGTAATGTGAAAGTCATTTACTTATGTTAAATTCTTAGAAAACTTAATGGGTTAAAACTATTAAAAATTTTTTTTAAAAAAAAAATTAGGTGGTTGGTGGTGTTTTTTGTTTTAAGTGCTTTTCAATTTAACTAAAAAAAATAAACTAAAACAAAAATCAAAATGTCAGCCCAAGCAGAGTGGTAGAAAAAAATGTTTAAATGTCACTTTTCAAAAATTACCCCCACCCCTTCTTCAAGACAAATAGGCCCCACGTTGGCGCCAAAAATATTAGCCTTCTAATCGATTAAGTGTTTTTTGAGATATCCGTCAAAAAAAAATTATGAAACCGAAATCAGCAAAATTTTTAATACTATTTTTATTTAGTTTAGAATCGCGTCAAATGCCTGCCGCCAGCTTTTAAAGTTTAACAGCCGGTAGGTCGTAGGTTAATAAATTTATGAGCGCCACGTATTTAAAGACATTGCACGAGGTATGATGTTAATATAGTATTAAATAGTCCAACTAATGAGTCAGCTAAATAGCAAAATGGCATCAAATACGAACTGTCACAACTATCAAGACCCTTCCCTGATTTAGGAAAATAAACACTTATATACTTACACTATACTCCTCTGTACTCCTTAGTCTGTTCCTTTTCTTTTGTTTTCAATCTCACCAGGATTGTTTGAAGAATAAATAAGTAACTAACTAAGAACTTTGGGCTGGGATTGTACCAAACCTGGACGACCTTCTTCAACGGAGAGTGGGAGAGAAATAGGAACACAACTTTTTGACATTTGCAGATTTAATGACGAACAGAAAAAAAAACAGATTTTGGACTAGTCTCCTACAACTCAAACTCTCATAATGTGTGGTTGTTATACTTAAATTGTAAATATTTAAATATGAAATATACCAATACCGGCAATACCGTTCAATAACTTAACATGAATATCATGCAAATATTAAGTTGTATTAAAGTTACCGATTTATGAGCTCATATACCGTGTACAAATTGTAATACCAATATTCGTTACCTTAAAGTTCCTAAATTAATTTCAAAATAAATAATCTTGTCTTGTATCTGTTGCTACCACCGCTATCACCAAATAGATAACACAAGCAAAGAAAAATATGAAAAAAAATATGCTTTAAAAAAAAAAAATAAATAGTCAAAATCTTAGCGATGTCAAACATGTCAGTGGTACTCTGCCCAGCCAACCCCAGGCCAACCAACCGAACTATGCTACGTCTGTACGAGCAAACTCTCAGCAACATACGTCAGCTGGACAGCCTAGGGCATCAGACCGAGTCACCCTGAAGTGCTAGACACTGTCATGTGCCAACAAAGATATTTTTAAAAGGGAATATCCGACACCATATAAAAGTAAACTCATTACAACAACCTGACCCCCCAGACTGCCACTCTACAACGTGAGGCCGAAACAACGAGCCAGCCTTAACCCCACATTTTAGCCCGACATCCGAAGCGACAGGGTTGCAACCTGTAAATCTCTACACTAAGTCAAATGAAATTAAGGCAAAACCGATGGTTATCTGTCAGCCATGTCATAAAGTCACGAAAGGAAAACAAATTACTAAATTACAGCCTTAATTGAAGAAGTCATTTCGCAGCTTGGCAGTTGTTGCTTCATACTAACTGTAATGACGATTTATACTCAATTGGAACCCAAAAAAAAAAGAAAATTACAACTGTCATCCGCCAATATGATCCCTCCAAAATAAGACCCAAAAAGAACTTTTTTTTTTAGAAATAAAATGTTTAAAATGTGAATCTCAAACCGGTAACCTCCTGCGATGACTGGGATTGGTGTTGCACTGGTAGGTACTTATATGTTGGAGCTTGTAGGAAAAATGGAAAGAAGTTGGAGAAAATCTCTGCATACGGTCCCACAATTCTACGACTACCTCTCGCCCAAAAACCCTGGAATAAAGAGAATAACACTCCTTACTATTCCAGAAAATCAAATAAACTACCTCAATTGCAACACTTTATTGGACTCAAAAAAAATGACTAGGAAGCTTACCTCGTACGAGGGTTTTTAGGCACAATTGCCTCCAGAGGACATCTCGGACATCTTCGGTGGCTGGTGTGGACACCTCGTGGGAACTAGGAATCCATCACCACGAGTTCATACAGCAGCCCCAAGATAGAAATTCTGCTGAAGCTGCTGGAGTTAATCGAGCGTCCGCCCCCAGATGGACGGTGGTGACACGTGTGCGAGTGGCAAATTTTTTATCTTAATAGGTGCGGAGCTTCGTTCCCAAAAAACTACTTAAACAATAAGAAGCTACCGCAAATTGGCCCTGGTTTGATCCCTATTACTTAGGGTGAAAATCCTCAACGGATTTTAGAAAAATTGGAACAAGGCCAAATGTGCCACTTTCGCACACTGAACACTCGATTGCACTAAAGCATGGTTTTCGCGTCACACCATCTTCGCGTCACAACACCATCCAAAACTATAATAAAAACTAACCCGGAAAGCATAACAGCCCACTGTTGACAATCCTATGAATTAAAAATCTTTACACTTGGAAATCCAGTAATCTTCTCAATGACCAGTGCTAAAACGACAGCCAGCAGAATAAAAGTCAATATTAGGGGGAAATAAAAAAAAAACACAAATAGGAGAACTGACGTTCTCTAACAACGGGATTGTGTAAGCGGTTCATATTACACCCTCATTTACGTGTCTTTATTTTATAAAATTGCTAAAAATCTTATATATTATACAAAAGAGTCCACCTGGCAACATTGGATTGTGATAGAAAACGGAAACTGCTTGAATTTGATAGCGACTACTGCGTAGTTTGAAAATACAACAAAGTATAAAAATTTGCGACTATACTCGAAGAGATTTTAAGAAAATAAAATGAGAGCCCTACGTCTCAGCCGAAAATGGTACTTTACGCTCAAAAATAAATAATTACGTTAATTTATTAATCAACAAAACGACCTATTTTTTTCCCTCTCGATCAATTGAGGAAAGCGCGTGCAGGTTTGCACATCCTTCTATACTCTGTTTTGCCTAAATCATAACCTAGAAATAGTCATGCAACAAAAATAAACAAAGTGATGTTGTTTAAAAAAACTCCAAATCTAAGTGCGGAAAAATGAGTTTAAACAGGACAAGCTTGTTCAACCCCGGGTTATTGATGTCAGACGCCACTCCTGTTAACCGACAGCAACGTGCCACTAAAAATGTTGCACCAATTTACAAAAATCAGCTTGGAGCTTTGAAAATTACTAGCATTGCAGAACTTAAGAGACTTTGCAAGAGAATTGAAGAAAGGATGTACCCCCGTTTTGCTGCACCGCTTAAGAAAGGTCAACTGCTCGAACCCGATTTGGCTTATGTTGGCTTTGAAGAAAAAAAATTAGCCGAGTCGGTTGAGGCATTGCACGTGTCCCAATTTGGTGAACAGCCTTCAACTGGCCCGAGTACTAGCGTAAGTCATGCTCACCCAGTCAGTGCTGATCTAGAGGTGAGTGCAGGCGCAAGGAAGCCTCTTTCATGCTTTAATTGTGGACAGGTCGGGTACAAGGCCATTGGATGTTTGGCTCCCAGGAAACTTGGGTGTTTTGGTTGTTACAGGATGGGTGTTACCAAGGCTAGTTGTCCGGGAAACGGGAGAGGGCAGTCGTAGGCAATCGGCCTTCGTGCCCAACAACCAGCGTAAATCCGGCTAATTCAGTTTCCCCTATTTTAGACTTTATTTTAAATCATTCTCGTAATGATGAAAGGCCATACTTGGAGGTGGAAATTTTGGGTCATAAATTTTTGGGACTTTTAGATTCAGGAGCATCGCGAACATTTGGTGGTAGCGCAGGTTGGAAAGTTATCCAGAGCTTTGGTATTCCCTTGGATCGTTCAAGGAAGTCATCTTGTACGGTCGCAAATGGTCAGCGGGTTAAAAGCATTGGCGTTTTAGATCTTCCAATTGTCCTCCGGAATAGGCTCCGTGTAGTTGAGGTTGTTGTAGTTCCGGAAGTTCACCATTTGTTGATTTTTGGGTTACGATGGGGATAGTTCCTGACCTGCTGCACAGCGAGTGGCATTTTTCTCAGAACCCCAGCACCATTTGTAGTATCGAAGACGAACCACTTACAGTTTTGACTTCATTGGAAGCGTACCGGTTGCAAGACCTGATCGACAAGTATAAGGTGTCTATGGGTATCCAACTGGGCTGCACTAATAAGGTTGAGCATCATATTCTAACGGAATCTCCGGCTATTTGCCAACGTCCCTATCGTGTTTCCCCAGTAATTCAGAAGGTTATCGACGATGAAATCGACGATATGTTGTCTCAGGGTATCATTGAGCCTAGCAGTAGTCCGTGGGCGTCTCCAGTGGTGGTCGTACAAAAGAAAAATACTGGAAAATACCGTTTTTGTGTGGAATACAGGCGTTTGAACGCTGTAACACAACGAGATAGCTACCCGCTCCCCTTGGTTTCTGAAACTCTGGATAAACTAAAGGATGCAAAGTATTTGTCGTGTCTCGACATTAAGAGCGCGTATTGGCAAGTCCCAATTGATGAGAAATCACGTCCCCTTACAGCGTTTATCTGTCAAAAGGGTTGTTTCAATTTAAAAGAATGCCCTTTGGGCTGCAAAATGCTCCTGCTACATGGCAGCGGCTCATAGATAACGTTCTGGGCGCTGATTTACAGCCTAATGTATTTGTATATCTTGATGACGTAGTGTGCATTTCTCAAGACTTTGACGAACATCTTAAGGTCCTTGAGGAAGTCTTTAAAAGATTAAAGGACGCAAATATTACCATCAGTTGGGAAAAATGTCAATTTTGTAGGCCTGAGATGAAATACTTAGGGTATGTCGTCGACCGGAGAGGTTTAAGAGTTGATCCAGACAAAGTTAAGAGCATGTTAGAGCTACCACGACCAAGAACTGTTCGAGAAGTCCGTAGAATTGTTGGATCATTTAGTTAGTACCGGCGCTTTGTTCCTGAATTCTCGTCGATTGTTTTACCTATTACTACATTAACCAAAAAAAATCATAAATTTGTTTGGTCTGAGGGCTGTGAAAATTCGTTCAGAAAAATTAAGGAACTTTTAGTAGCCGCTCCGATTCTGAGTTGTCCTGACTACTCTAAGGATTTCGTAATACAAACGGATGCCAGCGGGTACGGTATAGGTGCAGTGCTTACTCAACCTTATAAAGAAGGAGAAAGAGTGATTTGTTATCTGAGTCGTTCTCTGACACGTCAAGAACAGAATTTTAGTACTAGTGAAAGGGAGTGTCTGGCATTAGTCTGGCAATAGGGAAATTAAGACCCTATATCGAGGGAATTCCCTTTACTGTCGTAACAGATCACTTTGCTCTTAAGTGGTTGCACAACCTCAAGGATCCATCTGGAAGATTGGCGCGTTGGTCAGTAAAACTCCAACAGTACGATTACAAGATCATATACCGCAAGGGCAAGGACTTAGTAGTACCAGATATGTTATCCAGAGCAGTTCCTGTGTTAGACATGATTTGTGAAGATATTACCCCTAATACTCCTAAGAAAGATCGATGGTACAATAAAATGGTACAGCGGGTGGTGGATAAACCTTTAAAGTTTTTAAATTGGCGGGTAGGAGAGGATGGTAATCTTTACAAGTATGTCAAACAGGAATATTCTGACTTAATGCCTCAAGGAGACAATTAGAAGTTACTTTTGCCAAAGAAACAGCGCCGTGAAGCTATCGTAGCAGCCCATGATCCTCCAACGGCGGGTCACTTGGGTGTATATAAAACCTATGGTCGTCTTACAGAAAAGTATTACTGGCCGAAAATGCGCCAAGACATTGCAGCTTATGTTAGGCGTTGTAGCACTTGTGCTGCTCATAAAGTTGATCCTCATGGGGTAATAGACCACATGATTCCCAACAAGAAGGCCAGCCGACCTTGGGAGATTATTAACGTCGATCTAGTGGGTCCTCTACCCCGAAGCCACAAGGGTAATACGGCACTTTTAGTCGTTTATGATAATCTTAGTAAGTTTACTTTAGTTTTTCCACTTAGATCCATGTCCATGAAGCTGGTTGTTAACAGGATGGAGGAACAAGTGTTTATGGTATTTGGGGTTCCTCGAAAGATTGTTCTGGATAATGGGAAACAATTTACAGGTAGCGACTTCCGAAAGTTAGCTGAAAACTACCAGTGTAAGCTGCGTTATGACGTCTACTACCATCCCAGGGCCAATCCCACGGAGAGACAAAATCGACAGGTTAAGACTATGATTAGAATGTATGTTAAGGATAACCAACGAGTATGGGATCGGGAGATACATCGCTTGGCTTGCGCAACTCGGACCGCCGTACACGAAACGACGAAATTTACTCCTTACTTCATGAATTTCGAAAGAAACATGTGTTTATCTGGTGACGATTATCGTAACGAAGAACTTCTGGGCGTCGAAGATGGTACCCAAACTGCTGGTATTACCAGGAACTAAATTTTTCGGAACATGTTTGTGGAGGCTAAAAAACGTCTCGAAGTAGCCGGTCAAAAGAGTGTGGCTAGGTACAACATTAGGAAGCGTTCGAAAGAGTACCGGATTGGGCAGAAGGTCTGGAAAAAGAACTACGTTCAATCCGATGCCGCCAAGTTTTTCACTTACAATTTGGCACCTCCTTATGTAGGGCCATATATCGTCTACGACAAGGTTTCTCCGTGGACTTTTGTTCTGCGTGAATTGGAAGGGAAGATACTTTCAGGTACTTGGCATACTAAGGACCTGAAGCCGGCACACGAAGATTAGTCATGTTTAACCCTTAGGGGTTAACCATTTTGTAGCAAGGGAGGGATTTTGTTACGTTAAAAATTGGTTTTACGACAACAACTAATCAATTTTTTACTTCACAAGTGTTTCATTACTTCGAAGCATAGCTTAATTAAAAATAGCCGTGTTTCTAATAGAAATGCGATAAAATCATAGAAGCCGTAGGGCTGTCGTAACCAGAACCTCTCTACTGTTATGTTTGCCTACTTGTTATTTCGACTTTTTAGTGGCACGTTGCTGTCGGTTAACAGGAGTGACGTCTGACATCAATAACCCGGGGTTGAACAAGCTTGTCCTGTTTAAACTCATTTTTCCGCACTTAGATTTGGGGTTTTTTTAAACAACATCACTTTGTTTATTTTTGTTGCATGACTATTTCTAGGTTATGATTTAGGCAAAACAGAGTATAGAAGGATGTGCCAACCTGCACGCGCTTTCATCAATTGATCGAGAGGAGAAAAAATAGGTCGTTTTGTTGATTAATAAATTAACGTAATTATTTATTTTTGAGCGTAAAGTACCATTTTCGGCTGAGACGTAGGGCTCTCATTTTATTTTCTTAAAATCTCTTAGAGTATAGTCGCAAATTTTTATACTTTGTTGTATTTTCAAACTACGCGGTAGTCGCTATCAAATTCAGGCAGTTCAGGTGGACTCTTTTGTATAATATATAAGATTGTTAGCAATTTTATAAAATAAAGACACGTAAGTGAGGGTGTAATACGAACCGTTTACACAATCCCGTTGTTAGACAACGTCAGTTCTCCTATTAGTGATTTTTTTTTATTTCCCCCCAATATTGACTTTTATTCTGCTGGATGTCGTTTTAACACTGGTCTTTGAGAAGATTACTGGATTTCCAAGTGTAAAGATTTTTAATTCATAGGATTGGCAGCAGTGGGCTGTTATGCTTTCCGGGTTAGTTTTTTATTATAGTTTTGGATGGTGTTTTGGATTTTTAGAGAAGGGGTTTTCCTAGTGACGTATTTCCGGTAAGGTTTTAAAAAGGAATACACAAAAACCATGCTTTAGTGTAATTGAGTGTTCCGTGTGCGAAAGTGGCAAATTTGGCCTTGTTCCAATTTTTCTAAAATCCGTTGAGGATTTTTACCCTAAGTAATAGGGATCAAACCAGGGCCAATTTGCGGTAGCTTCTTATTGTTTAAGTAGTTTTTTGGGAACGAAGCTCCGCACCTATTGGGATAAAAAAATTGCCACTCGCACACGTGTCGCCACCGTCCATCTGGGGGCGAACGCTCGATTAACTCCAGCAGCTTCAGCAGAATTTCTATCTTGGGGCTGCTGTATGAACTCGTGGTGATGGATTCCTAGTTCCCACGAGGTGTCCACACCAGCCACCGAAGATGTCCGAGATGTCCTCTGGAGGCAAGTGTGCCTAAAAACCCTCGTACGAGGTAAGCTTCCTAGTCATTTTTTTTGAGTCCAATAAAGTGTTGCAATTGAGGTAGTTTATTTTATTTTCTGGAATAGTAAGGAGTGTTATTCTCTTTATTCCAGGGTTTTTGGGCGAGAGGTAGTCGTAGAGTTGTGGGGCCGTATGAAGAGATTTTCTCCAACTTCTTTCCATTTTTCCTACAAGCTCCAACATATAAGTACCTACCAGTGCAACACCAATCCCAGTCATCGCAGGAGGTTACCGGTTTGAGATTTACATTTTAAACATTTTATTTCTAAAAAAAAAGTTTTTTCTTGGTCTTATTTTGGAGGGATCATATTGGCGGATGACAGTTGTAATTTTCTTTTTTTTTTTTTGGTTCCAATTGAGTATAAATCGTCATTACAGTTAGTATGAAGCAAAAACTGCCAAACTGCGAAATGACTTCTTCAATTAAGGCTGTAATTTATTAATTTGTTTTCCTTTCTTGACTTTATGACATGGCTGACAGATAACCATCGGTTTTGCCTTAATTTCATTTGACTTAGTGTAGAGATTTACAGGTTGCAACCCTGTCGCTTCGGATTGTCGGGCTAAAATGTGGGGTTAAGACTGGCTCGTTGTTTCGGCCTCACGTTGTAGAGTGGCAGTCTGGGGGGTCAGGTTGTTGTAATGAGTTTACTTTTATATGGTGTCGGACATTCCCTTTTAAAAATATCTTTGTTGGCACATGACAGTGTCTAGCACTTCAGTGTGACTCAGTCTGATGCCCTAGGCTGTCCAGCTGACGTATGTTGCTGAGAGTTTGCTCGTACAGACGTAGCATAGTTCGGTTGGTTGGCCTGGGGTTGGCTGGGCAGAGTACCACTGACATGTTTGACATCGCCAAGATTTTGACTATTTATTTATTTATTTATTTTTTAAAAAAGCATTTTTTTTTTCATATTTTTCTTTGCTTGTGTTTTTGGTGATAGCGGTGGTAGCAACATATACAAGCCAAGATTATTTATTTTGAAATTAATTTAGGAACTTTAAGGTAACGAATATAGGTATTACAATTTGTACACGGTATATGAGCTCATAAATCGGTAACTTTAATACAACTTAATATTTGCATGATATTCATGTTAAGTTATTGAACGGTATTGCCGGTATTGGTATATTTAACATTTAAATATTTAAAATTTTCCTTAAGTATAACAACCACTCATTATGAGAGTTTGTGTTGTAGGAGACTAGTCCAAAATCTGTTTTTTTTTTTCTGTTCGTCATTAAATCTGCAAATATCACAAACTTGTGTTCCTATTTCTCTCCCACTCTCCGTTGAAGAAGGTCGTCCAGGTTTGGTACAATCCCAGCCCAAAGTTCTTAGTTAGTTACTTATGTATTTTTCATTCTGGTAATAACCAGAACACCCTGATCAAGACAAATAAATATCAAAATTTCATCAAACAATCCTGGTGAGATTGAAAACAAAAGAAAAGGAACAGACTAAGGAGTATAGTGTAAGTATATAAGTGTTTATTTTCCTAAATCAGGGAAGGGTCTTGATAGTTGTGACAGTTCGTATTTGATGCCATTTTGCTATTTAGCTGACTTATTAGTTGGACTATTTAATACTATATTAACATCATACCTCGTGCAATGTCTTTAAATACGTGGCGCTCATAAATTTATTAACCTACGACCTACCGGCTGTTAAACTTAAAAAGCTGGCGGCAGGCATTTGACGCGATTCTAAACTAAATAAAAATAGTATTTAAAATTTTGCTGATTTCGGTTTCATAATTTTTTTTTGACGGATATCTCAAAAAGCACTTAATCGATTAGAAGGCTAACATCCGCTTTCCCCAAAACTAAATTGTCTTCGGTGTCTGGGGACCGATTTTTGGACTTTAGGCTGTTTCTTGTAAAAATTCAATTTATGTATTTTAAATTTGTGTACTTTCTTACTGTTCAGGTTCTGTAAAAAATTGTCTATCTGGACAAAAGAGAAAGTAAGAGATGGATAATTTTTAGTTTAGCTGTGATTATATCTCTTACTGAGTAACATCTGTCCTTTTCTTTGATCAGAGCTGATTTTTTGGCTCTCTGAATGTAAGTGTCTGCTGTATTGTTGAAGAATGCTCTAAGAAATTTATTCTCAATATGGTTTGGTATCAGTTTTTGTTTGTGGCATTCTGTGTTAAACCAAATATGGTTCTCCGCTTTATCTCGCTTTTGTGTAAGGTTTGAATAGGTGTAGAGCAATTTCTTGGGACTTAACCCTTCAATATCTTTGAGGGAGAAAAAGGACCAATGAAGTTTAATATCTTCTTAAAATCTTTTATATGTCTATTAGTCTACGCTTTTCGGAGGCAATCCTCCATTTTCAGGGCAAGATTTATAACAAAAGGAGACAACATATTGTCAAAAAAAATTAAAAATTAAAATATGTACATACAACATAATGAACACATTAAAAATATTTTTAAGGTACATAGATATAAAGTACACGAGTTCATTTATTCATTTGGCTTAATAACTTTTTTAAATATAATTTTCATCTATATTTCTCAAAAAATATTAAAATTTATCTAGAACTAATAAACGCCATTCAAAAGTTTGATTTATCCCCATATGTTCTACTCATCTCCTTTGATATCACGAACCTTTTTCCAAGTATTCCCAGATCTCAAAGCTTCTGACTAATTGAAAAACTTCCAAAATAACAAAACCTTCAACAAAACACAAAAAATACCATCTTGTCTTTAGTGAAAAAATGTTTTGACATGGAGTTCTGCTAATTTAACAATACGATTTACCAACAGGTGGATGGTCTACCATCGGGCTTACACTTCTTCTCTTTTGTAGCCGATCTATTTATGGACAATTTTGAAAATAACAATATTTTGTCCTCCAAACACCCTCTGTTATAAAAAATTGAACTTTGGAAACATCAGAACATGATGATTTTTTAAAGTTTTTGAATGGTAGACATGCAAAGATCAAATTCACTATAGAACTAGAAACAAATAGTTAATTTTTTAGATCTTTTGCTTTACAGAAACAATAACAAGATCTCATACAAAATTTATCGTAAAGACACACAGACTGATCACGTTATTCCATGGAACTCTTCCTGTCACATCTTCCACAAACTAGCAGCATTTATTGCCTTTTTTCACAGATTGTTGTCAGTACCGTTACCACGTAAAAACTTTACATTAGAAAAAAACATTATTTTCCAAATAGCTAAGAAAAATGGTTTTCCATTGTCTACCATCAAGAAGCTGTTTGACAAAAAATCTAGATTATGCTTTTTCTCTAATTTGTATTCACTTTTTGTCAAGTGAGAAAAAACACAAAAAACGCTTATGTAATTGTCCTTTCTTTGGTCAGATTTCGACCAGTATTTCAGACCTCTTAAAATCATACTAGAATAACATATTTGTATCATATAAATTCATGAGTACTCTCCGTTCAAAATTCTCTTAACTAAAATATAAAATTGACCCTCTAAATCGAAATGGCGTATACAAGTTTTCCAACCCTGGTGTTCACCTTAAAGAAGAAGATCACTTTTTCAGTACAGAAGAGAACTTCTCTATCCTTCACAATCAAAACAAAGGTAACAAACTTAATATTCTTGAAGACATCATCATAAGGTCAAAATTTAATCCATTAAATAGTAACACTAACCAAACTTTGAAAAACCTTGGTCTTACAGAATCAGTAAAACGCATCGGCCTCTTTCATCCCTAAACATAAAAAAACATACTCAGCCTTTACAATTTCTACCCCTCTTTGTCATTTTTTATAATAACACACACTACTAACAACCAACATCCAACCACCCCTCAAACACTTTCTGTTTCAACTACACAACCTCCCTCCCCTTTATCCATGACCAGTGTCTGAGAAGCCCATTTTAACGAGGATTGTCTTAAACTTATCAAGATTTTTGAAAACTAAGATAATAGAACAACATAACTCTGTGTCCCATTCTTCCCAGATACACCATCACCTTTTCCTACCTCAAAAAACATAACCCACCCCCTTTTTTTAAACACAAGTTAAACTTAACTCGAGAATCTTAACCTAAACATATGGTGGTGCTTTCAATTTAGTAACAAATTCGAAGACACTTGCACACAATCAATTATAACCTCGTTTTGGCTCAAAGTTTGCTACGTGTTGAATTTAAAAAAATTTTTTTTTGCTTCCAAATTGTTAATTGTTATCAATGACCAAACAATGAAAATACATAAATAATTGTCACTTCTGCGAAGGTTGAATACATAAATGTTAAATGTAAGTACCTTAAGAATATTTTTAATGTGTTAATTGTATTGTGTCCTTTAATTTTTAGGTTTTTTGGACAATATTTTGTCTTCTTTTGTTATAGGCATTGCCTTGAAAATAGAAGATTGACTCCGAAACCTGTAGGCTAATAGACATATAAAACATTTTAGGAAGATATTGAACTTTATTTGTCCTTTTTCTTCCTCAAATTTCAAATGAATCTCCTGGAGATTTCGCAAGATATTGAAGGGTTAAGTCCCAATAAATTGCTTCACTCCTATTCAAACCTTACACAAAAGCGAGACAAAGCGGATAACCACATTTGGTTTAACACAGAATGCCATAAACAGAACCTGAAACCAAACTATATTGAGAATAAATTTCATAGAGCATTCTTCAACAATTTAGCAGACACCCAGCAGCTCTGATCAAAGAAAAGAACAGATGGTATTCAGTAAGAACGTACACAAGTTTAAAAAACATAAATTGAATTTGTCCAAGAAACTTAACAGCCTAGAGACCAAAAATCAGTCCCCAGACACCGAAGACAATTTCCCAGAATACTTAAAAACGTCTTGTCAACATGTCCAGCTGCATATTCACTCCGGAAAATACCCATCTTCTAGAACAAGAAATGAAGTTCTGTCCATCAAAAGAACTAGCTCTTAAAAAAGTTAATTGTAAAGAAACGCTAAGAGGTAAATACCAACACTTGTTACGAAAATTTTCAAAATTCAAACCAAAATGAACTAGTTTTAATGGGTAAACCTATTAACAATTTTTTTCTCGGTTTAACAAAAAAATTAAAGGAAAGCGGACAAGGGCAATGCCTTAGTGATTTTAAATAGACAAACATAGATACAGAAAGTACACGAGTTAATTAATTCTAATGATAACTTTCTATAGGTTAATATATTAATAAAATTTGGTATAGTCTGGTCACACTAATTCTATCGCAAAAGACGATCGCCAAAACAATTGCTAGCCTGCTCAGGGGTGGCAACTTTCAAAACCAAACGGTACTGCGATCTTAACAGACCTGTAGGAAAAAATTGTATTTTTGAACATACCCATTCAATTGTTGCAGCGAACGTCACGCTTCCGTCAACTTGGCAGCCATATTTATTTTGTAGATTGACCTCCGCGTTGTATTTTGGAGTTTTCACAGTTTCTTATTTTGGATTCTGGAGTTTACTTCAGTGAAAGAGGTAATTAAATCATTAGTTTTAATAGTAGTTTGAGACTTGGGGTTAAAAATCTACTATTTTTTTTCGTTTTAAAGTGAGCTTTACTTGAGAGAGGTAAGGTTTTAAGGGTCTTTTAATAAATAATTATGGTGTCGTTTTTCGATGAAAACAGATGGACTTTTTCAGTGTTTACACACTTTTTATAATTGTAATGAATATTATTTTAATACTAAAGGCAGGCTTATTCCCAACTTTATAATGCATTAACACATTTTTAAGGCATAACTCATTAACTTTAATCTCGGTTTTAATATACTTATTATCTAGCTATAAATATATTTGTTTTTTGGGCATATTATAGCTTATGTAATCGCCCCCTTGTCTTACAAGGAAGCCAATTTTATAACTTTGATCAATGTCAGAAAAATTCAGATGTATAAAGGATTTTTGGTAGGCCTCATAAAAAAATTACTTCCCTGGTTTCTTAAATAAAAAAAATAAATATTTTCCGATTCCTGGGTTAGCTTATATTTAATTTATATAAATAAGTTTTTTTAATTGCCCGTGGTGCTAGTATACGAATTATTACAATTTATTGCAAACATTTTGTTTTATGGCCTTCTTCAAAATGTTTGTCAGAAATTTTTATCCAAATGATCAGGAAAAGTTAGGGATTTTTTTTTATATGCACTTTTATCGAGGGGGTATTCACAAGTGTGAAATTTGTGACGCGAATTCGCGTTTAAAATATTTTTCCTATGATTTCGCGCGATTTCGCAAAGACTTTTGCGGGATTTCGCGTGATTTCGCCAGAATTTCGGGAGATTTCGCAAGGATTTTGCGCAATTTTGCAAAGATTTCGCAGCCAAAATGTGACGCGATTTCGCAGAGTGGTTACCCCCTCGACTTTTATTTATTTAATTGGCAAAATCTATAACAAACTCCTCTTAAACAGTTTTGTTGTATCTGTTATTATCTTACAATAATTTGTTTTTTTTTAGATTAGTACCTACCAAGTAGAAGATAGACTCAGCCCAACCCAACCCACTTAAAAGGCTAAGTTATAACAAGACTTTTAAGCCGATATCCCCAGAAACAGGTAAAAAAAAATTATTGCAATGCAAAAATTTATTCGCAGTTACCTAATTCCAAAAGTGATCTGAAAACTGATTTGCTGTTAAGAGAGGTTTTTGTGAAAAAAGATATAAGCTTTTTTTATTAGGTAGGTTACCCATGTATTTTATGGATTTCTAAATAAAACAGACTAGTTTTTTTTATGATAATTATTTTTTCAAGGATAACAAATCCCAGAGACGCCCTACGATTTTTATGAAACCAGTATTTGAACTGAATTTTGACTATACTTTTAACCAAATATATATTTAAATCGCTTTAATATAATATTTTTTTTAGTTAACAGTCAACTCAGATTAAAACCTTTGGCATTGGACCTTGCATTGGACGAAACCATCTCGTAAGTAAAATAATTATAAATTTTTCAATAAGATAATTAAAAAAATGTGTATATTTGAGCGAATTATACAAGAAATATTTTACATAATGACCCACAAAAGGTTTCAGTTTTGTCAAGAGAATTAATTTTTTTCTTAGGGTATCAGCTGTACCTCCCCCATTGCCAAGCCTATGCAGAAACCTATGCAAAGCCCATGTAAAACTCAAAACATTGAATTGTATGTTATCTGGTTAATTTTTTTATTTATAAATATGCAGGGGCAAACCAAAAAAAAGGTTTCTTTATCTATATAATTTTGTTTTTAATGAAAACATTTTGAATTAACTAGCCAGCAACTTTTTCAAACCAAAAAAAGAACAAATTGTTTTTAAAATACATGCTGTAGGAGTTGGCTAGACTTTAATTTCACTTTTCTTTTGGAAAGCATTTTCGCGAACTGGCAACTTTATACATGAAATATTGTTGTTATATTATTTTTAAAAACAATCAAGTGCCAAAACACATCGCGTTTTTTTGCCATCAAAGACCAATTTCTGGCCCAAGTGCCTTCAAGAGTAATGACAAGTATATATAAGGTACAGATTACTCCCGTGTAACTAACTTGTGGATCCTTGAAAAATATCTCTCTTAAGATTGATGTTTGTTTACTTCTATAAAACGAATATAAATCTCCTTTATTTAATATTTTTTGTACTTTTAATTTTAGGAACATTCAAAATGTATCGCGATGACGTGGGCACAACCCCTGTATAAATCGCAGGAAATATCAAACTTAAAGTCAAAAATAAGCACACAAAGGCAGGGGAGTCGCTCCAAGCTTGATGGACAGGAAGTCAAGGACAGTTGATCTTCAAACTGTTTGTCAAGTGCGGACCTAGCCCCAAATTTAGGGGGGTAATCAGATTTTAAGCGAAGGCAAATTTTTTTTAGAATATTGCACTAAGAATGGCATTTTCGACACAAAGTCGTAAAAATTCATGATGTTATAGCACCACAGGCAAAAAAATTTTTCAATTTTGGAAGAGAATTCTTGATTTTTTTAAATGTTTTTGTGAAAAATGTAAGTCCAGGAGGGGGGGCAATTACCCCCACTCCGTAACCCGCGCTTGTGTTTGTCAACTGACGATAAAGGTAGTGCAATCAATATTATTTGGTTTGTGGTAAACTTGCTTTTGTTATTTTTAGGAAATATAAGGAGTACTCAAGCCCTACATGAGTAGATTTGAGAACAATCATTCATAGAGGGAGGCCATACAACTTCAAGGATTAACGGTGACAGGAACTTAAAAACTTTAACAACTTACAACTAGTTTCTTGTAGAAAGTAGTAGTAGACAAGAAAGTCTCCTTAGTCCTTTTTTAACACATATTTTAAAAGTCACTATGTAATATTAATATTATCATAGATATAGTCCAATTTTTTGATGAGCGTCAGTTTTGCCTCTGAAAACGTATTTCGTTGTTGTCAACAATTCGCATGTCAAATAATTTGTTGTTGTCCATTTGAAGTAACATTTGAAACAATCAACGACATGGCTTTTTTTACATGTTTATTGTCGCTGTCTGAAACAATGTATCAAATAAAGATTCAAAAAAATGACGTCAGTCCGCTCATCAAAAAATTGGACTATAATATCCCGAGTCATAGCAAATTGACGATAAACGCGAATGTGCTCGAGTGCTGAGGTAAAAATGATGATAATTTGCTGCATGCGGCATGTTCTGCGGAATATTTCCTGAAATTCCTAATCGTTACAACTGGGCTGGGCCTAATGGGCTGTTTAGTGCAAATTATCGCTGTAATTCGTTTGCTATTGGTCCAAATCTGCAAGCCCCCATCGATTTTATTGGTCAACATTTTCAGAGATATTTTCTAAGGGAAACGATCTACTTTATTTTTCTGTTTTAAGTAATTAAGTAAATTTGTGCTAGGATGATGATGACCGATTGGTTAAGTTGTTTTTATTTTATTTTAGGTTACTGCAAAGGCCAGAGCAACCTTTTTGTGGACTCTGTGAACAAGTTTACAATTGGATAAATTTTCACATGACTTAGACAAGATATAATTAGTTAATAAATATAAGAAAAAGTTTGACTTTTTATGATTGTATTTGTAATAAGAACATTTAGTTTAATATAGTAATTAAATCTAGTTGTTTACAAGGTGGATTTCAATGTGGTTTTACTTTAAATATTTAAGTTTATTTAAAAACCCACCAGAATAAAATGCATCCATTTAATATAATGATAATTTTATTATAGTTCAACCTATAAACCTATAAAAGTAAGATATTTTTACCAGCGCATTCACCATGATCTATAGAAAAGAAGTACACAGTGAATAACAGGCTCTTCGTAACTGCAATTAAAATATAATAAAAAGAAATGGTTTTCAAAGACTAATTATTTTTAAATTCTAAGGTATATTTTTAGAGAAATATTGTTTTATTCAGTTTTTTAAGCCATCACAAGCTTGTTTATTTTAAAAAGATTCAAAAATAACACACTTTTTGGTTTGGAAAAGAAAATAGAAATATAATATGCTAGTGCACCAGTAAAAAACACCGTTTATGTCTAAATCAAATCAGTAAATAAGCAGACAGACCCTTGGTCATATGCAAACAGAGTCCGAATAGAATTCACCTTTTAAATTATTCCTAATTTTATTTTCGTTTCCATGTAAACAGTGTAATTCGGAAATAAGCCAACCAACTATTTTTTTTCGGTGTAGTTGCAAATAGCTTGTTGTTGGTCCTGTTGCGCAGGCTTAACCCCATTTTTTTAACCCTTCTATTTCTTTGGGAGACACAGACATTATCAAAAAAATTTGCATCCATAACTATCCTTAACTACCTACAAACTTTCATATCCTCATAAAGTTTTTTGTACCCTTAAAACTTTTTGTCATATATGACATCCTAAATATAAAAAAAAATTAAAAAAATTTCAGATCTGGCTCTGCTTTTTTAATTGCCAACAACGTTTAGTAAGCAAATAAAAGGTTCTAGGTTTTGACATTTGGAATGTCACAAATTGTCAGCGTCGGCGAGAAATACGGTGACCGGACTATATCTGTTCTTCTTTATAGAAAATCTTTAAATAATCGATCATTTGTATGGGATCATTACTTGAAATAATAGAGTTATGCAAAGCATTTAATTTCGCAAACATTATCGCGTCTTCCAAATTATCGAGAAATTTTATCAAATTTTGAGTTTAAATTTATTTGTGACAATATTCTCTGAAAGGTTAACTAATTGCTTTCATCTTGTAACTTTTTCCTATATTAAGCTGAAGTAATTATAAGCACTTTTCTAACTTATTTTGATTATTTCCTAAAATTACTATCGTATTATTATAAATTTTAATTAAAGATTTCGGAAGAGATATTTGCAGATTTGCGCCTTTGACAATAGACACTTGAAGTAAATATTTCAACGCATCGGTATCGGTATGCGTAACGCGTTCGAAATAAAGCCAAAATAAACCCATGTTTGACTTGTTTAGGCGATGTTTCGAACGATGCCCGCTTTTTTGAAAGGTGCGATGACAGAACTGCTGATTGAAATCGTTGCGTATGTTCGTGGGTCCGTAACGATACGTACATCCTTCCGTACGCAACGAGTTTCTGTCATCATACCCGTCAAAGTTCGTTCGAAAAATGGCATGTACAAGTCAAAAATGTAGTGTATTTTGACTTCGTTTAGACGTGTTGGGTATACCGATACCGACGCGTTAAAATATTTACTTTAAGTATCTAATGCTTTTTTGATTTTGTTGTAATTCAAAAAACGCGTTATTGTATCAATCTCCATCTTCGGAATCAAGGGTGCCGAATAGCCATTTATTTGAAGATTTAAAATTTTGTTTTGTGTGATTTTTAATAGGTATTCCTTTCTTGTAAGCAAGTTTTCAAAAAGACCATGGAAAGATATGGGATTTGTCGCGTTTCGCGTAAAGTTATTTTTTATTCTTAAGACATAATTTTCAATTTTTATAAATTGATTGATTATTGGTTTTAAATTGATATAATGCAAAAATGTGTGTTTGGTATATGTCAACTTTGAGTTTCCTAGTTGAACGGGAAGAATAGGATTTTTGAGGGGAGTTATCTGTATATCATTGTTACTTGTTGTTGTTCCGAACGGGAGTACTAGTGCTAGTAGAAGGCTGCTAGCCAGGAGGTTGCTTTGCCTTTGGTTTGCGTAAATTGGTTTTATGGTACGCGCCTTTGTTTGTTGATATTTTAATGCCTTGTTGGCTTTTTACTTTAACTTTGGTAAATTTGGGCGTGTCTAGGTCCAGATTTTGTCTGGACGTAGGCGTCGGGGGTGTTTGAAAAATCGGGTGGATCTTGCCGATTTTTGTTAATTTTTTCAATTTGTTTTTCTTTGATTGTATGATTTTTGTCTTTTATTTGTTCATATAGTTTGTCTGTTGTTTCTTTGTGCTTTTGTACGTAGGCGGATACTATGGTGGTGTCGTTTAAATTAAAAGGGTTCGTGCTGTTCACGTAACCTCTTACCACTTCAAAGGGTGTAAATTTATGAACGCAATGAATTGAATTATTATACCCTAAGTATGCGTGTTGCATAGTAAGATTCAATAATCGATGAATGAAAACCTTCGACAGGTGAAATGGAGTTCGAGTTTTTCGCCGTTGTGATATGTAATTCTGTTTTATATAATTTACAAAAATCTTGCACGTCTTTATTTTTTAAATTCCGTAAATTCCGTATTTTCAGCGGCAAGCCGTGATGTCTAGTAAAGGTAAGCAAACTATCCTTTACCGCGGTGCCTGTTAACGTTTTTAATAGATAAGCTTGGCCGTATCGTGAGAAGGAATCGCAAATAGCGAGAAATATATCACTCAATATTTTAAATATGTCGATATGAATATGGTCAAAAGGTTTTAAACTGGTGGGTGTAAGATTGTATTTTGTTATAGAGGGATCCCTATTGTATTGATTAAAGTGCGTTTTTAATTTCGTTAATGCCTCGATGTCATGTTTTGGTGGTATGGTAGAGAGCGAGCTTTTTTTTATTTTCGCGGTTTTCGATATGTTCCAACAAAATAGGACAATGAATAAGTTTATAGTAGCTATTTTTAAAAATATTCTGTACGGTGGTCGTAAACGTGGGTACTAAAATAGGGGCTCTAAAGAATATCGCGTAACGTTGTTTTGGTTCTATGGATTCCTTTATTAGTTTTATTATGTTTTCTTGTATATGTTTAGATGACAGATTGACATAGTACCTTGTGCTAATAAATATTTTATCAAATCGATATTGTAATCGGTCGATATCGCCAATAGTCATTATTATTTGATTTTTATATTGATTAAGTGGTTTTTCCGATATCGGGATTGATAAAATAAGATCTTACGCAAAAGTGTGTACCGTTTTCCTATCGTGGAATAATTGATTTCCGCAGGATCGAGAGTGCGTGACGCGTAACATATAGGCTGATCGTTTTGACTAAGGACGGCTTCTATCGAAAATTTGGAAGCATCGGTTGTTAAAAGGAATGGCTTCGAAAACTCGGGGTAGGCTGAAACGGGTTCACTAGTAAGAATGGTTCTGCAAGTGTTAAAAGCGTCTATGAATTCTCGCGTGTGTTCAATTTTAGCGTTCCTTTTAAGCCACGAGGTCAAAGGTTTAATTATTTTCACTAAGTTTAAAAAATTGCATAATTTGGGTTTGCGTTTTTCGTATGTTAAATTTTGATATGCTTTCGATTTTTCGGGGATTTGGTTTTATACAGCCACGCGTTACGACGTGTCCTAGAAATTCAACTTCCTTACGGAGGAACTAGCATTTAGCTAACTGAATTTTTAATCGCGCTTCGCGTAATTTTGAAAATACCAATTTTATATATGTTCTTGGAGTCCTGTACTGAACATAATGATGTCATCCATATACACCATACATATTTTGTTCTGTACTTCCTGAAGGACTTCGTCCATAGCGCGTTGAAAAGTCGCGGGGGAGTTTTTTAGGCCGAAAGGTATGCGCAGATACTCATAATGACCGTTGTCTACGGAGAATTATGTCTTTTCTATAGAATTCTGCGCCATTTCGATCTGGTGAAAGCCAGAGGCCAAATCCAGATTCGAAAAATATTGCACACGATATAATTTATCGAGAATATTGGTAATATTTGTTACTGGATATCTATCGTCAATTGCCCGTTCCTTGTCCTTCCAGTAATCGACCACCAGTCGCCATTTTTGCTTGTCGTCAAGTTTTTTAAGGACTATTCAAATTGGTGACGACCATGGACTACAAGAGGGTCTAATTATTTCTTTATCCAACATTTCATCAATTTGGCGTTTTACCTCATATCTATGGATATAGGGATTTAGCGTGAATAGGAATTTGAAGTAAAAGTGGGGGGGGGGTCTCAGGGTTTTAGGAAAATGTCGAAATATTCTTGACACACATTTAAAATAGCTTTCTTTTTCGAAACTGTGTATCTCGTAAATATTCTTTTGTAATGATTCGACGGGAAGCGGCTGTAAAAGATTTACGTCTACTGTACTATCAGTGTGATTTTACATCTCTACTAAAGCGTACCCATTTTTCGCTGTAGTCAAAATTTGGGGTATGGAAAGATCATTTATCGTACCAGATATTGTTAAAATGTGTCCCACATAAACGCTAACAGGAATTTCTTGTAAGGTTTTCATGTGAGGTAAATTTTAAGATAAAGTTGAAGAAGATTAAAAAAAAACACTAAGAGATCTAAAATAGTACCCCCCCCCCAATATTTACACCTGTGGAGGTACTAAATTTTAAAACCAATTTTCAAAAAACACTTGCCCATACAGAAAAGACACAAAGTTAATGATTATTTTGTATTATTATTGCAAAATACCACTGAAAAACTGTGTTTTTTCTCAAAATGTACCATATTTTGGGAGAAAATTCCATAAAACTATTTTTTTTAGAAAGGTTTCAAAATGGTGAATATGCCAAATTAATGCCTTCATTATCTGTGTTTGAGGTTATAAAGTTGGTAATTTTTTAGACCAACTCTGGGGGGCGGTTTAAATTTATAGTCCCCAGAAAGGATTGTTGTGTGGCAATTAGTAATAAGTTCGTTTATAATTTCCCTAAGTAACCGTTTTTACAAGAATTAGTTTACCTTATTTAATATCTCAAGTTGTTCATTAGTCAATAAAACACCTCCAATTTTGTCCATGAAAACGCCATATTTTGAACCCATTTTCAGCACAAAAAATATATTTATGAGGGCACTACGAGGCAAAAAAAACATAATTGAAGGTCACTGATTATGCACGAAAACTGTTCCCAATGAAGAAAATTCAAAACAACTGTACCTATTCATTTATTTACAAACTGAAATTAAAACATTACGGTTATCTCATCAAACAGAACTTTCCACTAAAATATCACACTCAAAAGTCTCAAAGCTGCAGTTTTTATCGATACTTCGCTAATGGCCATTTGCTCATGTTCTACCAGAAAACCGGGCACCGTCCAGTGAACCGACATGACTCTTTTCTGAACGCATCAGTAAATGATTGGATTCAGATCTGTTTTTAGTCGCATTTGTTTTCATGGCACCCTTTGATGAAATATTTTCATTTGTAGTTTGCGATTGAGATGGGTTTTTGTTTGTAAAGTTTTTTTCATTTTCATAGATATAGATTTCGATAGATAAAAACTTATTTTAAATAAATACAAAGTTAATCTAATGCTTATTTTATGGTTACATAGGTATCGAAATTGTTTTGTGATAGCGAGCATGAATCGCGAAAATCAATAAAGAAGGTTAAGTTTTGATAAAAGTGATATATAACGTCCATTTGGTCAACAGAGTGTTTACTATTTAGATCCCTCCTAGGGTAAAAAATCTTCTTTTAAATTTAAATTTTCTTCTTAAATCCAAAAAAATGTTGGGTTAAGATGATTCTTTACTAAAAAAAAAATATTTAAAATTATTCTTATATATCAGACTACGTCCAAAACTCAAGGAAGTTGGTAAAAAATGCTTAAAACCAACAATTTCACTTAAACTTAGGACCTATTTAAAATAGACTAAATCCTTTTAGTAAATCTCACTGTAAGTATTTAAAGTTGTCTTGGTTATTCCCATACTTTTTTTCTCAGATTGGTTAACCGGTTTCGCTACAGGAGCATCATCAGAACCAAAAAACTAAATATTCAATTATGACCCACAGAAAAATTAAAAAATACATTTGTTGGTGACCTATATTTAAAAGGACTTTCGATGTAAGGACCTACTAATTTTTTATGTATTAGGTCAATATTTAAGTTCATATTGATAAGGTCAGAAAGTTCTATTACACCGTCAAAGTAGTCGTGAAAATTAAATAAGATAAAGTTAATCTTGTATTCCGTGAAAAATTCTGTAAATGCCGGCAACAACGCTTGGTATCGGGTTACTTGGCTACCTGTTTACTGCGGTTTTGATTACGTTCTGTGACTGATATATATAATCGGGATAATATTTTTCAATAATCGATGATTTCATTATGGATCTTGAACTACCTGTATCAATTAATAGTTTTTAGCCGGTCGTTTTAAATACATATTGTTTCTAACAGTGCCAGATCATCCTGCAATAAATATGTTTATTGCTGTTTTATTAATTTTGAACAAAGTTTGGATTTTGTTGGGAACTAGAAGGTGTATTTTGGTGGCTAAAATTTCGATTCATTTGATTGTGATTTTTGTTGTTATATTTTTCAAAATCATTATTTTGAATGCCGTAAAGTTTTTCAAAATTTTCGTAGTCATTAACATGCGCCATAGCTTCTTTTAAAGAAGCCGGTCGTTTAAATACATATTATTCCTAACAATGCCAGTGCATCCTGCAATAAATGTGTTTAATGATATTTTGTCATAGTGAGATCGCATAAGGGCGATACTTTCGGAGGTCAAATTTGGGTTGACTGACACTCTGATTGATTGTATTTACAAGATATTGTACTCTACTTGCGAAATTAATTACATTTTAATTTTTAAATGGTCTTGTTCTTGTTAACTCTTGCACTAAGCAATATAATTCTCTGCGACCTGAAAAACATTGTACTAGGGCAGCCCTTAGTTAAACCCGGTTGGTTAAATCTACCCTGTTTCCTACTAAAAATTCAGCTCTGGATATTAATTTACCCTGTATGCTATCAAAAATTAGAAGATTAAGACTAACGTTTTGAGCTATACCATAGTCAGCTACTATGCTATCACATTTACTTAAAAATCTGTTAAGGGTTGAGAAATCGTCATCGTATATTTTGATCGTATTAAGGCGTGATTTAAAAAGATCCCAATTTATTTGTTGTGGCACTGGTGCTGCTGTTGCCGCATTATTATTAGGCATATTGATAAATTTAGATTGTTTTTGTTTCTTAAACTAAATAATCTTCTTTTATTATATTTTATATATTTTATTTAAGGTTTTCCTAAAATCGTTTCAAATGATATATTACTTAAAGATTTTTAAATCCGTTTCTTGTTTTCGTCGCAAAGTATTAAATTATACCAATTTTTAATTTTGTATTTCTTATCCTATTTTCTTAATTATTATGTCTGCAATTAAACTTGCTTAAACCTAGCTTTTGTTCGCGATAAACCTGCCCTACTTATCTCTCCAGAAACCTTATTCAGAAGGTTTCGAAGGAGGCAAAAAGGAAAGTAGCACTTACAGATTTTTCTGCGACGCTCGTATCTTTTTTCCGATTAACCAAATTTGTCTTCTCCAGGTTTTCGGAGTCGTTAGGTCCTTGTGCACTCAAGAGTTAAGACTCACACCACGAAAGTTCAGCTAAAAAAAGTTTACAAAACTGCCATTTTCTCGCAAAACTTCTTATTTTCAGCGTTTTTCAGCGAAAGTTTGTGAGCCCGTTTAGTACTCGCAGAGGACTATTTACGTAGTGGTATACATCCAAACAACGGCACCAGTTATATTTTGAAGGTCCTGGATTGCTTTTTTAAAAAGTTTTAAAATTAAGATCCCTGGGAAACTGCTGTTTCTGCATCTTTTTGGAACCGCACCTGCTTACATGGTCTTCTTCGTGAGATTTTCGCTTACATAACAATAGGAAAAATGCGTGTATGCTTTTTTTTTCAAAAGCAAGAGTACATTTCTTATTTTAACATGTGCTTTCCAGTAAGACAACTTAATTTAAATACAAATTGTAAATCCTGGGTTACACAAGAAATTAAAATTTTTGGTCAAAAGATAAGAGATTTTTATTTGCTTAGGTGAAATCATCCTGAACTTGATCCAATATAGAGTATTGTAGTTATAACGAACTAGTAAAGAACTCAAAAAAATATTTTATCAAATCTTGGAATGCTAGACCATAATGGAAAAATGGAGGATAGTGGGGTCATGGCCGAGTATTTTAATAGTTTTTAGTTAACTCTGCTTTGCAGATTGAGGGGAAAAATAAAATACAAAACCAAAATAAACCTAACTCTTACTGTTTTTATAGTAATCTTTTACTGAGGAGGAGGTTGGCATTTATTTTAGACTCACGTGATCCGGTAATAACCCATCTTATTAACAACTGTTTTCGATCCGAGCTTTTTCCGAATGAGTTAAAATGCTCCAAAGTTATTCCAATATTTAAAAAGGGACATAAAAGGCCAGCTAAAAACTATCGTCCAATTGCATTAACGTCATGCTTCTCAATTTTTTTTTAAATAAACGATGCTGGACAGACTTCTGTTGTATTGAAAGAGTCATAATATTTTGGCACCAAGACAGAATGGTTTTCTTTCTAAGAAGTCATCATATTCTTTATTTTTCAGCAGGGCGTTCGATTGCGTTGAAAGCTTATATTATACGTCCCCCCCTCTCAACGAAACTCAATTTGGATATTGTAAAAATTATTTACTAATTTAGTACCCTTTTAAAAATTTGTATACTTAGTGAATAACAGAGTTAATCGCACTTATAGGGGGGGGATGAGGCTTGGCGCTAAGCTGCATCCCCCTTGCTGTATTTACTTACATACGTTTTGTACTAATTATGTACTCTTAAAAAAAGGGTACTTTTGGTTTACAAAAACCATCTGTTCCTGAGATTTTTGTTTGTTTGGAATGGTGTTGGGTTAGGTTGAGAGAGATTCGACCAAAAGTGACTATGCCAGAATTTGGTACTAATTGTGTACTAATTTCGCCTACTTCTAAAAATTGCACGCTCTCAAGATAACTTGATTTGTTTTTTAATTTATGGGTGTACATACCCACCTGTCTAGGAAAAAGATTTTAGAAAAAATAATTATGCCATAATTTGCTACTAATTATGTACTAATTTCGTCCCTTTCTAAAAACTGCCTACTCTCAAGATAACTTCATTTTTTTTGTTTTTATGGGGTGGAAAGAGATTTCAGTAAATGATTATACCAGAATTTGCTACTAATTATGTACTAATTTCGTCCCTTTTTCAAAAATTCCCTACTTTCAAGATAACTTATATTTTTTTTTGTTTTTATAGGGTGTGTGGCTTGATAGCAAATTATGGTATAATTAGTTTTTCGAAAACCCTTTCCTGGGCAGAGGGGAGGGGTGTACTTTTATATTAAGCTAGACGCCCCATATAACCAAAAAAAATCAAGTTTTCTTGAGAGTAGGCAATTTTTTTAGAAAGGGATGAATTTAGTATATAATTAGTACCAAATTCTGGCGTATTCTCATTTCATCGAATCTCTTTCCTAGGAAGAGGGAGTGACACGAGCTCTCAACTCACAAGGCATGGCCTTGTTAAAAATAAAATACTTATTTTGTTGTTAATTTATGCCACTGTTTAGGTTTTGAGTTCGAATCACCATTTTGGTTAAGGAAAGATGGATTGTACAGTGAAAAAATAAAGTTTATAAAAATTATATAAAAGTATAATGTGTGTGTAAAACATCAATAAGAATGGTTACTTTAATAAAGGTGTTAAGGGCTCAGTTGCGTAATCGTACAATTTATTTTACAAACCGTACCACCAAGCAACCAAGTTATCTCACTTAAAATAGTAAGCGCAAGTCCAGAAGATAGTGATTCCGATCTAGTAGATTTGGGTATAAATTGCCCTTTTAAAGTGTACCGTAAAGTGGTAGATAGGTGCGTACGCGTAGCAAAAAAAATGTAAACAGGCTCGACTTACCCTTAATTTTGGACTAGCGAAAACGGGACTCCATATAGTCGCAGGCACTACCATAAATCGAAAGTCTTTGTAATCACTTAAAGGGCGCGTCCGGCCACGTAAGTATGAGCGATATTTTTAATAATGTACTGGTGTAATTTTTTGGTAAAAGAGATATATAGTTCTCGTATGAGACGATTATTCGATCTGTCATAGCGGCGTCCGTGTCATGGGTTCCTTTTCCTTCTCTCGCCCCTCGGGGATCTTCCATATGATTGCCAATTCTTAGGTATGGGAGAAATTTGGTTCAATCAGGAAAAGGATAATGGGAAGTATATGTGTAAAGGAAAGTGTAGGTGCATCGAGCAAAGATTAGTTTAGTCTAATCTGCATTAATTAATTTTATTCAAAGGAATATTTTATCCCGTACTGCACTTTTATATACAGAGTACTTAATATATTGTAAGACCAATTTTAATCGGCTTTAGTTTTGATAAATAATAATAAATTTAAGTAGATCAAAGAAAGTAAAAAAAAGTTATTATTTCTAGTAATCCAATGTAAAAAAAAAATAGTTTTCCAAAGAACGCGGAAACTGACCAAAAAAGGTTAGTATCTTAAAGATACGAGAAATGTTTATATTTATCACAGGTAGGGAAGGGAACTAGGGGTGCCTTCCTCGGGGGCCCTGGCACATAATACAGCCATTGATAGCAGCTAAATGGAAGTAGTTAATTTACTTAATTTATATTTCAAATTCAAACTCAAATTCATTATATTCATTCAAAAAATACAAACATATTAACAAAAAAAGAGAACTTGGCTTACAGAATAAATATAAAAACCACCTCTGATACTTGTGTTATTAAAATAGCAACTATTTTACATGTAAACTAAATTGAGAGATTAGCATACAACAAATATAAATTTCTTACAGAAAAGATTTGTGGCGTTAAGTTAGGGCGCTAAATTTTCCCTTCATTTTATAGATTTTTTAATTATTCATTTATACACTAACTAAGTATGGAGTTTACAAAATTTCTATATTTACTTACTATCCACAATTTTTTGTTTTAGTTTAAATGCACTGCTATTGTGAATCTCCTTTATATATTTTGGAAGCATAATATATAGTTTCGGCGCAAGATAGTAAAAGCTTCTTTGTGTTATAGTCTTAGTCAGTCTTGGAACTAGAAGTTGTAAGGCACTACTTCTTGTAGTTTTGGTGTTATTGGCCTTAGTTTTTTTGAAGAAGTGTTGCTTTTTTCAAATTGCTAAGCAGAAAAGTTGTCGAACGTCAAAAAGTTTGCATTCTTCTAAAATATTGTCTGATGGATAACGAGAGGTTTTATTGTAAATAATTTTTATTATGTATTTTTGTACTTTTTCTAGTTGGTCAATATGAGTATTGACCGTCCCCCTCATACACTAACGCTATAGGTAATATGAGTTTGAATTAGGGAAAAATATAAAATTTTTAATTGTTTCTGGTCAAATATATCACGAAATTTTCTAAATTTCTGACAATTTCTCCCTCAGCATCAAGGTTAAACAAGTCATTGATATACAGGTTGAATAACAGAGGCCCCAGCACCGTCTCTTGAGGGACGCCACAGTTTACACTTTTTTTGCTACTCCTTGAATCTTGTATTTGAATGGTTTGAAATATACTTGTAAAATAATCTTTTGTTAACTTAACTCTAAAACTGTGTCAAACGCCTTTTTTAGATCAATGAATACAACCACTGAAGGATCTCTAGCATCTAGATCTTTTTGTATTTTTGTGGTTAGGGTAAGAATGGCGTCCTCAGTGGAAGTATCCTTTTTAAAGCCAAATTGATTGTTTGATATTATATCGTTTTTTTAAAGCAAATCCTCAATTCTTTATTTTAGTATTTTTTCAAATATTTTAGAATACATTTTTTATGAGGAAAATGGGTCTATAGTTAATATCAGTTTAACTGCCACTTTGAAATATTGGTTTGACAGTGGTTTCTTTAAACCTTGAAGGAAAAATCCCTTGTTCAAAGCAATTATTGAAAACGTGAACTAGTGGTGGTGCTAATTCCTTAGCTATTGGTTTTAATATCTCTGCCTTTAACTTATCAACTCCGGGGGATTTTTTGTTTTTTAGAGAAATAATAGTTTTTGATATCTCTGTGCAGTTAGTGGGTTTAAGGTAAAATAAATTAACATATTCGTTTTTTTTGTATAAAATTTAACGGTGGGATTTACTAAAAAGGTTTAGTCTATTTTAGAACGGTCTTAAGTTTAATTGAAATTTTTGGTTTTAAGCATTTTAAACCGACCCTCCTTGAGTTTTGAATATAGTTTATTTTATAAAAAGAATTTCAATAAATTTGTTTATCTAATAATCATCTTAACACAATCCTTTATTGGATTTAAGAGGAAATTTTCAATTTAGAAGACAAGAAAATTAAAAATTTTAAACTTACGCGGGGTTTAAGTAGGAAACACTCTGTAAAATAAATTAGCATTGGGGCTATATGTCACTCTAATTAAAACTTACCCTTGTTAATTAATTTTTCCAATTATTACTTGATATCACACAACGATTTAGATGGGTAATAATAAAATAAGTAGTAGATTAAATTTGTATTTATTTAAAAGGAGTTTTTATTTATGAAGTCTATTAAAAAATTTACATGCAAGTTTTTTTTTATATTTCTGTCACTGTCGAAATGTCAGTTTAAAAATATTAGCGCTGCGTTCAATCACAAACAGCGAGTTTTACCTTCGCTTTACCTCTGCTTGCACCTTGGCCTGCACCAACCTCTACTGATGAAAGCTACAGCTTTAAAATGAGTGGACTTTGAGTAACGAAAGCCTTTTTGACTGAGCTTTTAGATAACCTCAATGTTTTACTTTAAGTTTGTAAATAAATTAATGTAGTTGTTTTGGGTCTTTTTGTTTGGTATATTTTTCGTACATAATCAGTGACCTTCACTTATGTTTTTTTTCCTCGTAGTGCCCTCAAAAATATATTTTTTGTGCTGAAAACACCTTTTTAATTTGGCGTTTTTCTCGACAAAATAGGAGGTGTTTTATTGGATAATGAACAACTTGGGATATTAAATAAGGTAAATTAATCCTTGTAAAAACGATTACTTAGAGAAATTATAATCGAAACCTATTACGAAATGCCACAAAACAATCCTTGCTGGGAGCTATAAATTTAAACCACTCCCTTGAGGTGGTCTAAAAAATCACCAACTTTATAACCTCAAACACGAATAATGAAGCTATTATGTGCCAAATTTTTAGCGTACTCACCATTTTCCATTTTGAAACCTGTCAAAAAAATTAGTTTTAGGGCATTTCTTCTAAAATAAGGTTTATTTTGAGAAAAAAAGCAGTTTTTCAGTGGTATTTTGCAATAAAAATACAAAATAATCAATAACTTTGTGTCTTTTCTGTATGGGTAAGTGTTTTTTAGTACCCCCACAGGTGTAAATATTTAGACCTATGGGGGGGTACTATTTTAGATCTTAGTAAATCTCACTGTAACTGTTTATCAACTTTCTCTGCAAGATTTGGGCCAATATCTGCAAAAAAATCGGAGAAGTGTTGGCAGATATTCTCTTTGTTGTGAATTTCAACATTGTTCTCTTTTATAGTATCAATTTCCTTTTTCTTACCTTCTTGAGATATTTCATTGACAGATCTCCATCTCCTTTTGATTCGTTTATTTTTTTAGTTTACCTGCTTTTGTGTTTTTTCCATTAAGAAATTTTAATTTATTATTAAAAATATCAATACTTTTGTTAACGTCCATTTTACTGTAAACGTCATTCCATTTTTTATTTTTTTTAAGTCTTGTTTAAGTTTAGCAGAGTTAATATTTTTAGATATTCTAGATAACGAGTCATTTGAAATTAATTTTTAATTTACAACAGTAAGCTGAACAACAGGTGATGATCAGATATTTTGCTTTATAGTACAATTGCCTTGTTTAGATTAACATTAGATTTTTTGTCCTTAATGAAAATATGGTCTATCCACGAGTTAGATGAGGGCCTTGTGGGAACATTAATTGCCGAAATAAATCCCGAACCGAGCATAAGATTCAAGTATGTCTGGATGTCTTCAATTTTTTTAAATATATTTAAGCTTATGTCACCAACAAAAAAATGATTATCGTTTTCATTTCAGCCGTTTCCCAGATATATGTTCAGACCCAGCAGAAACTCTTTAGCGGTAGTCGATGGTAACCTATAAAGTCCTGTTATAGGAATGTTGATTTGGCCAACAATCAATTTAACTTCAATTGCCTGTATAACGCTGACTACTTTAATTTTATAGCTATATTTTAAGGTATTTTTATATAAATAACCGTACCATCGTTTTGGTTAATTTTACTTTGATTATATATTACACCCAAACCTTTTATTTGAAAAAAAATCTAGTCTTTCTAATTTCCTTGTTTTAGTTAGAATTATACATTCAAAATCCGTTAAAAATTGGTGTATTAAAAGTTCAATTTTTTTTTAATAAACAAATTATTAATGTACGGTTCCATTATGTATCTTCTTCTTCAAGAGCTCTCTTCGAACGTTGGCTATCATTAGCGTGATCTGCACCTTATCCACTACCTTTCTGAAAAGTGTCGTAGTACTAACGCCATACCATTGTCTAAGATTTTTAAGCCATGATATACGTCTGCGACCCAGACCTCTTCTGCCCTCAATTTTTCCTTCTATTATTAATTCAGTTCATATTTGTCATTTCTCAAAATATGGCCAAAATATTCAAAATTACGTCTTTTAATGGTAAATAAAACTTCAAGATTCTTATTCAATTTAAGAAGAACATCCACCTTACGTACTTTGTCCATCCAAGATATCCTGAGCATTCTACAATAGCAATACATCTCCAATGCCTCCAATTTTTTGCACATGGCATCAGTCAGTGTCCATGCCTCCACGCCGTAATACAAAATGCTAAACACATAACAACGAAGCACGCGAATTCGGAGAGTAGTATTAAGATCGCGACTACACAACACTGATTTCATTTTGACAGAACATGATCTAGCCTGTCCAATTCTTGCATGGACTTCTTGCATGTTGTCCCAGTTTTCATTGAGCTGACAGTCCAGGTATTTATACGACTCTACGCGTTCTACTTGTTGGCCATTTACTTTCAGCATGCCTCATATGTTCTTTTGCTTGGCTATAATCATCCATTTTGTTTTTCCAACATTCAAGTTAAGCCCAAATTGCGAACTTTCGGCTGCGACTCGATTTATTATCTCTTGCAGACCTTCCAACGTATCCGCAATTATGACGGTGTCGTCAGCATATCTCAAGTTGTTAACTTTTATGCCGTTTATAGTTAGACCCTCCTCTAGATATTAAATAGCAGCGGAGATAATATGCAGCCTTGGCGAACACCCCTTATTCGGACTTCTCCGGACAATTGCTCATCAACTTTTATTTGAGCTGTCTTGCTCCAGTATAGGTTGGCAATTATTTTTAGAAAACATCAAAATGAATCTCGTGTCCGCAAATAAAAATTTTATTTATTTTATTAATTTTATTAATTTTTATTTGCGGACACGAGATTCATTTTGTTGTTTTTTAAATATTTTGGCTTTTTAGTTCTGCGCAACAAGCCTCCTCCGGAGCGATTGCTTGCTGATGCCTTAAAATTAGAACCACGTAGTATGAAGCTCCAATTGAGGGCGATGCTGCTGCGAACGTTACCTCTTTTTAAGAGTCATGTTACAGTGACCTTATACATTTACAGGTTTCTATTTTATAACCTGCTGAACAGTACAGCATTCTGTATTTACAGTGTCTTGCACTTTTCAATTTTGATGTTTTTGTTTCTCGGCTTATTCGACAGGTGACGCACACAGTTACTACGTCCCCAAGGATTACAAACTTTTTGTTTTAAATTCTAGAGACTGTCACTGTGTGGCTTCAACTGCCATGTATAATCCTATGACTCCCTGATGATTCCTAATAAGGATGAAACAGGTCTGTAGGTGTCTGGATTCTCCATTAGACATTGGAGGCCTGGTCGTAATAAAGTAAGAAACAAAAACGCTTTGTCCGACATGCCACGAGTTTTACTTTCATTTTTATTTGCGGACACGAGATTCATTTTGTTGTTTTTTAAATATTTTGGCTTTTTAGTTCTGCGCAACAAGCCTCCTCTGGAGCGATTGCTTGTTGATGGCTTAAAATTGGGGCCACGTAGTATGAAGCTCCAATTGGGGGCGGTGCTGCTGCGAACGTTACCTCTTTTTAAGAGTCATGTTACAGTGACCTTATACTTTTACAGGTTTCTACTTTATAACCTGCTGAACGGTACAGGATTCTGTATTTACGGTGTCTTTCACTTTTCAATTTTGATGTTTTTGTTTCTCGGTTTATTTGACAGGTGGCGCACACAGTCACTACGTCCCCAAAGATTACAAACTTTTTGTTTTAAATTCTAGAGGTGTGCATGGTCACTGTGTGGCTTCGACTGCCAGGTATAATCCTATGACTCCCTGATGATTCCTAATAAGGATGAAACAGGTCTGTAGGTGTCTGGATTCTCCATTAGACATTGGAGGCCTGGTCGTAATGAAGTGAGAAACAAAAACGCTTTGTCCGATATGCCACAAGTTTTACTTTCATCATTTTTAGATCTCGATTATCTAGACCAACTTCTTTAAGAGATTCCATAAGATTTTCGTGCTGGACTCGGTCGAATGCCTTCTCATAATCTATAAAACAGGCATATACTGGCACTGACACATCTCTAAACTGTTGAATTCCAAATAATGCCTCTCTTGTCCCGAAGCCTCCACGAAATCCGAACTGCGTATCGCCCATAAAGAATTTGCATTTTTTAATAAATTTTCTTATATGACTCATTAGGCTAATTAGACGGTAATCACTACACTTCTTTGCTGAGTGTGTTTTAGGCAATGTAACAAATGTTGATTTTAGCCAATCAGCTGGGATTTTACCACTGCGATAAATCAGATTATAAATTTTGACAAGAATATTCAGCGACTCTTCGTTTTTGATAAGTTTTAAAACTTTCAAGTACACTTCGTCTTGCCCTACTGCTTTTCTGTTTTTAGCTAAAGATATTGCATGCTGTACTTCTTCCGGTGTTATATCTAAGCCTTGACTTGAGAATTCTTCTGGATGTTCGGACCGATCATCGCTACAGAGATTTTCTATGTAGTTACACCATTCTTTTGGTTTTTCTTTGGTATCAGGTAAGATTTTTCCTTCACTGTCAACAAGGATTCCTGTTTGTCTCTTATTAACTAAACCGGCGGCTTCCTTTATACGTTTGTGTAAATTAAAAGTGTCATGTTTAGCATCCAGATCTTCTGTTTCTTGAAATTGTTGTATTAGCCATTCTTGTGTTGCTGAATTGATTTTGTTTTTTATTTTTCTATGAATTTCTTTGTACTGAGCAGGGCCTTTTTTATTGCTCCTTTTATCCATTAGGTCGAGGATTTCATCGGTCATCCAAACTTTCTTTTTTTTCCTTGGTTCACCCTTGCATAGGCGTGCTGTACTTTCGACTATGGCGTTTTTGACATCTGTCCAGACCATTTCTGCATCTTGTTTGATAGATGTATCAATAACTCTAAGTTTTTTGTTCAGTTCGACTCTCAGTTCAGCTGCTTTCATGGTATCTTGAAGTTTGTCAATCCTGAGTCTGGGTTTGTTATTTGTTGGGCGATTTTTCTTTAGGGTAAACCTAATTTTGGCTACAACTGGATTATGATCTGAATTTACGTCTGCGCCAGGGTAGGTTTTTGCTGATTTAATGCAGTTTTTGTATCGTTTGTTAATTAATATGTAGTCTATTTGATTCCTAACGATCCTCTCTGGAGTGTCAGCAGGAGAGGTCCAGGTGTATAGGCGCCTGTTGGGAAGTTTAAAGAAAGTATTCGACACGATAAAATCCCTTTCCTGGCAGAATTGGAAAAGACGATCTCCACGATCATTTGGTATACCAAGACCGTGCTTTCCAACAATATCGTGGATCGTTTCCAATTTTTGCGTTGAAGTCCCCCATAACAATGGTATTTTCTGATTTTTTAGCAAAATCAAGGGCAGTCTGAACTTTATTGTAGAATACCTCTACAGCATCATCTGGAGATTCTCCGGTTGGAGCGTACACCTGAATAATATTGACGTTAAAAGGCTTTGGTTTTAGTTGAAGGAAAATGACTCGATCTGACACAGGGACAAAGGAGATTAGGGATTTTTGAGATCACTTAAGACCTGCCGGGAACTGAGGGCCTGGGCTTTTGGTTTTCCAGTCATGGTGATAATTTTCCTGGGGAGAAATAATGAGGTGGTTTCCAGTTGCCTTCCTCATCGCAGTGTTAAAACCGTTAAAAAAATCCTTATCATTATGTATAAGGATTCAATTAACTCATGTAAAAAATACATTTTGGCAAGTGACTAGGTAATTTTTTAATTGCTGGTGGTTGTGTTGGTTAAAAAAAATAATAATAAACATAGAAAAAGTAGAACCCAAAATATGTTTTATATTTAAGTTCCTTATATATCAATATAAGACCATATCTGCCACCAACCATCTGTGTGGGAGGCTACATAGGTGAGACAACAAAGCAGACAAGAACGCATCAGCCTGTAGGCGGTGTTTCAGCCCCCCTTAGTGTGATATGGGTAGCCGCCAGGTGATCTTTATAACAACCAACAAAAAAACATTATAGCGAACTCTTACCCTAATATCATCATTCAAAGATTAATTGAACCTATCATATGTTAACAAATAAATAAGCGCATAATACTTAGAACTTGCAACAAAAATACGCAAGGGTAATTATCGTCCTTCAAATTTAAACTATCGTATTTTAATAACTAAACAAATGCATAACACCTCAGACTTACAACAAAAATAAAGAAGGGCAAACTGAAAAATATGTCACAACTTAAGAAAATTACAAATCTTACCTCAATTAAATGAGAATTTGCCATTAAGGCTTGCGACCATTATAACTGGCGGCTGCCGGTTCTTGGACAGCATGGTTTTTTCGTCTACGACAAGAAAACAAGAAAATAGTACTTTTTGTCCAGGAACAAAAAGGCAACAAATCAAAGAGAAGACTAAAATAGATATAATTATTATAAAAATAGTTACCTTCGTAGATTGAAGTGCCGTGTAGCGTTCAACATTTTGATCGGAATGAATTCCATACAAAATAATTTTTTGAAACTCCGCACTAGAATCTGTTTTACAAGAAATAAAGTAAAACTATTTCTTTAAATTGAAAAAACTCGGCAATGAGGAAAATCCCGTACTTACGGACGCCACATGTACTAGTGTCCCCTGTACGACCTTCTCAACGCTGAAGCCTCGAACTGTGAAAAAAACGACCAATCAGGGAGCGCGATGCAAAGGATTATCTTATTTGGTCAACGCTTAGCGACGAAAATTACCCCTCCCCAGGAAGGTATAAATTTTCGTGAGTCAATAGAGATTTATTGTCTACTGGAAAATATATTTTCGGATGGTCAAGCTTCCTAACGTTATGGCCAATTTCGGGGCAGCTGAACACAGCCTTAGCAAGAATAGAAGTAGTCATTCTCTTTCCTTCCCTCAACCTCAACAAGAATCATGAAAAAAATAAGATTCAAACTTACTTTAGCTCGCAAAACTATGACAGACAATAACTAGTCTTGCCCAATACGCAGGCGCGAGAGCAACTAAAAATAGCGGCAGGCATAACGGAATATTGAATTGTAGCTGTCGACAGGCAGACAACAACTCTTTAATCTAAATAAGAATGAGACGCCAGTAAAAATGTGATGTAAGAAAAGGGATTTTTGATTTAAGAATTGGTCCTGGTTCTGGTTGACATTATTTTAACATAAAGTTTGACAGCGGTTCTAAAATAGTGACGTCATTTAAAATATTATGTAGATATCTTTGATTTTAGGGTTATGTTTACAACCAAAGGGCCGAACTAACCTCCTAGGCTGATTCTAAAATGTAATAACCGGGTTGCAACTGTGACGTCATTGTTTTAAAAAGAAAGGACCGGTTCAACCAGAACCAGGACCAATTGTAAATCGAAAATCCTTAAAAAGATGGTCTTTCCTGAGAGGATGGCGATATACGACCCAAGTGTAAGGGAGAGAGACACCGCCAACTAACGAATGCTAACTGACAGCCAAAAATCTCCAGTCACGTCACATGTAAATAATGAAAAAAAGTGGAAATTCTCGGGGTCTCCTACGGAAAATTGTGAAAAACCAAGGTCTCGTGCACAGGTAACTAATAGAATTATGTCCTGTTATTTACATAATTACTCAGGCCCATAATTCTTTTTCCCGGGGGCGAACCTTACATAAAAGGAAATAAAACCGGCTGACAATCACTCTTAACTACTGACAATAAATCTCGGCAAGGTTCATTTGGTTAAAATAACTCAAACGACAGGCGAGGCCCAAACATTCGTCCCTTCTTAGATCCATAGGTACCATAGGTAGAGTTTTTAATAGAGAGTTACAGCGTAGATAATACAAGTTAGGACCCACTTTACCTCTTTGATATTATATGTATAAATATAAGTGAGGGATTAAGAGTGATTAAGTACAGTTTTCATTATTAATATAGCATCTTACAAAAGTGCCATCCTTAATAATAAATACTTAGGTGAGCTACTGATTAAGCGAATATTTTGACTTTTTTTAGGAGCGACCAACTACTCGCCGCGGCCACTGAGAGATCAAACAGAAATCAGTAAAAAGCACTTTCATTTTATTGTAAATGACATAAAAGAATGAATTAATGTATTAGAAAAACTGTTTGTTAGCGTTTTAATAAAATAACGTTATATAGGCAAAAAGGTTACAATGAATTCTTCTAAAAATTTTGCGAGCAAAATTGAGTGTTTTAGTTAATATATATCACAAAACTCTTTAAATAAAATTAGTCATAAGAAAAAGGTAACAAATTAAAGAGCTGTAGGATATTCTAATTAAAGCTCCCTTTCCTATAAATTCTAGGCGAATCAATACACAAGTTTTTTGGGAGTTACATAGATGGCACAAGTAGTTAGTGGACCACATCAAAATATTAATATAATAGCACTTTTAAGCAAATTAAAGATTTAATTTAGTTAATAATTTTAATGAATTTTGCAATTGTTACAAGGGGTATGCTTTGATATCAAGTTGCACACCCCATATAAACAAAAAAAATACGAATTTATCTTGAGAGTAGGCAATTTTTTAGAAGGCGACGAAATTAGTACACAATTAAAAGTAAAACTACAGTATAATTGCTTTTTTTAAAATCTATGTCCTAAGCAGAGGGGAGTGCACCTTGATAACAAGCTAAACACCCCATAACAAACCAAAAAAAACCTTAGGAATCGATAGTTTTTCTAAACTAAAAGTACTCCTCTTTAAGAGTATATAATTAGTACAAAATTATGACATATTAACTTTCATTAAATCTATTTCCTAAGCATGGGGGGGGGGGGTACAGTCTAGCGCCAAGCCACAGTCCCGAATAACTCTGTTATCCATTAAGTTCAAAATTTTTGAAAATGGGACTAAATTAGTACATAATTTTTACAATATTCAAATTGAGGGAGGGGGGTGTCTCTACGTTGGACCAAGTTATTCATTCCAAGAAGCTGGTTGTGCTCATTGGTGTGCATTAGGGCTCAGTCTTGGGACATTTTCTTTAATGTTTGTAAATTTTCTCATTACAAAAGTCTTATACAGCATCCTTGTAAAAACTAGCAGCTTTTTACCTTTAGAGGCTGCAGCATAGAGCTGTGTCAAAATTAAATAATTGATTTTATCAAAAAATAATTTTATGATTTAAAAAAAACCAAAAGAAACAGAAAAGTGTTAAATTTCTGGGATTTACCATTGATGATACTTTCAACTGAGAGGAGCATTGCACAACATTATCATCAAAGCTTAGCAGTTTGTGTTTTTTTTACGAAATCTAAGGACAGTATTGATGCTTGATCAATTGTTAAATGTTTACTTTGCTATTAGAGTTTTAGCTAGAATGAAAAAAACCGAATCTTGTGTTCCCTATTTTAAAAAAATTAAATTAATAACTGTACTGTCTATTCTAATATATGAAATATGTGTTTTTAAAATTAAAAATAAGGAATCATTTTTAAAAAATAATTTTAATCACGGTTATTGCACAAGAAATAAAGATAAATTTTTAATTAAAAAAAAAAACAGGCTTTACAGTCAAAGTTTTTTGTTTTAAATTTAGGACCAAAAATGTAAGAAAAATTAGCAAAAGATATTGAAAGCCGTACCACACTTAATTTGTTCAAAGAAAAGTTGAAAAAATATCTTCACTGAAAAGTTTTACTACAGCTTTAACTCTTAACCAGAAGAATAACATTCTTTATGCACTTCCGGGAATAAATGCACCCATTTGATCCCGCTTTTGCAGGAATAAGGTGGGTCATTTATTCCCTAGGGAAATAAAGTAAAATTTATTGACATAGCGACGCATATATTTCTGCGTTTCGGCATACTGAATGTTATCGTTTGACATAAAGACAGAGCGAAGGTACATGTGGCGGTTTGTCTACAGAGTGCGATTTTTTGAAAAATAAATAAAAAAATATAGTTATTTGTTTTACTTTTCTGCTTATTCTAAAGTGCATAAAATAGTATATAAACCTCAGGAGTAAAGTGATGCTTAATCCCTCGACAAATTATAGCCCGACCGAAGGGATTAAATGTACCACTTTACTCCCTAGGTTTATAATGTATTATTAGGTTAATATGACCTGCCTCTATTCCCTAATTTACTTTAAATTTAATTCATGTCATGTAGTTTGAAAGAAAGAATATATTATATTATTATAATTATAGGATTTTACTTTAGCTGAAATGTCGATGTCCATACACATACTACGTATCATTGTAATAATAAAGAATTTGAATTTGAATTTTAAATTTGTTGCCGAGCTTAATAAAGTCGCCACAAACTACAAGACTTGTGTCGAGGCAGTTGCAAAGGCTGTAACAAAATAAGGCATGTGCGAATCCAGGGGGGACAATCATCCCCCCGAGCATTATCAAAATAAGAAACTAAAATTTACTAAATTTTTTAAACAAAAATCTTAGTATAAAAGTTAGAATTTAAAACAAAAATAATTGCGGCGCTACCAAAATGTTTATGTTTTATCAAATTACACTGCTTTATTCTTCTTCTTCGTTAGGTTTCCTGTGCAATTGCAGATTATATATTATCTTGACAATTAGTTCTTACTCTTTTTAAACCTGTTTAAAATAGTTGATGTCTTGTCACACTCCAAACCAATCTCTTCAATTTTTGACGCAGAATGTTTTGAACTTTTCTTTACATAATTTGTTGGTCATGCAGTAAAAATCATTAGTTTAAATGAGTATTAGGAAGGTTGTAATTACCCCCTACCTACTTTTTGAATTATTTCATCAACTTATGGCCCTGTCGGATTTCCTCATTGACTTTTTTGGAATTTCTAAGAGTAAGATTACAAGATTTGTACGTGTACGACGTGCTCAGTACAAAATTTCGTCTGTGAAATATCGAGGAAAAATGGTTACAAAAAATGGAGAGGGTAGGATATTCCTTATTTTTTATAATTTTTTTGAATGCTTAAAGACTTTCCGAGTATCATCTTTCAGTTACGAAATTCTGGTGTTTCTAAAATTACACGTACACCCTGAGAAGCGGGTTTATAAACAGACGTACAAGGCTTATAAATAATAAGTGTTTAAATTTAACCCTGTTTGCGTCTGCGTGGTTCAAGTTAACGGTGTCCAAGCTACGTATATAAGAGTGGCGTCAATAATTTTCAAAGATTCAATCATTTTTCCTAAATTGTCCTGTTGACAACATCGTGTAGCTAGGCATCTCTCTATATCCAAACTTTCGCTGACAAACCCTGCAGTGTCATTCAAAAAAGATACTTTCGTTCCAACATAGTCATTCAAGCAAGATGTTTTCGAACAAAGTATCATTTAAAACACATGTTTTCAAAAATAACCATATTCAGTTACCCTAAAAATGTAAAATATACTTGTTTTAGTTGGAAGAATCAACGATACGTCAACGGTTGGGTGGACGCAGAGACTCGGCTACCCAAATATGTTCGATATCACCTCCGACGGAGACTCAGGAAACATCGCCTCCTGCTTCGGGACGAAGAAGGCGGTAAGTATCGAAAGTTGTTTCAAACAGAAATATGTTTCGAGTTAATTGGAGTATGTATGTTTATATGCACCACGCTAGGAAACAAATGAGAGAACGGGTTTACCAATGTTTTAGTAAAAAAAACCTTGGGCGCCATATTGATAAATTTGCCATGCTTTAATTACAGTGGCTTTCCGATCATCTTACCGTTTTTCCTCCCCTCTTACCTACTAACCCTCCATATCCCTAAGAAGTATGTGGTGGATCTAAAACTTTATATAATAAATATTTGTATAAATATATAAGGGGGGGGGGAATCCATAATGACGCGTGCTTTTTAAAATTAGATATGTTTTACTTCTTCCTGTCAAACTTTTTTGTAAGCCAATCGACTTGATTTAGATTATCTGGAAAGCCACGTCTTTTTAGTATATAAGAAGGTATCACTCGTAAAAATCGGACAAGACCTAAAAAAGTTTTACTTAACGACAGAATTGCTTTTTCAAACCTGTTTAAAATAGATAAAGCGAAAACTTAAAAAGTTATGTTGCTTTTTGTAACAATTTTAGTTTTCTGGACACTGTAGAAAATAACGAAATCGGATAAGTAAAAAAAATGGCAAAATAAAAATTTTCTGCATTATGTCTATTTTACACAGGTTTAGAAATGCACCTCTTTCGTTAAACAAAGCTTTGTTAGTCCGATTTTTACGAATGATACCTTCTTATACACTGAAATTGAAATATGGTACATTGGCTTACAAAAAAGTTTGGCACGAAGGAGTAAAAAATATCTGAGCTTCAAAAATATGTGCCATTATCTCCTCCTCCTCAAAAGATAAGACGACCCAAACCACTAATTACGCTGGCTGCTCGTTTGTGGAGGCAAGAGAGTGGGTTCAGAAAAAGAGAAAAAAATATTAAATACCTTAAAAAAATCTATTCTGTGAGAGATTGTTTCATAATAAAGCTAAAAAAATTCATGAGAACCGTACTTTTAAATCGTAAATTCTTAAATTTGAAAAACACTGACAATATAACTAGGTAAACTCAAATAACACAACCTGTAAAAGAGCAGGTTTCACATTTATTTTCAATTAAAAGATCATGATGACATTTTGTTTCTCACAAGAGTAAGATTAAAATTTTAACAGTAATATAAAAAAATAACTGACTAGCTGTTGGCTAAATCTTGTTACAAAGAATAAAACCCAACTAGTAAAACTATCAAGGGAGTGGACCTAGCCTTTGACGCTTTTATCTATAAAATTATAAAAAATAGCCGAATGCTAGCAATATTTCTTAATATATATATATAGTCCAATTTTTTGGTGAGCGGACTGACGTCATTTTTTTGAATCCTATTTATTACATTGTTTTAGACAGCGACAATAAATATGTCAAAAAAAGTCATGTCGTTGATTGTTTCAACTGTTACTTTAAATTGACAACAACAAATTATTTGACATGTGAACTGTTGACAACAAAGAAATACGTTTTCAGAGGTAAAAATGACGTCAGTCCGCTCATCAAAAAATTGGACTATACACATGTAACGGGTTGGATTTTTATTGTAAAAGGGACATTTTTTTTCACAAGATTTGGTATCGATTCCACAAAAAAGGCAGGGACTAGGAGCAAGTTCACAAGTACATGTTTTTCTTTTTTCAAAAGAAATTCAAAAGGAAGGTGTCAGATAACCGAGTGTTCTGACACTGTTTATTAATTTATTAAATTTATTTATTCTGAAAAAAATTGCCTATTTAAAAAAAACTATGAAGAAACTTTAATTAACCGCATGAAAATATTGCTCTGCGATCTTAGTAAAAATTATATACTTGGAAAAATTAAATAATAACCTTATTTAACTGTAGAGAAGATGAAAGAATATGTTGATTGAATTTTCATGATGAACAACTTGTAAAAAAACTACATTACATCTACTATCTGTGGCTACAAAATGGTGGCTGGTTCATTTAATCTGACTTAATGGCAAAACAAAGCAAAAAAAGTACTTAAATTATGCTTTAGACACTAAGATTATTGCGAATCAGGCCAGCATTCGTGGGCAAAAGGCAACCACATAGGGATCAGATCTTCCAATGGCCAATTGTCAAAACTCCCATGGAGAAGCCGGAACTCATCAATCCAAAAAAAATAAAGTCGAACCCAAAAGAACCCTTTTTTCAGGTAACATCAAGCGATCAATGTATTTTGGTGGTAGAATTAAAAGGTTATTGTCGATTAAATCGGTGGGTAGAAAAAACCTGCAACGCGAAAAAAACGAAAATCAGAATCATCGATTTTTTTATTAAATTTAAGGAAAATCACGCAGAAATAAGAAAAATTACTGTAATAACCAATTCTAGTACGCTATTTACCCTTCGCCATCATCAAAAATCACTAATTAAAGTTTACCACCTAGCTGAGTGAACCTGAACCTTTTTTTGGATGTCTGTGCACATTTGAAGAAAAAGGCAGTTGCCAAGCGTTCCGGCTGTAAAATCGTATTTTAGAGGAAACTAACCGCGACATGCGACAGAGATTTGCCATTTTTGTCATAACAGTTGAAGTTTCAGTTCTCTGCGACGGTCAGATTTGAATTCAAAATTGATCAATTTAAAAAGGTAGTTTTTTTTAAGGTAGTTAACGTCTTATTAGTCAGATTGTGTAGAGATTATTGGGAATAAGGACACCTTGTTATTTTTGTATACGTTTAATTCATAAGCAACGTTTTGACAATAGTTTTTGTCTTCCTTCCTCCAAATTCGAAGCCTGAGGAAGACAAAAACTAATGTCAAAACGTTGCTTATGAATTAAACGTATACAACAATAACAAGGTGTCCTTATTCTCAATAATCTCTACACAATTAAAAAGTTATTTACTTGTGATACCGGCTTTCTAATTATTATTTTTAAATTATTTTAACAAGGAAATTTATTAATTTATTGTCATGGCTGATTATTTTATAATAGTTAATATGTAAAAAAGTTCTTAATTTTTATTTTTTTAAAATACAGAAACAAAGTCAATAAAATTAGCGATTCCTACTACTCAATTTACGTCAACCCTGGAAGTTGGCGCTAGTGGTCAAAACCGATGATTTTGATTCTTTTTTGACAAGGTTTTTTCCGTCACCATCCACCAACCCATAGGCCAAAGGAGACAAATTTTGTTTCACAATGCATTTTATAAAAGTTTTTGCCAACTTGGTGGAAAAATACGTGCCTTTATTTGACAGCATTCTTTTTATGCACAATGTCACTAACATTAAATTTTAGTTTTCTCCTGCGTAAATCATAATATTGTTTATTATTTATACCTTAGGAAACTTTCTAAGCTCGCGATTAAGATCTTTGCCGTTAGCGGTCTGAGAAGGAACCTGTTGCAAATTCTGAATTTGGCCATAGTAGGAACCTAAAGTAGGTATATTTCTGCCAACATTTAAAAACGAGGGTGAAAAATTGATGACGTAATGAACTGATGTGTTTATAGCATTTACGATCTCATAGAGTTCCACATCCCAAGTCCTATGGTTATCTTGTTTAATATTAGATCTAATAGCTGTTAGCTCTGAATTATTAACCAAAAGATGGTATCTAGGTGTATACCTAAGGTAAACGTACGTTTTGCACATTTGTTTGAAACTTAAAGATACAAATTGGCTTCAATTTTCCGGGACTTTAGCAGATACATCGAAAATTAGGCAACAATTATTTTTAATAAAATCGCAGATTTCTTAACTAGTGGATTTTTTAAGAGGTATATCTAAAGTAAATTTGGTTAGGCAATCCACGACAACCAAAAGATACTGACTCCGGCTGACAGATAATGGAAAAGGTCCCATTAAATCGGTTGTGATCTTTTGAAAAGGAAATTTTACCTTTTTGGGCGTACCCATCAGTCCAATTGTTTTAAGTTGTGAAACTTTTTTTTCGTTACATACTTGACAATTTTTAACAAATGTTCTGACATCATGAGGCATTGAATAAAACTGAGATAGAAAAAGTAACCATCTGTTATATATGCTAGAATATGTTATTTGTCATTGTTAATGACGTTTTATTATTACTATTTTTTTCATACATTTACCTAGTTTATGTTTTATTTGTATAGATAATACCATATAATTGTGTCCACATTTTTTTTAGTTTAATTAATTAGGCTTTGTCAATAAGAAATTAATACTTTTTTCGAAAATAAAGCACGATTTCATTCATTAATTCCCCAAAGGTCACAGCGGTTCCTTTAGACGATACAGCCACAAAAGCGAATAATGATTGGTAATAAGGGTGAATTTTGCATCTACTATGTAGCTTCTAAATTTTGTCAAATTAAATACAAAACTGAGACACTCGCGCTCTGTTATAGTGTAGTTACATTCAGCCCTCTTGAGAGTTCTACTAGCCCTCCTAAAGCAAAATAACGGTTTGTCGAAATCTGGGCCAGCTAAAATTGGTGCGGAAGTTAAAGCGAGTTTTAATTTTTTAAAACAGTCATCAGCCCCTTATGTGCCTTTTAGCTTTTCCTTTTTGGAGATCCGTAAATGCCTAAACTAGCTGCACATCCCCAAAAATCTTTTAATTTCGGTGGAGGTTGTGGCAGTAGGATATTGACATATGTTTCTGATCTTTTCATCATTGGTATGCAGACCCTGTTTATCGACAGTGTAAGCCAAAAACTTGAGACTGGCTCTGCAAAATTAAAATTTTTTAACGTTCACTGTGAGGTTAGCAGCAATTTGTTGGACTCTTGATAAAAGCTGTTAGTACTCGTCAAAGGTGAAGCTAATTAAAATTAAGTCATGAGGTTACACAAAAAATATTTTCTCTATTAAAGGATCAAAGAGTTATCCATCAATCTTTGAAGAGCTTGAGCTAAATTGCATAAAGATACAAATTGGCTTCAATTGTCCGGGACTTTAGCAGATACATCGAAAATTAGGCAACAATTATTTTTAATAAAATCGCAGATTTCTTAACTAGTGGATTTTTTAAGAGGTATATCTAAAGTAAATTTGGTCAGGCAATCCACGACAACCAAAAGATACTGACTCCGGCTGACAGATAATGGAAAAGGTCCCATTAAATCGGTTGTGATCTTTTGAAAAGGAAATTTTACCTTTTTGGGCGTACCCATCAGTCCAATTGTTTTAAGTTGTGAAACCTTTTTTTCGTTACATACTTGACAATTTTTAACAAATGTTCTGCCATCACGAGGAATTGAATAAAACTGAGATAGAAAAAGTAACCATCTGTTATATATGCTATAATATGTTATTTGTCATTGTTAATGACGTTTTATTATTACTATTTTTTTCATACATTTACCTAGTTTATGTTTTATTTGTATATATAATACCATATAATTGTGTCCACATTTTTTTTAGTTTAATTAATTAGGCTTTGTCAATAAGAAATTAATACTTTTTTCGAAAATAAAGCACGATTTCATTCATTAATTCCCCAAAGGTCACAGCGGTTCCTTTAGACGATACAGCCACAAAAGCGAATAATGATTGGTAATAAGGGTGAATTTTGCACCTACTATGTAGCCTCTAAATTTTGTCAAATTAAATACAAAACTGAGACACTCGCGCTCTGTTATAGTGTAGTTACATTCAGCCCTCTTGAGAGTTCTACTAGCCCTCCTAAAGCAAAATAACGGTTTGTCGAAATCTGGGCCAGCTAAAATTGGTGCGGAAGTTAAAGCGAGTTTTAATTTTTTAAAACCGTCATCAGCCCCTTATGTGCCTTTTAGCTTTTCCTTTTTGGAGATCCGTAAATGCCTAAACTAGCTGCACATCCCCAAAAATCTTTTAATTTCGGTGGAGGTTGTGGCAGTAGGATATTGACATATGTTTCTGATCTTTTCATCATTGGTATGCAGACCCTGTTTATCGACAGTGTAAGCCAAAAACTTGAGACTGGCTCTGCAAAATTAAAATTTTTTAACGTTCACTGTGAGATTAGCAGCAATTTGTTGGACTCTTGATAAAAGCTGTTAGTACTCGTCAAAGGTGAAGCTAATTAAAATTAAGTCATGAGGTTACACAAAAAATATTTTCTCTATTAAAGGATCAAAGAGTTATCCATCAATCTTTGAAGAGCTTGAGCTAAATTGCAAAGGCCAAAAGGCATTCTTTGTAATTAAATTTACCCTTTCCCATAATGCTAAAACAAGTATATTTGCGCGATGCTGTAGAAAGATTTACTTGCCAAAACGCGTGTTTTAAATCTATCGCTGTCAAAAAATGGAATTCTTTATTTTGTCAAGAGTGCGCTAAAAATTTGGGTGGAAATAGCTGTCTTTAATGGTAATAGAGTTAATTTTCCTGCCATCGATGCAGGCGCGATATTCTCCAGAAGATTTCTATACCAACGATAAACTTGAAGACTAAGGGCTATTTCAAGGTTAAATAATATCAAGTTCGAGCATCTTGTCCACTTCTTCAATGAGATGTTTCATCATGTATAGTCCAAGAACAAAAGTTTTTTTTTTTAAAGTTTCTGGTGTGTTTACCTCAATTTTATGTTTAATAGTATTTGTCAAACCTAACCCTTTCTCAGCATGTTTCCTAAATTCATTAAGTACTTAATGAATAGCTACATATTTTGTGTTCTAGTCATTTTATACAAGTACGTGTTAATGCTTTCTTTATCTCTTGTATGGAGCAGGTGTAGGTATATATTGTCTTGATATTTTTCTTTTTTTTTCTCTTATTTATTTTTATTTTTCTTATTTACACAGCACTGTTTTACGAACTCTTTGTAACATGTTTCTTTACATTAGAAACGATAAGGTTTTGAACTGAATGTTTTCTAAATTTTTCAACTATAATGTTAAGTTCTAATTGCTGGTAGCTAGACAGTTGGTGAGCTACCATTAAAGAGTTTATTCCGGCTACAAGACCATTTCGGATTCTCCAACAAATGTTAGTAAAATTTAATGACATATTAAAATTTGACATAAAATCAACCCCAAAGTTATATAAAAATAAGCGATAGTAACAGATCACTGATTTGTGGTGTTAATGTTATAACCAACGTCCAAAATTTCCCGGTAGCCCCGTTTACCAAAAACAGTCTTGTTGCAACCAGTATTAAGTAGCGCAGTAAAATGTAACTCACCAACTTTATCAGTAAAATAAGGTCAGGAATCATCAGGTAGCTTGTTAAAGACAGGAGATAATTGACCGTTACTAAAGAAAGTTTTTATAGTGTTAAGCCATTCATCAAACTTGTTTTTAAGAGCAAATTTAGAAGAATCATAACTGAGTTTGTGGATTTCATTTCGAGAGTTTTTAAAATGCTTGCCAGACTTTATCCTTGAGTATTGTCCGCTGACTCGACAACTGGCTCGATTATATTTTTTGATTTACAAATTTTTTTGGACATTCCTTTTTTCCCACAAGTGCACTTATTGTATACCTTTGAAATCGCAGTTTTACAGCATTTCGCCAGTCGAAGTCGAAGTTTTGTTGCCTTGGTGGGCTAATTCCAGGTATTGGAAGCTATACTAGGAGGATCATAAAAGTTTGAGGTTTGAGTATGGGTGTCGTTAAGTAAGCGACACAAAGGTTGTAATTGATTAATAATTTTCTTTAAAATTACCATTTCCTCGACTGGACTGCAAGAACGTTTTATTAAAATTTCCATAGAGGCAATGTATACAGAAACCTTTTCATTACTTCCTTGACTGCGACTTAAAATTTCGGCCCACAGGTCTTGTTCAAAATTACTTGACAAAAAATCCAACTTAAACACTTTTACTAATCGTTCCCAAGAGTTAATTAGGTCTCGGTTAGCGCGATACCAAATTAAGGCCTCACCCTTAAAAATTTTATGAGCTCCATTTAACAATTGAGTTTTAGAAATACCTCGGCACAAACAAAACTCATTGACTTTTTCCACAAAATTATTTATATTTAAGCTTTGATTTGACCCCTTGCACTTAAAATTGAGGGGCATAAAAAGCATTAAAATTTGAGGTTCTGGGTACATTTTGTGCCACATTGCTAGTGTTATGCGGAAAGGGCGAATTAAGGTTACTCGAAATAGAGCCCGCTTAAAGAGATGAGTTAAACCTATTTGTAGGCAAAGATCCATTCGGATTCTGAAATATTATGCTACTATCACTCGATAGTATTGGATAATTTAGGGTCAAAAGTATTGAGATATTGATATTTGGAGTTGAGTTATTTCCGAAAGGTAAAAAGGGGTTTTGTGTTGAAAAACTGTTAAAGTTTTGAGGTGTTTAAATTTTAAGTAAATGAATTATTTAAACCTTGAAGAGGGGGAAGTTATTTAGGTTTTGGTTACATAAATTAGCATCTATCAAATTATTCGAAATTTGAGGTATTGAGTTGTACAAAAGATGCATGGACTGACCATTGAAGTTTTGAGTGGGAATATTATTAAAACCTTGATTTACTTGTCCAAAATGAGGAACGGCATTATTGGAGATTTGGCCAAAATTTTGAGGTGGCAATTGATTAAATTGTCGAGGTATGTTGTAATTGGAATTGGAAACATTACTCTTACCTAAACCTAGAGGTTGAAATTGAATTGCGTAAATCATTTGAGTTATCCGATGTTGTGTTCGTGTTTAAGATACATGGCTGTTGGCATTTGAATGGACATAATTGATATTATTCTGACCCCTGTTTTGAGGTAGATAATTTTAGGTTCCAAATGAATTAATTGATCTTGAGTTTGAAATTGACTTAGGATTTAAGGTACTTGGCTGTTTGCATTTGAGTCGGTGAAAATGATATTATTTTGGTGGTTTGGCGGTAAATAATTTTGAGTTTCAATTTGGTTTAATTGATTTTGAGGTTTAAATTTAGTTAGGATATGAGGTGTGGCTGTTTGAATTTGAGTCGGTGACGGTTTTGTGGTAAATAATTTGAGTTATAATTTAATTTAATTACCTGGCGAGAAATATCTTGACTTATTAATCCCGGTATAGCTAAAGAGTTTTGACTGACCAAATTGGGGCTTTGAGTGACATTTTGAAGCAAATTTTCTCAAAAGTTTTGAGTGTTCTCTTTAAAGTTAAGATTTTAAATAAGGTGTTTACTGTTTGTCTTTGAAGCAAAAAGCACTCAATGTTTTTAGGTGGTCTTCGGACATTTAAAATAAAAGACCCCTGTGTCAGGGATTGTTTTTGTGGAAGTCAACATTTACCGAGGGATGAGGTGGCCTTACAAACTACACAAGATGCGATGTTGCCAGCGTTCACCCCTAGATACCGGAAAATCGGGTCGTTATAAAAAATAGCCGCCACTTGAATCGCCCTCCTGGATTATCTGTATTTTGAAGCAAAGAGCACTCAATGTTTTTAGGTTGTCTTCGGACATTTAAAATAAAAGTCTATTGTATCAGGGATTGTTCAACACAATTTACCTCCCCAATTCGAGGTAATTGCTCTACATTATTTTCAAAAGGGGTACTTTGATTTCTACTAATTATAGACTGTCTCAAATATGACACATTTTGTGAAGTTGAACAAGAGCTTAAAATTTGATCCAAATTGCCAGTCATAAGACAGTTAGGATTATCTTTTTGAGTGCTATTTGAAGGTTGAATTCGATTAACCCAGTTATTTATCTATTTTTATTTTTGTTTTTGTTAAAAAATCATAACGTTGGTCTGAAAGTAATATGAAATGATAAGAGCGGATGGCTTCTTAAGGGAAAATTTAAGTTACTAAAATTCGAGATACACGTTTAGGGTGCCATTTTGTAAGATATGGTACTCGACAAAGAAAATTGAAGAATTATTTTTGGTTTTGGGTGTTATTGAATTTTAGGGTCTTTTTTTGTTTTATATTTATTTTTGAATAAATGGTTCATTTTAAATATTTGAATAGATTTTTTTTAGCTTTATTTTCTTTTTCGTGTTTTTAAGCACAACTTTTCGTCAAAAGGCAACCCGGCTCAAACCACTAATTACCCTGGCTGCTCGTTTGTGGAGGCAAGTGAGTTTGTTCAGAAAAAGAAACAAAAATACCTTAAAAAAATCTATTTTGTGGGCGCAACACCTTTCAGCAAATTTGGAAGAGAAATTGTTTTATATTAAAGCCAAAAAAAAATAATGAGGACCGTACTTTTACATTACAAATTTCTAAATTTAAAAAACACTGAGAATATAACTATAATATTTATTTTCAATTGAAAGTAAAAGATGACATTTTGTTTTTTACAAGAGTAGGATTTATATTTTAACGGTAGCATAAAAAATAACTCACTAGTTGAAAACCCACGTAGTAAAACTACCAAGGGAGTAGGCCTAGCCTTTGACGCTTTTAACTATAAAATTTAAAAAAGTAGCCGAAATGTTAATGGAGAAATATTTCCTAATATATATACACACGCAACAGGTAGGATTTTTTTACACCAGGTTTGGTATCGGTACCACAAAACAGGGACCAGGAGCAAGTTCACAAGGACATGTTTTTCTTTCTTCAAAAAGAATGCAACAGGAAGGTCACAAATAAGTGACTGTTTTACCACTGTTTATCAATTTAATAAAAATTGCCTAAACTCCCATGGAGTAACCGGAACTCATCAATGCAAAAAAATATAGCTAAACCCAAAAGAGCCCTCCTTTAAGTTAACACCAAGCGATCAAAGCATTTTGGTGGTAGAATTAAAAGGCCATTGTCCATTAAATTGGTGGGTAGAAAAATCCTGCATCGCGAAAAAAACGAAGATCAGAATCATCGATTTTTTTATTAAATAAAGAAAATCTCGTAGATATAAGAAAAATGAATGTCTGAGTGAGGCTGAATCTCTTTTCGGATATATGTGTATAAGCACGACTTTTTGAAGAAAAAAGGAGTTGTCAAGCGTCCCGGCTGTTTTATTAAAATCGGATTTTATAAAAAACCAACCGCGAAATATGACGGTCAGATTTTAACTCAAAACTACTTTTGATATCGGCTTTGTACTTTTTTAATTATTGTAACAAAGAAATTAATTAATTTATTGTCATGGCTGATTAATTCATAATAGTTAATACGTGAAAATGTTCCTAATTTTTATTATTTTAAAAAACGTTAACAAAGTCAATAAAATTAGCGATTCCTACTAAACAAGCAATGAAATCAATTCACTTCGAACATACGAAAGGTGCCGTTAATCTTTTTTTAAAGCGGTGGCAAGAATCACTAATATCAACGATCTTTTCTTAGTAAGCACTTAATTTACTTCCAACCCCGAAAGTTGGCGCTAGTGGTCAAAACCGATGATTTTGATTCTTTCTATCAACTAAATATTAAGTTGTCCTTATAGATGGCATAATATTGCTGTTTCGTAACATAAATTAAGGCAGTTAGAGATGCTTTGGTCACCGCTGTCATTAGTTGGAAACTAAACCATTACGTTTTTAGAATGAAGTACAATGGCGCACACAAAATTTTGACGTGGGGGGGGGGGGTATTTTAAAAATTATGCGTCATGTTGTATATTAACGAAATGTATATATATATTTATTTTTGTTGAGTTTTTTTGAACCTTTAAAATATATTTTTAGTTTTTGAGTTCTTGGAAAATTTTGGTTCAGCAGTGAATTGAAAGGCGGTGTTTTTTTATTTCCTATTTATTTGACGTTTCGGTTTTTTGCACCTTCATCAGAAATATATGTAAATAATGGAGAAACAACATTGTAGGTTATTTTGTTTTTTTTGGACTTCAAACACATAATTCAAATTATTTATTTTTTGTACCCTTGGTATACTAAAAAGATCGAAATATTTTACGAGAAAACAAAAACAAAGGTACATAGTGGGTTCAAGTTGAACGTGGTACTGATAAAAGTTAAAAATGATTCTATTGCTTTAGTGAATTTTAAAATGTGTGTGCTTGTATGGGTGGGGGGGGGAGGAGGGAATGTGAATGGTATGGAAGACATGTAGTGTATGTATTTTTATTGTGTGCGTCTGTGTATGTGCGTGTTTGTTATTTCTTTTTTAGTAGGTTGAAATATATTGGGTTTAATTGTTTTATGTCAGTTCGTATTTTTACGCATTTTTCGTTTTTTTGAATTTTCATCATTTCCAAAAATTCCCGCTTTTTTTTATAGACTTTTGTTTTTCAAATTGTTATATTTTCTAAATCAAAAGTATGCTTGAGTGACTGGCTATGGTTTGTTAGTGCGGTTTTGTTTTTTTGTCCTATTTGTGACCATTTAAACGGTTTTTGAGATACTGAGACGTTTGTCCAATGTATACGTTGTCACAATTTTTAAGTTATTTGGTATATGACATGACTTTTTTTTTTCTTTTGGGATATAAGATTTTAATTGGCTAAAGTTTTTTTTTTGATAGGTTGTATCCTTTATGGGCTATTGTCATGTTGTGTGGTTTAAAAATGTTGCCAATTTTTTCGGTTAAATTTGGTATATATGGTAGAGAATTAAATTTATTTTTGCTTGCTTAAAACTAAATTTCTATCCCTACCATATATACCAAATTTAACCGAAAAAATTGGCAACATTTTTAAACCACACAATAATACAATAATACAATAGCTTTTTATTAAAGTTTTTAAAACAATATATAATATTATTAATTTTAGGGCACCTAAGCTCTAGAGAACTTGTATATGCCATTTTGCATACAATATACATATTAATTTATATTTATTATAGTTGAGCATCATGGGTTTCTTAATTATTACAAAGAGTTACTGCCAAGTTGGTAAATGATAAAAAAAGAAAAAAATTAAAAAAAAAGTTCTTTGCAATGAAAATAATGAAAAAAAAATTACAAAAAAAAGAAAACAAAATAGTAATTTTAGATTGAATTCAAAAGGTTTTTAAAAGTAGCCAAGATTTCTTTTACATACTTGTTCATCTCTCTTTTACATCTTTTCTTATTTATAATAGTTTTTAAATTGAGGGGCAGAATATTGTACAGGTTTAATCCGATGTAGTCTATTGATTTAAAAAAAGTTGTATTATTTGGTTTGGATATAAAGTACTGAAGGTTGCGTGAGACTCTTGTATCATAGTAGGACTTTTTGCTACGTTTGAATATGCACATTTGTGGATAAATTCAATTGTTGTTGAAATGTACAAAGACTTGATATCAGAAACTGGAGCGTCCCTAAACAATAGTTCTGTTGAATAAGTTTTTGGTTTTTCAAATATTATTTTTAAGATGTATTTTTGTATAAGTACTAGTTTTTTCATTTTACAGTCATAGGCTGATCCCCATATAGGCAAAGCATATCTAATTAAAGATTCTACCAATACTCTATATAAACTTGTACCAATGTTTTCTGAATTAATATTAGTCTAAGTTGATAAAATTTATATATGAACCTACGTATTTCATTAACTAAATTGTCTATATGGACATCCCACTTCAGATACTCATCTATTTGAACTCCTAGATATCTGATATTAGTAGTTCGCTCAATTGACATTTATATTGCAGTTTCCAACATCTTTACAAGAATGAATAATTAAATTAGGAAGGTTCGATTGCCCTGTTGCATTTAGTGAAAAAGTTATAAATTTTGTTTTATCTGTATTGAGAGTTAAATAGTTTTGGTTAAGCCATTGAGATATATTTTTAAGAGCATTTTCAGCTTTTATTTTTAAATTTTCCCACGAGTTGTCTGCAATTCCAACACCAGCATCATCAGCAAAAGCTACAGTAAGGCCACCTTCAACAGGAATGTCAAGCATGGCATTTATATTCAACTAAAAATAACTCCCGAAATTGTCCTTTGTGGTACACCTACTATTAATTCACAGTCATCACTGTACACTTCATTCACTCTCACACACTGCACTCTTTTTTTCAAATAGCTCTCCATTAAATATTTTAGCGTTCCTCTGATTCCATAGCTGTCCATATTGCCCAGCATAATACCATGATCCACAGTGTCAAAAGCCTTGGCTAAATCTAAGATAGCCAAGGGCTTCTATCCGCTGCTCATGCTGTGCTGTATGAAACTTTATACTGATAACTTTATAAATGGCGTCAGCAGTAGAACAGTCTTCCTTAAAACCATACTGCAGCTCAGATATAATGTTATGTTTTTTAAAATGGTTTAGAAGTCTTTTTTTATGGCTTTTTCAGTTATTTTTGCAATATTGCTAATTAATGAAATAGGCCGGTAGTTCGTCATTTAGTCCTTCCCTGTTTATGAATAGGAATCAGAATCTTTTTTTTTGAAAACTTCTGGAAAGATACCTTCTTGAAACATTAAATTAATTATATGACACAAGGGCTTGGATATAAAATTTGAAATCAGTTTTATGTCCTCAGATTTAAGATTTTCATATCCAGGACTACTATTATCTTTAAAGGATCTGATGTATTGTTTTATGTCATTTTCATCAACTGGATACATAAAAAGGGAATCGTTGCATTTGTTAGGAATTTTTGGATAACTCTGGTTTACATTAATATTATCTTTAATTTTATTGGTCATTTTAAGTCCTAATTTTGTGAAGAAGTTGTTAAAATTGTTACTAATTTCTTTTGAGTCGGTTATTATGACATTATATTCTTCAATTTTTTTAATTGTTAAGTTTTTTTGATTTTCACAAATTGTTGCCTCGTTTAAATATTTCCGCGTTTTTTTCTTAATATTATTTCGTGATTCAGTAATTTTTTGTTTATAGTACTTAGATTTAGAGATTTTAATTAATTTCGTTACCTCATTTCTGAATAATTTGTATTTGTTTTTTAGAAAATCAGTTCTATGATAAATAAGCTTATGTTTTAAAGCGTCCCGCTCCTTAATATATGCCACTATTTCGTCTGTGATCCAAGGTTTTTTAAGTTTTTTGTTGACATCACTTACCAATTTTTTTGTTGTGCTTTTCATCAAAAAATATTTTATTTTAGTCATAAATTTTGCCGCTGTCGAATTAACCTTTGAATCTAAATAAATATCATTCCCAAATTCTTGTTTAATCAAGTTTATAAAATTATTTGTATTTATTAGGCTAATCGTTCTTGTCTCATTGAGTGGTTTTTGTTGTATATTGGTAACTAAGTTAAATAAGGTAGAATAGTGATCAGTGATCGTTGATTTTAGAATTAACGATTTAGGTTCAAGATATTTTAGTTGCGAATTTATTTTGTAAAATATATGATCAATATTAGACTCTGTATCAAATGTTTTTCTAGTTATATTATTTATAGCTTGTAAAAAACCTTTGCCAGTCAAAACGTTTAAGTACATTTAAACAACATTGTTATTTTTTGAAAAATCAATATTTATATCTCCCGCGAATATCTCAATCTGCGTTTTATAGTCACTTCCCATATTAAAAATTTCATTGAGATCGCTTAAAAATAAATCTTGATTGGACGCCGGTGACCTGTAAGTCGCTATGATTTTATAGGATATACTATGTTTTGAACAAAAAATTATAGTGAAAGTACCTTATATAACTAATTTTATTCACAGTAAAGGATTTAGACACATACATAAAAACACCGTCATTCCTGTTAAAACTGGCATTGTTATAGTAGTAATTATATCCATCCAATAAAATATCTTTGCTTTGAAAAATAAATGATTCAGTTAAAATAAGAATATCAAATGGATTTTTTGCCTTATTATTTAAAATACATACCTCATCAAAATGTTTGCAAAAACTCTGTACATTCATATTAAAAATAGATATCTCACTTTTTTTGACACACTTTCTGCTTCCCCAATTGAATGTCTCCAACTAGACAAATCTATAAAATCAACAAATAGCGAAACGAATAGTGATCTAAACTCTTACCAGATCCTGGATTCGTGTCAGCTTTCCGGCAAATCGTGTCTTCAATCGGACAAAATAACTACGCAAATTTTCTATGCGTTTAGCTCTACGAACTTTGTACTAACTGCCTCGTCGGCCGATCGGCCCCGTCGCGATTCGGCAGAGGTATCCAGACCCACTATATTGATACGCGATTTGAAAGCGCGTATTTTACTAAAATTAACTAATTTTGCAACTAAACCTATACCTTTAATTTTAATCCCAATTTTACTAAAAAAAAAAAGTTTTTCCAAAAATATAAACAAAAATACAAACAAAATAAAACAAAAACGCGTGTACGAAACACCAATATCATTGATATAATTCGTTTTTCTTTCTGTGTAACTATTCAAATGATTTAAAAATGTCTCAATATTATTCATTGCAAAACAAAAACTTGGCAGCTTTTCTCTCTAAAAAAAAGTACACAAAGACAAGTTATATAAAGAAAAACAAAATAAATGCAGGAAAAAAAGGAATTCTGAGAAAAAATAGAAATAAAAAAAAAAAATTAATAATAAATATTAGGAGAGGCAGTCTCAAATACAAAAAGAAAAACAAATAGAAATACACAGAATGCATGCACGCAACTGTAAAAAGAAATCAATTTAATGAGCTAATATCTTCAATATTATGTATTTCATGCTTTTTGTTCTTTGGAAAAATGAACACTTTTCCTCCTTGGGTCCATACATTTTTTTGTCCAAATTCTTCCAAACTTTAATAAGTTCAAGTCGATTTTTTCGTTAGATCCTCCCTAATAGTTATTTTTGATCCTTTTAACATCTTCTTTTTGAAGTAAATTTCGTTCTTTAATTTTTTGTCATAAAGCTCACCAAAATTGGCTGGTCTTTTCTGTTGCTTTCATCTTTACGACCAGACAACATAACAATAGCCCATAAAGGATACAACCTATCAAAAAAAAACTTTAGCCAATTAAAATCTTCTATCCCAAAAGAAAAAAAAAGTCATGTCATATACAATACCTTGTAAAAATTGTGACAAAGTGTGCATTGGACAAACGTCTAAGTATCTCAAAAACCGTTTAAATGGTCACAAATACGATAAAAAAACAAAACCGCACTAACAAACCATAGCCAGTCACTCAAGCACACTTTTGATTTCGAAAATACAACAATTTTAAAACAGAAGTCCATCAAAAAAGCGGGAATTTTTGGAAATGATGGAAATTCAAAAAAACGAAAAATGCTTAAATTCACGAATTGACATAAAACAATTAAACCCAATATTTCAACCTACTAAAAAAGAAATAACACACACGCACATACACAGACGCACACAATAAAAATAAGAACGAACTCCAAAACCGTTTCAACCGTTCTTTCCGAATTTGATAAAGCTCTAATCTTACCAAAACTAGATGGTGGTTAGTCTATTCGGCAAGTAGCTGTTCATTATGGAAGAAGCAAGTCTACGATAGTAAACATAAAAAACCGATTTCAAGAGGAGGGAAGTATAAACCGAAAGGAAGGCACCGGTTTGACGAAAGTTAATAGCCCAGAGAAAGACCAAGAAGCAATCAATGTTCTGGAAAATCATCCGTTATACCCATAACAACATTAGGCAGGTTGATTAAACGTTCGGGGCTAAGGTGTCGAATTGCGGCAAAAAAAAACTAAGTAATGAAAAGAAGCAGTCTCGATTAATTTTTGCGTTGAATTATTCTCTGAGGGACAAAGAATTTCAGCAGCAGGTGGTTTTTACAGATGAGAAGATGTTTAAGTTGCGACGCACTTTTTGCTTATGTAATAAAAAAAAATTGTGGTTTTATCTTTGATTAAGGAAATCGGGTTTTAAATTAAACAGTTAAAAGTTTTAAAGTGCGGGATGCAAATACATTTTTTTTATTATTACCCGTTGCTCGGTCTTGGAGATTGGGAGTAGGAGAAAACAAAATGTACTTTAGTGGACGCCACCAATTTTTCCAAAACCAGCTAAATTGGAAAAGCTGCCTATTTGTTTTAGGTGTTTAACCAAAACACGATTTATAATTTGTGGGAAATTTAAAAGAAGCAAATTTTATTCACCCGTTTAATGAGTTTAATATAATCCAAATTATCTACAAAATAGGGGGGACAATTAAAAGGCAGAAAAAAAAAGGTTAAATAAGTTGAACCAAAAAAAAGTTATTCTAATTTAGCACATCATACTGTTATGTACCTTCTAAGCCCCTCAAGTGATCACTTTCGGTTCACACGGAGAATCACTAAATCTTATCAAATAATTAAACCAGAAAATAATAAAACTATAACTAAAATGAATGCCCGGAATAACGCCGATTCGCAGTAGCGCGACTCAGTCTCGCAGTAGCGCAAGGCAGTCTTTGCAGTATCGCAGTCTTGCAGAAGCGCATCAGCGTGATAAATTATTAAGCCTAAACTTATCTGTTTATCCAAAATAGCTGAATAAGGGTCACTGTCCTTGTGAAGAGCAGGTAAGCCCTATACAAAAGGGTGATCCAAAAGACAGGGTAGGCTTGGTGGTTGAGTCAGGTGTTGATTCAGAGTAAGGCTAGGTTTTAGACCGGCATTTGAGTCCTATAGTAGAAAGAGAGACCACTTATTTAGCAAACTCAAAATAGCAGAATAGCAAAGTATTAATATTTTAAGTTTAGAAAAAAAAGAGCCTTTAATATATATATAAGAGCTTGAATAAAATTTCAAGATAGCATTAATGAAACTAAACTTATACAATAATGATAAAAAAAATACTTGCAACCAAAAAAAAGGTTTTGAAATGAAATAACATTAATAAAATATATATTAATAATTACCTCGATAGGATGTTTGGAGGGCAAGAAACACAGTCACGTGCATGTGGTAAGTCCGACAAAAATTCGCAAAAAATGCGAGTGTAATCTTGGTCCCAAAACAGCAAAACGCACAAAATATCTTCTCAGAAACGTAGCCCCAAACACAAGAATTACTTTGAGATAACTTAATTTGAAATCCCACTAAGGATTGCGAAAATAAAGCCAGAATAAAAATTAAGATCTCGAACTAGCGGTTACCGATGACGTGTTATCGTGTATTCTTTTTTAAAGGTTGGTTCTGAATGCCTCCAAAACACTGTGCTGTGCACTACAAAACTATTTGATCATAACTAACAAATGAAAGTAAATTAACTTTTACTAAAAAATCTTACAGTTTGTCCTTTTCTAACAACCAGCAAAATATGAACAAAAATAGGACAGAAAAGGGGAAAAAGGACTCCACTAAAATAAAATGAAAGAGTATTCAGAAAGTAAGTTAACTACTGAAATGGTCTTAAAAGTCCAACAAAGACAAGGTAACATTTTATAAAAATGAGAAAGAAGCATAAAAAGACAACTAATCCATGGGCGGTTCAGCTACATGAAACGACCGATATAAGCTACAGATCTTTAAATACCATGACCCCTATTTTAAAGTGCAACAACCGATTTGAATAAGGTTAATCAAATAAAGAGGACAATGTGCATTTAATATGAAAATTATGACGTCTAAGTTTACAGTCAACGTATAAAGCGCCTTCTCTTTTAATAAATTTATAGTCCTAAAAATATTTTGCCAATGGATATGGCAACCCTTATGAGTGCAAGAATTAAACATTAAAAATTCAAGTCTTTCAGATTGTGCACAGCAAAGAATCTTCCCTAAATTTTGAGAACAGTCATGAAATAATTATAATACACCAAAAAAAAAGAATTAAAACTGAACAAGCTATAATGTTATGGTTTGGGACAATTAAAATAACACAAGTTACAAAGATATTAAATTAATTTAAAAAGTTAAAACAAATTACCAAAGACATATTTCGGAAATATTGACTAAGGTGGCAACATAGCAAATTTTCAGTTCCAAACTAACACACAGGTGACTGAATCTATTTTTAGCTTAAAAATCAGTTCAATTTTGGGAAAACGTAGGCATAAGGAAAATCAAAACAAAGGTGCGAGTGGTGCAGCAAAATTGTTTAAAAGAGACGTAAAACTATAACAGAAAATTACTAGGGATTATCAATAACGTACACGAAGGTAGGCCAAAGTAAAATTAATAAAATAGTGATAGAAATAGTTAGGCATGACAGATTAATTAAATTATTTATCTATTTCTTGGTAGAAAGCTATGAAATGATCTATGAGTCATCAGACCACTCCGTGATAAGCTAGGCAAAATAGAAAATGTTCTAAAATTGGCATAGATAAATAGAGATCTCGGTAGATATAAGACGTGAAATAAAAAATAGAAAAATGGAAATGGAGAATGGGTTGCAGAACAGTAAAGAAGTGATGCAAACAGAAATGTTCCTAGATTAAGGTTGGTAGGTAATAGGCGACAAAATATTACTAACATAGCCAGAATAGAAAATAGACGGCTAGGCAAATAAATTTCTGTTAGTTAATATTACTTAATTAATATTTTATTTTCTTTCAGGTACAAAATAATAGATCTTCGACACGAGATGCATAGAAGAAAAATGGAGAACCGATAGAAAAGAAAAAATAGGTAAGAAAATAGGTAAGATGAAATTAATAAGAAAAAAAAAGGAATACAAAATTTCAGAATACTATTTCTGTTTCAGGTTGACTGCCATGTTAAATAGAAGCTGCATCAATGGAAAAAAAATAATAGATCTTAATTATAGGAGAAGATTAGACAAAATAATAAATTAAGAGACAGAACCCCACTTCGTCATAAAGCTATATATGATTTGCTATCGTTGCTATTACATATATACATACGTTTTATTTTTAATAAAATTATTTACAAAGTTTGTGTTCTTTTATTCGTTTCTTAAAAACTACAGAAAAAAATATATATATATTAATCGTATTAAATTTTCCCACATAATCTCTTACGCTCGAATTTTTTTTAATTTGGCGAATGCGTTAGACTAGTACATTGGGAGTCGGGTTAAATTAAAAAGGAAATAATACACAGACGCGCTATTTTAGTAACAAAATTTAAACGTTACAAATCTCTCTTCGATAGGAAGGAGACTTCCAAAGAAATTGACTGACGATAATGCGCTACTAATAAAAATTAACCTCACATATTATTCACGTATTATGTATCTCTACAAAAAAAAATAACAGACAGATTTGGTCAATCGTTTCACATTTACAATTGGAAATTACTCAAAGAAGGGCATCTAGGGACTAGTGAGAATGATCCTCTAATTCTGGATCGTCTCCAGTTAAATCAGGCTTTAACTCTTGGACATGCCATTTGCCTTTATCGTTTCCTTGATCATCTTCTAGTTGGTATGTGCAGGTTCCAATTTTTCGAACCACAGTAAAAGGACCCAGGTAAGTTGGAGTTAATTTGGCACTTACATAATTAGCAGCATTTGATAATGTTTTGTTTTTACGCCAAACACGTTGACCGAGGTGTAATTCCACAGGACGCCTTCTTAAATTATAACTATGAACATTACGTTCACGCGCTGCTTTTATTTGTTTATTTATCTTTTCAAACATAGTTTTAAAACCAAGTTGACGACGTGTAACTTCGTCTTCCACTTTATCTCCCGAAGCTTCGGTTTGTTCAAATTTTGTATTAATAAAGTCGGTGCCCAATAGTTTATGTTCCCTGCCGAAATTAGCGTAAAACGGTGTAAACCCAGTGACTTCACTTCGCAAAGTTCGAATAGCGCAAGCAAAAGAAGAAAGATAGACGTCCCACGTTTTACCAACGTCTTTCTCTACATAAGATTTTAACATTTTTTTAATTACTCTATTTGTCCGTTCTGTTAGATCTGCTCTTGGGTTGTACGGTGATGTAAAAAATATATGTACATTGTACTTTTTACAGAGATCCTGAAATTGATGGGATCGCATCTCAAAAATATGTCTTCCTCTATTCTTTTCGTTAGTGATTGAGCTGTAGCGGTAAGTCAGTTACAACTAATACATATTGATGTCCACTTTTTGACCTCGGGTAAGGACCTTGAAAATACAAACTTATCATTTGCCAAGGGTATTTTATATCTGGTCTATTTACCATTAAACCTGCGGGTTTCTTATGCTCCACTTTATTTTGTGCGCAATTCTCGCAGGCTCTGATGTAAGAAATGACGTCACATTGCATCTTGGGCCAATAGTAGTTGTCATGAAGCTTCCAAAAGGTCTTAAAAACGCCTAAATGACCAGAGGAGGGAATATCGTGATGGCGATTTAGAAGCTGACGGCGATTTTCTTTCGGAATAACCAGTTTCCACTGGGATACCTCCAAACCGGTTGGTTTATAGGTTTTTACGAATTTAAAGATTACATGATCTTCCACTCTCCAGGCAGGAAATCTTCTAGGATTATTTTTAATATTTGTACGCATCTTAAGATACCACTTATCAACAATCTGGTCGGGGTCAAAAGGTAAGCTTTCCACATCAATAACCTCTACTGCCTCTGAAACAGATCTTGAAAGGAAATCAGGCACTATATGTTCTTTACCTTTTCGGTGTATCAATTCGAAGTCGTAAGGCTGCAAGCGAAGTGCCCATCGGGCCAAGCGACCTTGAGGGTCTTTTAAGTTATGTAACCACAAGAGTGAATGGTGGTCGGTTAGGGCTTTAAAATGAACGCCCTTTAAATAGTGTCTTAGACGTTCCACGCTCCAGATTAAAGCTAAGCACTCTTTTTCACACTTAAATTTCTTTCCTGTTTGGTAAGTGATCTTGATAAATAACATATCACACGTTCGCCATCTTCAAATTCTTGTGAAAGGACGGCCCCCAACCCAAACGAGCTGGCATCGGTTTGCAAAGTAAAAGTACGATTAAAATCAGGACAACTTAAGATTGGGGCTGTCACCAGGCTTTCTTTAATCGCTCGAAACGAGGACTCACATTCGTCCGTCCAGTTCCATCGTACATTCTTTTTAGTTAAATTGGTTAACGGCGCGACCACTTAAGAAAAATTGGGTACAAATCTTCGGTACCACGATGCCGTTCCCAAAAATCGTCTTACCGCGGATACTGAGGTAGGCGCAGAAATATTTAAAATCGCTTCCACCTTTTCTGGATCTGGGTGAAGTCCATGTTGGTCGACTACATAGCCCAAATATTATAATTGAGAACGACAGAAATGACACTTGTTTTCTGAAACCATAAGGCCAGCATCATTGAGTCTATCAAGAACTAAGCCCAAAATCCGTATATGATCATGAAAATCTTTAGAAATAATGATCACGTCATCCATGTAAACCATGACATAAGGCTGGAGATCGGCCCCCAATACCATGTCGACAATTCTCTGCCATGTGGCTGGCGCGTTGGAAAGCCCGAAAGGCATTTTAGTAAATTGGAACAAGCCTCTCCCCCCAGGGACTGTAAATGCTGTTAATTCCTTACTCTCTTGACTTAATTTCACCTGCCAAAATGCAGATTTTTATGTCAATGAAGCTAAGGTATTTGGCGTCACGTAATTGATCTAAAATAAACGAGATAAAAGGTAAAGGGTAGCTTTCCTTTTTTGTGACGGCATTAAGACGTCTAAAATCTACGCAAAAGCGATAGGAGTCGTCTTTTTTCTTAACTAGACCTATTGGGCTTGACCAGGCACTTTTAGATGGCTCGATTACTCCTAATTGAAGCATTTCCTTGAGTTCCTCGTCAATAATTTTTTGTTTAGCAGGAGATACGGGGTAATATCGCTGTTTTATGGGGTTTGTATTGGGAACTAATTCTATTAAATGTTCTGTAATTTTACAGCAACCTAAACCGGTTCCCTTGTTTAAAAGTTTTTCAGAAACTAATGATTCCAGTATTGTTTTTTGCTCTGAACTTAAACTGGATTCGTCAGCTATTCCACACAAATGAACTGGATCCTGTTCGTTTTCAGTGGCGAAATGCCAAACATCAGCGTTTAAATTAGGTACAATAGCCATGATTATCCAAAAGTCAACCCCTAGGATTAAATTATGTGATAATCCCGGTAAAACAAGAAGTTCGACGAGTTTGGTCTTTTCCATAAGTGATATAGGGACTTGTATTATTCCAATACTAGTACATGTTTCGCCATTGGCAACGGTACAATTAAGAGTTTGCTCTTGCAATTTAAAACCTAAGTTTTGCAGGATTTTGTAGCCTGGAAGTCCTACCAATGATCAAGTTGCCACGGAATAAAGTAGGACTAGAATTGGATTATCTAAAACTTTTATTTCTAAATAGGGACGACGGTCGCCTTGGGCGTGTGATATTATATAATCTAAAAGAATTTTATTTTTGACATCAGAAGAATTGTTGGTCGTTGCGTCTAAGGGAGTCATTTCACGACCCTATAATGATCCCTTTGGTCGTTTCCCAAAGAGCATCTGGAACAAGTGCGAATAGTTACGTTAGGTAAACCACATCTATGGCAAAATATTCTTTTTGGTTCTCTACATTCTCGGTAAACATGTCCGACCTTTTGACAATTAAAGCAAGTCACAGATCTAGAAGTTCTTGTTACAAAATTATCCACTGCATCCACAGCCATTCTGCCATTGGGGCTTAATAAATTCGATGCGCTATCGCCTCGCGGATCATCTATAGCGAGGTACGCAAAATCAGGTTCGACATAATTTTGTCGGCGACGAGATGGAGGAATATAATGGTCCGCGCGAAACTTTTTAGTCTCCAATTTAAGGCACTCTTCCTCAAGCTCTTCTAATGAACTAACAGGACCCAGTTGAGTATTGTAGAATGGGGCAAGATATCTAACCACCATGTCCAATTGAACATCTTCGGGGATCGAGCCATATCTCCGGAATAAAGAGTTCATAAAGCATAGATAATCCACTATACTTTCGCTCGGGTCTTGGGTACGGTCCAGTATTTCTTTAAAAAGTCTTGCTTTGTGATCTGGTGGCTCGTAATGTTTACATAAAAGTTCGGCAAGAGCTTTCCAATTTGTAAACCTAGTTCTATTTGACCTGTACCAATTTAAAGCTTTACCAGAAAAGAGGTCAATGGCTGACTCAAAAGTCTCTCTTTCTGTGAGCTCTCTGGCAATTCGCAGTTCTTCAACCCTTTCCAGAAAAGTATGAACAGACATATATTTTAAATTGCCACTAAACTTTAAATTCCACTTCTGGACTGGTTCAGAGCGAGAGGTGCTTGGGGATGGTATATTAAATGTAGTGGTTTGATTGTTCGCATTTTGAGAGTTAGAATTCGCGCCTGTACTCGGATTGATTTTTGCTGCTGGGGTCGAGTGAGTATTCTTTGCAGCAGAACCATCGTCAGAATCTTCTTCAGAATCAGGGTGGTTTCCGCTCAAAAGTAAGCTAAGGTTCGGATTTTGTTTAGAGATATGTTCCAAATCTTCTAAAGCTTTCAAAGTTTCCACCAATAAATGACTTCTAATCGTCTTTTGTTCTTCATCCAAAATTTCCGTTGGTATTCTGTCAATTCTTCTTAACAAATGTACTAAACGGGACTGAGATCTTTCAAACTTAATTTTTGCTTTTTCACCAGAAACAGATTTTACTGTACTCATAGTTTCTTTTAGGCTTGTTTCAATATATGCCTTTTCTTCCTGAAACTCTCTACTATAGGGAGGGTACGTCAGCGGCTTTTCTTTTTTTTCTAGTTTAAGTAAAGGTCTAAGTGTCTTGCGTAATTCATCTACGCTCATCGAGTCATCAGCCGGAATGCCTGTTACTGCAGCTTCATAAATTAACATCTCCTTCTTTAAGTAATTTATTTCCATATTGTAATCCATTCTGACCACAAAAAAAAAAAGGGTGGCTTTTAAACTCAAATGATTTATTAAGCCAAAGAAAGCTTAGTAAAAAATTATACACGCGGCAAAATGTTTTTGTTTTGAAAATAATAAACAAAACGAAAAGATCATTTATATTTTATTGTACACCAGTTAATTTTATTTGATCTAGTTTAATTTTATTTAATTTTATTTTATCTAGTTTAATTTTATTTGAGTTTATTTGATCTTGTTTTATTTTATTTGATTTTATTTTGTCTTTTATTTGATTTTACTTGAGTTTATTTGATTTTATTCAATTTTATTTGATTTTATTTCATTTTATATACTTTTATTTTTTATTTAATGTTTTTTTTTGCCTTACTTGATTTTATTTAATTTCATTTGATTTTATTTAATATTATCTCGATTATAATTGATTTTATTTGACTGTATTTAATTTTATTTTGATTTTATTTGATTTTATTTAATTTTATTTTGATTTTATTTGATTTAAAAAAAGGCAAATCAACGATAGCACTCGTAAAATAGTAATAAATAAATTAATAGTAAATAACTTCCTAAAAGAAATAGCTATACTACTTTTACACTCTGGTGTCTTTTAAAAATTAATAGGAACCAGTATTCAAACAAGATTAAAACAGTCTAAAGCATAGATAAAACTACATTTAGCATGTAATAACTATTTAAAAATAATCTGATCACTGCTGCGACTGCGTTAACCGTTTAATTTGTGAAGACTGCTACTGCGCAGGCCCCACGTTGGGCGCCAAAATTTGCGACGTACTTTTTACTTATGAAATAAAAAAAAAATGTGGTTTTATCTTTGATTAAGGAAATCGGGTTTTGAATTAAACAGTTAAAAGTTTTAAAGTGCGGGATGCAAATATATTTTTTTTATTATTACCCGTTGCTCGGTCTTGGAGATTGGGAGTGGGAGAAAACAAACTGTACTTTAGTCGACGTCACCAATTTTTCCAAAACCAGCTAACTTGAAAAAGCTGCCTATTTGTTTTAGGTGTTTAACCAAAACACGATTTATAATTTGTGGGAAATTTAAAAGAAGCAAATTTAATTCACCCGTTTAATGAGTTTAATATAATCCAAATTATCTACAAAATAGGGGGACCTTAAAAAGCAGAAAAAAAAAAGGTTAAATAAGTTGAACCAAAAAAAGTTATTCTAATTTAGCACATCATACTGTTATGTACCTTCTAAGCCCCTCAAGTGATCACTTTCGGTTCACACGGAGAATCAATAAATCGTATCAAATAATTAAACCAGAAAATAATAAAACTATAAGTAAAATGAATGCGCGGAATAACGCAGATTCACAGTAGCGCGACTCAGTCTCGCGGCAGCGCAAGGCAGTCTTTGCAGTATCGCAGTCTTGCAGAAGCGCATCAGCGTGATAAATTATTAAGCCTAAACTTATCTGTTTATCCAAAATAGCTGAATAAGGGTCACTGTCCTTGTGAAAAGCAGGTAAGCCCCATACAAAAGGGTGATCCAAAAGACAGGGTAGGCTTGGTGGTTGAGTCAGGTGTTGATTCAGAGTAAGGCTAGGTTTTAGACCGGCATTTGAGCCCTATTGTAGAAAGAGAGACCACTTATTTAGCAAACTCAAAATAGCAGAATAGCAAAGTATTAATATTTTTAGTTTAGAAAAAAAAGAGCCTTTAATATATATATAAGAACTTGAATAAAATTTCAAGATAGCATTAATGAAACTAAACTTATACAATAATGATAAAAAAAATACTTGCAACCAAAAAAAAAGGTTTTGAAATGAAATAACATTAATAAAATATATGTTAATAATTACCTCGATAGGATGTTTGGAGGACAAGAAACACAGTCACGTGCATGTGGTAAGTCCGACAAAAATCCGCAAACAATGCGAGTGTAATCTTGGTCCCAAAACAGCAAAACGCACAAAATATCTTCTCAGAAACGTAGCCCCAAACACAAGAATTACTTTGAGATAACTTAATTTGAAATCCCACTAAGGATTGCGAAAATAAAACCAGAATAAAAATTAAGATCTCGAACTAGCGGTTACCAATGACGTGTTATCGTGTGTTCTTTTTTAAAGGTTGGTTCTGAATGCCTCCAAAACACTGTGCTGCGCACTACAAAACCATTTGATCATAATTAACAAATGAAAGTAAATTAACTTTTACTAAAAAATCTTACAGTTTGTCCTTTTCTAACAACCAGCAAAATATGTACAAAAATAGGATAGAAAAGGGGAAAAAGGACTCCAGTAAAATAAAATGAAAGATTATTCAGAAAGTAAGTTAACTACTGAAATGGTCTTAAAAGTCCAACAAAGACAAGGCAACATTTTATAAAAATGAGAAAGAAGCATAAAAAGACAACTAATCCATGGGCATTTTAGCTACATGAAACGACCGATATAAGCTACAGATCTTTAAATACCATGACCCCTATTTTGAAGTGCAATAACCGATTTGAATAAGGTTAATCAAATAAAGAGGACAATATTAATTTTCCCCATATTTGACAAATTGTGCATTTAATATGAAAATTATGACGTCTAAGTTTACAGTCAACGTATAAAGCGCCTTCTCTTTTAATAAATTGATAGTCCTAAAAATATTTTGCCAATGGATATGGCAACCCTTATGAGTGCAAGAATTAAACATTAAAAATGCAAGTCTTTCAGATTGTGCACAGCAAAGAATCTTCCCTAAGTTTTGAGAACAGTCATGAAATAATTATAATACACCAAAGAAAAGAATTAAAACTGACCAAGCTATAAAGTTAAGGTTTGGGACAATTAAAATAACACAAGTTACAAAGATATTAAATTAATTTAAAAAGTTAAAACAAATTACCAAAGACATATTTCGGAAATATTGACTAAGGTGGCAACATAGCAAATTTTCAGTTCCAAACTAACACACAGGTGACTTAATCTATTTTTAGCTTAAAAATCAGTTCAATTTTGGGAAAACGTAGGCATAAGGAAAATCAAAACAAAGGTGCGAGTGGTGCAGCAAAATTGTTTAAAAGAGACTTAAAACTATAACAGAAAATTACTAGGGATTATCAATAACGTACACGAAGGTAGGCCAAAGTAAAATTAATAAAATAGTGATAGAAATAGTTAGGTATGACAGATTAATTAAATTATGTATCTATTTCTAGGTAGAAAGCTATGAAATGATCTATGAGTCATAAGACCAAAATGTTCTAGAATTGGCATAGATAAATAGAGAATGGCTTGCAGAACAGTAAAGAAGTGATGCAAACAGAAATGTTCCTAGATTAAGGTTGGTAGGTAATAGGCGACAAAATATTACTAACATAGCCAGAATAGAAAATAGACGGCTAGGCAAATAAATTTCTGTTAGTTAATATTACCTAATTAATATTTTATTTTCTTTCAGGCACAAAATAATAGATCTTCGACACGAGATGCATATAAGAAAAATGGAGAACAGATAGAAAAGAAAATAGGTAAGATGAAATTAATAAGAAAAAAAAAAGGAATACAAAGTTTCAGAATACTATTTCTGTTTCAGGTTGACTGCCATGTTAAATAGAAGCTGCATTAATGGAAAAAAAAATAATAGATCTTAATTATAGGAGAAGAATCGACAAAATAATAAATTAAGAGACAGAACCCCACTTCGTCATAAAGCTATATATGATTTGCTATCATTGCTATTACATATATACATACGTTTTATTTTTAATAAAATTATTTACAAAGTTTGTATTCTTTTATTCGTTTCTTAAATACTACAGAAAAAAAAATATATATATTAATCGTATTAAACTTTCCCACATAATCTCTTAGGCTCGAAATTTTTTTAATTTGGCGAATGCGTTAGACTAGTACATTGGAAGTCGGGTTAAATTAAAAAGGAAATAATACACAGACTCGCTATTTTCTTAAGGAACTATAAAATTTTTAAAACTGTAATGCTAGTTCTTTTTAGTAACAAAATTTAAACGTTACAAAGTCCAACAGCGATAAAAAATAAATTTTGATTTATAAACCGCCATACGAAAAACGATACGAAGAACGATATAGTGCTGGAAACGAAGACCGTGCGGGAACATTTTCAGTAAATGTTTGGAGCTGGATATCGGCCTGTGAACATGGCGCTCTATTTAGAATTAGTGCTATTAAAAATAAGTCTTTTTTTATATGTTTTTATTTTTTTATTTTTTTTATAGATTTCGTTAACTTGATCTGACCTTTTAATTGTTTTGAGATAGTAACTTTCGTCAAACCAGTGCCTTCCTTTTCGAGGGACAGTTCCTTCTTCTTGAAATTGATTTATTATGGTTACTATTGTAGACTTGCTTTTTTCAGAATCAGCTAGTCGAATAGACCAATTTCTGTGTAGCTTTTGCTTAGTTAATAAAACATTTTTTTTTTGAAATATGGTATTTATTGTTAGTGGCCTTATATTTTGAATTAGAAAAAAATTAACAATCCATCTCGTTATATATGCCAAAAATATAACCTAAAATGACAAAGTCAAAAAATCAGTGTTGCACATAGGAAAATATAAAAAATCGCATTTTCAGCTACCTTCTGCTGTGCCAGTTTTATGTGGAGAGAAGTGGATGAGTGTGATAGATGTAACCCAGTGGAGGTCCGGTGAGCTGGTAACGTTGCGGAACTCGACTTTTTTTTTCGAAAATCTACTTTTCGGGCAAAAGCGAGCATTTTACATTTGATTGTTTATAGAAAAATGTATATTGTTTTTGTCAATTTTAGTAAAAAATAACGTAATATGCCCGGCCCTTTTAATAAGACTTCCCATTTTATATAAAAAGATAACAAATCGTATTTAAGTCAAAAGAAGATATTTTACGACGATCTTTAAAACAAGATTTGCTACTGGCAATAGTCTGGCTGGCTGAACAAAAAAAGAGCATTAGCCAAAAATTTATTTTTTATGTAGAAAATTAGCCAGTACTTCTGAAATAATTTTTGATTAACATTTTAATACTAGGGTTCACTGTGGTGCTAGCGGAGAAAAGAGAAATATTTTGCGATAAGCAGTTTATATTACACGCTTTTTAAACAGCGGTAACATTTTACTATTTGTCTAATTTTTCTAAATTAAATTTAGTTGTAAAGCCAACTAACTCCTGCCTCATCCTTTGTACATTTTTCTAGGGCAGGTCGATTTGGTAAATGCAAAATTAAAAAAATTACGAAAAAAAGTTGGAAAAAAAGAGAATTAAAATACCTTCAAAACAAGGTACCACTTGCCCTACCTACTTTCCCTAATTTTGAAAGCAAATATTTTGAGAACGGTTCTATCGATCTGAGAAAATATAAAAGGTCTCTAAAGAGAATTAAAATACCTTCAAAACAAGGTGCCGCTTGACTCACTTTCTCTATTTAAATTCTGGGCCCCCCTGGAAGGCGCGCGTGCTACAAAAATTTAAATTTTGTTAAAAAGTGTCCCCCTCACAAACAAAATCGACGTATTCGAGAGTTTTTTCAAATGTCATAAAAAATACTTTCCAATTAAAATTTAAAAAACAATATTTAAATTTTAAGAGTTAAAATTTGTAAATATAATAGATCTCCTATAAATATAATAGATATCTAGAAATACTTTCTATACATTGAATGTTGTTTAAAAATTGATGGCTTTTAACCAAAACGAGATATCAAACATTCAATTTTTAGAATTTTTCTCTGTTTGTTCCAGCATCACGCAAAACTAAAAGAAATTTCGATAAAACGTTATTTTTAATTAAGACCTCTTTTATTGTTTGTGTGACTTATAAAAATGTGTCGATATCTATTGGTATGTGCTTTTTATAAACTGTTTGTTTATTAGAACGTCTAAAAATGTAATTTTGTTATCGTTTCCTACTTCTAAAGTAAATTTTATTGTTGGTTCTTTACCGTTTGTAAAACTAAGAAAATCATTAATTTTATTTAAATGGTGTGGCCAAATACTAAAAATATTATCTATATATCAAAACCAAATATCCGGTTTAAAATTAAATGCTTCTAAAATTTTATTTTAAAAATTTTCCATAAGATATTACTCATCAGAGGAGAAAGTGAAGAGCCCATTGCCTTCCCAAAATCCGGTTGAAAAAATCACTTTTTCACTTCCCGGTGAAGTAAAACATGTTTCTCTAAATGTTGACACAAACTTCAGTTGTCCGCCTTGTGTACCTTTTAAAAAATTACTTACTACGCCAATAAAAAAACATTAATAAATTATTTCAATTGACGCAGAAGTTCAGAAGATCTTCAAGGAGTGCTGCTTCATTTTAATAACACTAACAGTTTAACTTTTTAAAAATAATTCATTTTTAAAAATACAATATTCGACCGACATAGGTTCGAGGTGAGCTTAATATTAACTTAAAAGTACAAGAACATTCGTTTTTATAATAAAATGATATGCTGAATAAGCTAGGAAACAATAACCTTCTTCTCAAGGTTTGCATATTCCTGGAAATTGTCTTGAGATAAGAAACACGTGTGTCATCTGAGTCATCTGTGTGACTTGATAACTGAGTTATTTTTCTATATAAAAGCTCCCCTTTTAAGAGAAAAGTTGGTGTTAGCTAAACGTCAACTTTTAAGCAGAAATTTTGTCAGCGTTCGATTCAAGTTTCTCTTCAAGGTCTTCTCCCAAGTGGATACCAGAGCGTCTTTTAGGAAGGATACTGAAGAATTGCTTATGGAATGATTCCATTCTGGGTTTCGGTTGAAATGGTGGGAAATCGTTTTTATCGGTAGTATCTTTGGCATTTGCATACCAAGTATTCAAAGTTGTCAATAAGTGGTATTTTTAAAAAAAATACTATTTTTGTATCAGATTGATACGCTTCTAATTCAATTAAATCAATGTAATGAGCAATCGTTAAGGTTGAAATTGGCAAAGGTAAATTATTCTTTTGAAAAGTGTGAGAAATTTTTCTTAAGAAATCAATGAAATCTGATGGTTTTATAATTAATCCATGCAATATTTTAAGGTGTGCAAAGGTAACTGAGTTTAACGCATCATTAAGTTTGTCTTTTATAAACGTATAGCTTTCCATTAATGATTCTCATAAATCTTAAGTTTTGATTTGTGCGCGATAAAACCCTAACTGATCTGAAAGTATAACGATTGAGTTTTCGATTTCGTCGATATTTCTATTGAACGTCTCTTCATTAATTCTTAGTTTTTGAATTGTGGAATTAAAGCTTTTAATAACTCAGGTCGTCACCGAAATTTGTTTTTGCATAAGTCTTTTAATATCTCTCCGTCTGACGCATCTATATTTCCGATTATTGTTTTTCAAACAGTTCCGACGCCGTTAAATATTCCTCGCTTGTATCTTAAATTAATATATTTAGTATCTAGCATTAATTCTTGGTATTTTGAAATTGTGCGTGAGTTTAAATTTCTATTTTAAAAGCCATTTTTCGATTGGATTTTTTTCCATTAGAAAAGTGTACAATAAACCGTCTAAAATGTTGTCATTATGTTCGATTGCTTTTTTGAAAAGTAATAAATCTTGATAAGCTAATATTGTCCATTTGTCATTTGATATTTTAACGTTATGTTCTTCGTGGAAAAAGAGTTCGACTGTATTATTAATTGGTGTGATTTGGTATTGGCTGCTGGCGATTGCGATCAATACCAGTAACCTGTAAAGCAATAAAACCTTATTCAATTTTACGGTTTCATTCTATCAAAATTGATTTTACTTTTTGATTTGTTTCAAGGTTAAGAAGGACGGCTGAGTTTAAAAAATTTCGGTTATAGTAAAAAGACCATTAAATTTATTTTCTCATTTTAATTTTATTTGTGATTATTGTGTATAGACGCCAACATTAAATTCGGGAAGTTTCTCCGATACATTTTGATCAAATCTGTCTTCTAATTTTTGTTTAGTCTGTTTGATTCTTTGACGAGCAATTTTGTAAAAATAGGTCATCCCATTATTTAAATTATGTATGTATTTGGAAATAAGTACCTCTTGATTGTGAAGCTTTTGAAGAGGTCTGTTTTGTTTTATTTTTTGTATAGTTGTAACAAATAACTGCGTATGGTAAAACAGAAAAAAGGTGATCTTCGGGGTGTTCGGCTTGATTAACTCTAATCATTTCACCTAAAGTTGCGTGAAATCGTGCTATTAATCCGTTTGATTCGGGGTGACCAATACCCGAAAATGTTAGTTTCATATCACAAAGTTGGCAAAGGTCTTTTAAGAGAGTGTTATCGAATTCTTTACCAGAATCGCAGTTATGTTGGGAATTTGGAACCTTTGGTTGCACTAAAACAAAATTATGATTGTTTTCCACAAACCAAAACTACACTTTTTTTTTGCACTCGACGCGCGTTTCGCTAACAACGTTAGCATCATCAGGAGACGATAAACAATGAACTAAATTAATCTACGCTCTATCTTATATACAATCCTTTAGTGGGCGGAGATAAGACTAATAATTTGTGATTGATCACGATTTTTAATCCTATCTCCCCTCAACTAAAGAATAAAGTGTACTAAACGGGATGGGTCCTCTATCTTTATTTAAACTATTTCTGGATTTAATGATTTCCATGCTTTCATATGCATTCAAAAGTCTTTTGTTTGGTACACTTTTTAGAAGTTTTAGGTTATCTAATGTGAATCTATGATTGTTTTTCAAAAGCATAGTCTAAAATTTAGACGTAGTCTAAATTTAGACTTAGTGATAAGAACTTTGAAGAATGGTGCGATTTCCAAAGACATATGTTTGTAGTAATTGAGAAAAAATTTACGAATTCACTTAATAAAAAGCTACAAAAGTTAAAACGTTCTGAACCAAAACCAAAAAAGTCGAAGGAAATCGCAAACATTGTAGAAAACCTATCCTCTCAAACTTTTAATAACAAAGAAATATCACTTTTAAACAAAGGTCTTAATTTTGCTCTGCCCCCACAAAAAGATAATTTAAGTGATATTATTGCAAATATTGAGAGTTCAATCTCTTATCTTTCATAAGGCACAAAGGGCTATGTGCGAGATGCTTGCCGATATCAGATCTCTCAAAACATCATTCAAAACAATAAAAATAGTACACTAAATCACAATAAAACAATTAAAAGTTTGAGAGAAAAAGATGTTTTCTATCTAAAGGCTGACAAGGGTAATAAAGTTGTTATATTAGATAAAACAGATTATTTTGAAAGGGTAGATAACCTAATAAAAAATGGACCCTACAAACAAGTCCCAAAGAACCCCTTACGAAAAATAATTAACGAAGTAAAAAACACAATTAAAAAATGTAACAATATTATTACTGACAATATTAAATATAAAATACAAGTAAGCAATCCCACTATGCCGAAACTGTATTGTCTTCCCAAAATCCACAAGCCTGGAAAATCGGTTAGACCTATAGTTTCTGCTGTAGGATCACCTACTTACAACATTTCGAAATGGCTAGCAAACGAGTTTGAAAATATACCGATAAAGGAAAAAGGTTTTTCTGGTCAAAATTCCCTTGAATTTATCAACAAAGTTAAAGATATTTCACTCCAAGAAGGTGAAATTTTAATCTCGTTTGATGTTAGTTCGTTGTTCCCTAGTGTGCCGATCCCCAATACCTTACAATACCTGGAGGAACTACTGAGAAAAAACAATCTAGAAGACAAACAGACTTTAGAATACCTATCTTTAACAGAACTTTGCATGAATCAAAATTACTTTCAATATAAAAATAACTACTACCAGCAATTAGAAGGAACCACAATGGGTAATAGTTTATCACCTTTTATCGCAAACCTATTTATGAGCAAATTTGAATCAGATATAAGTAAAGAATTTGAGTATTTCCCCAGAGTATGGTTCAGGTATGTAGACGATGTGTTTGCAGTATTCAACACTAAAGTAACTGGTGTTGAAAATTTTATGGAAAAAATAAATAACAAATTTCCCACAATGAAATTTACTTATGAAACAGAGAACAATGGTACACTGCCATTTCTAGACACTTTAGTTATAAGAAATAAAAATAAATTGGACTTTGACCTATACAGAAAAGGCACGGCCACCAACAGGTATATTCCAAATGACTCGTTTCATTGCTTACAACATAAGCTTGCAAGTTTGCACTTTTTAACATATAGATTAGTAAATTTCCCCTTAAACAAAGAAAGATTTGAAGCAGAAAAGAATAGGATTAGGAATATAGCTGACGAAAACGGTTACGACGAAGGCTTAATAAATAAGCTGATAAATAGACATTCTTTTCAAAAGACCTTTCGGAATTCTACCTTTTTCAGACAAAAAGATACCTGCGACTCAAAATTTGTATCAATTCCTTATAATCCTAATTATACGAAAGGATTACACAAAGTATTTAATAACACCGGTCTTAAATTAGTATATCAATCCGGTAACACAATAAGAAGCTTACTTGGAAATCCCAAGGATAAAACTACAGTTCTAGAAAAAAGTGGAATTTACGAAATTAGTTGCATGGATTGTGACAAAAAATATGTTGGCCAAACGAGACGCTCTATTCAAACACATTTTAAAGAACACTTAGCACACTTAAAATACGGAAGAACAGAAAAGTCAAGTGTGTCCGAGCATGCTTTTGAAAACAATCATAGATTCACATTAGATAACCTAAAACTTCTAAAAAGTGTACCAAACAAAAGACTTTTGAATGCATATGAAAGTATGGAAATCATTAAATCCAGAAATAGTTTAAATAAAGGTAGAGGACCCATCCCGTTAAGTACACTTTATTCTTTGGTTGAGGGGAGATAGGATTAAAAATCGTGATCAATCACAAATTATTAGTCTTATCTCCGCCCACTAAAGGATTGTATATAAGATAGAGCGTAGATTAATTTAGTTCATTGTTTATCGTTTCCTGATGATGCTAACGTTGTTAGCGAAACGCGCGTCGAGTGCAAAAAAAAAAGTGTAGTTTTGGTTTGTGGAAAACAATCATAATTTTGTTTCAGAATCGCAGTGAATTCTTAAAGGCGTACCTTAATGTTCAAAATAGACCATAGGAGTGTACACGAAAGAGGATGCTTTTTTATCTTTTAACGGATAGCCTTGAATAAATTTAGTTAGTTCGTCATTTATCGTTAATAGGTAATTTCGCGAAGGGTATTCAAAAATAACAATGTTAGTTCTTTCGAATGGTGTTCGGAGTGTTTCTGTTATAACGAAGGGTTTACTTAGAATTTTCCTAACAATTTTGACTTTTTGGAAAATTTCAAAAAATTTTTATGTAATCTTCGGCGGTTTTGTTTATGCCTCGCCAATTGTATTTTTGTCTGATTCGCCGACATATTTCGTTTATTTCTACTAAGGTGGTATTTTTCGAGAATAATCGGTATTTGGTCTTCATCAGTGATTGTCACAATATTTTGACAGATTTTTAGTTTGATTTCTTTATCAACAAAAATAAAGGACATAATTTCCAAAGAAGGTACATCTAAATTATTTTCGATGCTGTGAGTTTCGTTTATTTCAAATATCTGGTAATATTTAAACAAACAGTAGAACAAAATAATTAAATATTTCCTATTTCTAACAGATTTACTATTTGCAGTATTGATTTTTAATTCTTGAAAATCTTATACTTCTTCAAAGATGTTGTCAATGATTTTAAAATGTAGTTCTTCCATTTCGTTTTGTCTGAAAAAGGTGAAAATATTTTTGTTTGCTTTGTCCAATACTTGTTCATTAGTTACTTTGATTTTAGAGTAATGAATTAAAGATCTGGTTTTATAGTTTTCAACAAATCGATTAAATTTGTCTTTTATTTTTTGATTGTTGTCCTCAGCAGCAGAGACTTATTTAAATTTATTTATAAAAAATAATAATCTGACTAAAAGACCCGAAAACGCATGTTGACAAAAAAATTTGGTTGCCATAAAATGTCCTGTAGCATAACTAGATAAAATAAAAATTAATAAAAAACTACATCAAAATATTTTCCACATTATTGTGATTAATTCCCAAAGGAATTAAAAAAAATAACCGAAAATGGTCAAATTTTGAAATTTTAAGAACATAATATAACATGACTTGCCTTTTAAAGTGTTGCACCTAAAAGAGAACGTTTCAATTTAGAAATTGGTGGATGTTTCCTACCTAAAATTGTTGGACCAATAGCAGTCGAGATTTAAGAGAAAAACAGTTTTTTATCCCATTTTTTTGAGAGTTTGTGAGTATCCACGACGTAGAAGGTTAATTCGTTTTAAGGAATAGCACTGACACTGGGTAATTCTACAATTTTTAAAATATCTACTTTCTGCTTTGGTTGCTAAATATTTCACAAAATTTTTACTCAATCCATTTACACCAATACACAATAATATTTTTTATACCTAGTTTGACATTCCTAGCTGCATTTTTTCTAGGTTATAAATCTATGTTTACAACCAAATTTCTAGCTATCTTTTTTCAATACACTAACAGAAAATTACTCAATTTTCAAAACCAAATGTAAAGCCTTAAAAAATTTAAATGCTCCACAATGTATATTTGTAAAATTTGTTTATATTGGAATATTTTGTATCAAGATTGTTTATTTAAATATGAAACAAGTAGTTATATTTTATTCCATTATTTAATGAGTCTTTTATTATTATTAAGCTGTTTTATATGAATTTTAAAGTTTCTGATGGCTCACGCTGTACATTTTACTTTCGGGGTCCTAAATTAACCATAGTTACATGATAGGACAATGGTCAGTAACAAGTCTAAATTGTCTGCGAAATAAGTAGGGACGAAAATGTTGGACTGCCCATACGATGGCTAATAATTCGCGCTCTATTGTCGAATATTTTGTTTCTGTGATACACAAGGTTCTAGTCGCGTAAGCAATTGGTAAGTCTTTAACGATCGGTCCTTGTGAAAGTACTGCTCCGAGAGCAAACGCACTTGCGTCCGTCATTAATATAAAAGGTTCTTCAAGGTTCGGGTAAATTAAAATGGGATCGGAAATCAAGGCGTTTTGTAAATCTTAAAAAGTGTCTTGGCATTTTTTTCCAAAAACGAAAGGGGTGTGAAGGAGTCTAGTTAGAGGTTTCGAAATCTAAGCGTAGTTTGAAATAAAGCGTCTATAGTAGCCTCCGAAACCGAGAAATTATTCAATGTCTTTTTGATTTTTGGTTTCCGGAATGTTTTGAATAAATTCGACTTCTGCTGGGTTAGGTTTAACTTCGTTTTTAGTGATTAAATGTCCAAGGTAAGCTACTTCTTTACGCAAGAACTCGCATTTATCCGGTTGAATTTTGTGGTTAGATTTTCGTAGACGTTTAAATACTTCCTTTAGACGATCAATATGTTCTTAAGAGTATACAATGATGTCATTTATGTATATAAGACATCTTTCGTTTAAAACTCTCATAAGAAGGTTATCCATCACACGTTGGAATGTAGATGTCGCGTTCTTTAAGCCGAAGGGCATGCGCACCAATTCATAATACAGAAAACGCGGTTTTAGGAATATCTTTAGGATCTATTTCAATTTGGTGAAAACCCGATGCCAAATCTAAGGTGGTAAAATATTAACATTTGCCTAATTGATCAAGGAGATCGGAAATGTTTGAAAGAGGTAATTTATCGTCCACGATCACCTGATTTAATTTACGATAGTCAATAACGACGCCCCATTTTTACCGGAAGCAACGAGTTTTTTCGGGACTACCTATACAGGGGCGGACCAAGGAGATATTGGCGGTTATATGATCTTTTCGTCAAGCATTTTAGAAATTTCTCTCTTTACTTTTTTCTTATGAACCTGCGGGTTTCGATAAGATTTTTTGTATATTGATCTTGCGTTATCAGTTTCCAAAGTTTTATTATTTTATCTTGATCTTTTTCGTTTAGATGATCGTTTCTTAATTGTTCTCTTATTAAGTGATGTCTGTCGATAGGTTCAGACGTATCGTACGAGTTAAAATTATTTAATGATTGACAGTCAGATAAAGGTTCAGAAGACAAATTTGAAAAATCAATAGTTTTGTCGATGGCGTTAGGATTAATTATTGTTACTAAAAATTCACTTTGTTCGTTTACGTAAACAAAAACCTTCAAGAGTCTTAGTTTTTCTTTTTCCTGCCCTAATAAAATGATATCAGTGTTATTCAAATCGCATTTCAACTTATAGACTTTTTTTGTGCGGGGTTCTATTTTTATTACATTTTTTTATGTTTAAAATTTTGAAAATTTTGGTTTTTCTGAGGTTGGGAAACAACAGTTGGAGGTGCGTATGGTATTATCAATTTAAAGTTTGTAATAAGCAACTTGGATTTTACGTCAATAATGCATTCGAAATGCTCTAGAAAATATAGACCTCAAATACCATCAAATTCGATATTCGAGGGATTATTTGCGTTAAAAAGAATCAAGGTAGATTCTTGGATCAATATTTTTTGATCAGTGATTCCTTGAAAAACAATATTTTCGGCAAAACGTTGTTTGTAACTTTCTGCAACGTAATCTTTAAAAACTGAAATAGCTGCGCCCGTGTCTATGAGTAACTTGTGTTTTTCCGAAGCATCGTAGTAGTAGTAGTAGTAGTATAGCGGCGGACCATAGACCTGGCAATTAGGCCTCTTCATGGGCCCTTTCTGCCACACCCCGTTCCTTACCCCTATGCCCCTACTTCCGCTGCACCTCTCTTTCCGGGCCTCCTTGCCTTCTTTACGAAGTTCAGTATGTCGGCCCATTTGAGCGAGTGCAGCTCTTCTTCCGTATATCGTGGGAAATCCCCACTTCAGCTGCCTTTCGAAGCATCGTAAGTGTAACACATATTTTTAGAGCTTACTGTATGCAAGTTACTTAAAGAAAACTTTGTTCGGGGTTTTGGCTCAGCAAAGGATGGTTGTAAGGTTTGGATTTGCGCCGCAATCTGCGTCATATCATTTTTGGTTTGAGTTTGATTTGATTTGATGGTTTTGGTTTGCTACTAATGGAAAATATTGGTTTGGTGGAGTTATGGGTTTGTTGAGAAACAAAATTATCAATGCATTGGTATTGATTTTCGATTGGTTGCATTGGTTGTTCAAACTTTTAGTCAATTTGGACAGAGTAGAGATCGTCAAAAGTTTGATCAGGGAAGTAGTTATAAGTGTTATCGGGGCAATAGTTGTATTGATCAAAACTGTTATCAGTATCACTTATTTCTTTATAATAGTTATTTTCGTAAGATTGGTAATATTCGTCCAAATTCATAAAAATGAGGTCTTTGTTATTGATAGCTTAGGTTTCTTTGTATTACCGATGGGCGGTACTCGGCTGCCCCAATGAAAAACACAGTAGCTGCTGAAATACACTTTTCGAGAAAAACGCAATAAACTTCACTCCTTTAGCCGTACTAAACACATAAGAATATTTACTTGAAATCTTATTTCTTTTGCTTCAAATATTTATAAAAATTTGTATGTGTCTTCAATTTTAAAGCTTAATCAGGTTTTTGGCAGATACTGTGTTTTACATTTGGATAAAAACTGAAATGATGTAAAAAATGCAAGGAAAAAAGACAGTATATGCACTAAAAATTATATTTATTTCAAAAAACACTAATTTTAGGTGCTTGTCGTTAATCATTTTCATTAAAAGATCTAATTAAATCCAAAGAGTTATTATTTACGGGAATATTTTCCCAAAAAACACGTCGATTTACAGACATTACGGAAGCTAAAGTTTTACGAATGATATTTTTCTTCTTTTCCGTTATTCACCTATTAAGGCTGACTGGTTCTGGTAAGTGCTAACTATCCTACTTCTTTTGTAAAAAGACCAATTCCTTGTAGTCTTTGTCAAAGCCTGTTTTAAACCTTAATTTTTTTGTTCCCCTCTTAAAATTTACTTCAACAATTGAACCTAAATGTAAGTTTTCTAAAAGATCATCGTTCTTTTTATGAGCAGCTCTTCTCTTTTTTTCCCACTTGTAAGATCTCTCAATCTCTAGTACTTCCAAAGCTTTTCTTGAAGATTTCATAATTTCCTTTAGATCACTAATGTCGTATACATTTTCAACTTTATCAATTTTCTTTCCGATGTTTCCGTGCTCTCCATCGGCTGACATATGTGTATATCCTTTTGTTAACTATTTTGTAGTTGCTTCATTTACTAACAGTTCCGGAGTATTTGTAATTACCATCAAAGCAAAATAAAATCAAATTTTTATTTTGAATCGACAATAATTGGTGCTTTTCTACCAGCTAATGCTTCATGCCAAACTAAGCAGTAGCTATTTTGCCAGGATTCTTTGTATATAGGAGCAAATGTTTCATTAAAACAAACCAACGTGCTGGTAAAAAAAGTATCTTTAATACCTGGCATAATTGGAAGTAATATAACTTTTTGTAGGTCCATTGAAAAGTACCTGACATTTGCTTGAGATGTTTTGGCAGTTAGGACATCAGACTTATAGTGATCGTTAGCTTTCTTGGCTTTTAAAATTTATGCATTGTAGTTGTCTAAACTTTCAGACTTTCAGAAATTTCACATTCCATACATTTATCAGACTTCGACATCTTTAAAGATATATGCATCTCCTTTAATGTTGATCTATAGGTTTCGTGCAATAACCAGGATGCTTTTCTAAAAAGTGGGAAAACATACATTTAATAGACAAATCTACGGGAGAGTATCTTATTTTTGTTGCATTATGCCGTCTGTAGTGGCTAATGCACAGATGAAAGCTGTCGATATGTGTTTTAATAATGTCACGATTCAGTATTTTTTTCGTATATGTTCCTCGATTTTCTTTAACCGATTGGCCAAAAGTAATTACTGAGTCATTTGTATAGCCCAAAGTTCGGAATAGGAATGTGCGACAGACTTTAACTGTAACGTTGTTTACGTTTTCAACCGGTAGGCATTGGTTTCTGTTGGATTAACTACTCCTCTGAGGGATAATTCAACAAGTATCTCGGGCGCCCTCTGGATTTATGTGGTAGAAGGCCCACAGCGTCGGGTAGCTTTTAAACAGTGGAGACGGTTAAACCAGGGGTCTAGCTGTCTCGATTCTTAACATAAGTAACACGAGTAAAACAACCAATTTTCCAACATGGCGGATTTATTATAACTCCCTTTAAATCAACAGTTATCTTTATTTAGCTTTCAATGGTATACAATAGAAAAGGACGGAAAATATTAGAAATAATCGGTAACTTGCATATCTCATAACGTTTACGGTAAACCCCGGTATTAGATATTTAATGTTAACGGTAGAAAGCTCCTTAATACGTCACCCCCAACGTAGCGGAATTTACATATATAGAATTCATAGCAGGTTTAGAAAAATATAAAATTAGTGTGTCAGACAAAGATACCTTTATAGCACCACTACTCCATAAATCACTCCATATGCTGTTTCACCGTGTGTTAGAGAGAGATGCAAAGAGGAAAAGACAGTCCTAAAGGTAATCTGCAGCAATAGCACTGTCTCACTCACTAACCGGTCAAACAACACAGGATCGACCCACTTAGGAAGTTTAGCTATGTGTTAGAGAGAGAGATGAATTACCTGTATACCCAATAAGCGATAATATATCTAACCTCCAATTACAGTGTCTTTGTCGTCAAATGCTTAAATAAACAATCCAGTGGCTCTACTCCTCAATTAATTACTCCATACGCTGTCAAACCGTGTGTTAGAGAGAGATGCAGAGAGGAAAAGACAGTCCTAAAGGTAATCCGATCCAGCAATAGCACTGTCACCCTCTCACTCACTAACCGGTCATCCAGCGCAAGACCAACCCATTAAAAGCTTTGCCCGGTGCTAGAGAGAGAGATGTTTTATCAGTATTCCGAGCCAGCGGTAACCCATCTCAACTCTACTTACCATACGGACAACTACATTTTACGGTATGTATACAATACCCCTATCGAGTTCTGGCAGGTGATGTTTACTGGTCGGTCGGTCGTAATGAATGCCCAGGTGGAGTTGTTTACGGCGGGCAGTTGGTAGAATGAATGCCATAAAACGCGATCGACATCGCTTTAAATAGCCTCGCGTATCCCCACCTACCATACTCCCGTTGAGCAGGCTGTGCGCGTAAAGCGGTGGGGTGTAGCTCGCTGACCGTGCAGCATAGCAGGAAAGGGAAACGTGGCAAGTCAAAGCGATATCTAGAGTCTAAGAATAGCAAATAATAAAACGTCATAGAAATTACAGAAATTATAAGACATGAAGTACCTACAACGAAAAGAAAAGCTGAAATAAATAAATAAAATAAGTAACTTCGTTACATAACATTTACTCCATTTTTTGGTAAATAAAAGCTGCGTGTTGTATTTTTTCTGAATTCGTTTCCTGTAACAGTGCACCAATTAATATTTTTCATATTAATATGTTTTGAGAACCATACTCTTCGCTAAGTGTAATTTGTCTGCCAATAGTTTTTCCATATGTCCTTTCATTCATCATCAGAAAAGATTTTGCACTGAGTGTCTTGGCATTTGTATAAACAGGTCTTTTCATATTTTCTTTTTTTCTTCGTTTAATACCAACTAGTTCATAAGCTGTTTCAAGCTCCTCCAAAACTGTTTTATTAAACATTTCGGTTTCAGCATCGACATGGTTCATTTTCACTGATTTCTTTTGTTCTTCCAGATCAGATTGATAGATGTTTGATTAAAAGATTTTGTTTCAATGGCATGGTTAAGGTTTACTGACTCTTTTTTTCCAATTCTGATTCATTAAAAGTATCGTTTTCGTCAAAAGCATCAAGTTACTTTGATTAAAAGTATTTCTTTCATCCATTACATCATCTGGTTCAAAATTGGGATCAGCTATAGATGTTTGATTAAAAGATTTTGTTTCAATGGCATGGTTAAGGTTTACTGACTCTTTTTTTTCCAATTCTGATTCATTAAAAGTGTCGTTTTCGTCAAAAGCATCAGGTTACTTTGATTAAAAGTATTTCTTTCATTCATTACATCATCTGGTTCAAAATTGGGATCAGCTATGCTGTCATCATCATCTTCGTCACTATCAGATTCAAATTAATTAAAACACAGAAATAAATTTTAAACAACTAGTCACCTGGAGGTGCTGTTTAGTTTTACGTCCTTCTTCAAAACATAATCAAAAAAAATTCAAGAGAAATAGTAGGGTTAGCTTTTTTTTAAATCTTTACTTTTATCCCATATTTGCGCACCTAAGTCTCTAAACAACTGATTCCGCCAAAAAATGTATAAATAGGTTTTGCCAAATAACTATTAGGTATATAAAGGCTCAGGATGCGAGAAAATCGTACCAACAACGGTCAAAATCTAAATTGCCATGACATGGTCAATGGGATAAAGACGGCTCGATCTAAGCCTGTGCGAGTTTGTAACGTCGAATCACCTCATTTCACGTTCAGCGCACTTCCAACTGGCGCATGCGCATTGGAGCCCGACTTTAATTCATTGGCTCCGGCCAACTTGATATTTCGCAGAGGTTTCCTCGACGCTTTTTATCATAGGAAAGTACACGGGCAAGGCCTTTATAGTATCTCATAGTTATATGGGTTTTGTCGAGGGACATAAAACCGACCAGCACCAGTGAGCTGAGATAAGTGAAATTTAAGCTCAAAACTAAAATTTGCAAATAAAAAAAAGTGTGTCCCATATAAAATCTTACATGCTACTAGTATGTTTTTTAAAAAAATATGTTTCTTACACCAAAGCTGATTATTATAAAGTTAAATATATTCTAATGATGTGGGTTTTTGGAATGAACATATTTTTTCAACTTTATTTGATCTACATAATATATTTACATGCTTTTAAAAATTCGCATCGTTAGAGTCCATTTGACTATAAAAATTACTTACCAAAAGAATCTGGCTTATTTCCAGTATAGTTCACATCTTCACATCTTCATTACCTAACATTCCCATTATGATGCGGGTACGTCGAATTGGGTAACTACACGACATATTTTTGAAGTTTTTGAGCAATTTTTGGTGCTAACACTAAACACAATCAATTTTTGTGTTGTAAAACCCAGTATCTGCCACATACTTTGTTTAGAGGACATTTTTGTTATTTGGATGTCTCCAAAATAAAATGAAGAACACAGTATCTGGTAGATGCATGGACATGATTTTGAATTATTGGAAAAATTAGAAAATCCAACAGTTTTTTTAAAATAAAATAAACAAAAAAAATAATAATACAGTAAACGAATGATTCAATGCTTTACTTACAGTAAAATCTTCTTGACCATCGTCTTTTTTTCTGCTTGTTGGATACAAGGGGCTTCACTAGGTGTTCCTTCCGTAACATTGTTGCTGATTGAAGACGCTGGGTTGCCTTGGGGCGGTTTTTCTTAGGGTGCTACTGGGTTCTTATTACTAGTAGATAGCACACGCGAATTCGACTATAGTCCTTTATTCGCGGCGTATTACTAATCCGTTACGACTGCGCCAATGTTAGATTGCTAGTACACAGTTTAACTTTTTAAAAACAATTTACTTTCAAAAAATATTCGACCCACATAGGTTCGATAAAATTAAAAAATTACAAGAACATTCGTTTTTATAATAAAATGATATGCTAAATAAGCTGGAAAACAAATAGTTATCTAATATTATTTATGGTGCCAAAATCAATGACATTTTTAAGTAGTTTGAGTCCTCATTCGTAAATATGTGTCATCGTGTCAGTAGTTTTTCCCATGACAGTAAATGAAAGTTAGGACAACTGTTACTTTTTTTAACGATTCAATACCTTTAAAAGATTAAACAGAATGTATTCGCTTTCTCAAAAACTTTAAGTTAATTAATTATTTTTCCGCTATTTTAACAGGGTCTGACAGGTGTTAAGATAAATGTCATTTTTACATTCGGCGTTTTCATTTTAGTGAAAATTGATGCCCATGTCGGTTATCATAAGCATGATAATAATAGGCTTATTCCAAACTTTGACAGCTATTATTGGCTCAACCTGTAGATATCGGTGCCTGCGCCCAATAACATATTTAAAACGCTTTAAAATCTCACATCTAGAAGTTAGTCCAATTGTGTTGCAAGATTTCACCCGAAAAATGGGGTTGAAATAATTAGTATAAGCAGGTTAGATTAAATCTCGCTTGAAAAGAAAGAAACTAGTCAAGTCACTTACTCGGTTTTTACTCCGTTACATATTTTTGGAAAATATTAACGTCCTCTATCGATTGGTATAAAAATTTCTAAAAAATTCCAAATAATTAAAAATTTATCGGGAATGGAAAAACCTAGTAAGCCGACAATTTTCATAAATTCAATCGAAAAAACCTCTACCAACCTATTATTCCGATGGATAAACCTAGTATGTTATTCAGGCTTGAGATGGAAAAACGTAGTAGTTACCTTTATAAAAAAAGACAAAAAAAAAACTCAAGAGATATGTTTTATAAAAAATCACACTGTGATGATGAATATAGCCCGTTCTCTTTCTTCAAGCCTAAATTTTGTGGTGGAGCACAATACAAAATCGAAAGGTAAATCCCAAGAAAAAGGACAGGATTATAAAAGACCTGGTGCCTTCAATGCCGAACCATAAAAGATTTCACCTTAGACCTTTTGAACAACCGAGTATAGTTTTATGTTGTTGAATGGTAATATATTTTTTGCTAGCTTACCGTGAATTAAAATGAAATATCTAACATAATTTTGAAATATCCATTTAAAGTTTTTTGAGTTCCACAAGCAGAAGTAGATATTATTTATTACTTAAGTGGCAGCCAAATAAAACGTAGAGAAAAATTATAGTACATGTTACCTTACTAGGTTTTCCCTCGGATTTTCCCCATTAAAATATGAGAAGAATTAGTAAATTACTCTACTAGGTTTTTCCGAAATACAGGATGATTCAAAATTAACTAGAAAGATTTAAACAGTGGTTAGATATCATTAATCTAAGAAAAAATATGGGATTGATTTGTTTCAATTTCATATTTTTGTCTCTGAATTTAGGAGTAAAATTTTTGTAATTTTTTGGGAGTCGCGCCTAAAATAATTTTTTGTCAAGCGTTTGGAAGTAGTCAAAGTTTTGCTCAGAAAATATTAACAATTTTTATTTACAAATATATTTTACTAATTCTTGTTCAGAACAACAAATTCTACATACAGTTAAAGTATTTCTGGGAATTTTGAATCATCATGTATAATTGGAAGCCTGCTTTAAAAAAAACTTTTAAGTGACATAAAACTATACACACAACTTTTTTGAAAAGGAATCAAAAAGACAATTTTTTAAAATTAACTTTTATAAAAATACAGCAACTTTCTTAAAATATTTTTATTTTTAATAAATTGGCAAGAGTTTTCACTTATTCTTCTTCTCCTGAAAAGTAGTCAAAAACCAGTTAGGTTTTCCTTTTTACGGGAGAAATTATTAAAATGTAATTTAGCCTGGGTCACTTCTCATTTTTTTTTGTAATAAAAGCACTAAATAATTCAATTCAATTTTTTAATTTATTATATTACAAAAAATATAGGTAAATTACAAAAATAGCATTACATAACTAATTACCATAGTAACAATTTTTTAAAAAAATTGAAAGACACCTAGATGTGGGAACATCTGTCTATGCCTGAAAATAAATCTATACTAATAAAATAACGGTAGTCAACATCAACTATAAACGCACAGGTCAAACCAATTGACCTACATTTATGAAACTTAAGGACATTTTAGGGACTTATCGGTACATAAAGTCGGCATAGCCTGAATTGGCACTATTTCTGACAGTTCCGCGCAAAGGGTGAAAGGTTTCTGACATTTTTGTTATATAAACCTGTCATCCAAATATGCTAATATTGTGCCATTCTTAAAGTTGACAAATTAGAGTTAATGCCATCCTTTATTAAAGGCAGGTACAAACATTATGAAAGTCGACATTATTTTAATAGCAAAGATGACATATTTATACAACAACAATGTCAAAATCCTTTTAAACTTCGTGCGGAATTGTCAAAAATAGTGCCGTCTTTATTAAAGTAAGGCTATGCGAAGCCGCATAGGTGTGAAAATTGAATTGAAAATTCTAGTAATAAAATATGTGTTTTGGCTTCTTTCAACATTTCAACGGGGGAAGGGGTGAAGAAATAGGGGTAATTCGATTTCGAAGCTGGTAAAGGGATCTTCTGTATCTCAGAAGAAAAAAGTCACAGAGGTTTAGAAATTGGTACTATGGACTCTACTAATAAAATACATGGACTTGACGCTTTATTAAGGGGGGATTATCCTCCACATTTTATAAAAAATTTTATCTCATAAAATATGGGTTGTGAGATATAAAATTAAAGAAAATAAAGCACGGAATCGAAAAAAGTGTTTTTTTCTATTAATTTTTGCAATTTATTATCACTCCCTTCCTTCTACATTCGATAAAAATATTGGCCTACCAAAATAGGGGATGTGGGGTATCAAATCGAGGAAAATGGAGCCCAGAATGAAAAAAACTATATTTTTTTCAATAATTAATGCAATTTTTTATTACCCCCTTTCCCACTCAAATATATGTTGTTATTGTATTAATTCCGTCGCTAGCAACCAAGAAGGTAAAATACTAGTAGTAAATTAATTTTTTATAAACAAACATTGATTGATATTAAATTTCCTCTAAAAAAAGTAGAGAATGCTCACCCAGACTTTGATTAAACCTTGGTAATGCCAGATGTTAATTTTTGTTTATTCTAGTAAAATATTTATGTTTTATTATAGTCTGTTTTTAGTAATGTTTATGAGTGTATGCATAGCAGGAAGATATGTATAAAGTTTTTATATCACAAACCTTATTGTTACATAGATTAGTTGTTGAGAGAAGTTTAGTTTTTTTAGCATTATCTTAATTATGTTCGGAATTTGGAACCTTCCGAGCCAGCGGTAACCCATCTCAACTCTACTTACCATACGGACAACTACATTTTACGGTATGTATACAATACCCCTATCGAGTTCTGGCAGGTGATGTTTACTGGTCGGTCGGTCGTAATGAATGCCCAGGTGGAGTTGTTTACGGCGGGCAGTTGGTAGAATGAATGCCATAAAACGCGATCGACATCGCTTTAAATAGCCTCGCGTATCCCCACCTACCATACTCCCGTTGAGCAGGCTGTGCGCGTAAAGCGGTGGGGTGTAGCTCGCTGACCGTGCAGCATAGCAGGAAAGGGAAACGTGGCAAGTCAAAGCGATATCTAGAGTCTAAGAATAGCAAATAATAAAACGTCATAGAAATTACAGAAATTATAAGACATGAAGTACCTACAACGAAAAGAAAAGCTGAAATAAATAAATAAAATAAGTAACTTCGTTACATAACATTTACTCCATTTTTTGGTAAATAAAAGCTGCGTGTTGTATTTTTTCTGAATTCGTTTCCTGTAACAGTGCACCAATTAATATTTTTCATATTAATATGTTTTGAGAACCATACTCTTCGCTAAGTGTAATTTGTCTGCCAATAGTTTTTCCATATGTCCTTTCATTCATCATCAGAAAAGATTTTGCACTGAGTGTCTTGGCATTTGTATAAACAGGTCTTTTCATATTTTCTTTTTTTCTTCGTTTAATACCAACTAGTTCATAAGCTGTTTCAAGCTCCTCCAAAACTGTTTTATTAAACATTTCGGTTTCAGCATCGACATGGTTCATTTTCACTGATTTCTTTTGTTCTTCCAGATCAGATTGATAGATGTTTGATTAAAAGATTTTGTTTCAATGGCATGGTTAAGGTTTACTGACTCTTTTTTTCCAATTCTGATTCATTAAAAGTATCGTTTTCGTCAAAAGCATCAAGTTACTTTGATTAAAAGTATTTCTTTCATCCATTACATCATCTGGTTCAAAATTGGGATCAGCTATAGATGTTTGATTAAAAGATTTTGTTTCAATGGCATGGTTAAGGTTTACTGACTCTTTTTTTTCCAATTCTGATTCATTAAAAGTGTCGTTTTCGTCAAAAGCATCAGGTTACTTTGATTAAAAGTATTTCTTTCATTCATTACATCATCTGGTTCAAAATTGGGATCAGCTATGCTGTCATCATCATCTTCGTCACTATCAGATTCAAATTAATTAAAACACAGAAATAAATTTTAAACAACTAGTCACCTGGAGGTGCTGTTTAGTTTTACGTCCTTCTTCAAAACATAATCAAAAAAAATTCAAGAGAAATAGTAGGGTTAGCTTTTTTTTAAATCTTTACTTTTATCCCATATTTGCGCACCTAAGTCTCTAAACAACTGATTCCGCCAAAAAATGTATAAATAGGTTTTGCCAAATAACTATTAGGTATATAAAGGCTCAGGATGCGAGAAAATCGTACCAACAACGGTCAAAATCTAAATTGCCATGACATGGTCAATGGGATAAAGACGGCTCGATCTAAGCCTGTGCGAGTTTGTAACGTCGAATCACCTCATTTCACGTTCAGCGCACTTCCAACTGGCGCATGCGCATTGGAGCCCGACTTTAATTCATTGGCTCCGGCCAACTTGATATTTCGCAGAGGTTTCCTCGACGCTTTTTATCATAGGAAAGTACACGGGCAAGGCCTTTATAGTATCTCATAGTTATATGGGTTTTGTCGAGGGACATAAAACCGACCAGCACCAGTGAGCTGAGATAAGTGAAATTTAAGCTCAAAACTAAAATTTGCAAATAAAAAAAAGTGTGTCCCATATAAAATCTTACATGCTACTAGTATGTTTTTTAAAAAAATATGTTTCTTACACCAAAGCTGATTATTATAAAGTTAAATATATTCTAATGATGTGGGTTTTTGGAATGAACATATTTTTTCAACTTTATTTGATCTACATAATATATTTACATGCTTTTAAAAATTCGCATCGTTAGAGTCCATTTGACTATAAAAATTACTTACCAAAAGAATCTGGCTTATTTCCAGTATAGTTCACATCTTCACATCTTCATTACCTAACATTCCCATTATGATGCGGGTACGTCGAATTGGGTAACTACACGACATATTTTTGAAGTTTTTGAGCAATTTTTGGTGCTAACACTAAACACAATCAATTTTTGTGTTGTAAAACCCAGTATCTGCCACATACTTTGTTTAGAGGACATTTTTGTTATTTGGATGTCTCCAAAATAAAATGAAGAACACAGTATCTGGTAGATGCATGGACATGATTTTGAATTATTGGAAAAATTAGAAAATCCAACAGTTTTTTTAAAATAAAATAAACAAAAAAAATAATAATACAGTAAACGAATGATTCAATGCTTTACTTACAGTAAAATCTTCTTGACCATCGTCTTTTTTTCTGCTTGTTGGATACAAGGGGCTTCACTAGGTGTTCCTTCCGTAACATTGTTGCTGATTGAAGACGCTGGGTTGCCTTGGGGCGGTTTTTCTTAGGGTGCTACTGGGTTCTTATTACTAGTAGATAGCACACGCGAATTCGACTATAGTCCTTTATTCGCGGCGTATTACTAATCCGTTACGACTGCGCCAATGTTAGATTGCTAGTACACAGTTTAACTTTTTAAAAACAATTTACTTTCAAAAAATATTCGACCCACATAGGTTCGATAAAATTAAAAAATTACAAGAACATTCGTTTTTATAATAAAATGATATGCTAAATAAGCTGGAAAACAAATAGTTATCTAATATTATTTATGGTGCCAAAATCAATGACATTTTTAAGTAGTTTGAGTCCTCATTCGTAAATATGTGTCATCGTGTCAGTAGTTTTTCCCATGACAGTAAATGAAAGTTAGGACAACTGTTACTTTTTTTAACGATTCAATACCTTTAAAAGATTAAACAGAATGTATTCGCTTTCTCAAAAACTTTAAGTTAATTAATTATTTTTCCGCTATTTTAACAGGGTCTGACAGGTGTTAAGATAAATGTCATTTTTACATTCGGCGTTTTCATTTTAGTGAAAATTGATGCCCATGTCGGTTATCATAAGCATGATAATAATAGGCTTATTCCAAACTTTGACAGCTATTATTGGCTCAACCTGTAGATATCGGTGCCTGCGCCCAATAACATATTTAAAACGCTTTAAAATCTCACATCTAGAAGTTAGTCCAATTGTGTTGCAAGATTTCACCCGAAAAATGGGGTTGAAATAATTAGTATAAGCAGGTTAGATTAAATCTCGCTTGAAAAGAAAGAAACTAGTCAAGTCACTTACTCGGTTTTTACTCCGTTACATATTTTTGGAAAATATTAACGTCCTCTATCGATTGGTATAAAAATTTCTAAAAAATTCCAAATAATTAAAAATTTATCGGGAATGGAAAAACCTAGTAAGCCGACAATTTTCATAAATTCAATCGAAAAAACCTCTACCAACCTATTATTCCGATGGATAAACCTAGTATGTTATTCAGGCTTGAGATGGAAAAACGTAGTAGTTACCTTTATAAAAAAAGACAAAAAAAAAACTCAAGAGATATGTTTTATAAAAAATCACACTGTGATGATGAATATAGCCCGTTCTCTTTCTTCAAGCCTAAATTTTGTGGTGGAGCACAATACAAAATCGAAAGGTAAATCCCAAGAAAAAGGACAGGATTATAAAAGACCTGGTGCCTTCAATGCCGAACCATAAAAGATTTCACCTTAGACCTTTTGAACAACCGAGTATAGTTTTATGTTGTTGAATGGTAATATATTTTTTGCTAGCTTACCGTGAATTAAAATGAAATATCTAACATAATTTTGAAATATCCATTTAAAGTTTTTTGAGTTCCACAAGCAGAAGTAGATATTATTTATTACTTAAGTGGCAGCCAAATAAAACGTAGAGAAAAATTATAGTACATGTTACCTTACTAGGTTTTCCCTCGGATTTTCCCCATTAAAATATGAGAAGAATTAGTAAATTACTCTACTAGGTTTTTCCGAAATACAGGATGATTCAAAATTAACTAGAAAGATTTAAACAGTGGTTAGATATCATTAATCTAAGAAAAAATATGGGATTGATTTGTTTCAATTTCATATTTTTGTCTCTGAATTTAGGAGTAAAATTTTTGTAATTTTTTGGGAGTCGCGCCTAAAATAATTTTTTGTCAAGCGTTTGGAAGTAGTCAAAGTTTTGCTCAGAAAATATTAACAATTTTTATTTACAAATATATTTTACTAATTCTTGTTCAGAACAACAAATTCTACATACAGTTAAAGTATTTCTGGGAATTTTGAATCATCATGTATAATTGGAAGCCTGCTTTAAAAAAAACTTTTAAGTGACATAAAACTATACACACAACTTTTTTGAAAAGGAATCAAAAAGACAATTTTTTAAAATTAACTTTTATAAAAATACAGCAACTTTCTTAAAATATTTTTATTTTTAATAAATTGGCAAGAGTTTTCACTTATTCTTCTTCTCCTGAAAAGTAGTCAAAAACCAGTTAGGTTTTCCTTTTTACGGGAGAAATTATTAAAATGTAATTTAGCCTGGGTCACTTCTCATTTTTTTTTGTAATAAAAGCACTAAATAATTCAATTCAATTTTTTAATTTATTATATTACAAAAAATATAGGTAAATTACAAAAATAGCATTACATAACTAATTACCATAGTAACAATTTTTTAAAAAAATTGAAAGACACCTAGATGTGGGAACATCTGTCTATGCCTGAAAATAAATCTATACTAATAAAATAACGGTAGTCAACATCAACTATAAACGCACAGGTCAAACCAATTGACCTACATTTATGAAACTTAAGGACATTTTAGGGACTTATCGGTACATAAAGTCGGCATAGCCTGAATTGGCACTATTTCTGACAGTTCCGCGCAAAGGGTGAAAGGTTTCTGACATTTTTGTTATATAAACCTGTCATCCAAATATGCTAATATTGTGCCATTCTTAAAGTTGACAAATTAGAGTTAATGCCATCCTTTATTAAAGGCAGGTACAAACATTATGAAAGTCGACATTATTTTAATAGCAAAGATGACATATTTATACAACAACAATGTCAAAATCCTTTTAAACTTCGTGCGGAATTGTCAAAAATAGTGCCGTCTTTATTAAAGTAAGGCTATGCGAAGCCGCATAGGTGTGAAAATTGAATTGAAAATTCTAGTAATAAAATATGTGTTTTGGCTTCTTTCAACATTTCAACGGGGGAAGGGGTGAAGAAATAGGGGTAATTCGATTTCGAAGCTGGTAAAGGGATCTTCTGTATCTCAGAAGAAAAAAGTCACAGAGGTTTAGAAATTGGTACTATGGACTCTACTAATAAAATACATGGACTTGACGCTTTATTAAGGGGGGATTATCCTCCACATTTTATAAAAAATTTTATCTCATAAAATATGGGTTGTGAGATATAAAATTAAAGAAAATAAAGCACGGAATCGAAAAAAGTGTTTTTTTCTATTAATTTTTGCAATTTATTATCACTCCCTTCCTTCTACATTCGATAAAAATATTGGCCTACCAAAATAGGGGATGTGGGGTATCAAATCGAGGAAAATGGAGCCCAGAATGAAAAAAACTATATTTTTTTCAATAATTAATGCAATTTTTTATTACCCCCTTTCCCACTCAAATATATGTTGTTATTGTATTAATTCCGTCGCTAGCAACCAAGAAGGTAAAATACTAGTAGTAAATTAATTTTTTATAAACAAACATTGATTGATATTAAATTTCCTCTAAAAAAAGTAGAGAATGCTCACCCAGACTTTGATTAAACCTTGGTAATGCCAGATGTTAATTTTTGTTTATTCTAGTAAAATATTTATGTTTTATTATAGTCTGTTTTTAGTAATGTTTATGAGTGTATGCATAGCAGGAAGATATGTATAAAGTTTTTATATCACAAACCTTATTGTTACATAGATTAGTTGTTGAGAGAAGTTTAGTTTTTTTAGCATTATCTTAATTATGTTCGGAATTTGGAACCTTTGGTTGCACTAAAACAAAATTATGATTGTTTTCCACAAACCAAAACTACACTTTTTTGCACTCGACGCGCGTTTCGCTAACAACGTTAGCATCATCAGGAGACGATAAACAATGAACTAAATTAATCTACGCTCTATCTTATATACAATCCTTTAGTGGGCGGAGATAAGACTAATAAATTGTGATTGATCACGATTTTTAATCCTACCTCCCCTCAACCAAAGAATAAAGTGTACTAAACGGGATAGGTCCTCTATCTTTATTTAAGCTATTTCTGGATTTAATGATTTCCATACTTTCATATGCATTCAAAAGTCTTTTGTTTGGTACACTTTTTAGAAGTTTTAGGTTATCTAATGTGAATCTATGATTGTTTTCAAAAGCATGCTCGGCCACACTTGACTTTTCTGTTCTTCCGTATTTTAAGTGTGCTAAGTGTTCTTTAAAACGTGTTTGAATAGAGCGTCTCGTTTGGCCAACATATTTTTTATCACAATCCATGCAACTAATTTCGTAAATTCCACTTTTTTCTAGAACTGTAGTTTTATCCTTGGGATTTCCTAGTAAGCTTCTTATTGTGTTACCGGATTGATATACTAATTTAAGACCGGTGTTATTAAATACTTTCTGTAATCCTTTCGTATAATTAGGATTATACGGAATTGATACAAATTTTGAGTCGCAGGTATCTTTTTGTCTGAAAAAGGTAGAATTCCGAAAGGTCTTTTGAAAAGAATGTCTATTTATCAGCTTATTTATTAAGCCTTCGTCGTAACCGTTTTCGCCAGCTATATTCCTAATCCTATTCTTTTCTGCTTCAAATCTTTCTTTGTTTAAGGGGAAATTTACTAATCTATATGTTAAAAAGTGCAAACTTGCAAGCTTATGTTGTAAGCAATGAAAAGAGTCATTTGGAATATACCTGTTGGTGGCCGTGCCTTTTCTGTATAGGTCAAAGTCCAATTTATTTTTATTTCTTATAACTAAAGTGTCTAGAAATGGCAGTGTACCGTTGTTCTCTCTTTCATAAGTAAATTTAATAGTGGGAAATTTGTTATTTATTTTTTCCATAAAATTTTCAACACTAGTTACTTTAGTGTTGAATACTGCAAACACATCGTCTACATACCTGAACCATACTCTGGGTATTTCCCCAGAGTATGGTTCAGGTATGTAGACGATGTGTTTGCATTATTCAACACTAAAGTAACTAGTGTTGAAAATTTTATGGAAAAAATAAATAACAAATTTCCCACTATTAAATTTACTTATGAAACAGAGAACAACGGTACACTGCCATTTTTGGACACTTTAGTTATAAGAAATAAAAATAAATTGGACTTTGACCTATACAGAAAAGGCACGGCCACCAACAGGTATATTCCAAATGACTCTTTTCATTGCTTACAACATAAGCTTGCAAGTTTGCACTTTTTAACATATAGATTAGTAAATTTCCCCTTAAACAAAGAAAGATTTGAAGCAGAAAAGAATAGGATTAGGAATATAGCTGGCGAAAACGGTTACGACGAAGGCTTAATAAATAAGCTGATAAATAGACATTCTTTTCAAAAGACCTTTCGGAATTCTACCTTTTTCAGACAAAAAGATACCTGCGACTCAAAATTTGTATCAATTCCGTATAATCCTAATTATACGAAAGGATTACAGAAAGTATTTAATAACACCGGTCTTAAATTAGTATATCAATCCGGTAACACAATAAGAAGCTTACTAGGAAATCCCAAGGATAAAACTACAGTTCTAGAAAAAAGTGGAATTTACGAAATTAGTTGCATGGATTGTGATAAAAAATATGTTGGCCAAACGAGACGCTCTATTCAAACACGTTTTAAAGAACACTTAGCACACTTAAAATACGGAAGAACAGAAAAGTCAAGTGTGGCCGAGCATGCTTTTGAAAACAATCATAGATTCACATTAGATAACCTAAAACTTCTAAAAAGTGTACCAAACAAAAGACTTTTGAATGCATATGAAAGTATGGAAATCATTAAATCCAGAAATAGCTTAAATAAAGATAGAGGACCTATCCTGTTTAGTACACTTTATTCTTTGGTTGAGGGGAGGTAGGATTAAACATCGTGATCAATCACAATTTATTAGTCTTATCTCCGCCCACTAAAGGATTGTATATAAGATAGAGCGTAGATTAATTTAGTTCATTGTTTATCGTCTCCTGATGATGCTAACGTTGTTAGCGAAACGCGCGTCGAGTGCAAAAAAGTGCAGTTTTGGTTTGTGGAAAACAATCATAATTTTGTTGCATTATCTTAATAATAAATCTTAAAGTGGCGCACTTTAAGATTTTTTTATGCTACTTTCATAAGTTCCAACCCATAATAGAATTTCATGTTTCAGTAATGGTTCAATTAACGATTGATAAAATATGACTAGTAGTTTCTTATAAAACCTATGCACTAGTGCCTTAATGTTTTTGTCTAGATGCACCCCGAAATATTTCATAATACTTACTTGTTCAATTGGTTCATTGATGGTTTGTATAATATAACATCTTAAATAATAATTTATTTTGCTAACCTTAAATGCCGGGGCCTGAACAATCAGTGGCGTACCCTAGGACAAGATTAAATTTGGCGCCCACCCCTCCTACATAAAAAGTTTTTACCATATGTTTATTTAGTAAAAAAGCAAAATAAATATTTAAATCTAAAAACACTAACGCGAAAACTCGAGGACAAAAGTTGGCGCAGCAGGCGACAGTTTAAAAAATATTGTATTACCTTATTTTAAAAATTTTACTTAAAAACCGCCCAAGGCACACAATTGCGGAAATATAATGTCTAATTTAGAATAAAAGATGGAAACTGACGCCGCAGACAAAAATGAAACAAAATTTTTATCATTTAAGTATTAAAATTAGGACTTAAAATATCGCCGCAAGAAAAAATGTAACAAATATTATATTATTCGATTAAAATTGCGTCCGGGGTCCAGAAATATAAGGTCTTATTTTAAATATGATACAAAAAATGGCGCCACAGACGAAAATTTCAAAAATATTGTTACACACAGTTTATCCTAAAGTTTTCAGTTAAATAGTAATCGAAGCTGAAATATTATACTGGCCTTTTTTCTGAAAATTCGGAGAATTTTTAAAAATTCACAGAATTTTTAAAAATTCACAAAAGCGTTTTCCCTTTGACAGGCGCCTAACCGTCGACTCCTATCGATATAATTGCCTCGTAAAATAAAAAAATCCTTTTTGAGAAGTCACTCTAAAGAAAAACTTTTAGGACCATAAATCGTACGGAAAGTCCGTAATTTCCAGTCTGTTGAAAGAAAAATATAAAAATATTTAAATTAAAGTTGACAGATTGGAGTATTAGCAGTATTATCACCGTCTAATAAAAAAAACATTTAAGGAAACTTCGACTTCAAATCGCTTGAGAAGTGAGTGTTAGTGGAATAGCGGCTTTGCAATCGGCGTTATTTGTAATTAAACGTTTTTCTGTTTTTTTTTACTGTTTTTGGGTTTTTTTTTAATTCCTTTTCATTGATTTTTGGATAAGCTGTTAATTTTTTTGCAAAACAACTACAACAAAAAATTACCAATTTTCTTCAAGCTTAAATATTTTAATCCCTAAATACGTTGTTCATCACTTGAAATTTTTGACTTTTTTTTTCTGCTGCCAAAATAAGGACGGGTTGCATCTGATTTTAAAATGTCTAGAAAATAAAGTCAAGCGTAACATTATTACGGCCGACGTTAAAATTGGTGATTGATGCGCACGCGTATCTAATAATAGTGCAAAAAATCGCTATTTACTAATAAAAAAGTTTTTCTTCGACCAGGATTTTAACTAATTAATAACTTTTGCAATAATGTTTCACACGAAGTTTAACAAAAAAGGTTTTATGCACCACCCAGTCACTCCGCGATAGAGTAACTGCCTTCTCTATCTACCTGTAAGTTAGCTTGCATCGTAAAGTCATCGAAGCAACAAAATATTTCAAAGGGACGAGGAAAGTAATATTTAAATTTTGTTGATGTTTTAAATATCTACTCCAGTAAAGTTAACAAGATATTTACATTTTATTGAAACATCTGGGACGGACTAGGTTTAACCCAAAAATCTAAAATTGCAATGTGGGTCATGTGACACTTTTTAAAGGTTTTTGAATTCTCTAAATGATGGTATAAAAATTTTTTAAATCGGTTTAGTTGTTTACTCGTTGCTGAGAAAAATATCTTTTGTACAAGAAAAAGTAAAATACACAATGAAAAAATTATTATTTTCCAAAAAAATTAATTATTTTGATACATTGATAATCTTATCATATATCACAGATATATATTCGATGTTATCTAAATTATTTTTAATACAAAAACTTTAAAATGCAAGATGGTTCGTGTTGTACCTCTTTTTAAAGTTTTTGAATAATTGACATGCCTTTGATTTTTTATAAAATATTTCTGCTTTCGAGAAATCTTGGGCGATAAATTATATATTCCTAACATCAGGCAGGCCCGCTCTGCTGATTAATCTGTCTGAGAGGGAAGTAATTGATTAATATACTTTTATGTAAAAGGTCATCTCTGGCTCAACTGACTGACATTCTAAGAGAATGGGGCAGCACCAAAAAGCAACAAAAACAACTTCACAGGAGGGAGACGTTGGCTGACTTAGCTAGGAGCCTACCTTGGGGTAGACAGAGTAACACTGATGCCAGTGGACCCACTCCGAGTATAAGTACCAAGTAAGTTATTTAAATTTATTATTAAGACTATAATTTTGACCTTAGCTCAGGAAATATCGAAGTGACGTACAAAACGGGTTATGTGATATGCATACTTTTTGGAGTCAAATAAACATCAGAATTGGCTGAACTTTGAATGGAAGGCACATTTTGTAAAATCTAAGACACAGCTCGGAGCACCTTTTTGATTTTTAGCACAATGGTGGCGATTCTTCAAAAACCGTCTGGCGATTTTTAAACACAAGTTTACACTAACTGCATTTTTGTCCGGACTTAATTGCTAGGATTCCTTAAAATTTAGCTTCTTAGTATTGTTCCAGTAAATAAAAAATATTTAAATTTTATTTTTTGTAGGCAGTTCTTGGGAAAAACCCTTTTTCTTTATTTAAAAATGTATTTTATTAAACTTACTTTTATGTGTAAACTTTTAACATACAAAACCATAGATAGCCATGGAATATTTTGCTGTCACTGTTTAAAAAAATCACACAAATTCCGTCTTTCCTTTTAAATATAATTTTTGACACTTTTTGACGTTTATTAAAATTAAAAAATTACGCAGTTTTTTTACAACGTTAGGATAGATATGAAGAACGCTGTGTTTTTATTTTAAATGAGACGATAAGTAAAAATCGCTACTTTCTGACTGACGGGTGAGATTTTCTGTCGTTTCTGAAGAATCGCGACCAATAAGCTAAAATATCTTTCTTGCCACCAATTCGAAATATTCATATATTTGAATTGGTGGCCTTAGAAAAAAATTTTAGCCTGTTCGGCAAAAACTCAAAAAAAAATTCCGAGACGTGTCTTTGTCTTTAAAAATATGCTTTCATTTAAGTTACAGGCACCTAAACATTTTCTGAGCCAAGACCACTGACAGAAAAAAAAAGAATATCTATCTTTAAGGCGGTAAAATAAACGCTTAAAAGGGCGAATTAAAATACCAAAAAAAGTTCAAGATGTTAATGGTAAGTACTTACCTATATTATATAATAAGTGTGGTAAGTACGTTTTTACGAACGCAAATAAAAATTGCAAACAAACTGCAACGCGCAGGTTGTTTTTTTAATTATTCACTATACCTATTAAAGTAAATATCTACAACCGTGCAGTAATATAGTGCTATAATAGCGTCCGAAGCATCCGAAAATTTTTTACAAAATATAGTATATTATATTGTCGAGGTGAACCTGGGTGATGTTCAGGTGGTTAGAGGATGAGTATATATTCTGTCTCCATTACATCATATATATTCTATAAACTTTATCTTTATCAAATTGTAAGCTACTTAGTGCTGGAGGTTTCAACTTGCAAAGTTAGACAAAGTTAATAATAATAATATTAATAATAATAATAATACATTGTCAAAGAGGACTAAAAAGGGACAAAATATCAGGTTCTTCTCTTTGACCTTCACCGAGTGTACCGGAGCTATACAGTCAAGCTAGTGGTTTTGGTAATTGGAGGTCTCGGAGGTGTACGGCAAACACTGCTCTCAGCCCTCAAAATCTTGCCAGCTTGCCGTGACAAGACAGAACACCTTGCTGGCGCAATGCAGAAAGCGGTCATCCTCGGATCATTGCGTCTGCTCAGAGCACACGATGCAGAACTCCGTTTCTGCTAACCTCACGGTTGGTGGAAAGTAGAACGGTAAATAGAACATTTGGCCTATCTGCAACGGTGTAAGTCGGAGCCGCGGTGCCCAAAAAAAAATAATAATATGCACAAAAAAACTACAAACGGTTCATTTTTTTTTCAAGGGTATCAAGGGGAAATCTTGCATAAGACGCCCGAACTACTTTCCTGCCAGAGTCATTTCTCCTCTGCCAGGAGAGCCCGAGTAGTGTCGGATTCCTACCGACTAAAACCCCTCGATTGTGACTCTAACCTGCCAGGTGGCAAGCCACAGTCACTGTACTGCAGCCATTACTGGCTTATTGTGCACACAAATGGTTCATACTGCACCAAGAGCCATCCAGCTCCTTACATCAGGATGCTCATGTCTTGCTCCGCGGGATCATAAAGCAAGGTAAGATAACGTCTCAAAAGATTTCTATCAGGTATAAAAAATATGAACTTGTAAAAGACATAACACCATACTACAAATATAGACCTAAAGACTATATGGAAGACACAAAAACAAAAATCTATTGGGATAAGGTTATTTCACGGACCGGGAAATGCATAATAGACCCGACATTCTCGTCATACGAAAAGATGAAAAGGTTCCAAGAATAATCGACATCACGATACCAAACGACCGCAACCTCCGAGAAGCAAAAAATCAAAAAAATCACAAAATATACTGACCTTTCTTACGAAATTAAAGACCTATATCAGCTGGATCAGGTAACTATTCATCCACGGGTCATGGCTGCAACGGGTCTGGTTGAAATTCACATAGTAGAAGAACTGAAGATTAGAACTAGAAAACCATAACCAACTAATACTTACCGCTAAAAAAGCAGCTATATTGGGCACATGTAGAACAGTTCGCCGGGAACTTACAAACCTGTGAAAAAAAAATAATACCGCAGATAAGGCCAAACAAAAAAAAATACTAATAATAATAATAATAATAAAATACTTCTAACCCGGGTCCCTTATTTAGAATCCGTAATTAGAGGCCAAGCTGTGATCGTCGATAATATTATTGTTATAATTTTTATCGCAAAAAACAAACCGTACACTACCCTTTCAAAACAAAATCAATATCGTATTACAATCTGAAAGTAAAACCAGAAAATATATTCTAAGAGATTTGCTAGAGTTAACTTTGGTCCATTCCAGGTCCACACCTACATTTTCACATTTGCATAATTTTCAACTCCATTGGCCTCTTTTCGACAGGGATCTGTCCATTTCTTGGATCCCGTGGTGGGTGTTGTTCGCTAGTTTTTGGATCTAGCCCTGACGGTGACACATACCCAGACTCGTAATAACTTAATACAGGGTCAACCCCTTGTCCCGAGATACCGACTTTCCGTCTGCGTATCCCATTACTCGTGTTCCTTGTTTTTCGTAAATTATTTGAGCGAATGGTGTGACGATGTGATTTACGTTCAATTATTCCATCTTGCATCAAATCATTAATTTTTTTCTTCTACCGCGTTTCATTGTGCAAAGGGTGCTGAATAACACTTTTTAAAAAATGGCTTGGAATGAATCATTTAATCTCGTGTTTCATGTAACTGTTTCTTTGCGTTATCGTCAATCTCGCATTCCTTTATTTTGTCTTGCAATGTAACATCCTTTTTTATGGATTGTAACATAATCATTATTTCGCTTTCCTCTGTATTAATCACATTAAATTGCACGTCATTTTCTGTATTATTTCGTAATCTAATTTGCATTTGTTTGTGCATCCAATTCAATCAGATTCAATAATCAAATTCCTGTTCTGCGATTTCTACACGAAGAAAAACTTAAGAAATTTTTTTTTACTTTTTGTCCTTATACCATTGCTCTCATAGGAAGCACAGGTGGGCTAGTAGCATTTATAGTATTGTTATAAAATTCGTCGGATATGCATGTTATTTCTGATCTGTTATCAATTAATGCATTAAATTCTTCCTTTAAGTACTTTAACGTTATCTCAGGTAAATTATTTTCGAACATTTGCGACGATGTAACAGGAGCAAGGGTTCCTTTTCTCTATGTAATAAAACGCTTTGGAGGTTATTCTTTATCTGCTAGCGGCTGCTCGTCGTCACACTTCAAAGCAGATGTGTGCCGGTAATTCTTAAAAATTCAGCAGTGCGAGTAATGGTTTTATTGGTGGTTACTGTCCATAATGCTTGTGGAGTGGTTAACAATCTAGATAGTCCAATATATCTTGCAAAGTGCGCTTCCATCGATTTTTTTTTCTATTTGGATTCCACTTGGCAGTTGCAATTTCATGTCGAAATTTATTTTGGTCTGATTCCCTCAAAATGTGCTTATAACATCTTGTTTAAAATCCGTATAACTTCTCCATGAGTAACTAAAATAGCAACCCAATCTTCAGCGCCGTCCACATTAATTTCCTCCCGTACTGTATTTAATTATACTTCAGAAGGTATGTTTATTTTCTTTATATAAATTTATAATTCATCGGGAAACTTAATAGGGTGTTTTCCATTTGAATCCGTTAAAAATCGGGGAATAGCAGGTAACTGCGACAAAAATAAAGGAGCGCCTGGTTATATTGTTGTATTGGTTACATGTTGGTTATATTGTTGTATTGGTACTTAAGTGTGGTTGTTGTTTGTTGACTACCATTGACGTAAGATGGTTAATTGCCCCTTTACTTGTCCATCAACATTTTGCGCTATTTCATTATCATTACGTTGCTGTCTTCTGCGAAAATTTTCTCGAAGTTTCCGTCTTTTGACCGTAGCGGTCTTCTTTCTTTTAAACAACAGGCTACGTCCCTGTATTTGTTTTTGTAGTGCCTGTTGTCTCTTGGCTAATCCTTGCAATGTTGTTGTAACTGCTGGTGATACTGACGATTCGAAACTCTGACTGGATGAAGAATCAGTCGAAATATCTGGAACAAAATTAAAAAAAAGTATCAGGTCTTTATAAACAAATTTTATTAGTTTAGTAACTGACATCCTGGTTACCGGACATCAGTAAAACACCTCTAACCCGGGTCCCTTGATTAGAATTGATTAGAGGCTAAGCTGTGATCGTCTATAATATTATTGTTATAATTTTTATCGCAATTAATCCACAATAAAAATAATAGCAATAATTATTTTGCTGGATCCTGTACGTTATGTCGTTTTAACCCAAGATTCTTTAGAGCTAATAAAAGAAATTGTTCATACTAAACTGATACGATTTTCTTGCTATCTGTCAAACTGGAACCACTACCATTTAGACCTTATCTATTCTCTTTTTTTTTAAGGTCGCTTTTTCTTTTTTGTTATTGGAATAAAATTTTGGTCTGCTGAAAAATCTTGATCGTTTAAATACGCAATCTAAGGAACTACCATCAAGAAACCTATTTAACACAATTGTCCATTTTGTGCTTATAGTCAATTGTGAAAAAATAGTCCCCCGCAGCATTCTCCTGTTGCCCAAATAAACACCGTATCAAAATATATAGCTGTACCTAACTGCAGAAATAAATAACAATATTAAGATTTTATGCTATTTACTTATTTTTATTTAGAAATAATTAATTTGCTTTAGTTTTGGCACATGACAATAAATAAAAGAAACCTACCAGCACGGTAATTTTTTACTTGTAAGAAATTGGAAATTATCTTTTTATTATCTGGATCGCGTTATTGCAACACCAAAAAGTACTATTGTCATTACCGTACCCAGTTCTGCTTTTCTACCCATGGTAGGAAAACCAGATTAAAAAATAATTTTTATTATGAAAAACGTTTCTCTTCTTAATTTTGTTGTCTTATTTTGGGAGGTTATTTTGTTATTATCTAGATCGCGTTATTGCAACACCAAATAGAATTAATTAATTAGTATTGCCATCATGCTTGGTAGTGCCTGACACCCATAACCAACTTTGTAGCAACACCTTTGTTTAATTAATGTACATCTAATATTGTCAATACCGTAAGTGTGCTTCCCTACATATTTTAAGAAAATATTTTCTAAAATACCTTAAATACACGAAATCTTCGAGCAAAATAGATTTAAACAATTTCTCGGAACATATTCGCAGATAATTAAGTAACCCCCGAATTCCCCTGAAAAGGCTAAAGTTGTATTCCCCGCTCCCACAGCTCATGTCATGACATGCCTGGACAGTCCTGAACCTGGAGTTCTTCCACGTTGAACGGAGCACATGCTGTCCACACTGCTTTCTACTACTACTAAGCAATTCTTCTCTCCGACGTGTTACTTAATTTCTGTGAACGTGGATTTTTTAATTAAAAAAAAATATCTCAGAAAAATAGAAAAGAAATCAAACTAAACAATGAAGTAGTTCCCAGTCTAGGATATTGTCTATTAGGTTCGAAGAAGAGTTTAAAAATCAATTTAAACGTTTTCAAACCACAATAGGTTCCACGTGTTAGAAATATGGCCTTACGATTTATCTGCAAGTTTGACAGATAACATCTCGTATCATAGGTTAACGAGTTTAAAAAGAGATAGAACAGAATAGAAGTTGATAAAATAATTTCCCCCCCCCCATTATCTGTTACACACCTGGCAAAAATTTGCGTGTTTTTTTGTACTATGTTGGGAATTTGGAACCTTTGGTTGCACTAAAACAAAATTTTGATTGTTTTCCACAAACCAAAACTACACTTTTTTGCACTCGACGCGCGTTTCGCTAACAACGTTAGCATCATCAGGAGACGATAAGCAATGAACTAAATTAATCTACGCTCTATCTTATATACAATCCTTTAGTGGGCGGAGATAAGACTAATAATTTGTGATTGATCACGATTTTTAATCCTATCTCCCCTCAACCAAAGAATAAAGTGTACTAAACGGGATGGGTCCTCTATCTTTATTTAAACTATTTCTGGATTTAATGATTTCCATACTTTCATATGCATTCAAAAGTCTTTTGTTTGGTACACTTTTTTGAAGTTTTAGGTTATCTAATGTGAATCTATGATTGTTTTAAAAAGCATGCTCGGCCACACTTGACTTTTCTGTTCTTCCGTATTTTAAGTGTGCTAAGTGTTCTTTAAAACGTGTTTGAATAGAGCGTCTCGTTTGGCCAACATATTTTTTGTCACAATCCATGCAACTAATTTCGTAAATTCCACTTTTTTCTAGAACTTTAGTTTTATCCTTGGTATTTCCTAGTAAGCTTCTTATTGTGTTACCGGATTGATATACTAATTTAAGACCGGTGTTACTAAATACTTTGTGTAATCCTTTCGTATAATTAGGATTATAAGGAATTGATACAAATTTTGAGTCGCAGGTATCTTTTTGTCTGAAAAAGGTAGAATTCCGAAAGGTCTTTTGAAAAGAATGTCTATTTATCAGCTTATTTATTAAGCCTTCGTCGTAACCGTTTTCGCCAGCTATATTCCTAATCCTATTCTTTTCTGCTTCAAATCTTTCTTTGTTTAAGGGGAAATTTACTAATTATATGTTAAAAAGTGCAAACTTGCAAGCTTATGTTGTAAGCAATGAAACGAGTCATTTGGAATATACCTGTTGGTGGCCGTGCCTTTTCTGTACAGGTCAAAGTCCAATTTATTTTTATTTTTTATAACTAAAGTGTCTAGAAATGGCAGTGTACCGTTGTTCTCTGTTTCAAAAGTAAATTTAATAGTGGGAAATTTGTTATTTATTTTTTCCATAAAATTTTCAACACTAGTTATTTTAGTGTTGAATACTGCAAACACATCGTCTACATACCTGAACCATACTCTGGTGAAATACTCAAATTCTTTACTTATATCTGATTCAAATTTGCTCATAAATAGGTTTGCGATAAAAGGTGATAAACTATTACCCATTGTGGTTCCTTCTAATTGCTGGTAGTAGTTATTTTTATATTGAAAGTAATTTTGATTCATGCAGAGTTTTGTTAAAGATAGGTATTCTAAAGTCTGTTTGTCTTCTAGATTGTTTTTTCTTAGTAGTTCCTCCAGGTATTGTAAGGTATTGAGGATCGACACACTAGGGAACAACGAACTAACATCAAACGAGATTAAAATTTCACCTTCTTGGAGTGAAATATCTTTAACTTTGTTGATAAATTCAAGGGAATTTTGAACAGAAAAACCTTTTTCCTTTATCGGTAAAAATGTTGTAAGTAGGTGATCCTACAGCAGAAACTATAGGTCTAACCGATTTTCCAGGCTTGTGGATTTTCGGAAGACAATACAGTTTCGGCATAGTGGGATTGCTTACTTGTAGTTTATATTTAATATTGTCAGTAATAATATTGTTGCATTTTTTAATTGTGTTTTTTACTTCGTTAATCATTTTTGGTAAGGGGTTCTTTGGGACTTGTTTGTAGGGTCCATTTTTTATTAGGTTATCTACCCTTTCGAAATAATCTGTTTTATCTAATATATCAACTTTATTACCTTGTCAGCCTTTAGATAGAAAACATCTTTTTCTCTCAAACTTTTAATTGTTTTATTGTGATTCAATGTACTATTTTTATTGTTTTTAATGATGTTTTGAGAGATCTGATATCGGCAAGCATCTCGCACATAGCCCTTTGTGCGTTCTGAAAGATTGTAGATTGAACTTTCAATATTTGCAATAATATCACTTGAATTATCTTTTTGTGGGGGCAGAGCAAAATTAAGACCTTTGTTTAAAAGTGATATTTCTTTGTTATTAAAAGTTTGAGAGGATAGGTTTTCTACAATGTTTGCGATTTCCTTCGACTTTTTTGGTTTTGGTTCAGAACGTTTTAACTTTTGTAGCTTTTTATTAAGTGAAGACATCTTCTTCGTTAATTTTTTCTCAATTAATATAAACATATGTCTTTTTAAATCGCACCATTCTTCAAAGTTCTTATCACTAAGTCTATCTTTTCAGACAAAAAGATACCTGCGACTTAAAATTTGTATCAATTCCTTATAATTCTAATTATACGAAAGGATTACAAAAAGTATTTAATAACAGCGGTCTTAAATTAGTATATCAATCCGGTAACACAATAAGAAGCTTACTAGAAAATCCCAAGGATAAAACTACAGTTCTAGAAAAAAGTGGAATTTACGAAACTAGTTGCATGGATTGTGACAAAAAATATGTTGGCCAAACGAGACGCTCTATTCAAACACGTTTTAAAGAGAACACTTAGCACACTTAAAATACGGAAGAACAGAAAAGTCAAGTGTGGCCGAGCATGATTTTGAAAACAATCATAGATTCACATTACCTAAAACTTCTAAAAAGTGTACCAATTGATAGATACAAAGTACCCAATGATAGATACAAAAAGCACCGCTGACCAATGGCTTCTTTTACCCTTGGTTTTACAGAATTTTGATTGCTTCTATTTCTAGTATTATACGGATGCTCAATTGTTTCGATGTCGATTTTATTAACAAAAATTTTTGTTGCTATTGAGTTGATGGGTAAAGCCGGTCTTAAAAATTACTTTAAGAAGCCACTTTTGTGGGATGTTGAGAGTCTCTAAATACTCGTCCCCAAGCTACTAATAAGAGATTTTTATTTTTTTTATCATTAATAAAAAAGCAAACTAAAAAAACTACTATATTTTCTGCAGCACTCTACAAAGTATTGTAGGGTTGGAAAATCGTACGCGCGGAGAGCAAAACAGCAAGCAAATGGTAGGTGTTTCTCAAACGGTCGCCACGCGCTGAGCGCATTTCGTCGACGTCTTGCGTTCAATATACGTAAATACCATTTTTGTTACTTTGGTCACGTGGTATGCGAATATTACGTTATCATACGGTCAGCGAGTATGAAACGCCGAGCATATTTAGTTACAAGAATACCAGTATTAAGCTTAAGAAAGAACGCCATGCGGATCATGCCGAGGAGGTGCAACTTGTAGATGAGAGCATCCTACGACATCTGGATGCCGGAGAGACGTATACATATCTGGGTGTTCCCCAGAGACACATCCATGTTGATGTCGCAATAAAAGTGTCTCTCCGCGACAAGTATCAGCAGCGACTAAGACAAATCTGGAGTTCAGAGCTGTTTGGAAAGAACAAAGTTGCTGCTACAAACATGCTTGGCGCCCCACTACTCACTTACTCCTTTGGGGTGATAAAGTGGAACGTGAATGAGTTGCGCGAAATCGATGTGAAAACCCGCAAGATGGTGACGCGATATCGCAGCCATCACCCTTAGGCGTCTGTCCAACGGCTTTACCGTTATCGGGGAGGCCGTGGACTCTTAAGTTTGGAGTGTTTACATAGACGGTTGGTCCTAAGTACCGCGTGCGAGGTAATCAGAGACGAGGATCCCCTGCTATGCATGATGCGTAACCATGAAACGGTTGGGGTGGGGCATTTCTTTTTAAAGCAGCACAAAGGGCATCGGATGAACTCCAAATAGTTTTTGACAAAAGTCGGCGGCAGGAAAACTTCATTACAGAGTTGACCAGCCAAAGAGTTAAAACTACCTTAAAGAGTGCAGAGGTAGACTAGCTAATGCATCTACATATGGATAAGCCATTGCACAGTGTTTTCTTTAAAACCATTAAAAACACTGGCTTATCCACAAAGTTAAGGTCTGGTGCATGCCAAGATGAAGTCATCAACACTTTGGAACACCGAAGTCGCATGATGGGTATACACTAGTATACAGGTTCCTGACACAAGTTGTAGGGCCTGTCATAGGGCGACAGAGACCCTATAACATTTGCTGTCTGCATCGAGACAATGCGGCGTTACGGGTGCTGTATGACCACCTAAGGCTATTGTACGGTGTTGATGATACTCCAGTGTTGCCATATGTCCCCTCTGATATTCTGTCCGTAGTGGAGAATGATAGAACCAGAACATTTTGGAATTTTGCATTCCCCACTCTCCGGCTTGTAAACGCTAAGAAGCAAGCAAACAAAGACTTCTTGACAAGAATGATAAAATTAAGTATGCCATTGAGTTTTCGGCCCCCGCCGAGAAAAACATCATTGACAAGGAGGAAGAAAAGCAGATGAAATATCACGATCTTTTCTTTGACCTTCGCCGAGTGTACCTGGTACCTGGTGCAAAGCAGAAAGCGGTCTTCCTCGGATTATTGAGTCTGTTAAGAGCACACGATGCGAAACACCGTTTCTACTAACCTCGCGGTTGGTGGGGACTAGAACGGTGAATAGAATATCTGGCTTATTTGCACCCGTGTAAGTCGGAATTGCGGGACCGCAGATAAGCCCAACCAAAAAAAAATATATAATACGGATACATATGCTAGTGACTGCCAAAGAAAATCTAATTCGGCGGGCGAGAGGCATTTTGGAAAACAAGTTTTTTTTTGAAAACCTCAGTTGCATATTTCAGACGCCGTCGAGGATTAATGATAATCCTCCAACCGCTCAGAAGGTGGAAAACTTCTGGAGGGGTATTTATGAGATAACTCGTCCGTTAACCTAAACACACTAGCCCTGGCACAGTTTGAAATATTCGTGAGGGGCTGAGAACTTTGCTGCCTCGGGCCTGATGGAATTAACGCCTACTGGTGGAAGAAATTTCCATCAACCCATGAGGCCCTAGGTCGAATTTTTAACTCTTGGTTTAATGTGGGGCAGCCAATATTTTCCTGGTTTATTGACGGGCAAACCGTCCTACTTCCCAAGAACGGAAATTTGTCCGACCCATAGAACTACCGCCCGATAACATGTTTAAATGCTTGTTACAAGATTTTTACGCGACCCTTGTACCAGCGGACACTCCAAGCCATGTGTTCTGCGTTTAGTGAAGTGTACGAGCAGCGAGAATCAAAGAAAAGCATAGCGGGCTGCAAGGAAAATCTACTAATAGACCGATGTTCCCACAGTAGAAGCAAAACCTTTTTATAACCTGGATAGATTATGTTGGGAATTTGGAACCTTTGGTTGCACTAAAACAAAATTATGATTCTTTCCACAAACTAAAACTACACTTTTTTGCACTCGACGCGCGTTTCGCTAACAAAGTTAGCATCATCCGGAGACGATAAACAATGAACTAAATTAATCTACGCTCTATCTTATATACAATCCTTTAGTGGGCGGAGGTAAGACTAATAATTTGTGATTGATCACGATTTTTAATCCTATCTCCCCTCAACCAAAGAATAAAGTGTACTAAACGGGATGGGTTTAAACTATTTCTGGATTTAATGATTTCCATACTTTCATATGCATTCAAAAGTCTTTTGTTTGGTACACTTTTTAAAAGGTTTTTTTTCTTCTTCTAAAAAAACTTCTAAAAAGTGTATCAAACAAAAGACTTTTGAATGCATATGAAAGTATGGAAATCATTAAATCCAGAAATAGTTTAAATAAAGATAGAGGACTCATCCCGTTTAGTATACTTTATTCTTTGGTTGAGGGGAGATAGGATTAAAAATCGTGATCAATCACAAATTATTAGTCTTATCTCCGCCCACTAAAGAATTGTACATAAGATAGAGCGTAGATTAATTTAGTTCATTGTTTATCGTCTCCTGATGATGCTAACGTTGTTAGCGAAATGCGCGTCGAGTGCAAAAAAGTGTAGTTTTGGTTTGTGGAAAACAATCATAATTTTGTTTTTTTGGATAGATTATCGCAAGGCCTTTGACACAACTTCTCATGAACTTATTATTCACCTTTTGAGAGGCCTTGCGGTACTGGATCCCATAGCGAGATGCATATCAGGAATGATGCCATTTTGGAAGACCCGATTTACCATAAGTACGGGGGTGTTTTTCTCTTTTGCGTCTCGCTCCTTCCGTTGTCCGTTGCTTTACGGAACACAAAGTGATACATGTGCGGTGCTTCCGGCCGTAGAACACATAAGGTTACTTACCTCTTTTATATGGATGACCTTAAGTTTTACGCGTCGACGAAGAGAGATCTTGACAAAGCTCTTTGGGTAGTACAGGAGTATCATGCGATCGGGATGGAATTCGGTTTGGATAAGTATGCGACGCTTCAGCTTAAGAAATGGCGCAACTTGTAGATGGGGTACGAGCATCTTACGCCATCTAAATGCCGGAGAGGCCTAAATATAATCTAGAGTTCAGAGCTGTCTGGAAAGAACAAAGTCGCTCCTACAAACATGCTTGCTGTCTCACTATTCACTTACTCCTTTGGGGTGCTAAAGTAGAACGTGAACGAGTTGCACGAAATCGACGTGAACACCCCCTAGATGATGACGCGATATCGTAGCCAAAGCGTCTGTTCAACGGCTTTATGTCCCACGTTATCAGAGAGGCCGTGGACTCTTAAGTTTGAAGTGTTTACTCAGACGGTTGGTCCTTAGTACTTGCAAATATCAGAGACGCGGATTCGCTGCTATGCATGGTGCGTAACCATGAAACAGTTGGGGTTTTTTTTAAACAGCACAAAGGGCATCGGATGAGCTCCAAATAGTTTTCGACAAAAATCGACGGCAAGAAAACTCCATTACAGAAGTTGTTTAATTATCCATAGGCTTGGTTTTACTGATAAAAAATTATTAAATTGAGTTTTATTTTTTTTATGACTTTTTTATTGACAAATTGCTGACTGACATGTGTTTAACAAAAAATAACTTTTTAACGTCAATCTTACAATGGATAAATTGATCTTGAACATAGCCCTCGCCTTGAAAGGAACCTTCAAAATAATCTTCGTAATAGTAAGGACATAATCTTCTTAAAGTAAAACAGCAACCGGAATATAATACAACCAACTAATTGTCAACTTCGGTTTGGTTTGGCAGCAAACACAAATGTCTTGGTTGATCTCTTGAACATCCCTTTGATCGTTTTGATCAAGGCAACTCTTGAAACACCATCATGTCCGGGAAATAGCTGAACAATTCTTCCTAATGGCCAATAACATGACGGAACTTTTTCGTCTTTCATAATGACTAAGGAACCAACTTTTATCTCTGAAGCATTTTCTTTCCATTTATAATTTTTATGTAAATTTGACAAATATTCTTTTTTCCAACGAATCCAAAATTGCTGCGTTAAATTTTGTATAAACTGTGGTCGAGATAATCTTGAAATTGGAATTTCAGTGAGGTTGGGATCAGGTGGAGTAACAATATTTCGTCCAATTAGAAAATGAGAAGGAGTAATAGGTAACATGTCATTAGCGTCTGTTGAAAGAGAGAATAGAGGTCGAGAAAATAAAATAAGTTGGCCTCGTGTTTGTTAAAACTCTTTTTAAATGAAATTTACTGCTTTTTACAGCCGATTCCCATAATCCACCAAAATTGGGAGCATATGGAGAAATAAAGTGCCAGTTTATTGAAATTGAGGCAGCAAAATTTGTGATATACGTATCATTGGCGGTCAAAAATTCATAAAGTAATTTTAATTCTCTATCAGCAAAGACAAAAGTTTGACCATTGTCTGAATAAATATCACGAGGTGTGCCACGTCTAGATGTAAACCTTCGCAAACAAGCTAAAAACGACTCAGTCGTTAAATCTGTCATTAACTCCAAATGTATAGCTTTTGTACAGAAACATACAAAAACACAAATATAACTTTTTATTTCTTTTGAACCTCTGCCTATTTTATCTTTAATCAAGAAAGGACCGCAAAAGTCATTTCCAGTGTATTCAAAAGGAAAAGATGGAGAAATACGTTCTTTTGGCAAATTGCCCATCGCAGCCTTTTGAAATTCTGGCTTAAATTTAAAACATTTGACACAATCTCTAACAGTCTTTTTTGCTAAATTAGTGCCTCGAATTGGCCAATATTTTTGCCGTATAGAAGATAGAAGCAGTTGAGACCCTGCATGCAATAATCTGTTATGCTCATAAATAAACAAAAGTTTAGTTAACTTATGATTACCATCAATAAGTAATGGGTGTTTAGCATGAAAATCCAAAGCAGTTGATAACTCTAATCGACCACCAACACATAGGTAACCGTTTCTGTCTAAATATGGTTCCAAATTTGACAGTTTATGTTTTTTATCTAGTTTTTCGTTTCTTTTTAAAAAATCGATCTCACTAGAAAAGCACTCCAACTGAAAAAATTTGACTATAATTAACCAAGATTTCTCTAATTCCACCAAACTTAAAAACTTTTCCTGTTTTCTCTGCTCAGCATTCGCTCTGCAATTATTAACAAATCTCATGCACCCAGTAAAAATTCTTTTAAGTTTTAAAATAGAGAAATATCTGGATAATAAATCATGTAGAAATTCAGACTGTGTATTTTTAATTAGTGTCAAACCTTAACTCTTTCTTTTTGGAATGCTTTTTAAAGTTTCTTTTAAAAACGTAGGCCATGATTGATGGGGAAAATATAAAAAATCAGGACCATTAAACCATGTATCACATAACGCTAATTTTTCAGGAAACACTCCGTGTGATGCAATATCCGCTATATTATGTTTAGTGTTAACATAATACCAATCATTTTGTTCAGATAAATTTTGAATTTTTGTAATTCTATTAGCAACAAAAGTTTGTAATAAATTTCGCTCTGTATTAATCCATCAAAGTATGACCTGTGAATCTGACCAAAAATAACATCTTACAGATATTTTCAATGACTCGATTATTTTATTGGTTAATTATACTCCTAACAGCGCTGCACAAAGTTCTAATCGAGGGATCGAAATAGTTTTAATAGGAGCTACTTTAGTTTTAGCACTTAATATGTTGACTTTTATTTCATTACCATTTTTATTCTGATTCCTTAAATATACCACACAAGCATAGGCAAATTCTGATGCATCACAAAAACAATGAACATCCAATATGTCATAATTGCTTTCAACGATACATCTCGGTATTTCCAATTTATTCAAAACTATTAAATTTGATCTAAAACTAAACCATTTCTCTGCAAATTCAGATGGTACTGATTCATCCCAATCTATTTTAACAGACCAGAGTCCTTGTATACAAATCTTTGCAAGAATTGTACAAGGACATAATATACCAAGAGGATCATAAATTTTTGCAATGTCAGATAAAATTTGACGTTTTGAAATTGAAGATACGATGTTACTTTAACTAATTTCGAATTTTAGCATATCAAGCTTACTTATCCATTGACTTCCCAGTATCTTGGAGGATTCGTGTTCACCCAAACTCAATATACCATGTGGTTCTTCTAAATCTGTAATATTTTTTAATACTAATAAATCATTTGATACTCATTTTCGTAAAACGAAACCAGCAGACTTAAAAATTGCATTTATTCCACTACAACGCTCTTGAATTTCATTTAAATTGTCACTACCTGTCAACAAATTATCGACGTACATATCATTTAGAATAGAATCACACGCCGCAGGAAATGTTTCTAAATTATCATATCCCAACTGTTTAATGCATCGATTAGCAATATATGGAGAAGAACTGAGCCCATATGTACATGTATTCAATTGATACGTATCAATGTCATTTTCTGAGTTTTCCCTCCAAAGAATTTGTTGTAAACATCTATCATCAGGGTGCACTAATATCTGTCGATACATTTTTGTAATATCAGAAGAAACAACATACTTATATGGTCTAAATCTTATCAAAATAGAAAATATGTCATTTTGACACTTGGGACCGATATATTGCAAATCATTTATAGACCATCCCGACGAAGATGTTGCAGAACCGTCAAAAACCACTCGTAATTTTGTGGTTAAGCTTGATTCTTTTAGGACCCCATATGAGGCAAAAAGTATGAAACATCAGGTATGATTTCATTTTTTATTTTTGACAAATGATTTAACGATTCATACTCATTAATAAATTTTTTATACTCAATTTCAAATTTTTTTTTTGAAGATAATTTTTGTTCTAAATAACCAAAACGTTTCAAAGCAACTTGATAAGAATCTTCCAATTAATATTTAGGGTACTTCAAAGGAATGCGTACTACAAATCTACCTTCATTATCTCTAAAAGTAGTCCGTTCAAATATCCTCTCACACTCCAAGTCATCAGGTGACATTTTACATTCACTAGGCACATTCTCAATTTCCCAAAACTTTTTCAACTGATCATCTTCTGAAAATTCTTTTTTAACCAAATGACATTGTATTTGTGAAACTGGAGAAACAATAGGACAAACCCCTGATAGAAGCCACCCAAATTTTGTATTTTGTAGCAATGGTAAATTTTTGCCTAATTTGATCCTGCCAACAAGCAATAGTTCCCAGAATAATCCAAAATCCAATCCAAAAAATCTAGGATCTGCCAAAGGAAAATTTTTTGGAATTTTCCAATTTTTTATATCAATCTTAAAACTAGGCAATTTATTAGAAATTGTTGGAACTACATAACATTGAATAGTAGTGCTAAAATAAATTACTCGTTCTAGAAAAAATAGACACGCTGCACCATTTGGTGATATTTGTTGATTTTCTATTTATTCCAAAAATTGTCATCTCTGTATCATATAGTTGCAAGTTCAATTTATCGCTAAATTTTTTGGACACAAATTTGGATTGAGCACCACTGTCAAGTAAAGCTCTGCATGAATAAAAATTGTTATCTTTTCCCTTTACTTTAATCATGACAGTTGAAAGCAAAGTTTGTTCATCCAAATTTGGATTCACATGAAAATTATAAGTAGAAGTAGTAGCTTCCTCGTTTTCAGCATTTGATTTGTTTTCTTGTGTTAGCGGAGCTTCAACTATTTGTACAGTAGATTTTTGAGGAAAATTCTTACATAATAAATTATTATGCTTACCATTGCATTTTTTGCAGGGACCCAAAAAGCATCTATCTTCTGAATGTGATGTTCTTAAACAATTTATACAAAGTTTTAATCCTTTCAGATATAGAAAGGTTTTTAAATTTTTCGCAATTATAAATAGAATGTAAATCTTGGCAAAAATAGCATTTCAACGTATTATTTACTGTAAAATTGTTATTTTTTTGACTTATGTTATTAGATTTTTCAAAATTATTACAACCAATTTTAAGTGTCTCCAAAAGATCAGCTCTAGAACGTAAAAATGTTATCATTTCATTCCATTTGGGTAATACGTTTTTTGATTTATAAGCTTCCCATTCACGTAACGTAGATTTATCCAACTTGGAAGAAACGATAAAAATAATTAATGCGTCCCAGTGATCTACGGGTTGTTTTAAACTTGCTAAAGCCCTCATATCTTTGGAAACGATATCAATTAATTGTATTAAATGAGATGCAGATTCTTTTTGAATGACTTCAATGTTAAAAATGGACTGTATATGATTATTTACGAGTAACCTTGAATTATCGTATCTTTTACAAAGAAGTTTCCACGCCTCTGAATAATTTTCATCTGAAAAATCTAACGACTGAATCACTTTTGCTGCATTACCTTCAAGTGAACCTTGAAGGTGATGAAATTTTGAAATCTTACTTATTGAAGCGTTTTGATGCACCGATGAACTAAATAAATTTTTAAATTCAAGCCACCTATCATAATTACCGTCAAATTTTGGCAACTTTATGGCAGGCAACTTAACATCGTTGGAATTATTAATATATTTAACTTCATTATGAGTATTTTGTTCGTTTGTTTTATTCAAAAACGTTTTCAAAGTTGATAAGGATAAATAATACCTCTCCTCAAATGTTTCGCGCTCCAAAATATGCTCGTCCACTAACCGCTCATCACATATGCTTCTGGTAATTTGTGTACCTCAGCTGTAAATAGGTTATGTCTGGCACTTGTTCCTCAGACTCTAAATTTAGAACAAACAATTCAAGGTTAGCCAACTTATTAAAGAACACTTTTCTAGTTCTTATATATTCTTTAAGCTTTGCAGCCATAATTGTAATTAATTTTATTTGAAATACGGTAAATTACAAATACCAAAAATTAGGGTTTAACACCACCAAAACTTTTACGGTAAAATAATTACCAAAATTAAAATTACTGTGCCTAAATTGAAGACACTTAATGGTAAAATAGATACCAAATTGAAAAATTGGTTTGTCTAAATAGAATACAATTTATGGTAAAATAGATACCAAAATTGAAAAATTGATGTGTCTAAATAGAAGACAATTTATGGTAAAATAGATATCAAAATTAACTAAATATACCCACTTGGTTAGATAATTTAGTATGTTTTAATTGATATAAATTAAACATCTTAAGGTAGAAATAAGAAATGAAAATGAACTTATCTTGCAGGGCCCTTCTTGTAGACACCAAATCCAACTCTTGCTTCTTATTTCTTCATATTAGTTGAACCATCTGTTGAAGGACTAACTTTTATTATGTTTAATTATCCATAGGCTTGGTTTTACTAACAAAAAATTATTAAATTGAGTTTTATTTTTTTTAATGACTTTTTTATTGACAAATTGCTGACTGACATGTGTTTAACAAAAAAATAACTTTTTAACGTCAATCTTACAATGGATAACTTGATCTTGAACAGAAGTGACCAGCCAAAGACTTACAACCATCTTAAAGAGTGCAGAGGTAGACTACTCAACGTGTCTACATATTGCATTGCACAGTGTTTTCTTTAAAACTATTGAAAATAACTGGCTTATCCACAAAGTAAAGCTTTTGATTCTTAAGGTCTGGTGCATTAAAGTCGGAAACTGAAGGGTTTATCATTGCTTGCCAAGCAGGTTTCTGACATAAGTTGCAGGGCCTATCATAGGGCGGCAGAGACCCTATATAATTTTTTCTCTACTTGCGGTATGCGGTCTCCGCGTATATCCATCGACACAATGCGGCGTTTCGGTTGCAGTATTACCAGCTAAGGCACTAGTACGGTGTTGATGATACTCCAGTGTTGACATTTATCCCCTCTGATATCTCTGCCGTCCGTAGTGAAGAATGATATAACCAGAATATACTGGAATTTCACAATCCATACTCTACGGCTTTTAAACGCTAACAAGCCGGATATAGTACTTCTTAACAAGAATTATAAAATTATGTATGTCACTGAGTTTTCGGCATCTGCCAGACAAACATTATTGTCAAGGAGGAAGAGAAACGGACGAATTATCAGGATTTTCTATTTGACCTTCGCCGAGTGTACTGGGGCTATACAGTCAAGTTGGTGGTTTTGGTAATTGGAGCTCTCGGATGTACACGGCAAAACAGTGCTTTCAGCTCTCAAGACTTTGCAAGCCTGCCTTGACAAGGCAGAACATCTTGCTGGCGCAATTCAAAAAGCGGTCATCCTCGGATCATTGCGCCTGCTCAGAGCGCACGATGCGGAACACCGTTTCTACTAACCTCGCGGTTGGTGGGGAGTAGAACAGTTAATGGATCATCTGGCCTATCTGCACCCGTGTAAGACGGAGCCAAGGGACTTCAGATAAGGTCAAATACCGCAAAAAAAATAATAAAAAAACCCGAACGGGGTAGCACGTATAAATAAGATACTTAATGCCCCTACGGGTTTATCGAGTTATCCGGTGTGTGGGAGTAGCCATCCCACACCTTATGTAAGACTTGCTCCTGTACTACGCAGCCAAGCATCGGATCCTGGAGACGCCTGAGTGGCATTAGAACCTAGCTTGTGTCTCTCAAAAATTGATCTGAATTTTCTAGATCCACCAAATACACTCTTGGCGCACTTTTTAAAGCTCAAGCGTCGTAGCAAGCGCTGTGGTTGAGCGCCACCGTTGATGATGGGTTGCGACGTAATACACTGTATTATTAGAACGTAAACTTGAATTATCGGCTCACAGAAAAAGAATGAAACAAAAATTTGACTATCTTTCTATTTAAGGATTAACCAATGTACAACTTACTTTATAAATAGGTGAAACGTTAACATACCCACAAACCTTAAAAAAAAATTAAAAAAAAAAGAAAGCAAAAAATAAAAATTCTACTAATTTTTAAATATTAAATGTGACTGGAGGTTTAGAGTAAACATAACTTAGAATTATGTAGTTATATCAGGTAGCAATTCATATTCCTAAACTAAATCTTAGAGTCTCCTACATCGTTAAGAGGCAACGGGCACACTTTGGCAACCGCGCGTTTAACAATACCATTAGATATTTTAATTGAAACGACACGCACGATATTATCAGTGCCTGAGTAAAATAACACAACGCGACGTAGGCGCTACAGATAAGGATTAACTCACTCTGATTGGTTTTCCACTTAACTTTTTCTTGTAACTGACCTATGTATTCTTTGAACTATCTGGACCAAAAGGTTTGCTTTAAGAACTCTCAGTGCTCATAATGAGAAGGTCTATTTTCTGGAACGTTTTAAAGATCATGGGGTAGTGGACAGAGATCTACTAATTAAAAAATGGGCAGGAGTAAGTGCCTGCAGATCATTTCAATCGTTGGCTAGAGAAGCTAAGCAAGCAAAATTCCTTCTATCTGAGAAATAACGGTGTTTAAACTTTCAGAAATTAAATGAGCGTTATCCAGAGTTCTGTATAAATGATATGTCGTGAATATTTGAAATTTGATTTTGAATGTCACTAGTGTGGTTATGCAAAAATTGACCAAATTCTTGTAATTTAGAATTGGGCTCCTATGAAATTTTTTCCGTTATCGAAGAATACATGAGACGGTTTTCGCCGACGTGCGATAAATCGTTGAAATGACTCCAAAAAGAGTACTGTGCTTAGGACTGTGACAATTTCCAAATTCTTTAACCTTAGTTATTAGGCATATAAAGAGTGCAATGTAATATTTAATTAATTTGCAGCCTCTGCCCTTTTTGTCTTTGACTAAGAGCGGGCCTGCAATTTATGCCAACATTAACAAATGACAACATTGGAGTGACTCTTTGTTTAGGTAAATTACCCATTTAAGGAAAATATACTGTTGGTGTCTGGCGGACGCACACGATGCATTCGCGAACAACTCTTTTTGCTAGATTTTTTCCCGAAATGGGACAAAAAGTTCTCGACTTCCTCAAGAAGCCTTGTTTACTCACGTAAAGCTGGGCCAGATCAAGTTTGGAACTTCTCGCCTGTCTTTGTGTGCTTGTTTTTTACTTTAGGTTTGATATTTTCTGCGCTTTATAGACGGTTTGTTTTTGTCTGAGTAAGCCAACCATCTGCTTTCTTACCAGTTGGAGCTGACCTAAAAGTACAAGAAATCCGAAATAAAGGACATTTAAGTTCATTCTAAAGAAGTAAACCAACATCAGTTTTGAGATAGGCATTTGTTAAGAATCCCTACGTTAGCTACACTGGTGTAATCTGTAACTTAGATAGATTATTTTTGAAAGCTTTTAGGGCCGAAAGGTGGCCTTTTCTTAAAATAAAAGATTTTCTTTTAGCATTTGATTGTTTTCCAAAATAATATGACAAACTTCAAGTAGAGTATAAAAATTGGTTTTTTATATTGGGAATCAGCCGTAGAAAACTGACGTGGCTAACTGCAAAAATAGGCGATTAGACCAATTTTGTTCTATCATGTAGTTGCAAATGGTTAAGTCCATGGTGCCCCTCGAAAATTGGATGCGCAGTCATCTTTGTTCATTCTTAACTTCTTCTATTCCTATGGTGTATTTGAAGAATAAGCGACAGCCCGGTTCCTTAACCTCCTTCTTAAAAATATTATAATAATATTATGAAATTTATTTATTCATGTTGGAATATATTTTTTGTGCCATTTTATAATAGGTTGCAGGAACGAAAAAGTTGGGTTCGATCTTGTAGCCTACCTATGCGTATTGTTTAAAAAAACATAATTGATTTTTTTTTGTGTGTGGTTTATGGAAGCAAACAAAAAACGATTTAATTTTTAATTTGTCAATTTACTACTGAAATAAAGTTTATAAAGTAAATCTTATATCGTTTTTTACCTTCTCCTTTCTATATAAAATTTTTCATAAAAACTGGAAAAGAATTGTGTAAGAAAAACAGTAATATTTGGTTTACAATTTATTGATATTAACCTGACTAGTGTTTTTAACAAACATTGTTAATATTATAAAAAATACAATGACACATTCTATAGATGTATCACTATACTAGTGATATTGGCTTATAACAAAGACAAGTTAAATATAAAACAAAAGCCATTTACCGGAAACATGAAGATCATTATTTCTGTCCAACTGAGTGAGCGGTAGTCATATAAGTATTAAATTGCTATTGCGCTAAAGATGTAATTTAACTCTTTTGAGCAAGCAGCTCCGGTATATAGGAAAGTTATTAGATACTTAAAGTAAATATTTCAACGCATCGGTATCGGTAGACGTAACGCGTTCGAAACAAAGTCAAAATACGCTACATTTTGGACTTGCTCATGCCATGTTTCGAACAATGCCTGCTTCTTTGACGGCTGTGATGACAGAATCTCGTTTCGTACGGAAGGATGTACGTATCGTTACCGACCCATGAACATACGCAACGATTTCAATCAGCAGTTCTGTCATCACACCCTTCAAAAAAGCGGGCATCATTCGAAATATCGCATAAACTAGTCAAAAATGTAGTGTATTTTGGCTTTATTTCGAACGCGTTACATATACGGATATTGTGCGTTGAAATATTTAGTTTAAGTGTCTATTGTATCCAGCGGGTCAATTCGTAAAATAAACTACTAATACTTTACGAACACACACGTATTGATCAGCATAAATTTTATGGTATACCTACCTATATACCCATTTACCCAAACAGTTGTCGTGAACTTAATAATAAATCGCATTCCAAAACCCGCTCGGGACCAAAACCACGCCAGTAAAAAATAGCGACAAGGAGCAAATTAGCTGCAAATGCAAATAGCGCACAAGACAAAAAAACAATTTTAATTGTTATAATTAAGTGGCGAAACTTTCATCTTTCTTTAATTTAATGGTTAATTCTAACAAAATAAATATATATCTCTACTCTGCGAGAAGAAATAATTAATAATTAATATTTACTTAAATTATAGTAATTGGCGTTATTTTTATTACGCGCGATTTTCGCAACTCGCGGTTTTAGGGACTTGCGATTTTGTTTAGATGCAGTTTTAGTGTGGCGTAGTTTTGGTGTCTCGATTTCAGTGAGATCATATAACACAATTGTTTTGGCCATACGTAGTATGAAGGTAAACTACTAATATTAAAAAATTGTAAGGTACTCGCTAAATGTCAAATAAAGTACAAGCTTTAACATAATCGGAAAGTTTGCAGAGGAAGGGGCTCTGTTGCCACTAATTATTGTTATAAATACTAAAACAGCTGTAGGTACACGACACGACGGCGATACGAAGTCAAACCTCACCACTAAAGCAAGATAAAGCGACACTTTTGCATGATTTCTGGATATTTTAATTTAAAACGCCAGTTGCAGCCAAAATATACAAAACCTGAAAATCTTGCGGACGGAACGTGGAGTTGCATCTTCAACTATACAAATTTTGATGATTCAAAGTCACTTTGTGAAGTTGTGTGGGCTTTTACTCAGCTATGCTAAAAAATTTTCTTGCTTCGTTGTCAGGGTAACATGCATTAATTTTATTACTCAATTTTATTGGTTTATTGTACTTTTTCATTTAATTTATGTGCCCAATATATTTTTACATATTATTACTTAAAGTATATAGTATGTTTGTATAAAACTTCTTAATAATAATAATAATAAAATTATTGTTACAACTTGCATCCGAGAAAATATTTGTTTAAGTGTAATATACAAAATTATAAAAAAGAAAAGATCCAAAGATCTTGAGACGAAAGAACGAAATTTCACTTTCCTCCCAAGATCTTTGGATCTTTTCTTTTTTAGATTTTTTTCGGTTGATGTAACTGATTTGGAAGTTTTATACAAAATTATGTTATCCATGTTACCACCCATATTTTCATAACGGTATTAATTAAATCACGACTTGTTCAATATTGAAACGCTCAAATCACTGCATGTAAAGACCTACAAATAGGTAAGTTGGATGCTTCTTTATTTTTGTGAGCGAAGGAGTTCTGGAGTATACATTTTCTCAATTTATTTTTAGGTACTTGATATGGCATTGTATAATAAGAAAAATTAACTTAAACACTGATTTGTCCCACTGTGCCAGATGTTACTGGTAACATGAAAATCAACACAGCTTACCCTAACAGTTGTCATGAACCTAATAATAAATCGCGTTCAAAAACCCGTTTGGGACCAAAACCACGACAGTCAAAAATATCGACAATAAGCAAATTAGCGGCAAATGCAAATAGCGCCTATCATTTATTTTATAAACCTTACCCACAAGACACAAAAAACAATTTCAAATTTTATGATTATGATGCGAAACTTTTATCTTCCTTTGCTTTAGTAGGTTAATTGTAACAAAATAATCTTTACTCTGCGAGATGAAATAATAAATAATTAATATTTACTTAAATTACAGTAATTGGCGTGGTTTTTAGGAAGCGCGATTTTTACAACTCGCGGTTTTAAGGACTTGCTGTTTTGTTCAGGTGCAGATTTGGTGTGGCGCAGTTTTGGTGTCGCGATTTGAGTCCTCGGGGTTTTTATTTGCGCGGTAATTAACACAATTGTTTTTGCCATACGCATTATGAAGGTAAACTGCTAATATTAAAAAAATTGTAAGGTACTCGGTAAATGCTAAACAAAAATATCAAATAAAGTACAAACTTTAACGTAATCGGAAATTTTGCAGAGAGAGGGCTCTGTTACGTTATAAATATCACACCTCATTACTGAAGCAAGATTGCACCACTTTCCGGATATTTTAATTTAGAACGCCTGTTACAGCCAAAATATACAAAAACCTCAAAATCTTGCGAACGAAACGGAAAGTTACATCTTCAACTATAAAAATTTTGGTGTTAATATTGATGTCAAAACTAAATGATGCAAAGTCACTACGTGAAGTCGTGTGTGCTTTTACTCACCCACGCTGACATATTTTCTTGCTCCGTTGTCAGCGTAACATGCAATAATTTGATTACTCAATTTCATTGGTTTATTGTACTTTTTTATTCAATGTATCTGGCCAATATTTTTTTACGTATTATTACCTAAAGTATATATAATATAACAAAATGTTAAAATACATTGAACTATTGAAGAAATATATTAAACGAATAAAATTAAAAAATAAAATTAATGTTACACTTGCATCCAAGAAAATATTTCTTTCAGTGTAATATACAAAATTATGTTGTCCATGTTATCATCCATATTTTAATAACGGTATTACTTAAATCACGACTTCAATATTGAAGCGCTCACATCACTGCATGCAAAAATCTATAAATAGGTAAGTTGGATGCTTCATTATTTTTGTGAACGAAATTTATTTATGGGTGCTTGATATTGCATCGTATAATACGTAAAATTAACTTAAATAGTGATTTGTCCCACTGTGCCAGGTGTTAATGGTAATATGAAAATCGACATAGTTGTCTGTGTCTCATCTGATTCTTTAGCAAATAAAAGTTTTCAATCTCGGTTAATATTTGCAGCAGTTAAATTTTTTTGTCTGCCAAACTTTACCCCTAAAAAAATTCTTATTTAAAAAAAAAAGTGAATTGAAGCAGTTTTTTATTTTTAAATATCTACATTATTTTTAAACACCTAAGATTTGTATACTGTAAAAAGATAGACGGTCAGCTATACATTTCAACATACAATCGCTAAATAATAAATTAAATTTGGTCGAGCTTTCTTTGCCTAGTTTTAAGATAAAACCAACTTTGCTTTATTTTACTGGGCCTTGGATTAAAGAGGCGAATTTACAGTTTGTGAAAATTGACGGTTACAACCTTTCAAGTAGATTTGGTAGAAAAAGTCACGAGTATGGAGGCTCGGTGATATTCATTATTGAGGAATCTTTAAACTGTTCTAAGAATCTGTTTTTAAAATATCGGATGAAATGAAATTTTTCATTATCAATATCTATAGACCTCCATTGGATGACTACATTGTATTTTTGGAGGCTCTTTCTTGAATATTGACCAAAGATTATTAAAAATTTAAAAAAGTGACTCTCTGTAGTGATATTAACATCAATTTTTTTATTGAATATTTTTAAAAACATTATTTGATATATTTACTTTAATTATTTAATTATAACTTTAATTGACCAGCCACCTAGAGTGTGAGTAAGAAACGACAAAATTATTGCGACAGCTATAGATTATGTTGTAACTAACTATGTTGAATCAACTGAATGCTCAATTTGGAATAAAACATGAAAAAGTCTTAAGTTCTCAAAAATAGAGACACATAACGTCTTTTTTCAGAGCAAATACATAAGTACCTACTCGTTTTTAAAAAAATTCTGATTTTAATCTTATGCATGGTAACGTTGATAAAAACTTTAATGAATTGTACAGGCATTTTATGCAAGTGTGGAAAGGGTAAAAATACCAAAATTGTTTTCTCGAAAGCTTTGCAACAAAAACGAAGGGAACTGGAAAAGTAAAACTTGGTCAGAAAACATACTTCTGAAACTTCTGTTGCTTATAGAAATACAAAAATAAAAAATGAATTTTAAAGGGAAATTAAAAACGAAAACGGCATTACCACACAGGTATTATAAATTCGGCTCAAAGTAAGACAAAAGCATCGTGGGGTCTTATTAATAAGTTAAGTGGTAAAAGTGAACTGCCTAGAGGTGCGTCGCAGCTAAATGTAAATGGAACGGTAATAAAAGACGGCAAAGATATTGCCAATGCTGTCGTAGATGATAAGTTGCAAAAGTATTTTGAAGGTACAATGTTAACAACTTGTACTAGCGGGAGGACGGTTTGCCAGCGTATGTTTTATGAGGAGACCACTTCTGGAGAATAAAAGGCTGTATTCCTGCTTCACCATCAGTTAAGAGCAGCGTGGTTGAGATTTCTGAGATCTTAGCAAATATAATAAACAAATCTGTATTTGAAGGTAAGTTTCAAAAAGCTCTTAAGGAAGCTGTTGCTGTACCGTTTTTTAAGAAGGGCGACCACAAAGAATTGAAAACTGTTCGACAATCTTTATCCTAAGTGTTTTCTCTGAAATCATAGAAAAAGTCAATAGTAAACCAGAAGTCTTTTCTTCAAAACGTTTAACTTATATATAAGTATTTTACGGCCTCTTGTCTTTTGGCTATTTACAAACGACTTTTCTGAGAATATGAATTATGCCGAAGTTTTGCTGTATCCAGAGGTTGTAAAATGAAAAGTTTACCAATGCTACCAACAAATGTAAGATTGGTGTAAATCTAATAAAGAAATGCTTAATTCATCCAAGACACAGGTCATTGAGATTTACGATAAACGCAGAAATTCTAGCAATTTTTCTTTCGATTTTAATGGTAGTAGAGTTAATCGGACCGATCATGTTGGTTTTTTGGGAATTATGATCGATAAACATCGTGATTTTAAAGTTCATATTGATAGCGTTTGTAAGAAATTAAATGAAAGTTTTTTTTCCTGCGCAGCTTTAAGAATTCACTACATATAAATGAACTTTTGTGTGTCTATTTCAGCTTAGTACATTCTGGCTATTCTATAGTTGTTATCTCAGGACAATCACAAGATATTGAGAAAGTGCTTATTGCACAGAATGGAATCATAAGATTTCTTTTTGATATCCTCTTCCTTATTTAAATCTTAAAAAATTTTAACAGTCGCATCTATATTTGTTTTAAGGATACTAATTGTAATTTTCAAAAAAAAAACATAATCTTTTAAAAAACGCTAACAGACACTTTTAGAAAACAAAACATAAAAACGATATAGTACTGGTAAACATAAACATGAATTTTATAAAAAAATCTTTTTACGCAGGTAGTTAGTTCACTTTTTAATATATTACCGGAACATATAAAAAAATATGCCTACCCTAAACAAATTTGAGAAAGCAGTGAAGAGCTTATTATTCGCAGACGTCTTCTGCTCACTAGAAGAATTTTAAAATTATATTCAACAAAAGCATTAAATTTGTTGTTGTTTGTTTAGATCAGGTTTTGCGTCTTTTATTCAGATGTATATACAGTAAGCCATTTTGAATTTTAACGTTGTGTAAAGTTAATAAGTTTTAAACATATTTTAACTTAGATTGTTTTTAAGCGCATTTAAAATGTGGTTTGAGTTTTCACATATATATATGTTTATTTTAAAATTATAGATTTTTACACCTTCTTAAAATAAAATTATTATAGAAACAATTATTTTTAAAAACAGTATTTTAAAAAGTATTAATATATTTTAACTTATTTTTATTTTTTAATGTGAACGTGGTATTTTTTGCCTTTATTTATTTATGTCAATTATATCAATAGTATTATTGTAATAGTTTTTTAAGACAATAAAGTTCTATTCTATTCTATTATGCTAAAGTAAAAAAATATTTTATGGCCACTTTGTTGTTTTTTCCCAACAGGTTTGGTAGTTTCATAGGAATATCCATACCCGTACCGAAGTTAAAAACGAGTCGGGCCACAAATACGTTTTCGCCTCCTTTACCGCTCTTAAGGAGGTCACCACATGGGTTCACTTCATTCATTTACCGACCAAAGAACCAGTTAAGGTTAGGAAAAGTATTGAAATATAAATCCTAAAATGAAGAAGACCTTACTTTTTTGTGGAAGTAATCCTAGCATGAAAGTCATATAAAAAAATGTATATCCAAGAAAAACCAAACCAATAATAAAAAAATAACAATTTTTATACAAATTAAATCATGACGGGTCACTGTTCCTTTTAACACACGGTTCCCACCAAGAGATGCCCATGCATGCAATGTATCACGTAATTCGACATGGACATATGTCAGGGTACGTACGTATGGGGGAACCAGGCGTTACAAAGTAACTACAATAGGAGTGGCAACAAAAGGCAATAACTTTAAAAATCAATATACAACTACTTTTAACAAAATGTCAATATTCCATCATACAGGTTGTATATTTTTAAAAGAACATTTGCACAGCTGTGTATTAATTTAGTTAAAACTCAATTATAATCCATTATAATTCTCAGAATTTATTTTATGGTACTTTTTTATATTGGAAAGAAATTTCATTAGTAATAATCGCATAATAATCGTACGGAAAATATTATTTTACCGCATTTTAAAATTTAAATCATTATGACTAAATATTCTATGAGTATTAATTTTTTAAACAATATTTACTACAAAATTTGTGGCCTAAAATACCATTTTTATAATATGGTTTTTCACTTGTTTGAAAACCTGTGCGTAAAGAGTATTTTCCGCCCTTGACGGTTTATCCAAACTTCACTTCATGTCTTCGTACTTCTACACTTGTTTGGTAAATAACTATTACAGAACTGAAGTCATTGCGCTGCCACTTTTACTTAGTTTTCTCGATGTTTAAGCTAAAGCATGAGATACCTAATAGTAACATAAAGAGTATTTATGAAGGCAAATCTACACACTATTAAATCCAACGCATGCAGAATGAATGTTTAGCATGAAACGCAGCCCACGGTTGAAAGTGAACCCCAAACGACTTTAAATTTTAGGTCAAGCATGCTACTTGGGATTCATGTTTATTTTTGCAAAAATCAATCTGTCAACAACGAAACGGCAAAGATGAGTAATTTTGTAAATGCCTCAGTTATACAAGATTTCGTGAAATGGAACAGAGAAAAAAATATGTTTTAATTTACACCAAAAGCGGTCAAATTCCAGCTTAAATTTGGTTTGTTTCAGCAACCTCCATTTTTTAATATTTACTGCCAAACATGTCAATTTAAGAAATTTGTAAATAGTAATCATATTTTTTATATTAGTAAAAGTATCATGCATCCTTTTTTAACTTATAGTTTTTTTGGTTGCCAGATTTTGATAGGTAGCTTAACGGAACTATCAAAATTTTTCAGAGCTTCCATATCCTCGACGATGATTTTTTTATGGCCCTAAATTACAGTCACGTAATACCAAAAACTCAATTTTTATTTTTTTCTAATTTCCTTTAATTTAGGTCATATTTAGTTCTTTAAAATTAAAAAATGTGTTTTTAGTATGATCATTATTTTATTTTACTTTTTCTTTTTCCCTTATCCATAAATTTCTTTGGAAAAACGGAAAAATTTTGTTTGGCAATATTACCTGTAAAATTAAATTATTGAATAGTTAACTCGGCATTGAGATTCTAATAAAAAGTAGCAAGACAATGTCGTTATTTTCAAGTTTCTTCTATTGAGCATTTTAATGTATCGTTTACAAACATCTGTAAAAAAATTTAAAAAAAATTAGAAACCACTAAATTATAAATCCTTAAATCCTTAATTATTAAGGAAGCTAATTGTTTTAGCTTACAATATTTTAAGGTAAAAAAAAATTCTTAAAAATAACCAAATATTTATATGAAAAATAAGGTACTTAAAAGAAAACTAAAAAAAAACGAATTTCAACAATCGTGACAAAATAAAACTACCTAAAAGAAAACGTGTTGGTGACGAATTTTCTTTTGCGTCTCCTGGCAAAGATTTAATAGTAAATGATACACCTAGGGACTAAAGTGCCACATTTAATCCTGCTCCCTACAGTTGAGCTAAAATTCGCTAAGGGATTAAACGACACTTTAGTTTCGAGGTTTATATATTATTTTATGCACTTTAGTAAAAGATCTTTGTTAAAATTACGTTATTTCTATGCCAAATGGTTCGTCAACTACAAGAAAAGGTGCTAAGAATGAAATCTTGGCCAAGACCAAGCGCTGTTTGGCTTGACTTGCCAAAAATTTAATTATAATTTTCCAGGGATTAGTTTTTTTTTAATCCCTGAGTGATTAAATTTACTTCTAATCCCTAAGCTGAGGGATTAAATTTATTTTTACCCCTTAGGGATTTTTTTTAATCCCTTAGGTATTAAAAGTGTCACTTTAGTCCCCAAAAATAGCAGTGCATAAACTCATTTATTCCCTTGTAAAAATAAAGAATTCTTAGTTTCACTTTTGGTTTCTATGTTATATGGATGCACTTTAATGGAACTAATTAGTTTTTGCTTTAAATAGATATATAGTAGAATTTTCAGATCAATTTCACCATGTAAATACCCATAAGATGGAAACGTGTTATTTTTATCGATCTATATGGAAATTCCTACAGCGGCTATTTATGTATTCCAGATACGCATGAATATTATGTCATGCGCATGAATATGTATAGCAGGCATTTAGAAGTAGGAGTATTTTTGCGTTTCATAAAATGAAATATTTCTTTTTAATGCAGTCTAATGTTTCTTTTTAATGCAAAATAAGTTTATTTTGAGAAAAAGATATTAGGGAATACGGCCGCACTGGATAGTGCCTACGTCGACCTTAACACAGACTGTGCCTGGCAGTAAAAGGTGCAAATTATAGAATTATTGAACGAGCCTCCAGCGAAACGGCGACGACATGACTTTATTTTTTACCTACAAATATATGCTGCCTTTTTTCGAACTTTTTTGTTGTTTTTTTCATATTTTCATATTTAAAAGCATGGAAGATGTGTTAGAAGCAGTACAGTGTTCAATGGCTTGGTGGAGGGTGCTGGAGATGAGTACCTGAAGAGACCTGGTTAGTTTCTGTAGAACTTGTTGGATTGGATTGAAATACTTTTCATGGGAAAAAAATATTGTCTTCATCTGTAAAAGGCCTTGAGTTTTGCTTTTTTCATTTTCTTTCGCCATGTCACCCGATTTCATAAAAAAATAACTATTTTGTGCCGTCACAACACAAAAAATTCCCGAAAGTAGGGTTAAGGTGAAAAAAATAGCGAACAGTTGTGAAAGACGTCAAATACGGCCAGACGCAGCCAAAATAGGCCCTAGTATAATTTCTCCACAAATAACCTTATTAGTGTCAAAAGCGTCAAAATATTGCCTGGCCTTATTAGTGCCGGGCCCTAACTGGGTTTCAATAATTCCCTATTACAAAGGGATTTTCGATTTAAAATTGTTCCTGGTCATGTTGAAACTATTTTGGCAGCGGTTCTAAAACCATGACGTCAAAAATATTTTTAAGAAATACTTAATTATTTTGCAAAATTTTAGGGGTTTTGCTTACAATCAAAGTGCGGAAAAAACATCCCAGTTTAGTTGTAAAATTTTACAACCGAGTTGCAACTGTGTCCTCATTGTTTTAAATCGAAAGGACCGGTTCCGATTCTATTTCAGACAAAACTAGAGCTAATTGTAAATCAGAAATAAAAAAAAACGATTAGTTAGTTTTTATTATTATTTTAGATATATAAGTAGGTATAATATTTTTTTTTATTTTTAAAATAACTTGTATAATATACAATATATTAGTATTGATTAAGCTCTTATTATATTTTACAGGACACTAACTAGAACCTGAACTTTCAGCTATAATAGAGAGAAATATTAAAGGATTTGAGACTAAATTTAAGAAAGTCTAGTTTTTTATAAAAAATAAGTCGAGATCTGTTCTAACCCCGTCCCGAAAATATCTAAAATATGCATACCGATATAAATTGGATTATTAAAATAAACCTTAATTTTTGTTGAACAGGCTTACGGTTTTAAATTTCGGCCTTGATATTAATAGCTGCGTTCAATATTTACGTCAGATTAATCTGTCTAATCTGAATCATTTGTTTATTACTCCTAGATGTAGGGAAGGTTCGGTAATTCAGCTCTAATCTCGAAGGTTTTTGGTTGATGAAAGAGATTAATTTGCGATTGTGAGATTAGGTTTCTTCAGTTTTTAAAATTTTCATGTTTATATTTTTTACACGAGTCAAAGTCAAACTTTATTATAAAAAAAATACCCGGTATTCAGCTAGATAATAGAAAAAAAGCGAAATTATATTCTATTTTCAACATAGCCCTCAACTTGCAATAAACTAGAGATTCCTTCATTTTCTAAAAGTAGATGCGCGAGACTTTAAAACAGATTATGTTTTAAACAAAAAAAAATGGTAATCGACCCACGTGATCAAAAATCCGTCGCATCCACGAGGCAAATACCAAACGCAGCTAATGCTTCTATGCAAAAACGTCTACCCCATTTATTAACCATTTTAACAGCCCTACGATTACGAAATTTTTTATAGATTGTTACGATAAATCTAACGTTTTACGTAACTCTTCAACATCAATTAATTATTTTTTTTTTTAAATAAGCACAAAAAATATTAAAATAATCAAATGAGACTTGAGCCGCCATCTAAATGTAGACAGAGAAACTAATGCACAGCAGATTACTTTATTAATAAAACGCTAATGGTGAGTTCGAGTTGGACACCTCGGGCGCCTCAACAATCAACTTCTGGATTTCTCAGGGTGCCGAATCAAATTCATTTTAAATTGATGTGTAGATAGAATACTCCTATCTACGATTAGTGTCGTTAATGGAGACGTGCGAAAATGTACTATTCTTATTTTCTTACTCACTTCAATTTGTTGAGCGATAGCATGCATCAAAATTTGTCTAACCTAAATGGTAATCCTTGGAACACACTCGTCATGAAGTGATTTGGTTTAACCCAAATGACTTTTCGATTCTCTGTTTTGTAATAGTGGAGCTCATCAGACAAAGATAGTGAGGAAAATCCGCAGAAATTCGGGAGTAATTTCGTTTAATAGGCCGGTTTAGTATATGAATGTCATAATAATCCGGCGTAGTTTGTGCTTGTTTTTAATTATCCGGTGGAAAATTAAATAAAAATTTAGCAACAAAATTAGTTCATTATTGATTAGTTGACTAAAGTCACCTGTGTCAGTATACCACTTAAAGAAAATCAATTTTATTTTGTTCCCAACAGCAGGACAACCTAAAAAAATTGAGGAAAAAACTTGTTTTTCTGGAAACCCTGTGTTGAGATTGGTCAAGCGTTTTGTTTTGAGGAGACAAGGTCCCACCGTTACCGACTAAAATCTGCTTCTTTTACCATCGAGCATTCGAAGAGGCAAGTAGTTTTTTAACTATGATTTAATATTTCAAATTTTACCTTTATTTTTATTTAATTCTTTTAATTCCACTTTGGAATTATTAGCAAATGTGTAAAGAAATATTTTTTGTTGGTTTGCTGTCCAAAAATATGTTTCTTTGGAGCAACTAAGTACCTACATTTTTAATAGCAATATCTTTTTGTCTTTTGTAGTTTAGCTACATGTTTTGGTCATTGTTTTTGTATATTTAGTATGCTATTTTATTGATTTTGCATATGTAATAAAAGTCGTTTTATATTTAGGGAAATATTTTGATATATTTTTTCATATTTTTTTTGTTTGTTTGCTGTCCAAAAACATGATTCTTTGGAGCAACTAAGTACCTACATTTTTAATAGTAATATCTTTTTGTCTTTTGTAGTTTAGGGACATGTTTTGGTCATTTTTTTGCATATTTAGTAAAATATTTTATTGATTTTGCATATTTAGTATATAATAATATAATATAAAAGTCATTTCCTAATTAAAATTGGTTAATCGACAAACTGGATCTACCTAGTTTTCTTTAAAATTCTAAGCTGGTATTTGAAACCATGCTCATTTAAGGGCTCTGGCTTTATAGATGTATTTTAGGTTTTCACTTACTAAAGCACATTTGTTTTGGAACTCTGGGTTAGACAGTTTTAGACAACCATTTATTTTTGTCGTCGGACGATTTAAAGATGACCAAAACTATTAGCAAATTTTTAGTGTTTCGGTGAGAACTCTTACCAGGGAAACTGGAAATTTATATGATAATTGTTATCATTCTTATATTTTTGCGAACCTGCCTATTGCATTTAATTTGCTAGTATATCTTTATGCTACTAAAAATTGTCATACATTTTACCTACCTTTCTTTTTGTCTAAAACAATATTTTCCTGAAACGTTTTTCTTGATTTTTCTTGAACGTGCCTATCTACTTACCTGTCTTCTTCGAATAGAGTAAAAGAGCACCTATTTTTGAATTAGGTATTTATTTCTCTTTTATTTCATTTAATGTGCTAACATTTTATGAAAAGAAAGCACTTTGTATAAATTAATGTACAAAATTTTTATAAATAGATTAAATAACTTTTTGATAAAGAGTTCATTCTTTTCTTAAGCTTTCAACTTAGTTATTCAATATATTTTGAACGCTAGGTTTTGTAAAGGGGATTTTTACTGATTTTTGCTATTTTTTTTTCTTCTAGATTTTTTCTAGATTTTTGTTACTTTTTTTTAGTTTTATTAAAATTTTCATTTAGAGAAGTATCTGAGATTTACAGATTGATTTCTTATGATTTGTAAATTTGATTTTCCTTTTTAATGAAAGTGGACTTCAATTTGAAATTAAACTTTGATCTAAAATCCCTTTTAGATTTCCTAGAAATAAAACAATTTTTTCTGATAATTCTAATTCCTTTTGATTTGGTTTATTTTCGGTACACCCTCGTCAACAACCTGAGGTAACGTTACGCCAGGACGAACACCAGGGATAGGCTTCTGTAAGCAAGTACAGTCAGAGAAAGACGGTAGCTGGGAGACTGCGGTTGAACAGCGCTGTCTTGTAAACTTGTTACCAATGTAAAAGAAACCGAAGAAAGAATACCAGATAAAATTTAATTTCAATGTATTAAAACCAACCTTTTAATACATTATTTTGTATTTTCTAAAACAAAAAAAAAAACTTTAATTTTGAATTCACACATTTTTTTTAGACTCTATTTGTGAAACAATTGTTGCAATTTTGCAATAACAAATAGTGTGGTGTTTTTAAAGTGCCAAGAATTGGAACAACAAAGAACATCAAAATAGGTAAGTGGAACTTGTCTCCTTAATTTAGCGAAACCTACGAACCCTGAGAAAACTAAAATCTAATTGAGCAAAGTAACATCTTAATATAATTTAAAAGTTAAATCATCAAAAATTGTCACCCAACGTCACTGTGTTTTATTAAATCGTAACAAATTGGCGCTTTTTCCAACGTGTGTTTTTGACAGTAAAATAAAAAAAAAATAAGGAGACAGTTTCGCTTTTGCTTGGTGTTTTTTGGACTCTATTTTTTATTTTATTTTGGATTCAAAAAAGAGTTTTAGAATCTCTTTTACATTTTTCTATATTGATAATCTTTTCATTTTTTTTATTACTCTTCCAAAATCTCTAAATATATCTATAATTAATGCTTTGCATGTGAATAAGGTTGATTATGAGTTGAAAATTAGGAAAGTGGAACCTACAGGAAATGTCGAAAATAAAAGATTAGTTTTGCAGGGACTTCTTTCTCAAGAAAATGCAAACCGCAGTTTTTCAGTCACAAAAAATCCTTATACATTTGGTGAAGGTAATGCAAATATTAAAGTAAGTTTAGATAGTCTAAAAGCAAAAATCGATGCTTTTACAGGAACAAAAGCCTCACTTAATTACAAGGAATTGGTAATCCATCTTTGGCATGTTTCTGGTAGAATTTCGAGAATGACTTGTGTGACTAAAAATCACAATAATGTAAAACAGGATCTTTATGTTAGATGTTTAACTTTAGAAGGTTCCCTTGATTATAAAGTATCTCCTGCTACTTCCACACTTAATGTTCAATCAGCTGGTATTGAATCCATTTTAAAACTCTGTTCCTGTGTATAAAAGGGACCTTCAAAAATTTACTGGACAGGGATCTTTAATGGCATTCTTAGAAAAAGTTGAAACTTTAAGGGTGTCACGTAACTGTTCTTTTGATGAACATTTTTCTTCTGCCAGTGATCTTTTTGATGGACAAGCTTGGACATGATGGCACAATAACCACAAAAAGGTCGTTTTATTAATTGAGATGATTTAGTTTCTAAGTTGAACAAAACATATCTGCTTAAAAACCATGACAAAGGTTTACTTAGTGAAATTGTTGCTCGTAAACAAGGTTTTAGAGAGCATGTTTCAGTTTTTTAGTTTTTCAGATTAATTAATCGTGTTTTGGAGACTGAAATGGTAGACACTATTCGAAAAAATTTATTGAAAAATATATGTTAGGGCCTTGGTATTGCAAGACATTTCAAGTATTGATGAATTGACAAAACTTTGTAAAAAATTATAAGATTCTTTACAAGTAACTTAAAATCGTAATTTTGCTTATAGAAATAGAAAGAAACCTGACTTAAATAGGCCTTTGTTTTCTGGAAATGTCAATTCTGTTTCTTATGACAATAAATTAGCAACTTGTTGGAACTGTCTAAAAAAAGGTCACACATATCGAGTCTGTAAAGAACAAAAAACTCTATTTTGCTATGAATGTGGTTTAAAAAACTTTGCTAAACGAACCCGACCAACCTGCAAGTTAAGAAACGTGGGAGGTTCCATCAGCATAAATCAACAAAACAATGCTGTTGGGAGTCAAAACCGAGGTCAAAATACTCAAAATCATTCAAAAGGCAGAAGACCACAAAACAGCCAACAAAATTAAATAAAAACTCAGATTCTCACAGTTTTGTCAATTCAACATCTTTTAACTTGAATAGTAACTCGCAAAATTACTCAAACTTTTGTCATGAAAATTTAACTCAATCCCTTTTATTTAATTCTTTATCTCAGAATGCACCAGTATCTCAAAATATATCTCATTTATCTCAAAACTTATCATCTGAATCTCAAAACTCATCTTAGATATCTCGTAACTTGTCTTCTTTCAAGCGACAAGAAAGAATTTGATGACAGACCATATCTTAATAATTAGTATCTATAACTGTAAACTCTTATCTTTAGTAGACACCGGTAGTTGCTCTTCTATATTAGGTCATGAAGGACTGCATATTTTAAAATCTCTAAATTTATCTTTGTCCACTAATATCTTATTCCACGCTTCCACGGCTGATGGACAGCAACAAAGTGTTTTAGGTTATGTTTGGGTACCTGTTACTGTAGATAATATCACCCGTCTAATTAAAGTTTTAGTTATACTTTCGCTTAAGCACACATTGATCTTGATCTTGATTTTTTAAAGGAATTTGTTTTTTCTGTAGATTTTCATAATTTTTCATATAAATCAAATATTTTATCGGCTTGTGTAGTAAATAGCTTGCAAAGTACTGACGAGTTGTCTCAACAAGAAAAAAATGAGCTTTCTAGTATTATAAATTTGTTTAAATCTATTGCACCTGAAGATAAAATAGGTCGCACTCATTTAATGACACATTCTATTGACACTGGGACAGCAAAACCTGTCAAACAGAGACAGTATCCTTTATCTCTGTTGGTATTAGACATTATCGAACCATCAAATTTTCCTTGGTGTTCACCAGTATGGCTCGTAAAAAAGTCAGATGGTTCCCACAGGGTGGTTTTTGATGGGCGTGGTATTAAGAAACTTTATGAAACTTCAAGTTACCCGATGCCACTTATTGAGTCAATTATTGCTAAAGTTCGTGATGCTCGCTACCTTACTTCTATCGATTTGAAACAAGCTTTTCATCAAATACCTTTGCATGAAGAATCCAAACAAAAAACAGCTTTTGCAGTCTATGGTAAAGGATTATATCAAAATAAAGTTTTACCTTTTGTTTTAAATAATAGTGCTCAAGCGATGTGTAGATTGATGGATATGGTGATTGGCCCTGCATTGGAGCCCTATTTTTTTATTATATTGATGATATTATTTGTGTAACTAGTGACTTTAAAACTTAATGTGAAGTGTTAGAAAAGCTTTTTTATCGTCTTAAGGAGGCCAACTTAACTATAAATTATAAATAAAATAAAAAAAAATGTCAATTTTGTAGACCATCTCTAAAATTCTTAGGGTATGTTTTAGATCAATCTGGACTTCGAACAGACGAAGAAAAGGTATCTGCCATTTTAGATTACCCTCGTCCTAAAACACGTTTAATTGGATTAGTTGCATATTATAGGCGGTTTTTAAATAATTTTTCCTGCTTAAGCAGTCCAATTACAGACTTGCTGAAAGATAGAAAAGGTCAGCCTATACACTGGACTCCAGAGGCCGAAAAAGCTTTCAAAGATACAAAATTGTCTCTTTCAACTGCTCCTGTGCTTGCTAGCCCTGATTATACAAAACCTTTTATTTTAATGTGCGATGCATCAGATACTGGGGTCAGTTGTTGTTTATATTAAGAGGTTGATGGTGTGGAACATCCAATTGCATATGCAAGTAAAACTTTAAATAAATTTCAACGAAAATATACAACACCTGAAAAAGAGTTGATGGCTATTCTCTTTGGCATAGAAAAATCCCATTGCTATATTGAAGGTACACATTTTACAGTTCAGACCGAATATAGTTCTTTTCTGTGGTTATTAAGCATGAAAAATCCTAGCCCTAGTATTGCAAGATGGATCGTCACATTAACTCAATATTCTTTTGACATTGTTCATAGAAAAGGCTCCTGTAATACTGTTGCTGATGCTCTAGCTCGAATTCTTGAAGATGTAGCTGTATTAAATTTAACTTCTCTTACTCTTGATACATGGTACAAAAGCATGATGAAAAATGTAGAAAAAGATCCAGATAAATATCCTGCTTTTAGAGTTGAAAATAACATTTTGTATAAACATATCTTTTTAAAGTACAACTTTGATGGCAACATCACATATTGGAAAATTATGGTTCCAAAAGCTCACAGAAAAGGACTTATTAAAAAGCTTGATGACGAACCTACTTCAGCACATTTTGGAATTTCTAAAACCTTATCCAGAATTTCTGGACTTTATTACTGGCCTAATATGCGTCAGATTGTATATAAGTTTATTAAAAAATGTACTGTGTATGCGGCTTGCAAACCTAGTAGTTTACTACAAGCTTGTCTAATGGGTGAGTATAGTAACATCAATTTTCCTTTCCAAATTATCTCTGCGGATTTACTTGGCCCTTATCCCCGCAGTAAAGGGTGTTATCAATATCTTTTTGTTGTAGTAGATTGGTTTACGAAATATAAACTTGTTCAGCCTCTTGCTATCATTAAATTTATCAAAAATCATGTTTTTCTTATTTTTGGTGTTCCCCAAATATTTTGCTGTGATGTGACGCAAGTGCTTTTATATCTAATTTGTTGAAACAATTTATGCAGAAATATAATGTTAAAAAGATATTCTACAATGCTCTATATCATCCTCAAATTAATCATACTGAGAGGGTGAATAGGTATTGTAACTGCTATAAGACAATACATACATGAAAACCATAAAACATGTTGTGATAAAATTCATCAAAATGAACAGGCAATTCGTCTTGCAAAACATGATATTACAGAATTTTCTCCATCATTTTTGAATTTTGCTCATAAGATTCCTGTTGATGCAACTAATAAATTTGAAATTTCATGTAAGGTAGACAATCCAGAAACTGTGCAAGAACTGCCACAGATTTATGAGGATGTTGGTAAAAAATTGTATAATGCCCACAAAAAGAGCAAACAACGCGTAGAAGAGATGTAGAATACCTCATAGGTGATTATGTGTGGAAGAAAAACTATATCCTTTCTAACGCTGGGAATAACTTTGTTACTAAATTGTCACCTAAATATGGACCTTGTGTTATTGTTAGAAAGTTGTCGAAATTGGTCTGTGGTTTAAAAGATAAAAATAGAGACCTGGGTAATGTGTGTATGTGACATTGAACCTGACGTCACACAAGAGCTAGATTCTGATGATTTGTCAGAATCTGAAAGTTATATTTCTGATTAATTTTTTACGTTTTTCTTGTTTCTTATTTCTTAATTTTTTTTTTCTCTGTAGGCATAAAACATTCTTTTTTGGTGGTAGCAGTTCTGAACTTAAAACCGATTTCAGACAGTTACTAATTGGTTCAGTGGTGGGTACAAATTATTTAAAAGCTCTGGGATTAGTGAAATTATGTGCTTAACTTAACCAGTAGCTAAATAAGACTGAACAACTAGTCTTACAAACATCTTTCTTTGTTTATTTTAAAATAATTTTTTCTTTCAAATTAAACTTCAAATATTTGCACTTTTTTCTAATTACTTTGTATATCTTCAAAATTTAAAAGTCAACATTTTACCTAAAATTTTTTCCAAAAACTTTGTAATCTAGAATTTCATAGGCAGTCACTCGATACCGAGTATGATTTTTTTCCTCTATTCTGTATCGTCGCTATCTGTTGTGCGTTTTTTGATGGCTATGTAAGCCAATTCTCGAGCCGCACATCCTTCCACAGTCCTGGCACACCCAGTCTCCGGCAGCAGCCGCGAGTTGCTGGTCATCCATTCTTCCATTTTGTCACTCCTTTCTACGTTCTCTCTTTCCCGTCTCTAGTCTACGTCGTTGCTTTTCAAAAGTTTGTGCTCCCTCATGGACTGTTCGGCGCCATGAAGCCCTATCGTTTGCCGTGGTCTCGAAGTTGTTAATATCGATGTGACCCTTCATCATATTGCCTTTGAGAACGTCCTTGTACCTTTTTTGTTGACCTCCTTGATTTCTTTTTTCCTCCTTCAGTTGTCCATAAAATATCTGCTTTGGGAGACGTGTTTCGGGCATGCGGATAATGTGACCAGTCCAACGAAGCTGGTGCTTGAAGATAAGGGCTTCTATACTAGTTGTTCTGGCTTCTTCTAAAACACTTCTGTTTGTTCGTCGGTCTTGCCATTTGATTCTCAGTATTCGTCTTAAACAACTTTGGTGATATTTTTCTAGTCGTTTGATATGCCTTCTGTAGGTGGCCCACGTTTTGCATCCGTATGTTAAAGTTGGTATTATAACTGTGTTGTGGACATGAAGCTTGGTCTCCGCATTGATGTCGTGATTTTGAAAACTCTCCGAAAGCCGTCCGAACGCTGCGCTAGCATATTTTAGGCGATGCTGTATTTCTGCGTCAATGGTTGCAGAGGATGGCCGTTTATGGAAATGTTTGGAGCTTGGGGATTCGTACCTGGTTCTGGTTGGTGAAGAATTTGCGTTTTGGCAAGATTGACCTCTACTGCAGTACGATTACCGAGGTCGTCGAGACTTTAGTTTATGCTCGCAGTCTACCTAGGTTAAGTAGGCCAACGTCGAATCTATATAGAATTTCCAATCCCGGCGGTAGATGTTCCTCAACAAGGTGAAGCATGGCACCTAAAAATATAGAGAATAGGGTGGGCGCAATAACACACCATTGTTTAACGCCTGTCGTAATATGGAATGACTTTCCTGGTCCATCGTTGCTCAGGACTGTCCAGCTTTTGCCAGTATTTTCCAAAGAGCTTCTCTGTTGACCGAGTCAAATGCTTTGACTAGATCTATGAAGGCCATGAAGAGAGGGCGATTTTGTTCTGTTTCCACATTGGGCCTTATCGCCTTTTTTGAAAATGGTAACTATAGAGGCGTCTCTGAGTTTGGCAGGAATGGTCTCAGTGGTCCATATTTTACTTATTAGGATGTGCATTTGGGAATTAAGTGCGGGACCCCCTTGTTTGTAGAGTTCAGCAGCGATACCATCTGCGCCTGCTGACTTGTTATTCTTTAGCTGTGTGATTGCCTTTTCGACCTTCTGTAATCTCGGAATCTCACTTAGGTGTTGTTGTGTAGTTTTCTCCGGAATTTTGTCGAAGATGTTCTTATCGACCTGAGACTCTCTGTTGAGTAGTTCTTGGAATTGTTCTTTCCATCGTGATTTGATAGAGGATCTATCTTTAAGCAGCCTTGTTCCATCTTTGGATCTTAGGGGATTGCTACCTTGTGTAGTGGGACCATATATCATCTTAGTAGCTTGAAAGAAGGCTCTGGTGTTGTTGGACTTTGCAATCATGTGATTTTGTTGTCCACCCTTGATTTTTTAATCTACGTGTTTACCTTTGTACTTCTGCTCTGGCTTCTTGATATTGCCTTTTCTTTTCGTTAGAGTTAGGGTGGCTTTTCCAAGGATTATGGGCTTTTCTCTTTCTTTTAATAAGGTCTTGAATTTCTTTGTCGTGCTCATCAAACCAGTCTTGATGTTTTCTTCGTGTGTAGCCGACCGTTTCTTCGGAGGCAGATGTTATTGCTGTCTTCAACATTCTCCATTGATCGTCAATATTCTCCCGGTATTCTAAAGTAACCAACTTTTGATTCAGAGACAATTGGAATTTTGTTCTGGTTTGATCATCTTGAAGGAGTTCTTCATTGAAACTTCTTCTGATTTGCTTTTTTTGACGGCTACTTGTTGGTGGAATGTGCAAGTTCATTTTGGCTCGTATCAGGCGATGGTCTATCCAGCAGTCGTCTGCACTCGTTATTGCTCTTGTAATGTTTACGTCTTTTTGATCTCTGGAACGTACATTAATGTAATCAATCAGATGCCAGTGTTTTGACCTCGGGTGTTACCAGGAAGTCTTGAATTTGTCTTCTTGTCAGAAAATTGTATTTGAGATTATGAGGTCATATTCCGAACATAAGGTTAATAGGCGCAGTCCGTTTGAGTTAATGTTTCCAACACCTTCCTTGCCAATGACGCTCTTCCATAGGTTTGAATTCGTACCGAATTCGAAGATTATAAGTTTATCAGATTTACAGCGTCCACATTCATTTTGACTTAAAATATTATGAAAATATGTATTATGCAAGTCCAAAATATGTACTTTTATGTACCAATTTTTTGTAACATGACTTTAAACGCAGACTAATAATTATAAATAAAGGGTAGGTAGAAAATTTAATATAAATTAACGTAAAAGAAAATAATGTATTGCTATTTTTGATAGAGAGATAGATACAGTCTAACCTAAGTTACATAGAATCATAAAAACTTTTTTGACAAAAAATACCTATATTATTCCAATCTAGCTTTCTTTCCGTAAACATTTAACAAGTCTGCTTTTCTTTTATTTATTTTAAGATTCATCTTAATTATATCCTTATCAAGACCTTGTCGCTCTTGAGTTAGTTTATGCGATGCTTGCATCCACTCGTCTCGAGGGAAGCTGCGACTTTGTCTTTCTCATTTCTTCGTTTTTTTAAGTCTTTCATATTTTTTTTCAATTGTGATATAGATTTTTTTAGTTCCTTTTCTAAAAGCAACTTTTCCTTTTCTTTATCTTAATTTCTTTGGAGCTGCTTTTCTGTGTTTAATTTTTCTGCCTTTTCTTTCTCTATTCTTATTAAGTAACTATTGTGTGCAGTTTGTGTTAAGAAAATTAACGTTTTAGTTACTTCCATCTTTGAAAAAATTCTATCACAATAGACTACGAGGTAATCTTTAATGGTAAGTTTCGAATTTAACTATTTTTTCTGACAGTTGATTTCTGTCAATAGTCAAAACTCGCCCTGATGTAGAGTATCCCCGCTCTACGTCAGCGCTACCATGCGGAATCGATAAAGCGAATTTTACCAATATCGTTAAAATGGGATATTTGGGTCCGTTTATTCCTTTAAGCTCAAAGATTTTTTTCCAAAATGCAGAAATACTACCTCCTTCTTCTATTTTCGGCAAAATGCTCTCAACTGTAAGCAAATTAAATTCATCATTTAGTTGAATCGATTGTCACGTGCAGAATTTCCGATAAAAACAATAAGGGTCTAATTTCGAACTTTTCAGGGTGCCGACAGGTAAATGACTTTAGAATTTCTACTAGATTGCGATCTTGCAATATTTTTGTTATTAAATGAGGTGCTGCATGGATTAAATGTTTTTTTGCCGAATAACAGAACACTTTTCTTTCGTCCTCTGGTATTTTTAAATCGTTAATGCTGGGTTTATACAGAAAAAATTAAAACTAAGTTAAACATAAAATTAAATAAAAAATAAAAATAAGAGTTAAACCTATAGGAACAGTTGTAAGTGTTTATACAGCTAAAATTAAAAGATGGTCAACTTTTATCTTTTAAACTTAATTTTAATTAAAAATGGATATGCGCATGCCAGGAAGCTTTGATTTTTTTACTTATAACCTCACTTATCTGTTTATTTTTTAGTTTTTTTTTTTCTTCAATAATTTTGGTCCTTTTTTCTAAGAAAACTGGGTGGTGTATTTTCCTATAAAAAGGTAAGGAAAGGTTTTGACACTAATTTTGCTGAAATAAGGCAGTTATGTGACTAGGACAACCATTAGCTTCTGGTGGCACAGCCCTGATAAGACAGTGCTATAAAATATATGTATGTGATTTTAGGTGTTAAAAATTAATGCATTTTTATAAATGTTTAGCAAAATATACAAGTTTTCAATTCATTCAATTTTATTTTTAATTTAACTTTATTCTTAATTTAGTTTTAATTTTTCCTGTATCAACCCAGCTTAAATGTATTAAAAATCTCCAGACCTAGAATTTCTTTGTAAGCCTCAGTAGATTTTTGATTTTTTATTGCGAATATTTCAGATGGATCAAGTTTTTTTGCGAACAGCAAAATGTCGGAAAGACAAACTTTTTTGTTATTTTTGTAGCAAAGGTCCTTTGCTTTGAAAATTTTTGGTAAAACTGGTTAAAATTTTTGAACTGCTAAAAATAAACATTATCAGAGGCTTTGCTCTACATTTATCTAAAATTCTTTTAATATTCTTGTATGTGTTTGTTTTTTCAAGACTCTGAGCATGCCGCGGAATAAATTTAAAAATAAACACCTCACGTTCGCAAAGAAAACTATAAAAACTCAGAAACATCGTGGCCGTACCATAATATTATTAAAAAAAAACCCACAGTTACAGACTTACCGACTTTAAATGAGTTTGATTTTCTCCAAATTTAATTTTTATTTGCTTCATATGCGTGTCTCCTTTGGTGTGTTGATTTATGGCATAGATTTCTCTTGTTATGTTGACCAACTTATCGCAGGCAATGCACTTTCCATGTGTCTCATTCTCTTTACGAAAATAGATTCCAATTAGAACCCCATTAATATCTTTTTGATCTAACCAAGAGTTCGCAAACTTGCACGGCGCCATTTTTTACCTTAAACAGCTAACCAAAAAGCTCAAAATGCCGTGGCCAACATAATATATGGAAATTTCATTGTCGCAATAAGTGCATTATTTAATTCCCATTGGCCAACTTTAAACCTTGCATTGTTTTGGTAGAAAATTGCCAATACGCTTATTACCTATTTCTTTCTCATTTTATTCTATGAACTTTCACAAGGACAAAAGATAAACTGAACGAATCGGACTGGCCTAAAACACGAAACGAGCCAAACGCCTGCTCGGCCGTTATCGATTTGAATCGCGACTTCGAATTGTTTACTAGGTCAGTAGATTTTATGTACTTTTATGTACTTTTTTTGAAAAAGTAATACTTTTATGTACCAGCTTGAAAAAGTGTATTAAATATGTAAATATGTATCGAATGTGGACGCTGGATTTAGGTACAGATGTTATGGCTTCACTAAGTTGAGAATAAAATTCATCTTTTTGATTTTCATCAGCTGCAAGAGTTGGAGCGTAGGCGCTGATTATAGTAGCGTGTTGGTGGTTGCTAAGGTTTAGGCGCAATGTCATCAATCTTTCGCTTATTCCGGATGGAAATTCGGTTAGATGGTCCACAATCTCATTTTTTATAACCAAACCCAGTCCGTGAATACGAGGTTCATCTTGTTCTTTAAGTTAACCTTCGCCTGCTCTTCTAGTTTCACTGAGAGCAGCGATATCGATGAGAATTCCCAAATTCTTTATCAGAAAGTTTAAGTTCATCAAAATAAGAAGTGTCAGATAAACTTATTGAACTTATAGGTAGTTCACAACAAATTTCAGGAAGAACCAAAGCCTTGATTGTCAACTCAGGTTCTGTTTAAAAATTGAGGCTTTATTACACACTCTGCCCTTAGTCAATGTGCATTCACTATTACCTCAGCGATCTGCATTTCGCAGTTTTTGCGAGGCAACCCGAGACGTACCGGACAACTTTCCGAAATAAAGTTGGCAGCAGAAGCAGAGTCAAGCAAAATACGAATTGGCAAAAATGCACCTTGAAAGTTTTTTATATGAACCATGGCCGTTGGAAAAATTGAAATACTATCTGAAGAAGTGACCAATGAAGTAGCTACAGGAATCAACGCCTTATCAATTTGACCTTCATGAGCGGTGTCATTCTGACCTCCAGGTGGATTCGCAGGGCCTGCCCTCGAACCGCCAATACTATTGCTCTTTGAAAATATTTGCGTAACTGCACAGTTCTTTGCTCCATGAGGCCCAAAACAAATTAAACATAAATGTTTACTTTTAATAAAACTAAATCTCACATGAGAATTTTTTGATAAAAATTTGCTGCAAGAACTTAAATTATGCGATTCTCGAGATAACGCACAAACAATTTCACCGGCCACATAGGCCCCAGGTGATTTTTTGAATGCAGGACGCGAAGGTTTTAAATTGCTTCTAACCGCCGCTTGAATAGCATTTGAGGTGCATTGCACGAAGTTGATTCTCTAAAAATTAGTAAAGATCCCTATACGAACGCACCAAAGCCAAAGGCGCCCCTTCCAAATATCACAGCAAGTATCTAAACTTATCTATGAACTATTGAACATATCAAAAAATTTCCTCCAGTCTTTATAATCACCCGAGAAAACCTTTACTGCCAATGGCTCTAACCTGATAGAACTTTTCGTAGTACCCTGGGTAGCAGGGACAGCCATAGAACTATTTACAGCAAGCTCAAAATAAATTGTTTTATGCCCTTAATACGTAATCTTAACAGTAGTGACCCTAATCTCATCCTTTTTATTAAATTCTTAATCACTCAAAACCGACGTAATAACGATAACACTATTATGAATATCTCGAAATTTAGAATATTCTTTCATAATATCATCATATCTGCTATTAACATTGTGAATCAGGGAATCATCGGATTTAGCCTTTAAAGCTTGTAAATATGCCTCCTTGGTAGTATTCGAACAGTAGTAGTCTTTTGCATGTTATACCTATTTAGCTTTTCAGCACCAGGGGCCGGTATATCCACACTCACATCTTTTTTTTCTAACTTTTTTTCAAGCATTTTTTAAACAAATGAAATTTTTTTCATTCAATTCAAAGGAGGATTTAAAGCATTTTTCTTTAAAAATGCATTTTATTTTACATTATGTAAACCAGATATTTAATTATTAACTTTTTGTTAACGAGTTTACCTTAAACTTTAGCAAAAAAATCGTCAATAAAATTAAAAAAAGGATAATTTGATTCATTTCGATGGAACTTCGAAAAACTATTTGTTTTTTTGGTTTTATATTTCTTTTTAAGTCGGCGTTTGGGTCATATTCAAAGCGAAATAAAAGCATTTGCCATTAACTAACAGTGTAAAGCTATTTCTTTGATATTTTTAATATTTTAAGAATGATATATAACTATAAATTCACAAGATCTATTAACTTGTACGGTCCCACAGTTATCATTGTCATGGAAAATAATCACTAAATTGCAATTACACTTTTTTTTGTTTAATTAAATTTGTTTTAATTACAATTTTGAATAAAAAGCCACTACAACGAATTTTGCAAAATACTACATAAAGATGGCCGCCGGCAGCCGCCGATTCGGTGATGTTCGGGGTTACTCAATCCACCTTACATGAAAAAGCGGAGTTGCCGGATTTTCTTTGAGACTATTTCGAGAGAAATATAAATAGTGAGGAAAAATTTGAATCTAGTTGGTATGTTTTGTTTTCGCGCCGTTCGCACTTGTGAAAATTTTTTAAAGTTAAAAGTGTTATTGACAATTGCTCCTTATAATGTTAAACTTGGTTTAAAACCTTCATATTTTAAGTTCTATGTAGAAGCGCATTCTAAACATCGGTTAATTTAAAGTTTTTTTTAAAGGCAAATAGTGGTTTTTGGAGTTTATTAAAGATTTTGAAGATTTAAACCATACTATAATAATCACTAAATTATGATGGATCATTTAGAGGTTATTTGTACCCAAAGACGTTATACAGTGTGTTTGTACCCTAAAACTGATTCAGGAGCTAGGGTTTTTGGGGCCAAGGATTACGGATTTTCGATCAGATTTTCATAAAGTTGCCAGACGCCGCAGGGAGGGTGACCATCTAAATGTATCCGATTTGGGTCAAAATTGGTATACAGGGGTTTTTGGTATCGAGGATTACGAATTTTCGATCAGATTTTCATTAAGTTGACAGCTCGCCGCAGGGGGGTACCATCTAAATTTATCCGATATCTGTCAAAATTGGTGTACAGGGGTTTTTGGGGTCGAGGATTATGAATTTTCGATCAGATTTTTAAAAAATTGAAGCTTACCGCAGAGGGGGGATATCATCTAAATATATACGATTGCGGTCAAAATTGGTATACAGAGGTTTTTGAGGTCGAGGAGTTTTAGATCAGATTTCAATAAAGTTGACCGCCCACCATAGGGGGGGAGTAACATCGCATTTTCTGCTATTTCGTTCAAAATTGGTACAAATAAGCGGTTTTTGATAAGATTTAAAAAATTATAAAGGTGACAACTCCCGGAAGGTTGGAGGGGGAATACTATGTAATTGACCCTCTATAAAATAAATATAACGGAAACTGCAAATTAAGAGAAACGGCTGCACTGCAGCTGCCGGTGGCGGCATGGAGCGTCGCTACAAGTGTTTTAATATTTTGCTCAATATAGTTATAAATCCTATTCAAAACACTTCTTAAAATCATTTAAATTCTGGTGTATGCATTTGCCTCTGTAAAATTTTCCGCAACTGCTTATTTCAGTCATAATGGTGTGTTGCACAAAAAACCTACTTGCACTAAAATGTATAAAATTTAATTGTTTAACCACTTTTTTATTAGACATCATAAAAATACCGAAACCGTCAACGAAACAAAAAAAAAATATTAATTGAAATTTTTTTAAACAAATTTTATTCTAACTCAATAACCATTTAAGTTAGAAAGAAATAAATTCCCTGCAAAACGACGTGTTAAATTTTTATTGTTAGGATATTGAAAAATACTTCAAATCAAGAGGGCGTCTTTTCTGCAGAGGGGCGAGTATGATTTCTTCGTTTTCGAAATAGCTTATGCTTACTCTCTAGGAATTAGATATATACACTATTTGCCATTGCGAAATAATTCGAACAGAAGATCTAATATTCCTAGACTGTTTCCCCAAAAACCGCTTTGTACCAATTTTGAAAGAAATAGAAGATAATGAGACGTTACCCCCCCCCTCGCTCGAAGATACATCACCTTCATAATTTTGTTTTATCTGATCGAAAATTCATAATCCTTGATCCCAAAAACACCTTTATATCAATTTTGACCGAAATCGGATACATTTAGATGGTACCCCCCTCCCTGCGTTGAGCTGTCAAATTTATGACAATCTAATCAAAAATTCGTAATACTCGACCTCAGACACCCCTTTGATGGCCCTTTAAAAATGGTGACTGTAGGGTAAACAAAGCGATTTTCTATAAGACGTAATGCTAATAAAAATGAAAATTGTGGAAAAGTGGAAATAGATTAAGATTAAAAAACGTGAATATTTCATAGAGTACAAATGGTGCATTCGTATAGGGATCTTTACTAATTTTTAGACATTCAACTTCGTGCAATGCACCTCAAATGCTATTCAAGCAGCGGTCGGAAACAATTTAAAACCTTCGCGTCCTGCATTGAAAAAATCACCTGGGGCCTATGTGGCCGGTGAAATTGTTTGTGCGTTATCTCGAGAATCGCATAATTTAAGTTCTTGCAGTAAATTTTTATCAAAAAATTCTCATGTGAGATTTAGTTTTATTAAAAGTAAACATTTATGTTTAATTTGTTTTGGGCCTCATGGAGCAAAGGACTGTGCAGTTACGCAAATATGTGGTTGTGGTCACCGCCATAATTAGTTGCTCCATTTTTCAAAGAGCAATAGTATTGGCGGTTCGAGGGCAGGCCCTGCGAATCCACCTGGAGGTCAGAATGACACCGCTCATGAAGGTCAAATTGGTAAGGCGTTGATTCCTGTAGCTACTTCATTGGTCACTTCTTCAGATAGTATTTCAATTTTTTTCAATTTCAATAAAAAACTTTCAAGGTGCATTTTTGCCAATTCGTATTTTGCTTGACTCTGCTTCTGCTGCCAACTTTATTTCGGAAAGTTGTCCGGTGCGTCTCGGGTTGCCTCGCAAAAACTGCGAAATGCAGATCGCTGAGGTAATAGTGAATGCACATTGACTAAGGGCAGAGTGTGTAATAAAGCCTCAATTTTTATACAGAACCTGAGTTGACAATCGAGGCTTTGGTTCTTCCTGAAATTTGTTGTGAACTACCTATAAGTTCAATAAGTTTATCTGACACTTCTTATTTTGATGAACTTAAACTTGCTGATAAAGAATTTGGGAAATCTCGAAAAATAGATATGCTCATTGGTGTATCAGAGTTTATTTCTATTATAAAATTCAATAGAATTAATCCTTCAGGCTTGGAAGTACCCGTGTTTACTGAAACTATTTTTGAATGGGTTGCCCTGAGAAAATCAAAGGTTTCAAATCTTTTGTTGAAATCTTTGGATAATATTATAAAAAGATTGTGGGAAGTCAAAGGCGTTTCTGAAAAAAATCGTGTTTTCTCCAGAAACTAAAATTTGTGAGAATTTCTATGAAGAAACTCACGTTTCGAAATTCTTTTCTTCTTAGTTTTCGCGAGTCAAAGAGTTTGGCATTGCGTAGACTTTATGCTTTAGAAAATCGATAATATAGAAATCCTGTCTTATCTAATGCATACAAAGATTTTATGAAAGAATATCTTGAATCTGGTTATATGTCTCCAGGTGGACCTGGTGACAAGCCAAAGAGTTTGGCATTGCGTAGACTTTATGCTTTAGAAAATCGATAATATAGAAATCCTGTCTTATCTAATGCATACAAAGATTTTATGAAAGAATATCTTGAATCTGGTTATATGTCTCCAGGTGGACCTGGTGACAAGCCTGGTCAATATTATATACCGCATCAATGCGTTATTCGAGAAGAAGCCATGTCGACCAAGCTACGTGTAGTATTTGAATCGTCAATGAAGTCTCCCAATGGGGTTTCGTTAAATTCTACGCTTCATGCTGGTCCAAAACTTCACTCGGATATTTCCAGCGTTTTGCTGAATTTTCGTTTGCAGAAGTACGTCCTAATTGCTGATATTAGGAAAATATTCTTGCAGATACTTACTCGTGAACAAGACAGAAAATATCAGCACATTTTATGGCGATTTGATCAAGGAAATCCTGTTCAAGAATTTAAATTAAATACTTTGGTTTTTGGAGTTAGTAGTTCGCCTTACTTGGCCAATAGAACTATTAGGCAGTTAGCCTTGAATGAAAAGGAATCTTTTCCGTTAGCGTCGAATATTTTGTTGTTGGACATTTACCTTGATGATGTTTTAACAGGGTTTTCAACCCTTGAAATGGGCTTAAAAATAAAGTTAGGCTTAGAGAAATGCTCAAAAGAGGTGGTTTTGAACTGAGGAAGTATGCAAGCAATTGCAGCGATGTTTTATCAGATAGACGTCTTGAACACCAACAGCCTGTTTCATTCGATATTGAAGCACCTTCGTGTCTTAAAATTCTTGGCTTGCAGTGACAAGCTGCATTTGATAGTTTTACCTACAAAATTGGTGATTTTTAAGATAATAAATGCACTAAATGATCGATTTTATCAAATTTGGCCAGGATTTTTGATCCTTTGGGCATAATCGCTCCGCTTACTTTACAGGAACTATGGAGTTTGGGCCTTAACAGGAATCAAGAATCTCCTCCAGAAATTACCGAAAATGGAAAAGATTTCAGGGAGAGTTGGTTTTATTATCTTCATTCAAAATTCCTAGACACATGGCTAATATTGAGTGCGAAATGCACTGTTTCTGTGATGCGACTGAAAGAGGATACGGGGCTGTGGTTTATTTTCGCGTTTTTGTAAATGAAGAGTACAAGATATATTCTGTAACTGGAAAATCCAAAGTTGCACCCTTAAAAAAGATTACTTTGCCTCGACTAGAGCTCTGTGCAGCCGTTTTGTTGTCCAATTTAGTGGATTTTTTTCGAGAAGAATAAGATCCAGAATGATTAAACACATTTTTTTGTGGTCAGATTTAAGGGTAACATTGGCTTGGATTAAATCCTCGGTCCACAAGTGGCAGACCTTTGTTGTCGAGAATTTGCGCACGTTCCCACAAAGTACAACCTAGCGGATTGCGCTAGTAGAGGACTTTATCTTTCTATCTAAGGCGCATTGGGCTGCTGATTTGTCGGCAGAAACATCGTCAGATTTTTTAGAGCAAGGAGCATTTCGATATTCCTCGTTAGAAAAAATACTGAAAATCCTTGCTGACTGTATAAGATTTCCTTCGAATATTCGTAAAACACAAAGTCAGATTCCTCTGCATCTAAACGCACTTTGTGACAAAGATTTCAACGAGGCGCTCATGTGTCTTGTCAAACAAGTGCAGGAAGAAGTATTTTGTGAACCTATAACGAAGCTGAAAGAAAATAAATGTGTTGACAAAATATGAAGAGTCAAATCCCTTTGTGGATCCTCAGGATTTTCTCAGGGTTGGCGGTAGTTTGACCCATTCAAGGACGTTCTCCTATGATAAGAAGTTTCCTTTGTTGCTTCCTCAAAAGCGTCGCCTTACTGAGTTAATAATATTTTACTTTCATAAGAAATTCCATCATCCAGGTTAACAGACATTACATTTTTTGATAATGCAACAGTTTTGGATAATGTCAGCGAAAAACGCCATTCGTAGATGTTTATCTGGTTGCATTAAATGTTTTAGGGTTGCCCCTAAACCCGTTGTGCCTTATATGAGTGACTTACCTGCAGGACGTGTTTTCCAAGTAAAGGATTTTCAAGCGGTTGGCGTCGATTTTGCATGGCCGTTTTATGTAACCACTATAACGGACAGAGATATAAAATCCCATAAAGCTTATGCGTGCATTTTTATTTACTTTGCAGTTAAAGCTACACATTTAGAATTAGTATCCAGTTTGTCGAGTGATGCATCGAGGTCGTTGTAATAGCATTCATTCGGACTGTGGTAAAAATTTTATTGGAGCCAATAGACAGATGGCAGAGCTAATGAAAAGGGCCGTAGAAGCGGAAAAAATAAAATGGTATTTTAATCCTCCTTCTGCACCCAATTCAATTTCGGTGGGTTATGGGAGGCTGGTGTTTTGAGGAAATGTCTACGGTGCTTTGTAGCATTGAAGCCGTACTAAATTCGAGACCCTTACATCCTATAAGTAGTGATCCTAATGACGTAACGGCCTTAACGCCAGGATATTTTTTAACACAAGAACCATTGACTGCGTTGCCAACAAAAGACTTTTCCAGTGCGAATATTAATATTTTGCAACGTTGGGAGTTAGTGCAACGGTTACACAGCGACTTTTGGAAGCGTGTAACCGTTGCAAGAGTAACTGAAGTTCACCCTGATGCCGATGGTATTTGCCAAGTAGCGACCGGTTTTTGCAAAGGCCTGCATCTAAGTTATATCCTTTGCCGTATGTGGCATAATTCCCATACTTTTTTTTTCTTTAGTTTTAAGTAGAATTTTTTGTTACGTTAAAATATTGGGCTATTTTAAGGTCGGCAGTATGTTCGAACTTAATCGAATTTTATTTTTTTTTATTTTGGGATAATTTAATCAGGTAAATTGTATGTGTCTTTTATTTTAATTTTTTGTGTAAATTAAAAATTGTCCAAGTCCAATTACTACGCCTAGGACGGCCAGGCGCTTTCAGCGATGCCTATCGCATAGCATGGCATCACCACCTTTCTTGGCTACGCTGTGCTGAAGCGGTTTGCGTAGCAGCGAGAGAAAGAGACGCGAAACGACACTTTGACGAACAAGTTAAAAATTTGCCACAAATTAGAATTGAACAGTCTACCTATATTTTTTGATAGTGCTAAAATCTATACGAATAATTAGAACTTCGTCTGTTGTGGTAGATTATGCTATCTTTTATATGAGATTTTATTTATATTCTAAATGAAAAACATTATTGGACAAATACTTTTTGAGTATCTTTATAATATTAAATACCGTATAAAGTCGGCCATAAAAAAATCAAAGGCGGCGTGCAAAAACTAAAAATTCTGTCTTAAAAATAACGTAAAGTTAGCTATGTCACAACGCGTTATTAAGCGATAAAGTCACCTAACGGGGATTTTTTGTAAGAGGTGCAAAAGGTCTCTACTATGCGGTAATACGTACGATAGCGGTTTAAAAAAAAGTTCATATTTACTAGATTTTATAGAAGTCCATTACCTAATATTTTAATTAACATACTTCGCCTAAGGTGCGTTGTACTTTTGTATAACAATTTGAAAGATTTTTAAAATAAAACTAGGACTATCGTTAAATATTGACTTTTTTTTAATTTACTTAAAAAGAGAAAGAAAATAACTCGATTACTTTTAATTATAATTTTCAATGAGATAATAATACTACTACCAACAACTTGTCGTTAATTACAAAAAGTAATTAAAGTTGACTGTGATTGGTTATATTGTTCCTAAACAGGTAGGTGAATTATTTGTTCTTTCTCGTGAATTTATTTATTCCAAAGCTGGTTTTATTTAGTACTGAATTCCTCTTGAACCCCTCCAGCGCTCTCAAACTCTCAGCATACGGGCAAACGCATCAAACGCACTTGGCAGCTCCTAACGTAATGAAATTCAGCAGAATTTGGAAATATTAAGATGAAAGTTTTGTTTTAATTTATTTTTATAATATCTTCTGAACTAAAGTGTGCGTGGCAGTTCCTCTAAACTCTGATGTCAAGTGATTGTAAACGCGCATTTCCTTTTCTCCATTTAAAAAAGATTTTCCGCAAATATGACAATTTTTAGCATAATAAAAATCACATATTTGCTTTTCAAGTAAAGTTTCCAAAAACACAGTCTTCAGATATTAAACAAAATCCAGTAGTTCTTTGGCAAATGATTCTATATAATCCGGTCCTCCGTACAAACCATAAAAAGATAAGTATTCGTCATAAGAACTTTTTCATAGTATCCTATAGAAAACGGATGTGTCTTTCATAAGTTTTGTGCTTGTTTTTGTTACTTCTCTTATAGTAACAAACATTTAATGTCAGCGTAACTTACAAATGGAGCTATCTGTTTATTTTTATAATTTTTAAATTCAACTGTTTTCCTATTCTTACTAGGTAGTTGAGAACTAAGAAGTCTTGATAAACTTTTTGTCCACACAAAATGATAAGCAAGGTGAGATAAATCTTCTCCTCATTTTTAGATTTGTATTTATTTTGAGCCAATAAGATATTTACATGCACAGTTCTCTTCTACAACGTAGGTAGTTAACATTAGTGGGACATTGTTGGAGATCCCCGCCTGCGAACCCTCCGGCGGTACTGGGTTATTTGTTTTGACGGCAGTATTCCGCACCCAGTTGAGTTGGCCGAACAAAGTAGGGTAGAGCTGGTGGGGCAGGTCTTCGATAAGAATTTTCAGCAAAATCTTGAACAGGTACTATTAAGTTGTTCGGCAGCGATAAGTTCAACAGCTGCTCCACTGGAGGATCATATCTTTGGCTGAATTTAGAGGGCATAATAGGAGAATATGCTGGTCCAGTAGGTTCCATGTCAATAACTGTTTCATCAGGATTTGTTCCAGAAGCATGATGTTGACCAGAGATATTTAAAGCAGATGCCAGAAATAGGGGACTGACTGTTCAAGGTAGGTGGCGTCGCTTGACTTTGTTGTGACAGCAAGGGTGGTTAAGTTTGCGAGACGTTCGTAGGACTACGCAGATCATTTCTTTGAACGTGTAGGGAACCTCTAGGTAAGTCTAGAGTAGCACTGCTGTAAGCCTCTTCCAGTGCCTGCTACAAACCAACACAAGTCACCTTCAGGTTTCTCTGTCGGTCTTCTTCTACTAAAGTCCCTGAGTAGATATGCTGTGAGTGTTTAAAATCAATTGGTAACATGCCATCCAGTTCTCCGAAGTGGATGGCCAGTTTGCTGAAGAAGTGGTGTCCAGTCCCGAAGAATTGTTCAACCCAAGGTCATTCTGCAAGAAGTGATCACCAATGACGTCACTTGACCAGTGGCTGTTGAAATTCCAATGACGTCACTTGGCCAGTGGCTGTTGAAGATGTCCAAGAAGGTTGCAAGGGAATGCCATAAAGGCTTGTGTGAATAGGGGATGTGATCACGTGACTTTCTACAGAGTGAGTTGGGGTTTATACAGGGTGCTCTAGTGACATGCACCTGTCATTTGTGCTCTCTAGCCAAGCCATCAAGTGCCACAAGGTCTTAGACTACTTAGCGTTAACGTATGCCTGCTGAAATTCTCTAATAGTTGAAACTTCCTAATATTCCTAATATTCTCGGTCACAAGTGCCAATGTATGGAGTAGAAAATGACGTCACGCATAGCATTGGGGCCTTATTATTTCAAGAGTGTCAAAGGGGCACTATTTGAAAAATGTCGAGATGAAAGAGATTGCTATCAGCCGGTGTACCGAAGGTACTTTTTCCGCTATGTGCGCACGTTTTTCTCCTATGGTTTCTGTAAAAGACTAATTTTGGTTTGCTGCGCAGGGGACAAAAGGCCTTAGTAGTTTTCTGCGAATATCTCGAGTTGTAAGTGATCGATTTGAAAAATTCTTTTTTTACTGGATTTCTGTGTTCCAATGCTATTTATTCTTAGAGAGATGGGGAAGCCAAAAGGGCCTTAAGTGGTGAAAGAAAGACCTTGGTAGTTTTCTGCGAATATCTAAGTGATCGATTTGAAAAATTATTTTTTTACTGGATTTCTGTGTTCCAATGGTATTTATCCGCACAGGCATGGGGAAGCCAAAAGAGCATTATTGTGCTTGACCTTAGTAATTTTCTGCGAATATCTAAGTGATCGATTTGCAAAATTCTTTTTTGGTTAGATTGCTGTGTTGTAATGCTATTTATTCTTAGAGAGATGGAGAAGCCAAAATGGTATTATTGTGCTTGACCTTGGTAGTTTTTGCCGGATATTTCGCGTTATAGCGATGGGATTTAAAAAATGTTAGTGTTACGCAGCTGTGCAGCTCGAGTTAAAAGGCTTTTATTTTTACGGTAAATAATATTATTATATGGATTTTAAAATGATCAAAATGTGTGCTTTTGTGAAGACAAAATCGAGTATACTCAAGATAACCCATGACCCTGTTTATCAAGAATTTAAAATAACATGTTTACGTAAAGCTTACTAATGAGCTAATTTAGAACAAAGACGGATAACTTATGAACTTGTTTTTCATAAATTTATTAAATATAAACAAAAATTTATTTTTAGTAAAAAATATATTTATTAAATAAAAAATTATGTTAAGGGCATGTCTTCAAAACAAAATAATTTTTTATATTCAGATTTGGCCTCACACATTTCTGTTAAATTTTTATGATGTTCAACTGACTTTTGACAAAAACAAAACATTTTATTGCAAACAGGGCAAAATCTGGAACCAACATTAACAAAATTCATATAGTTATGACAAAAGCAGTCCTTTCTTTTACAATATACACATACATCTTGCTTAACACTTTGATGTCCTGCACTAGTCTTCAATCGTTTTTCTGTTTGTCCTTGTTCACCAAAACCTTTTTTTTCTCCCATATATTTTGAAGTTGATGGCTGTTCTGATTCTCTTTGCTCACCATAATTTCTTTTTTCTCGATATGTTGAAGTTGAAGGCGATGGTGAATTTTGTTGTAATTTTTTACTCTCCATGGTCAAATCAGACTGAAACAAGAAAAAACTATATTGAAACTGTGTAGTTAGGTGTATAAAAGTAATACTTTTAAAATTAATTTTTCCTGTATTAAGGATAATAATTATGTACTTACCTTATATATTTAAAGTCCAATTTTATAAAAGTTCTCAGTGTGACTATTAGATGCCCAGAACCTTACAAGATGAACGAAATATGTAGACTGATTAAAAATTTATGAGGAATCTAATTAACTGTATATCCCCAAGGCAAAGTATCGGTGGAGTGGGGCAATAATTTACGTTTATCGTCAAAATGACTCAACGCGACTTTTTTCTGCTTGACTGTGTACACCTGGTGTCGATAAGATCTAATTAGATTTTGTGGAATTTCTGTGACTTTTTGTTTAAAAAGGCATTCAAGGTAGTCGTTAAATGTAATTTTTCTGAGTGAAGCCTTTTTTACATCCTTAGCCCTTTTACTAATGTTAAAATTATGACTACTCTCTTCAATTTCCTGTTCACAAAAACCTTTCTGTTTTAGTTTATTTTGATGACCCATCAACTCACCCTCATTTTCCAAAATTTTCAAGCTATACATTTTGGAGCGCAAACCTACAAATTCTGTCATAATGGCACCATTATTTTCATCTTTCATAAGCCCCAAAATTTTTTATTTTTTAAGGGCATGTCGAAAATGTTGTCTGGTGGGTAGTCAGATGTGTCAAATCTGTCAATGTCATTTTTCATATTTTCATAAATGTTGTCAACATGTAAATGATAAATTAAACTGTCAGTGTCTGTATATGTCATTTTAGCCCTATTTCCAAACATTTTTTTAATATAATTATAATGAAAATCATACACGAAAGTTTTTGATAAATTTAAAATTACAAATCCGATATAAATGGGCTTATTGAAAATAATTTTGTTTTTAGACATTTCAATTATAACCATATCTTCATCAAATATGGTTAAGCTATGAAAGTTTGGTTTGGAGATGTAAGAACGCGCCCCATAACGTCCAGACCATTTAGTCACCAACCTTACCTCTTTATATTTTCTAACATTCTCCATGGTTTTACCGAATACTGAATTAATCATTAATTTGAAAAAGTTTTTTTCAAAACTGTTTTTGCTCTGTTGACGCATGTGAATGTTTAAGTCAATATAAGGCTTTAACCATAGAGACTGTTTAAATTTAAGGACTCTGTGAATTTTTTAAATTTTTAAACCTAAACTAATTGCCTGTTTCAAGTTTCGATAATGAATAATGTATCGCTCTTTGTTATACAGTGTAGTCATTAGCTTGGGTAACTTACTTTTAGAATTGGGTGGGACTCTATGTTCTGGACAGACAGGAAGGTCTTTATGCATATCAAATAGTTCAGGGGGATAAGAAATATCTGCCTCAAAAATATACCCTATGTCACTGTCATCAGAAATGTTGCATATTTCTTCCTTAGTGCATGGACCATTTTCAACCCATTCAAAACCACCATATGGTAATGGTAAACTCATTGCAGTACCATAAAGCGAGTTGACATCATAATACATCAAATATGACGTTTCCTTGCTTGGATTGTATGAATCACCCATGTACCTGTTGTTGGCTTTGGCATATCTGTTTGAACACTGAGAAACACCGCCTTGTATGCCTTTTTCCACAAACAGGATCATATCAACATCCATCAAAAGTTCCAGTTCTACTTTACACTGTTTCAACATGGCCAAAAAAGCTAAACCTGGACTCGTGACGTAATGAAGGGGATCAAGTTTGTAGGTAGAAAGACATATGGAGCGGAAATTTTCCATGACGTCACTTAATAGGATTATGTCTGTACGCATATAAAAAAGGCTGTAGTCCAAAAGCGATTTGATATTAAAGGTATTCCAAATGGTTTGAGCACTTTCATACTCATTATTTGAAATACCCTTTCCTACCAAGCTACTATAAAACGCATCTTTAGGTGGAAGGGCAGTTTCCTGTAGCTTTTCCCAAGAATCGAGATACTCATAGGGTAAGACACCTTTACGAGTAACCAATTTAAACTTTTCCTCTTCCTTATAAAAACTTTTTGTAATAATTTTTTTTGAATCGTCTAAAAATGAAGCCAAATCATCTAATTTTGAAGCCATAAAGCGATAAGAATCAATAAATCTAAATTTAACAGAGGTATTTTCTATATATTTTGTAAACGAAATATATTTTTCTTTATTAACAGGGAGAAGTTGAATTCTACCCTCTATGTCTTTAGCTAAAGATTTTATAAGAAAATTTTATAGGAAAAGTACAGGAACGCTGTGTGAATCTGTAAAATTTAAATTACACCCCGCGTGAGCTGCACCCCGATACATTCCTGTCAAGTGACAATGGTCCAAATGTTTCACTTCATCCTTTTTCAGCGGTTGTTCACAGATATGGCAATGGGTTGCATTTTTAAAATCAAGTTTTTCCTCAGTGGTTAACGGTCTTAAAGGCACAATATTTGAAAAAATTTTATCCAATTTTTCTGCAATAATTTTAAGCTCCTGAACAAAACGTGAAATGCAGTCTTTTCCCACAAACTGATGGTCGTACGAGAGCGAGTCGTCATAAGAACATTTCACATAATATCCAATAGGAAACGGAATATGATGTTGTGTTTTTTGTGTATTCGATAGCGTTCCATCACTCTCCATTTTCTCCAACAAACATTCTAAATCTGCATAAATAACAAATGGAACCTTCTCTTTATTTCTAAATTCTGTAAATTTTAAAATTTTATTATCATCACGAGGCAGAGTTAGTTTAGCAAAATTCAAATTTCTACAATCTAAATAAGGCTTCTACAAAACTGCCTTGGAAACAAACCAATTTAAGCACCTATCACATACCCATTTTTTATGCGTTTTACTACCAATCTGTTTGCAAAGTAAACGTGATAGATTTTTTATGAGGGCAAAGTGATAGATGCATTTTTTAGGGTTAACAATTTCAAAATCTACAGAATCCACCTCCATATCATTCTCGCTATCAATTACGTCATCAACATCATTATCACATTTTAAAATGAGCAAATTAACCCGTCTGGAAAAATTTAATTTACTCAAATAGAGAGGAAGAATTTCTCTCTTTTCACAAGTAAAAACATTAATTGATAAACTATTTAACTCTTCAAATTTAGAGATATCTTTTAATCTAATAGGAAACTCAAGCTCCTCATATTTTAACCCCACCTGACTAAAATGAGGGTACGAGGAAGTTCTAGTCCCATTCTGAGCAGCAGGGTAAAGAGCAGCCACAATAGACCAAAGAAAGCAATAGTTATTTTTAATCCACTGTGGTAAATCAACGTAGGTCGAGTCACCACAGTTTATAGGTGTGTGCTGATTAATATTAACTTTGAGATGGAGAATTTCATAGAGGACCCATCCACTATCCCTTTATTTTCCTCATACCATTTTTTTAAATTTGTTGTTTGGTCTATTATGCTGTTTTTTGTGGAAAAAGCCTTCACATCAGTCTGTATAGTGCCTTCATGCAGCTTTATAAAATTTCCCGAGAAAATGACATTAACTTTTATCACAGATGATCGTAGGGCCTTTTTAATCTGAACAGAAAAACTTTTGAATGCTTTTTTTAAAAAAATCTTGGGTTCTTTGATGGGGAAATTCGTAATAATTTCTGTCCTAATTCGACCACCAAAGCAGGTTTCCAAATCCTCCCACATTAAATTTCTTTTTAAAGATCTAACTTTTTTAGTTTTGCCAAAATTAATCCTTTCTTGATTCTTCAAGTAGTTTACATAATATTTGAAAAGGGCCAAATTTGCTTCTAATTTAGAAAAATTTCGTACACAATCAAGCTTATTTTTTAAACAAATTTTTATATTCGAAATTAAATTTATAATAAAAGTCATCCAATAATTAAATTCCTCTTTTGTTTTAACCAGTCTACATACCTTTTCAATCTTTTTTATGGATTGGAACACCATACTGTCAAACATTTCTTGTTGAGAACTTTCTAAGGACGATGATGACATTTTGTTTTTGTTGTTCTCAGATGTGTGAAGAAAATAAGAATGACACAGTGCAGGCAATGCTTAATATTATGTATAGATAAAAAAATATAAGACCTGTAACGTTTATATATAATATGAAAATAACAAGATTTACGCCAGTGAGACTATAAAAAAGACACGAGTTTGACCCTAATGAGTGACCTATCTTAGATTGTGGAACTAAACCAAAACAACATGTTTTGTAAATTTCAATTTTTATCAAAATAATTTAATCGAAAGTTGGGGTTAAATTTGATGACCTTTCATTATAAATATGATTTTCTATGCTAAAAATAAATTAATCGGTTGTTAAGGTCATAATTAACGATCTTTTGTGGTTTTATCTCTACATAAATCCATATAAATATTTTGAGAGCAGAGGTTTAAAATCAGTAAAGAACTTTTCTTTCTATTAAACACAAAAAAAACACAATGTCGAGCGAAAAAACCAAGTTAATAATTACAAGCCTAGACAAGATAGAATGTCCACCCCAAATGGTATATGTCGTGATGAAGAATAGTTTTAAGTAAGTATTTTAATTTGTCAATTATTTAGCATATAAAAATTTTAGTTTCTTTATCTGACTGTGTATTTATAATGTTTTATAGGGAATAAAAATACACTTTTAACCCCTGCTTTTGGGAAGAACTTTAAGAGGGATTTATGTAGTTCACTATTATTTCCTTCAACTTAGTTTTCTCGTATCCTAACGTGCCTAAAATAGTATATCAATCGTAGGACTAAATTGTTTTTTAATCCTGCAACAAAATATAACTTTTTGTAAATTTAATGTAAAAATACTGATACTAAAAATAACTATTTAATCTAATTTTTAATTTTTGTTACAGATATAAGGTGCAAAATGTATCACTTAAAGGGGATAAGGTGCATGTAGATTTGAACTTTTTCCCCACATCAGAATTAATCGCAAAGAAGCTGAGGAATCTGCCAGTAAGTTATCTACGTATCAATGTAGATAATGATGAGGAGCTTAAACTGTTGGAGGAGGCCTGTAAAAAATTTAGATTTAATGAACAGGAACCAATTGCTGGAACATCATCCAGACAGGTTCTATTGCCTCCTCCACCACCACAATCAGCCCCACCAGCCACAAAAAGAAAGAGAAAGATCAACCTGTTGTCTGATGTGAAATTGAATGAAAATGATGATGATGAGGAGATAACTTTTATCGAATCTCAAAGAGATTACTTTGTAAACTAATATTTTACAGTATGAATATAAACCACATTATAAAGTTATAGTTTTTTATTTTTAAACCAATTGTTTAACAACAATACATTTTCTTTTGCATAGCCTAAAAAATTATTGAAATGTGTAAAACAGTGAAAATTCATATTGGCTCTTTTTAACTTTTTAAAATTGGGGCAACCCAATTCCAACATATCTACAACATTATTACTTGTTAAATTAGATAACCAAATTTTTTTATCCACTCCTTTAACAAAAACTGTTTCATTTTGAATAATATTTTTATAAAATGAGTAATATTTTCTAAAGGTAAATAACTAAAGTCAAAAGTGTCCCATTCCAACCCATGTAGATTGTCTGTGTTCCATTGGGCTTGACGTCTAAAGTCCTCGTGGAGCCAGGTAGACTTCATGGGTACATTAACCATATGGTGAGAAATTTCATTGGTCTCGCTGTTGAGTATAGCAATTTCTTTGCATATAAAGTCACTATCTTTATATTGAAAGCCTTGCACGTCCAGAATAAACATTTTTAAACAACTCTTACGGTGCTGGTTAAGGGGTTGTATTTAACCAATCGATCGTGTAGTATTAAGCAGTATGCTACAGTTTTCTCAGGCACAGCTTTTTTCATTTCAAACTCAATTTTGATATCGACTGCGCCACCTTTAAGCACGTCTTCACTCTGTCGTGAACAATCGATAACTATCAGTGGATCATTATTCTTAAAGTTTATTGGGTAGAGACAGGGTTCGCTCTGCTCGCGATAGTAGTAGAATTTTTGAAACTGCGCATACATTTATAGAGTATGGCATATTGATTGCTATCAAAGTCCAGGTTTAAATTATCATAGGGGAAAACCTCAGAGTTTAGGTAAACTTTTAGATTTGTTAGATGCAAGTGATCGAAACGACTCATATTTTTATCTAGCATATTTTTTCTATAGGTCTGAAAACCGATGATAATAAACCGCGGTTTTTCTAGTTAATTCGATGATTTTACAGCCCAAGTGTGACTAGTACTGGTTTGAAGTTTAGGATATTCATGCAGCTCCCAGCTTCTAAAGGCAAGATTAAGGTACCTATCTCCTTCTAGATAATTGTAGAGTTTTACTTTTTGATTATCGGACACTCTAACATAGGGCACTTTCCATAAAACTTTATTCAAAACCACCTTGTAGGTTTCTTTTTTATCCTCATTAACAATGAGAGCGTTCAAGTCAGAGTTGCTTCTTATTAGTACCAGTTCTTGGCGCACGTTTAAAATAATTTTGTGATGGTCTTCAAATACACCCATAATGGCTTTAAGTGGTAAACATGTGTTAAAATTAACAGAACCATCTAAAAGTGCTGGATTGTCTTTAACTAACCAGCCGGCGTTTAAAAGAGCATTATTATCACTCTCCTTAAATGAGCAGTAACCCTTCATTGTTGATGTAATACCAGGATTTCTCACACGGTCCACAATCACCCCTCCCAACTCGTAACGAATCTCATCGAACAGGTGTGCCAAACCGTTGTTTACAAAGTGCACATTTGTGCTGGCAGTATTATCATCTTTTAGTACCTTACCCTCAAGGTAAAGAACACTTTGGCTAGGCAAGGTATAGAGGTCTTGAGTTTGTATTGGAATTCTAATTTCGTCGTTGTTGTTTAGCGTTGTGGAAGCGTAAGGCTGATGGGTATGTAGTTGATAGCTCACTATAGAATCGTCCAAAATCACATTTTCAGTCTCTTCTAAAATATTACGACTCATTTTGTTGTTGTTGTTGTTGTAGAAAAACACCTTAAACTACACCTTAGTGATAAAAATAATCTTCTTAGGTTACAGCTTACACGTAGTCTTAAATTATACCAAAATTTTCTTAGTTTTTTTCCTATGATGAATGCTGCTTTTTTAATTTAAATCCCAAATAGGTTAAAATTGTTTTACTTTGCGGTGTTAGCTCTTTCACTATCTCTCTGCGACTAAATTGTTTTTCACGGTATGGTATCTTCTTATAACCCACTTCCTCACCCATGAACAGTTTGTCATAAGGGGCACTAAACGAATCATGATTATATAAAAACACCATTTTAAAATTGTCTTAGATGCAGTCTAACCGTGATTAGCTCTCCACGAAAATTGATTGGTTTACCATCCTGGTCTGTTATTTTAAGTAGAATTTCATCAATATAGTGCGTGTTGATTGGTAGATAAATGATATTTAACGGCTTCTCTACTATTTTAAACCCCGGTTCAACATTGGGGTAAAACATGTGTAGTATATGAACAGGATTTTCATTATTATAGGATTTTATAGTTAGATTACATTCCACACATATGGCGTTCACCTTAAATATGTCGACGGGTATTTTAGATATATGCTTCTTGTCCGGTTGAAGAGTCCGTCCACTAAATCCTAGTAATTGCCCGATGGAATTTTTCTTCTCAAAATTAATCTTTTTATTGCAGAAAATTTCGCACTGTAAGGTATTGCGGTTGGCAGCTATGCTTATTTCAAATTGGTCTTCTTTCAAATTTTCATTTGAGAATTTTTGTAAAAAATTGTTTATATCCTCTATCTCGTAGGACCCTTCTGGAATCTTAATGATTTTTGTGTTATTATAACAGAAAATATTATTAGAGCTGTCTACGTTTGGTATAGAGTTGTAGCATTCGAAATTCAAAAGCCCCAAATCATACTGCTTTTTATCATCCAAAACTATAGGGGGATAAATACTCGTTGAAAGGTATGGTGAAGAGGGTGACGTTTTACCTGACAGTATAAAGGTAAAAGACATGATCTTTACACTTTGAAGGTTCGCTTATAAATAAAACAATAGTCACTTTATTCTATACATTTATTTTATTTTAGAGTAAAACAGAAATTTTAAGGTCTGATAGGGGTTATGGTTATAGTATATTTTAACATCAGCATTAGACCTGAAGTATTATACAACCTCCACAGGTGGTTTCAGGTTACCAAAACTGTCAAAATAATGTACATTTTTTCCACTTTTCTTATACGTAGTGCAGTGTGTTCCTGGGCCGGTGCTGTAATCCAAATTAATTATACCCGACTCGAACTTGTGTATTTTTAATGGTAATTCATTTTTCATATAAACACCTCTAAAATTTTTAATTTTAAGTAATTTTGCATATTTTTCCAAGTCCACGTTAGATAAGGCAATGTCTGGTAGTCTAATTGGTAATGGTTTTTTAAATAAATCTAAGTCTTTTTTAGTGGACACATGCTTTTGCCTAAAAAAAGGCCCAATTCTGTTTTATAGGGTTTTAGAAATAGTCCTTTGCCTATGGCTATCGACTCCATTGTTTGATTGTGACGTCGTGCTTCATCAAGTTGTTGATTGGCAGCCTGGGCATCATTTACAGCTTTGACCACACCAGCTGCTCTTCCGCTCAGGGCTCCCAAGGCGCTTAATGCAGCCATGATTGGTAAAATTGGTAACAGCCCCCCATTCTTTGGGATTTTTATGACTCTTACTGGTCGTATTTTACCTTTATTCTTTTGTGTTGTCTTTAGTGCAAGTTTTACTGCATTACCAAAATCCTGGGACTTCTGTTGTTTTAGATTTTCCTTTATATTTCTTACCACCTCCCTGAAACCCACTGTTTTTCTAATGTGTTTCAGTTTTTTCTTAGTTTGCCTTCTCTTCTTATTTTTCTCTGAAATTAATTTTTTATATTTAGGTAAACTGTTAGACATTTTTTTTTCTTTTCTTTGAAATTTAACGGTGTGTCTTATACCACGGTTTGGGTGTGAATGAAAAGAAAATTATATCCACTAAGAATTATATATATATATAACAAATTTACTTACGTTTTGACCCCATGCCTAATTTAAGTTTGGTATTCATAGCTGCGGCTACACCAATGGAAGCCAAGCTTTCCTTATTAATATCCTATCGGCTATGTGTCGATTGTTTAAGTCCTTGTAATTTGACTAGGAGATGTCGTGTTCTTTACAGGCTTCATCCAACTGATTAATGCCCTTATCTCCCCTAGCTAAACGCTCTTGTAGCTTAGTTCCAGGACCACAAAAACTAAACCCTGGTAAATGTAGCTCAAAGGGCAGTTTATTTATCAAAGTATTCAACACCCCATTGCCTTCATACCGTGGAATACCATAGTACTTTATATTTCAATGTTATAACTACAACTGAATAAAAATATAAGTGATTACATTTTTTATGCATTAGGTTCTTAATGGTTGAGTTGAGTGAGAAATGATATGTTTCTTTTGAAAAATGAAAAAAGTTGTAAGACAAAAAGTTCGTTTAAATGTGGACAATCATGATGTTAACGCAAAAATTCAATCTAGACATGGTTTCTTGCTACCATCTTCTATTCGGTGTCTTATAGTAGGACCATCCAACTGCGGAAAAACCAACGTTATGCTTAGTCTTTTAGAACACTCAAATGGGTTGAGATTTGAAAACGTCTACCTGTATTTAAAAAGTCTTTATCAACCGAAATATTTGTATCTCGAAGATCTTCTGAAACCTCTTAAAGGGGTAGGATACTATGCTTTTAACAGCGGAGAAAGCATTATAGCCCCGTCTCAGGCAAAACCATATTCAGTGTTTATATTTGATGACGTGGCCTGTGATAAACAAAACGTGATACGTGAGTACTTTAGCATGGCTCGACATAATAACATTGATTGTTTCTACCTCTCTCAGACATATACAAAGATTCCAAAACACTTGGTAAGGGATAACGCTAACGTTTTAATATTATTTAAACAGGATGATTTGAATTTAAAACATGTTTACACGGACCATGTGGGTACTGATATGACATTTGACGAATTTAAAAACATATGTTCATACTGCTGGAAAAATCCCTATGACTTTTTAACTGTCTTCAAGGATAGCAAAATTGATGAAGGCAGATATCGTAACAGGTTCGATAATTTCATATATCTGTAACAGTGGAAAGCTTTTTATTTTATTTGCTATTGTTTACTCAAACAGATAACATAAACATGTCGTAAGCTGTTTCCGGTGAAAAGAACTTGAAGAAAAAATTAATTTCAAAAAGAAAAATTATACAAGAAAAGCTAAATTTATTAAAACAAGGACACATTTCACACGCTAACCTATTTCTACCGGTTACAAAACATTTGGAGAACATTGAGAGCAGTTTAAAAAATGAGGAAAAAAATAAAGCTTCACAGAAAAAACTACAAACACTTAAAACTATAAAAAAAGAGAAGGAGGAGGAAGAGGAAAAAGAGGAGGAAGAGGAGGAGGAGGAGGAAGAGGAGGAGGAGGAAGAAAAAATCTCTAAATACACACCTGTATGAGAGCTATTTAAATCAACCCCTCGCAGTTCAGAATCAATCACCCCCTCAAAACGCCCCAGAAAACAGCTTGATTTTTCTCAAAGTGCTGGAAAAATCCCAAAAGAACAGCCTGGGCACAGTTATAATTTGAGAAAAGCTCTACTAAAAGACATCACTCAGAGCCATATAATAGGAGAAGATGAAAAACAGCGTGAATATGAGGAGGAGCAAAGACAAAAACTCTTGAATAAATCCTTACAGGATTTCTATAATCAGTTTGATCCTTTACCTGCTCGATATATTAGAGACTTTATGGAGGATCCCTTAACAAACCCATTAACCATGGACCCTAAAACCCTTTCAAAATTTCAAGTTAGATGAAATTGATAACTTCTATATTGGTGACTCAAAAATAAATTTTGATGGACCTAATTTGGTGATTACGGACCTAAGTTATAAAGGTACTCCTAGATTGTATAAGTTGTTATTTCAAAGAAATATGCCTCAGACATACACAAAGTATGATGCGGACGCTTTTAGAGATATCATTACCAGAACTAATGCGAATAGAAAAAATTTTAAATCTACAGGGGATATCGTAACGGACAGTGATTCAGAGAAGTTTAAAAAACTATTTAAAAAACGGGGTGGTCAAACAGGGATGGAAATGGAGTTTTCAAACAACCCTATGGAATACATATACTGGGATGATCCAAATGAACTTGTCGAGCGCTTGCGTTTATTATTTGCATCTCAGACAGCAGGTCACACGGGTCACAGAAACGAAATTAATTCTATTATTGAAGAGCTAAGGGAAGCTGATATTATCGAGTAAAAAAGATGGTTAACTTTAATACAGATGTCAAATTAAATGATTTATTTCAAGCGGACCTCGTAGAAATGATACCATACGCTGAAAATAAGGGATTCAAGTATATTTTGGTTGTAATTAACTGTTTTTCAAAGTACGTTTGGGCTTTCCCTTTAAAAACCAAAACGGGGCATGAAGTATCTCAGGCTATGGAAAAAGTTTTTAAGGTGCAAGCCCCCATACATCTTTAAACCGATTTGGGTAAAGAATTTTATAATTCTTTCATGGAAAAATTGTTAAAAAAATTTAAAGTAAAACACTACAGCTCTTATAGCGAAAAAAAAGCACAAATAGTGGAAAGAGTAAACAGAACACTAAAAAATTTAATGTGGAAAGAATTTAATTACCAAGGGTCCTACAAGTGGTTGGATTTACTATCTAAAATAGTAAATGCATATAATAATCGAAAGCATCGCACAATCCGCATGAAACCTGTCGAGGTGAAGAAAAAACATGAACAAATGTTGTTAAATACCGCCTATAGTCATATAGAAATGACTTTTAAACCTAAATATATGATTGGAGATCATGTGCGCATTTCAAAAATTCGTGGTGTGTTTGATAAAATGTACATGCCTAATTGGTCGACGGAAATCTTTACTATAAAGAAAATTCAGCTTACGAATCCCATCACATACATATTGGAAGATGACGAGAAAAATGAAATTAAGGGAGGATTTTATGAACTTCAGCTGCAAAAAGTAACGTATCCTGATGTCTACCTGGTGGAAAAAATTTTAAAACGCTCTAAAAATAAAGTGTTTGTTAAATGTTTAGGATTAGATAGTAAACATAATAGTTGGATAGATAAATCTAATGTTGTTTAAAATTAATTTAAAAAATGTATTATAAAATAAAAATAAAAAAATGTCTTTTATTACCTACTATTATGCAAGATTACATAGCATTACTTATTTCTTAGTTTTTTCACCATTTTTTGGGTTTCTAAAGTATTTGGGGGGCGTGTGCTCCCATCCACCAGGTTTAGCAATATCTCGCTCCCATGTGCATGGTATACAGTAATAGTTTTGTAAACCAGTTTTCCCTTTACATTTAGGACATATATATTTTAGAGGTATTGGCATTTTCTCTTACTTCTTTATGCTTTAGTGTTTAAAGTCTTACTGATGAACGTGTTTTAAACAGAGACTTTCATAATAATAATAATAATAATAATAATAATAATAATAATAATAATAATAATAATAATAATAATAATAATAATAATAATAATAATAATTAATAATAATAATAATAATAATAATAATAATAATAATAATGATAATAATAATAATAATAATAATAATAATAATAATAATAATAATAATAATAATAATAATAATAATAATAATAATAATAATAATAATAATAATAATAATAATAATAATAATAATAATAATAATAATAATAATAATAATTCTACATTTGGCAGAACAAAACTAACCAATTAGTTTTCCTTGGTTGCATTATGGTAAAAAGCTTCTTAATAATTCAAATCATTTCAGTTGTAGTTCTAAAGCGCTGTAGAACACACGTCTGCTGCTTTTCTTTAGAAATGAGAAGCAATGTCAATGTTCCACAATTATATCATTCCCTTCGGTGTGAAAAGTGTCAGAGACTCGACTTGGTAAAAATTAGCCCAGGCAATAGCATAGCTTCGTACACGTGTGATATTTGTCGAAATTCAAGTTTAGGAAAAAATCCTAAAAAAATACATAAAAGAAAGACGACTGGAAAAGGACAATTTGAATTCAATAATAATAATCATAAAAAAAAAACATTCTAATATTATGGAAAACTCTCAGCAGATAGAAAATTATTGGTTAAATAAAATTGATTGGGAACTCGATGACCTCTTGGAACAAGAAGATTATATAAAACTTTTCACATGGCTCAGAGGCTGGATTTGTTTCAGTATTCAAACCTGTAAACATGTTATTGAGGAAAAATTTACACACATTTATCCTATATTACCAAACGAATGGAAGCTCGACTTTGTAGATGCCGTGCTGTTGTACACAAAAATTTATCCCAACTATCAGGAATTTGCGAAGACATATATTCAAAACACGGTTTGTAAATACGATGGTGTAGATAAAGTGGGTTAACATTAAAATATAATTTAAAAAAAGTGTCTTGTTTTATTTAAATCACCCTCGTATCCCATTTAGTTTCTATTTTTTGTCGCATTTTAAGACAGCATGATAAATTTATGAAAAACAAGTTCATAGGTTATCCGTCTTTGTTCTAAATTAGCTCATTAGTAAGCTTTACGTAAACATGTTATTTTAAATTCTTGATAAACAGGGTCATGGGTTATCTTGAGTATACTCGATTTTGTCTTCACAAAGGCACACATTTTGATCATTTTAAAATCCATATAATAATATTATTTACCGTAAAAATAAAATCCTTTTAGCTCGAGCTGCACAGCTGCGTAACCCTAACATTTTTTAAATCCCATCGCTATAACGCGAAATATCCGGCCAAAACTACCAAGGTCAAGCACAATAATACCATTTTGGCTTCTCCATCTCTCTAAGAATAAATAGCATTACAACACAGCAATCTAACCAAAAAAGAATTTGGCAAATCGATCACTTAGATATTCGCAGAAAATTAATAAGGTCAAGCACAATAATGCTCTTTTGGCTTCCCCATGCCTGTGCGGATAAATACCATTGGAACACAGAAATCCAGTAAAAAAATAATTTTTCAAATCGATCACTTAGATATTCGCAGAAAACTACCAAGGTCTTTCTTTCACCACTTAAGGCCCTTTTGGCTTCCCCATCTCTCTAAGAATAAATAGCATTGGAACACAGAAATCCAGTAAAAAAAGAATTTTTCAAATAGGTCACTTACAACTCGAGATATTCGCAGAAAACTACTAAGGCCTTTTGTCGCAGCAAACTAAAATTAGTCTTTTACAGAAACCATAGGAGAAAAACGTGCGCACATAGCCGAAAAAGTACCTTCGGTACACCGGCTGATAGCAATCTCTCTCATCTCGACATTTTTCAAATAGTGACGTCATTTTCTACTCCATACATTGGCACTTGTGACCGAGAATATTAGGAATATTAGGAAGTTTCCACTATTAGAGAATTTCAGCAGGCATACGTTAACGCTAAGTAGTCTAAGACCTTGTGGCACTTGATGGCTTCGCTAGAGAGCACAAATGACAGCTGCATGTCACTAGAGCACCCTGTATAAACCCCAACTCACTCTGTAGAACATAAGTCACGTGATCACATCCCCTATTCACACAAGCCTTTCTGGCATTCCCTTGCAACCCCCTTGCAACCCTCTTGGACATCTTCAACAGCCACTGGCCAAGTGACGTCATTGGAATTTCAACAGCCACTGGTCAAGTGACGTCATTGGTGATCACTTCTTGCAGAATGACCTTGGGTTGAACAATTCTTCGGGACTGGACACCACTTCTTCAGCAATCTGGCCATCCACTTCGGAGAACTGGATGGCATGTTACCAATTGATTTTAAACACTCACAGCATATCTACTTCCCTGGTACGATGCTGGCAAGTCTTCCTCGGACATAAAACAGTCTTGATTGTATTCGTCGAAATTGATTCTCTCTATTTGCTTCATCGAATACCAAAATGCCTCTCCTCAGCTCATGCAGCTTTGCTTTACACATTTCTAGTTCTCGAGAGAGGTCAAAACGTAACCCCACAATTTGTCTCGCACCAGAACGCTCTCCTGCTAGCACATTTTTCAGATGAATTCGCCGTTTACCAACCGTCTGACTCACAATCTCACTCACCCAATAAATGGTTTATCTCCATGGTAGCTCACAACAAAAAAAAAATCGTGCGCAAAAAAAACGTACAAAAGAAAATTCTTGGAGTTATATCCCTTAATATAATAACATATATTGTTAATTAATTACGCATAGATTTAGTTTTGCTAAGTTTGCATTTATATGTTATAAATAAGAGTACCTTAAATTTTAAGTTTCAGTTTATAGGCAGTACTTGTATTAGCCATAGCTCTCCAATAAAGAGATTTTTTAAAACAATCACGTCGCCTACGCTTATTTAACTGGCGCAGTCGGTAGGATGTTTTGAGGCAGTTCCTAAAGTACGACGGAAATCGCGTCGGGGCTGTTGAGTATTACCTCTTTACTCAAAAATCGAACAAACAATAACGTGGGTGCGTGAATTATTGGATAAATCTCCAGGGAGTTGGCAGCATTGGTCATTTCTCTTGGATCCCTAGGTTAAGCTAGAGTTAAGAAACCAAAAAGAAGAGAACAAACGAAGAATGAAAATTGTAGTGATGTAAGTAGCTTATTTTTCTTTTGACCATTTATCCAAATTTTACCTGTTTGCTTTTCCTAGTTGTAGAAATTTCTGTTTATGTCAAACTTTGACATAAAACAAGGTATTAACGAATTTAGAGGAATAAATATAACTGACAATATGCCTAGAAGTACTGACATGAACTGACACAAACTCTTGAATTGTTTTTTGAATAGTTGTCAAAATCTTTATGATAACTTTAAAAATCCCAAGAGTGAGACTGATCCCAAGAATTTAGTTTTGATTGATACAATTCTAAGCAAACTCCGCGTTAGAGCAGCTGATTTAATCAGTTTACGATCAGATTTAAATACTTGGCTCAAAATTAAAAGTGCTCTAGAACTGTGTTTCACTGATCTAAGAGATATTGATTGTTTGACACAAGATTTAACAGCACGAAACGAAAGTCCTCACTCAGAAACGAAAGTCCTGTTCAATTTGGTATGAGAATTCAGGATATTCGATCTTTGCTCTTGACTGTTGTTGAAGAGGAAAGCTTTATTTATTATAGCACAGGAAAAAATCAAAATTTGAACCAAAACTAGTTTTATCGAACACCAAACAAATTTCATTCTGTCTCTCCTCAATTTAACTCAAAACCAATATTTGAAATGCCTCATATAAATCAGTTTAAACCACAACAAACAATGGCGTTTTCATCTGTACTTCCTCAAAGACCTCCTCAATACTTTGGTCCACCAAGAAATTTTAATTCTTTTGGTCAACAAATTTCCAGCAAAGATTACCTTTTGGACAATTTCAGAGACCACAATTTAATCCTTTTAATAGGTTTTCCAATAATCAGGTTCCATGGAATTATCCACAATTTCGAAATTTTCAAAATAATCAACCGTTTCGGGGTAATAACAGCCAAATAAGTAAAAATCGTTGAGCCAATGGTTACTAGCTTCAGTAACTCTCCTATAGTCAAAAAACCTTACTCTGGACCAATTATTGAAGAGGTTTTCCACCAAAATATTGACAACCCTACTTCGAGTACGACCGTTTCCAATGAGCAGTCTACATCCTCTTCCCCTCAAAATCAAAATAATGATAGTTCGGAGGACAATCAGTATAATAATGAATTTGTTTACAATCATCCGTACTACGCTTCATATGATGATTCACAATTACAATCTGAATTACAATATTATCAACAATGTCAAGAAAATTCCGATTATTACGCTGAGTGTCAAGATCCGTATTACTCCAATTACATACAGTATAACTACTATTCGCCGGAGTATGAGATGAATGTAAATTTTTCCCCGGATGTGACAAATGATTCAGCAACATAATATTTTTAAATATAATGCGAAATGATCTTCCGTTTATAAAAATACCTAATATTGGCAATTTTTTGATAGATACCGGAAGTAGTAAAAGTTAACTTTCTCCTGAAATTGCAAAACAAAATTATTCAAATTATATTCGTAACGAAGGGTTTAATATTCAAACTCCTCCAGTTTTTCCAATTTTTAAAACTCCAAATTTTAATCACTCTTTTTATCTTTTTGACTTTTCACCAAGGTATCAGAGCCTTATAGGTGCTGATTTGTTATCAACTTTAAGAGCAAATGTAAATTTTGCCTCAAATACTTTGGACACACTGAAAACTAAAATACCAATTTATTTTGAAATGTCTGAAAATCATATTAATATTCAAAATAGTTTTCAAAATCTTTCTTTTGAAATACCTGGAAGGACTAAACAAGTAGTTAAAATTCCAGTTACTGAACAAGAAGGTTTAAGAATTTTGAAATATGTTAATTTTGGTCAAAATATTGAGATGCTTATGGCACTTATGAATATTGAAAATTATTTTACTTATACAACTTTAATTAATCCTAATGAAATTAATTTAAAACTAACTTTTTATGAACCTATAAATATTGAACTTGTTAATACTTTAGAAGTTAATTTCCTAGAGAAAATGGATGTGGATCAGTGTCAATCTGATAAAGAAAAAAATCAATATGACAATTTATTAAAATCTAATTTAAAAAAATTAAGGTTAGATCATTGTAATAGTGAGGAAAAAGAACAAATAAAATCTTTGTGCCTTGAATTTAGGGACATCTTTTATTGTGAAAAAATAACGTTGACCTTTACAAATAAAATTCGACATAAAATTAATTTAACAAATGAGTCTCCTATTTTTACTAAAAGCTATAGATATCCAGAACTGCATAGACGAGAGGTTAAAAGTCAAATTTCTAAAATGTTAAATCAAGGCATTATTCAGGATTCTATAAGTCTTTGGTCAAGTCCTATTTGGATAGTTCCTAAAAAATTAGATGCAAGTGGAAAAACAAGTGGAGAATCGTGACAGAAAACTCAATAAAAGAACTATAGACGACAAATACCCCTTACCTAATATTACTGACATTCTGGATAAATTAGGACGCAGTCAATATTTCAGTACTCTAGATTTAGCAAATGGATTTCATCAAATTGAAATGGATCCAGATTACATTAGTAAGACTGCATTTTCCTGTAAAAATGGACATTACGAGCTTTTACGAATGCCATTTGGTCTAAAAAATTCTCCATCTACTTTTCAACGAGTAATGGACAATATTTTGCGAGGTTTACAAGGAGATGTTTGTTTAGTATACCTTGATGATATTGTCATATTCTCTACTTCATTAGAGGAACATTTAAACAGACTTAAACAGGTTTTTAATCGACTTCGAGATGCTAACTTTAAGGTACAGCTTGACAAGTCAGAATTTTTAAGGAAAGAATTTCAGTATATAGGTCATGTTATCACTCCAGATGGTGTCAAACCAAATACTGAAAAAATATCTGTTGTTAAAAATTTACCTCTACCAAAAACACAAAAGGATATAAAATCAGTTTTAGGACTAATCGGTTATTATCGAAGAATTATCCCTGAATTTGTCAAAGTTACCAAACCCCTTACAATATTCTTAAAGAAAAATGCCAAAATTGAGCATACCGCAGAATTTATTACTGCTTTTGATCACATTAAAAATGTATTAATAAATGCCCCCATTTTAAAATATCCAGATTTATTTTGACAACCGATGCGAGTAATTATGCAATTGGTGCTGTTTTATCCCAAGGTGAAGTTCCTAATGATCGTCCCATAGCATATGCTTCCCGAACTTTAAATCATAGTAAATGTAAATTAAGTACAATAGAAAAGGAGTTATTAGCAATTGGTTATTTTACAAAATATTTCAGACCCTACTTATTTGGACCTAAATTCACAGTGTATACAGATCACAAACCACTCTCTTGGCTAATGAGTATAAAAGAACCTAATAGCAAACTTTTAAGATGGCGTCTTAAATGGGAGGAATATAATTTTACTACAGTTTATAAAAAAGGGAAACAAAATACTAACGCTGATGTTTTGTCTAGCCATCAATAAAAAACAATGTTATAAGTTATATTAATGATTGAGAGTTGTGTCAAAGAGCAAAATATGCCAGACATACCCCATATGTTTCTTTAGTTTTGACAGAAGCTTTCAGTAAACTGTTTCAACTATTACGTGTTGACGTTTTTAAGTTTGATAACCAAGAATTTGTTACACTAATAGATTCATTTTCTAAATTAGGTTAAGCTTTTGCGATTGAAGCTAGAACAGCAATTAAAGTTGTAGAATGTCTTATTACTTATTTTTCAAATTATGGTGTTCCAGAGACTATTACAATGGATAGTGGAACTGAATTCAAAAATGAAACAGTAAAAGAACTTCTTAGATGACATAAAATTCCTGTACATTTTACAACTCCAACTCATCATGACTCGAACTCTGATATTGAAAGATTACATTCTAGTCTAATTGAACATTTAAGGCTTTTACGGGAAAAACATAAAAATGCTAATGTCGTAACTCTTATGAAGTATGCTATAATTGCCTATAACAGCTCAATTCATTCCTCAACAAATTTAACCCCATTTGAAGTTGTTTTTAAATTAATTTAAACGTCTTCTTATTCAGAGTACGTTCAAAACCATAAAGACATTACTAAACATCTACATGAAAATATAACTCAAAAGTTACAACAAAAGAAAAAAAGGTTTTAGATAAAGTAAATAAGAAAAGTCCTGAACAAACTGTTTTTAAAGTAGGACAAACAGTTTATAAGTCAAATTAAAAACGGAATAAAAAAGAAAATAAATTTTTCGTCCCCTTTGAAATAATAGAAATGTTAGAACATAATAAAGTAAAAATCAAAAATGAAAGCAATAATAAAATACAAATAATACATATAAAAGAGTTAAATAGACCACCCCTTATTGCAGGTACATCCTCTGCCTCATTGAAAGTGGAATCGGACTCATAACCAAAATCATAACAGACTTACATGACAATCCAGGACTTCTCCCAATTCGCCTTGGAAACACTCAGAATGTAATAGACTATTAGTTTTTTATTTAGATTTTAGATATTTCTATAATTATTGATGAATTTTCAAAATTACAAAACAGTTATGTAACTTTAAAAAATTCAATTCAAAATTCAAGTTCTTTCCATCAAGAATTCTATAATTCATATAATAAATTATGAAAGTAAAATTGGAAATCAAATTTTGCAAATTAACCCAAGCTTCAGAGTGAAAAGAGGTTTAGTTGATGGTTTAGGTTCAATAATTAAATCAATAACTAGAAATTTAGATGTCAATGATGCTAAAAGGTATGACAAAGCAATCAATAATATCATAAAAAATCAAAATAAAATGAAATCAGTAGTTCAATAGCAGATTTGAATTTTGCAAGATTCCATTACGAAGTTTAAAGAAGTTTCAAAAAATATAACTCATAATAAAGAAAAGTTAGAATCACAAATTTTATATGTTCTAGGAATGGTTAAAACTTTGCAGGTTAAAGATCTTGATAACTTTCAATATTTTCTTATTACTACTACAATGTTACAGTTATTGACTAGTTTCCAAGTTATATATGACATTTTTGAAAAATTACTGAACCCACTTTAGTCCATCAAAAATTAAAAAAAAACTAACACCCAACCTGAAAACCACCCATTTGGTCCACCCAACGCACAAAATGTATTTTTAAAAGTACATAATAGCTCAACTCACCCTTATTTCGCTATTTTCGCTCGTTCAAAACGGCACTTTCACTGGAGCGCTCCTTCTCGTGTGCCGGCGTGCGTCGAATAGGCTGAGGTTAGACATCTGTCAAATAACCTCAGACAAAACCCAGGTTGGTTGAGCACAACAAAACAATTGGTTAAGGAAAAAAAAAATTACCCTTGTTTACAATTTACAACAATTATGAACGTAAATGAACATCAAACATTTCCGCCCACTTAAAATTAGGTAAGAATTTTAGCCCCAAACAAAAAAAAATAATTCCCATGAAAGAAGATACTTAAACACCCAAAAAAAAAAAAAATGTTTTGCAATTGTTGCAGCAAAGTTTTGACAATCGCACATTTCTAAAGATCGCCAAAAAAAAAAAAATAGATGTATTCAAAATCACACACACAAACAAATTGTAGTCAGCCTGTAACTCTATAGTAAGGGTAGCGGGCAAATCTTCACCAACGGTCTGTCAAAAGTGCCCTTGGCTGTCTTAATTTTAACTATTCGTGGAACCCCATCAGGGCTAGGGTAAATTTTAATAATACGTGCCAGGGTCCAGCGCAGTGGTGGAGTATTCTCATCTTTTACCACGACTAAAGTGTCTAATTGTGGAGGTTTTTCTGGAGTATTCCATTTTTCACGTGTTTGAAGTTGGTGGAGATATTCCATCTGCCATCTCTGCCAAAAGCTTTGATGTAGTTGTTGTACCAACTGCCAACGACTCAAACGTCCAACCTTGATGCCTGATAAATCTTCATCAGGGGGCGCCGTTAAAGGCTCGAGGGTCAAGAAATGTCCAGGTGTCAAACATGAAAGGTCGTTTGGGTCTGGACTAAGACTACACAATGGACGAGAGTTTAATATGGCTTCTATTTGAACTAATACAGTGTATAGTTCTTCAAAGCTCAAAATTTGATCGCCGACTAGACGAAGCAAATGCGACTTGGTCGACTTGACAGCAGCCTCGTGCAGCCCGCCAAAATGCGGAGCTCCGGGGGGGTTGAAATTCCATTTTATTGCCAAGCATTCACTAGCCTTTCGACAATAAGAATGTAATAGGTTTCTAGACCCAATAAAATTGGTCCCCCGATCACTATAAAGCTCAGAACATCGACCACGACGAGCGACGAAGCGACGTAGTGCGGCCAAAAAAGCGTCTGCCGTCAGGTCCGACACTAATTCCATATGTACGGCCTTGGTAGGCAAACACACAAAGACACATCCATACGCCTTTTGTGACCTTACACCTCTGGCTCTACTAAGAACAATATGGAAGGGCCCCATATAATCTACTGCACTATGAGAAAACGGTTTGACTTGGGAAATTCGAGCCTTAGGTAAGTTTCCCATATACGGAGAAAAAGGCACCGGATTAACACGGTAACATTTAATGCATCTTGACAACACACTATGAATCGCACGCTTTGCTGAGAGAATCCAAAATCTTTGCATCACTAGGTAATGCATCATTCTGGGTCCAGGATGACCATTTTCCTGATGAATTTGCTCTATTATTAAAATAGTTAATCTATGGTTTCTAGGCATCAACATAGGGTGTTTAGTCTCGTAAGACAAATCATCACTATGACGAAGCCGTCCGCCCACTCTGACGACACCGACACTATCAATAAACAGAGCTAATTTTCTCAACGGTTTGGAATATGACTCATTCCTTGTCAATTTTGATATACCAGCACCAAAACACTCCTGTTGCACGTGTCTCACAAGCACAACCAATCCCCTGTGTAACTCTTCAAAACACAAAGCCTTTGAGTCGAAGATGGCCTTTAAATGAAAGCGACGGAACGGTCGCAATAAATATGCAATAAGTCGTTGTATTTTGTGCAAAGAAGAAAAACGAGTCATCAGCTCGTCAAGTACATTGGGAAATATCTCTGTGACAAGAATTTTAATCTTTTGTTCAGCACAAATTTCAGCACTATCACAATCATTAAGTTCAGATGTAGGCCACAAATCTGAAGGCCAATGCAACCACGGTGGTCCATGAAACCACAACGAATGATTCACAAATTCATTAGGGAGTAAACCACGAGAGAGACAATCAGCGGGGTTGATTTTTCCCTCAACATGATTCCAGCAACTGGGAGCGAGTACTTCTTGGATTTGGGTAACTCGATTGGCGACAAATACCTTTAACTGAGATGGATGATCCTTTATCCACGCCAACGCAACTGTTGAATCGGACCATGCAAAGATACTGTCAATTTTGACGTCACGCAAATTATCTAGGACAAAATGCATAAGATTACTCAATAAATGAGCAGCACAAAGTTCGAGACGGGGCACTGATATTGTCTTAAGAGGAGCCACTTTACTTTTGGCACACACAAGATGCACTGACACATTTCCAGCAGAATTAATTTGCCTCAAAAATACCATACCCCCATAACCAAGCATAGACGCATCACAGAAACCGTGCAGGTCAGTCTGAACCACATCATCTATAGTTACACGTCTAGGTATAGATATCATTGATAAAATAGGCAACTGATTCACATAAGAAGTCCACTGGTCAACAATTTCTTTGTCCGGGACATCATCAAAGTTCAACTCTTGCAACCATAACTTTTGAATTAAGGATTTAGCCACAAAGACAACGGGCGAGAGAAATCCCAACGGATCATAAATCTTCGCTATCTGCGACAGAATATTCCTTTTAGTACAAGGCCTGTCTTCAGGCAGAACAGAGTAAGAAAATATATCATTTACTGGACTCCACTGGAGCCCTAGGACCTTTAACACCGAATCACTGTCATCAAAACTAATAGGTTGCAAATGACTTTCTGACACATTGGCTAGCAACTCTGGGCAGTTGCTTGCCCACTTTCTAAGCTCGAAACCACCAAGTTTCAAAAGTTCAATTAGTTGACGCTGAATTTCCAAACCTTCACCTACACTATCACAAGATCCTACAGCATCATCAACATAAGTCTGATTACGTAATATACCAGCAGCCAATGGATAATTACCTCCATGATCCTCAGCCAGTTGTAATAGAGTGCGGATTGCCAAATATGGGCTACAACTAAGACCATAGGTCACTGTGTTGAGCACAAATTCTTGTACAGGATGGCTTTGATCAAACCTCCAAAATATAGTTTGAAAAGACACATCTTGCGGATCAATCAGAATATTACGGTACATTTGGCGAACATCTGTAGTAAAAACTACCCCTTTTACTCGAAAATTTAATAGAACAGAGACAATATTCACCTGAAGTTTCTGTCCAGTCAACAAAACATCATTAATGCTCTTCGAATTAGTAGTTTTGGCTGAACCATCAAACACTGCGCGCAACTTATTAGTTTCACCACATTGTTTCCAAATTCCATGGTGTGGAATATAATATTTTCCAGAATTCATAGTCACAGCAGGGCTCATATGATTCTGGTCCAGGTAGTCCTGCATAAAATCAATATAGTCCTTATGAAACAAGGGATTTTTGAGAAGCCTAGCCTCAAGCAAATAAAACCTACGAAGGGCTTGATTTTTGGACTCACCCAACATAGCCTCCTCACAAAATGGCAACCTTACAATATAGCGCCCACTGGTATCACGTTTGTGATGTTTTTGAAAAATATTTTCACACAGTTGATCGTTCTTAGACAATGGAATGTCTGTTGGGACGGATTCCAACTGCCAAAACTTCTGCAAGGATTGTTCAAAATCTAATGATGTCAGAAAAGTTTGAATACTTTGCCGTTTAGAGGTCACATTATTACATACACCGCCCACTAACATATACCCAAAGATGGTATTCATAGCACAAGGACCTCCATTCTCTCCCTGTTTGAAGCCTGGAAGCAAAATGTGTGAAAACACATCAGCACCCAACAATAAATCAACTTCCCGCGGATTTCCATACTCAGGATCAGCAAGTGTTAACCCTGACAAGTACTTCCAAGTATCACGCACACTACTAGAAGGAGTCAAACCACATATTAATGGAACCACCACAGCCTTGACTTCAATTGGCAATAAAGAACCAGACTTGGGAGTTAAGCAAAGCAACATGTTACCCAATACAGAGGATGTCATATTATTTAACCCTATTATTGGGGTACTACTATTAACACGTGGCAAGCCCAAACGTTGAGCACAGGCTGCCGTTACAAATGAAGCCTCACTCGCTGAGTCTAGCAATGCTCGGCAAGTAATAAAGTTGCCATGCACATCACGCACACACACCTGCGCAGTAGCAAACAACACCACTTTGAAACAAGGAAAATCATTTTTACATATATTCACTTTAACAGATCTTCCACTATCAGAATTATCACCACTTTGTTGTTGGTTATTGCCCATATATTCACTTGCTGGGGGTGGAGCCCCATTTTGTGATCTCGGAAAATGTAAAAGAGAGGAGTGCCTTCTTGAACAGATGCCACAACCCACTGTCACGGGACATTCAGAATAAGAGTGTGTCTTTGCCGCAAGACAATTGAAACACAGTCTCTCAGATTTAGCTAAGGCATGACGCTGTTGAGGTTCCATCTCCAAAAACTTCCCACATTTTTCTAGAGTGTGTGACCCAGCTGCCAAACAACAAGGACACTTCACCACTGTACTAGTACCTGTCATATAATTTTGTTGTCTTTGATGTGAACCACCCTTTTTTGACGTGTCATATTTCTTAGGAGGCATGCCCCCTTGTGCACCAATTCCACTAGTCACATTACTAGCTTTGGACAAAAGAGCGCTGTTTTCTAAAGCATGACAATTTGTTTCCAAAAATGCAATTAGACTCTTATAAGAAGGAATTTTGTCTTGACTATGTTCAATCTCAAATCGTGTTTTCAAAAAAGGATCTACCTTTTGCAATAAAAGATTTAATTTTGTAAAATCCCACAAATCAATATTCTTATAAGCATCTAAAGCTTCCAAATTTTGGTTAAAAGTAGAAATTAATCTTCTTAATTCATTAGCACTATGATTTTTTGCAGAGGGAGCATTTATAATAGCCAACCAATAGTCAGTCAAAAAAATTCTATCATTTTGGTACCTTTTTACCAAGACATTGTATGCCACTAAATAATTTGTACCTTGGATAGGTATATTTTTAATTATTTCTGCTCCCTCTCCCTCTAACACAGACACCAGAAGCTGAAACTTCGCTATATCAGAATAATCCAATTCTTCATGGACCAAAGTCCGAAACATGTCAAAAAAGGTTGGCCATTTACGCCTGTCCCCATTAAAATTAGGTATATCTAACCTCGGTTTTGCCAACATTTTCTGGCGACCACACACAGACATATTTGATTCCTTTCTTGGTTCATGTTTTGACAGCTCTGGCGGAGGAAATAATGTTTTACACATTTGATGAATGCTAAATCGCATTTGATCAAATTCATCCAACACGGCTTGCTCTCCATCGAATTTGTCGTCACTAATAAGGGACACAATATTTAAATGTAAATCTTCAAACTGAATTGCCAAATTGCTTACATTTTCCAACCGAGCTTCCAATTCCGGTTTTTTTGAGGGGTCGGTTTGAGCATCATGCGCCAAAGTATAAATAGTTTTCATTCTAATAAACACCGATTTTCGGCGACGCGACAGCGCCTTTATTTCCTCCGGCATCGTTCTGTTTTCAAAACACGCAAAAATTACGCCGAAAAATGTCAACAACACAAGAAAATAAATGAGGTTAATTCGAACCTTTTTTGAGGTTAGGATACTTTTGACAACTTGACAGACGTCACACACTGAAGTGAATATAGCCACACAACCTATAAAATTCCACCGACCAGAAAAGTCACATGCTAACCAAAATTCGTTTGGTCCACTTTACACACACGGCTATATTCATGTTGTTTTCCGAACGTCCTCGGTTTTTTTTCAACGGACAAAAAATTGCGAAAGAAAACGATAGAAGTTTCACGAAAACAACACAGAATATGCCTGAAAAAAATTTAAAAAAAAATTAAATTAAAACAAATTGCTGCAAAAACTGCATGAATCAATCAAAATCACGAATTTCACTAAACCACAGTCGCTTTTTCAAAGATTTGACTCGCGAAGGACCATTTAATGAACCCACTTTAGTCCATCAAAAATTAAAAAAAAACTAACACCCAACCTGAAAACCACCCATTTGGTCCACCCAACGCACAAAATGTATTTTTAAAAGTACATAATAGCTCAACTCACCCTTATTTCGCTATTTTCGCTCGTTCAAAAAGGCACTTTCACTGGAGCGCTCCTTCTCGTGTGCCGGCGTGCGTCGAATAGGCTGAGGTTAGACATCTGTCAAATAACCTCAGAAAAAACCCAGGTTGGTTGAGCACAACAAAACAATTGGTTAAGGAAAAAAAAATTACCCTTGTTTACAATTTACAACAATTATGAACGTAAATGAACATCAAACAATTACAAACAGCTATTACATTTTCAAAGTTAAATACTTTTCACAATTCTATAGTAGAACCTAAATTTTGAAAAGTTTTTGGAAATTAAAAGTTATGTAAAGAGGAAACAACTTATTTTTATAATAGAAGTTCCTATTGTAGAAAAGGAAAACTATGCCTATTACCGACTTTATGCCCTTCCGACTGCTTTTGATTCCAACTCCTTTAAAATGATTATTCCGCAAAGTAAATACCTTATCCTAAATGAGCTAAAGTATGGATTAAAAGAAGAAAAATGTAAAGAAATCAGTCCTGAAGAATTTATCTATCATGAAGAAAACACAATATTGCTTAACCAGGAACTTCCTTGTGAGATTCAACTCCTGAAGTTCTCCAAGAATGTAACCAGCTGAATGCAAATACCACTACAAATAACTCACACAAAAATCCAGAAGTTAGGAAAGTATGGATGGATATTAATTGCCCCTGACCAAACTGTAGGAGTTCAAAAATGTGGCAACTCCAAAGAAAATCTGCCATTTCAAGGTACTTTCCTAGTAGAACTTCAATCCGACTGTGAGCTCTCCATTGAAAATTTTCAACTGAAGACAACCAACTTACCAAGAATGTTTTATAAGAAGATTGAATTACCAAAACTTCAACTTCAGTCATCAGTTAAGCAAGACGATATAAAACCTCTCAAGCTGAATGCCATCAATTTAGAAAACTTCAATCAGTTGCAGAGTAATTTAAATTCACAAAGATAAGAACTGAATGAAATTGTTTTCGAAAATCCAATTAAAAATCGTAATATTTGGACAATAATTATTTATATAGTTTTCTTTTTTGGATTGATTGCCTTTAAAAAATTAAAAACTCTTAACATTTTTTCAATCAAGACAAAGAAAAAGAAAACCAGAAGAAAGAAGATCAGAAAAAATAATAACAGAAGAAATAACCCTTCAATCAATATTTCGAAATCAAGAAGAAGAAGATCTATAACTCGCTATTGCTCGAACTTAGGGTGGAGGAGTTATATCCCTTTATATAATAACATATATTGTTAATTAATTACGCATAGATTTAGTTTTGCTAAGTTTGCATTTATATGTTATAAATAAGAGTACCTTAGATTTTAAGTTTCAGTTTATAGGCAGTACTTGTATTAGCCATAGCTCTCCAATAAAACGTTTTTTTTTAAACAATCACGTCGCCTACGCTTATTTAACTTTGGTTACTGTATAGCATTACCGGTTAGGTAAGTACGTTCTAACCTGTTACAGAGACTACTTAAAAAAAATATATATATAAAAAATTGCCGCTTGCTATCAGAACACAACACAAGTCAAGAAAAAAAATATCTCACTAGACACAACTCGTAAAAAAAAATTCACGAAACACAACTCGTAAAAAAATTTATAAAAAAAAACAGCACCTCAACCTGTTTCAGAAGATGAAAGGCTATTTTAAAGAACAAAACACTACACCATATGACGACAAGAGCCACGTGTCTAACAAATTAGGCAACTTTTGGTTCAGAAAAGTTAAAATTAAGTTTGACTCAAACAGAATTAGGAAGCCCTTAAAGAAGGAATTGTGTCACTCTGTAAAAATAAATTTGGCATTTAGATGGTTTTGTTTACTTTAAAAACGTTAAAGACTTTAACTGGTCTTTAGCAAAATCCATTATAAAACTTGAAGTTATGTTTCATGGATCGATACGCGGAAAAAATTAAAATAACTTGACTTTAACAAAAAATGTATGGTTACGCAATAAAACCAAATTGATCTAAAAGATGCTTGCTGTACGGTTAGGCAAAGAGAAAAGTTATAAAAAAAAATTAACCGATTTTAACAAGTAAAAAAAAAATAGGATTGGCCCTGTTTGGTGTCTGGACATGCCAAGATAAACAACAAGAAAAATTTGAAGCCGATTAAAAAAAAATAAAATTAAAAAAAATGGCGTGTACTTTTTATACTGGTATTCAAAGATAAAAGAAATTTAAGTTAGGCCACAAAAAAATTTGTGGTTACTTTGTTTTGTGTGGAAAGAAATTTTAAAAAAATTAAACCGATTTAAAATAATCACAAGAAAATGAAAATATTTAAAAAAATCAAAATTGGAATAATTGGAACGACAATATTTTATGTATGGATATGACAAGAATTTTTTTAAAAAAACTTTAAAGAAAAAATCAAAATGAGACAATTTTTTTTTTACCTTGTTTTGGACGAAAAGAAATTTCCAAAAAAAAATTAAAGAGAATTCCAAGTCAAAATAAAAAAATTGGAGTGACATTGTTTTGTGTGCTGGTAGGCAAAGGTGAAGGAAATTTAATTTAAACCGATCCCGAAAGAAAAAAAAATCTTTTTTCAAAATACTTTAAATGATTAAAAAAAAAGTCAACATAAACTGTAACTGTAACTGTGACTGAAGTCAAAAAACCAAAGAAGAATAAAAGAACCTAAAACGTTGTGTTTTGTTCTAATTTGGCACTACATTTTTCTTCCCAGAAACGGAAACCGGTTTAAAAAAATAAAAATATTGAAGTTACAATGAGGAAAACAAATTAAAAGTTTTGTTTATTTGACTGGGGGTAAAACCTCGGGTAAAACGTCCAGCATAGGATAGCATCTGCAATTGTTCTACCTTAATCAAGAAAAGAGGATAAATATTTTGAAAAAAAAAGTTGACAGCCGGGGTTTGACCAAAAAAGTGAACCAAAAGCCAAAAGCAACCGCAACATATTAGTAACGGTTAGTTTCTATCGAATGACGTACAACACGTCGTGGCCCCCTAGTTAGTTTACGAGAAATGGTGCTAAAAGGGTCACGTGACTAGGTTTTTTTACATTTTCTCCTAAACGGCAACAGCAACAAATTTTATTTTGCCGCAACATATTAGTACTAGTCAGACTCTATCGCTCGATATACAATACATCATGGCCCCCTAGTTAGTTTACGAGAAATGGCGCTAAAAGGGTCACTTGACTAGGTTTTTTTACGTTTGCTTCCAAACGGCAACAGCAACAAATTTTATTTTGCCGCAACAAATTAATAACCGTCAGGCTCTATCGAATGACATACAACACGTCGTGGCCCCCTAGTTAGTTTACGAGAAATTGCGCTAAAAGGGTCACGTGTCCAGGTTTTTTTACATTTTCTGGCAAACGGCAACAGAAACAAATTTTATTTTGCCGCAACAAATTAGTAACCGTCAGGCTCTATCGAATGACATACAACACGTCGTGGCCCCCTAGTTATTTTACGAGAAATTGCGCTAAAAGAGTCACTTGACTAGGTTTTCTTACATTTTCTCCCAAACGGTAACAGTAACAAATTTTATTTTGCTGCAACAAATTAGTAACCGTCAGGCTCTATGGAATGACATACAACACGTCGTGGCTCCCTAGTTAGTTTACGAGAAATTGCACTAAAAGTGTCACGTGAATAGGTTTTCTTACATTTTCCCCCAAACGGCAACAGCAACAAATTTTATTTTGCCGCAACAAATTAGTAATACTAAGGCTCTATCGAATGACATACAACACGTTGTGCCCCCCTAGTTGGTTTACGAGAAATTGCGCTAAAAGAGTCACTTGACTAGGTTTTCTTACATTTTCTCCCAAACGGTAACAGTAACAAATTTTATTTTGCCGCAACAAATTAGTAACCGTCAGGCTTTATGGAATGACATACAACACGTCGTGGCTCCCTAGTTAGTTTACGAGAAATTGCACTAAAAGTGTCACGTGAATAGGTTTTCTTACATTTTCCCCCAAACGGCAACAGCAACAAATTTTATTTTGCCGCAACAAATTAGTAATACTAAGGCTCTATCGAATGACATACAACACGTCGTGGCCCCCTAGTTAGTTTACGAGAAATTGCGCTAAAAGAGTCACTTGACTAGGTTTTCTTACATTTTCTCCCAAACGGTAACAGTAACAAATTTTATTTTGCCGCAACAAATTAGTAACCGTCAGGCTCTATGGAATGACATACAACACGTCGTGGCTCCCTAGTTAGTTTACGAGAAATTGCACTAAAAGTGTCACGTGAATAGGTTTTCTTACATTTTCCCCCAAACGGCAACAGCAACAAATTTTATTTTGCCGCAACAAATTAGTAATACTAAGGCTCTATCGAATGACATACAACACGTCGCGGCCCCCTAGTTAGTTTACGAGAAATTGCGCTAAAAGGGTCACTTGACTAGGTTTTCTTACATTTTCTCCCAAACGGCAACAGCAAATAATTTTATTTGGCCGCAACAAATTAGTAGTTGTAAGGCTCTATTGAATGACATACAACACGTTGTGGCCCCCTAGTTGGTTTACGAGAAATTGCGCTAAAAGGGTCACGGGACGAGGTTTTTTTACATTTTCTCCCACACGGCAACAGCAACAAATTTTATTTTGCCGCAACAAATTAGTAACAATCAGGCTCTATCGAATGATGTACAACACGTCGTGGCCCCCTAGTTAGTTTAAGAGAAATTGCGCTAAAAGGGTCACGGGACGAGGTTTTTTTACATTTTCTCCCACACGGCAACAGCAACAAATTTTATTTTTCCGCAACAAATTAGTAACGGTCAGGCTCTGTCGAATGGCATGCAACACGTCGTGGCCTCCTAGTTAGTTTACGAGAAATTGCGCTAAAAGTGTCACGTGTCTAGGTTTTTTTAAATTTTCTCCCAAACGGCAACAGGAACAAATTTTATTTTGCCGCAACAAATTAATAACCGTCAGGCTCTATCGAATGACATACAACACGTCGTGGCCCCCTAGTTAGTTTACGAGAAATTGCGCTAAAAGGTTCACGTGTCCAGGTTTTTTTACATTTTCTCGCAAACGGCAACAGAAATAAATTTTATTTTGCTGCAACAAATTAGTAACCGTCAGAGTCTATCGAATGACATACAACACGTCGTGGCCCCCTAGTTAGTTTACGAGAAATTGCGCTAAAAGTGTCACGTGTCCAGGTTTTTTTACATTTTCTCGCAAACGGCAACAGAAATAAATTTTATTTTGCCGCAACAAATTAGTAACCGTCAGGGTCTATCGAATGACATACAACACGTCGTGGCTCCCTAGTTAGTTTACGAGAAATTGCGCTAAAAGGGTCACGTGTCTAGGTTTTTTTAAATTTTCTCCCAAACAGCAACAGAAACAAATTCTATTTTGCCGCAACAAATTAGTAACCGTCAGGCTCTATCGAATGACATACAACACGTCGTGGCGCCCTTGTTAGTTTACGAGAAATTGCGCTAAAAGGGTCACGTGTCGAGGTTTTTTTACATTTTCTCGCAAACGACAATAGCATCAAATTTTATTTTGCCGCAACAAATTAGTAACGGTCAGGCTCTATCGAATGACATATAACACGTCGTGGCCCCCTAGTTAGTTTTCGAGAAATTGCGCTAAAAGTGTCACGGGACGAGATTTTTTTAACATTTTCTCTTAAAAGGCAACAGCAACAAATTTCATTTTGCCGCAACAAATTAGTAATAGTAAGGCCCTATCGAATAACATACAACACGTCGTGGCCCCCTAGTTAGTTTACGAGAAATTGGCGCTAAATGGTCACGTGACTAGGTTTTTTTAGATTTTCCCCCAAACGGCAACATCAACAAATTTTATTTTGCCGCAACAAATTTGAGGAAGTGTTTTTATGATGTTTAAACAACTTTAAGTTCTTTTGGATCAACATAATGGGCAGTATTTCCAAAATACAGTTTTTTGCTCATAAAAAAATTCCAAGACATTTTTTCATAATTTTTATTTTTGATTACTATCGGGCCCTATGAGCAACAAATTATGGCATATGAATTAATTTCGTAACAATAACCAAACGGAAGATATCGGTGGTCCCCCTAGCTTAACTGTTAAGCTAGGGGGATCACGTTTTTTCGATAACGGCTGCAGCAACAAATTTTATCTTACATTAAAATTTTTTGGGCCCCTTATGGTGGTCCCCTCAGCTTAACCGACCTGGTATTGCCATTATTTGTTTTCCTCATTTCTGAGCAAGTTTTTTAATTGTAGCTATAAGTTTTTATTATAACATCAAAAAGTATATGTCAAAGCAAAAAAAAGTGAGCAGCGTCAAAAAGTACTACGAGAATTTTCCTGAGTAGCATTTTTGATTGAAAAAAAGTGATTTAAACCGAACAAAATTAATATATTAAAAGATGTTTAACCTTTTTATCTAAAAAAAATTGTAGGCATTAAGGACACAGAGTGATATATTTTCATCAAGTTTTGTGACAATGCAATTTGTTTTGGGGAAATGAAAAACAAAATACCAAAAAATAAAAATATAACGATTTTTTTGCATTTTTCTCGAAAATTTTGAGGTTATGTTAAAAAGTGATATTTACAAAATTTAGACCTTGGTACCTTCTACAACTTTTATATTGAAGTTTTTACTCTATAATGTTCAGTTTTGTCGGAAATTGCAATAATACCATTTTTGTCCCCCTTTTCCCTCACCTAATCCATCACCACCCAAGAGCCCAACTAACGCATTTTTTTTTAAAAAGTTTATTCTCTTTACCATTTCCACTCATCAAAATTCTGTCTTTTTGGAAATACGTCAATGACATATTCTAGCTATTCCCTCCCTAACTCATTGTATTATAAAGATCAACTAGCATCTAATGCCCAAGATATTGCGAACTTATTTAAGAATTTTTTCCAGTCTGTCTATTCTCCGAGTGATGACAATCTGCAAATTTTGGATACCAATATTGAGTATGATAACATAAATACATTTCTTAATCTTTCTAAAATCACTGTAACAGATATTTTTGAAAGTATAAGCTCACTTCCCAACAAACTTACAGCTAGGACGGACGGTGTTCCTAATTTTCTTCTGAAAAAGTGCATATGTACCCTTATTAAGCCTCTATTTTTTATTTTTTTCGATTCTTCTTTAGAGATTTCTATGTATCCAGAGATCTGGAAGTTTTTAAAAATGGTTCTAAAGGCAATATTGAAAATTATCGCAGTGTATGCATTCAATCTGCCATACCTAAGCTTTTTGATTGTTTGGTGGATAAGCATCTATCTTGGCTCTGTAAAGGCTTAATAACTGAAGCACAACATGGCTTCTGCAAACATAAATCCACCATAACAAATCTAGTTTGCTACCAGTCTGACATTTTACATGAAATGGAAGGTAGAAAACAGATCGATGCAATATACACGGATTTTTCCAAAGCGTTTGATCGTTTAGCGTTTGGTTTTCATGTAAGTTTTGTCAAGTGGATAAAAAGCTCTTCTTCAGGTTCGCAATCAAACGGTCAATATTGGTAATCATCTATCTGAATCCCTCATTGTTAGCTCTGGTGTGACCCAGGGCGGACAAACGTCACCTATTTTATTTAAAATCTTTGTAAATGATATAGTTAAGTATTTTCATAACACTAAATGTTTATTGTTGGCTGATGACCTAAAATGTTGGAGAGTTGTCCTTAGTTTAGTAAATCAGGTTCTGTTGCAGAAAGATCTAGACCGCTTGTCAGATTGGTGTAACCAAAATAAACTTCAATTGAATGTCAAAAAGTGTTGCTTCATCAGTTTCTCTTGTAAGGTTAACAGGATTAATACAAGGTATTTTATAAACAATAGTCCACCTAATTATGTGTCTTCTATTAGGGATGTTGGTATCATACTAGACGAAAAATTGACATTCATTGAACACATTAACTTAATTTCTATAAAAGCAGCTCTGTTGATGCCACTAGGCCAGTTTACTGTAGTTTGTTTGGTACGGTTCTTGTTGGAATATTGTTCAGTTGTGTGGTCTTCCTACTACCAGTCTCATATCGATGCCCTTGAGAGAATACAACATAAATTTTTAAGGCATTGGGCTTTCCGAACTGGTATTCTTATTGAAGACCTTCACTCAAGATTCGTCGAGATGTTTCTGGTGCTGTTTTTATATTTAAAATCATACATGGACTGATAGACTGCATTGACCTGTTGAAACAGATAAAATTTAATATCCAATATCAAGGTTTCCGGCATTGTGTGACTTTTAACATCTCTTTTCACAGAACATCTTAGGGTGTCTATAATTCAGTGGATAGATATTGTGCCTTTTAAATAATTGCGATAATATTGACTTATTTAATATAAAACTAGGCCAGTAAAAAGATCGATTACTTTACATTAAAATAAAACCATTTAGCTTTAATAACTTTTTATGTTTGAAATTAACTCTGTGTTTCGGACTTCCATTGTCTATATTTTTTTTATACACGACGTTTCGATCAGTACAATCTCATACTACGTAGTAGTTTGCACCTGAAGACGATCAGAGATTGTACTGATCGAAACGTCGTGTATAAATAAAATATAGACAATGGAAGTCCGAAACACAGAGTTAATTTCAAACACATCATTGTCTCAAACTTTCAAACAACTTTTTATGTTCTTCTTAATATTTATATTTTATATTTTTCTTTATAATTTGTTAATTTTTCTTTTTACTTTAGTAGTTACTAAAAGCTACTTATTTTTGAATTGTTTTTTGGTTTACACTTTCATAGTTTATTATTAGTTTTTGGTATATTTATTACTTAAATTTTCTTGAGTTATTAGTTACTTGGAACCTAAGTATTTATACTTTTTGATTTTGTAACATTTAATGGGGATATTTCGTATATTAAATAAATAAATAAAATAAATAATTTTTTTTATTTTTTTCTCGCTAAATGATTCCGGATCGGTCTAAATATCCAAGTAAAAATCTTTTAAAATCTTATTAATAAAAGAAAATTAATATTGTTCAGTTGAAAAAATGTGAAAAATTTATACTTTGTTTTTTTTTTTGTTTTGTTGAAAATATAATTATCCATCCATCCAAATGTAAAAACCGCATTTTGCTAGCTGCTACGATTCGTGAGTTTTTATTTTTTTTAGATATCTCAAAAACTATGATTCTGCCAAATATTAGCATTGTTATAGTTTTTGTCGAAAATGTACTTATACGTCTAAATATATTAAAACCGTGTGTCCCTAGCTGCTAGAGTTTGTGGGTTACGATTTCCATCAGTATATTTTTGTTTTTCTTAAATATCTCAAAAACTATGAATCTGACAGTCCTTAGTATAAAAACTGTTTTTATAGAAAATATAAATATCCATCTTAGCGTGTTACTAACTGCTACGGTTCGCGAGTTACGAATTTTAAAATGTTTAACCCCCATTTCTACCGCCTGGTGCCAGATAATTTTTGTGCCAAATTTGATAAGAATCGATTGCCCGGTTTTTATCAGACAGAAAGAATGTATGACTAAATTTTCTGTTTAGGTCTTTTTTTTACCCAAATAACTTATTTTTAGTAGCAATAATTTTTTTTTTGACGATCCCAATAGCCTCTAGAACGTTGACTCGGTAAGTAATGTATCGAGGCCCTCATTTTTTGAAAATCTAAATTGTTTCACACTACCACACACAGGCACCACGTTTCGACTTTCCACAATTAAAAAATACACACATAATTTATTTCCGGAAGATTTGGTCTGCATTTCGTCTTAAAAAAATAAAACCCGTCTACCGTTTAAAATGCAAGGAATTCAGCAAGGTCGTCGGTCGAAGGTTGCGAGGAAAAGTTAAAATTTAATATAATAATGCAGGCAGCGGTCGGAAGACGCCCGCTGATAAAACTAATGAAGCTTAACATAGGATTACCTCTCTGTTCCGTAGGTATTTTCTTTGTGGTTAAAACCGCGGAATATAAGCGTTTTGGTGGATTCTTATTGGTCGACTTAATCAGAGAATTTTTGCGTTTGGTGGAAGTACACACGTCACTTGGGATACTAAAATAACATTATTTTGATGTTTTGCTTTTACGGTACCATAATAGCTTGTGCGCCAAAATGACCAAATAATTGTTCAATAAGTGATATATACCGTGCATATGCTAAAGATGTTCTAAAAGGTAATTTCTTTAATAGTATTTCGTTAGCATATACTAAGCATATGCTAAGGAAATATTAGAAGCGCATTCTTTTGATGTTTTTTTGCAGTACCAGAATAGCATGTACGCTAAAAGAACCAAATAGGTAATAATGTTTCAATAAGTGAAATATACTTTGCATATGATAAAGATGTTCTAATAGTAACCTTCTTTAGTTGTGTACCCTAAGCATATGCCAAGAAAATACTTAGAAGCCTACTTTTTTGATGTTTTTTTATGGTACCAGAATAGCATGTGCGTTTAACTGACCAAAAATATTTTAAAATTGATTTATTCTTTGCATGTGTTAAAGATGTACTTAAAAGAACCTGCTCAAATGCTACATTCATAGCATTTGCTATGGATATACTTAAAATAATATACTTAAATAGTATGTACCAAGCATATGCTAAAGATGTGCTGAAAAGGACATCCCAAAAGAAGGTTTAACGCATATGCTATGCATGGAAATGTTATTTTATTGCTAAGTGGAATATAGAAGCATTTTTAGTTTGTTCGTGTTTTTCTCTATCAGCGCATCATCCAGTCAATTTATTTATAATGTTCTTCCAAAAATCACTTTCTGCGCTATGCCAGTCTCTGTTCCTGGTCAGTTTTTTTACTTGTAGTGGTGTAGGAGCTTTTATCATTTTGTAAGTGTTTATAATCTTGCCTTTACATATAAGGAAGATCTTTTGTTGTATTATTTATTTTTATATTTTTTCCTTATTAAAATAATATTTTTTGTGGTCTCCAAGTTGCACCTTATTAGTTTTTTTCGGTATCGTAATGTTACTATTATTTTTTGAGTTTGGTGTGTTTTTTCGACTTGGCTCATTCACTTGACTTTTATTTTTATTTCAAGGGGCCTTCTAATCTTCGACTTTCTATGTTTTATTTTTCTTGAAATCCCTTTTGTTGACTTATTTCCAGAAATTAATCTTATTTCTTCTAATCAGGTCACTTTCGATTGGGCAGAAATTTTTTCAAAATCATACCGACGCCAATGCCAATGGTGACATTTAAACAAAAATGATAAACCTGAATAAAATGGGATACAAGGATTGAAAAACCCGACATCTGGTTTTCTCGTCAGTAAGTTTGGTGGATATGAGTCAAAGATGGTAGAAATGTCAAAGGAAAAATCAGAAGTGGTACAATGGAGAAAAATGCATTAAAACTATCGACTTGTTTAAAAAATTCCAAACTCTGTCATAGATGTGATGTCACATTTTATTTGTCTAACCGAGAATTCCTAATAAGCATTGAATTATCTAAGGATTTTTATTTGACATGTTTATTGTTGTTTTCCTTAGCTTATTGCGGTAGATTGCAAAGTTGTTAATTTTTTGTTTTATGTGTTTAACTCATAACAATAAGAGTGTTTTAGTCGCTGTAAAGATTTTAAGTGGTTTTAAGTGAGTAAACTATCACGGGCCTTCGCGTGTTTATACTCTCGGCCAACTGGAATATTGCTTGTGACGTTACCCTTTTTAGTTTGGCATTGTCGAATTGAGGATTTAAAAAAAGGGGTAATGTGAACACACAATTTACCACAAAACTGCTTTTAAGGTAACATTTACACTCCGACAATCAAATAAAAACAAAAAAACAATCTTGTTTCAACGAAAAAAAAAAGAGAGTAAAGTTCTTTTGGCTTTAGCTGACTGTCGTTTTTGGCACCTGTAAAAAAAATCGGGTCGAATATGGGAGCTCTGCATTAAAAAAAAAACAGTGACTTACTTAAATTTTTGGGAAGTTGATCTAAAACAACTTCGTATATAAAATCAAGTGTCTAGTTAGTTCCATAAAAAATGATGCAAAAACGTTTTTCTTACGAATAACATTTTTTTATCTGGTTTAAAGATGTAAGTGATCGTTTTTAAAAATTTTGCAGGAAAAGGCGTGAGTCAAGCGCAGATTCCGGCATACGTAGTATCAGCTCCAAATCACGCCGAGATTCGCACCATACGGCCATCTCTGATTTTAAATCCGAAGTGGCAAAGCTGTGGCAACGTCGCGAGTCAGTTTCCAACGTAGTTCTCAGTCCTACAAATATAACGGCAACGGCGAGACGCGACAGTCAAGAAAGCAGCAGAAGCGGAAGGAGAGACTCAAATTCTTACTCCCATCAAGCTTCAAGAAGGGGGTCCGGAGAAAGTGGAAAAAGTAGTAAGTTTAGTAAGGGTACAATGGAAGGACATAAAAGCGTACATTTTGACATGGGTAATTTTATGCAGCGGGGAATTACACATATCCAATTTATAAGAGTATTTAAAAAAAATAAAAGCACTATCCGACTGCCAGCTCTCTGTCTATATATATATATATATATATATATGTTTTCACATCGTATTCAATAAGTATCGAAAATCAAGCATCTTGTTATTTCATACATTATGCTCTTTGTCGGAACAGAGAACATGCTCTATGAAAGAAAAAGAAGACAATATTTTTAATACGTATTGAGTATGATGTGAAAACATCTTAAAGCATTGAATGCTTCAAGCAAAACATACCAATATAAAGTTGGAAAAACCTCTAATCGCTAAATATTCTCATAGCTATAAATAATAAGATACCTCTATCAATGTAAGGGGACACAGGAATAAATTCGGTAAGCTTCTGCGCAGCTGCGGCGAGTTGTTGTGCTTCGTTATAAATTAAGACAATATCCATATAATAATTCGCTGTTTAAAACAAAATCACTAAAGAAAAATAAAACTCCGCACCACAACGCGACATGACATTCAAAACTGAATCAGCTAATATTGCATATTATGTTTACTTTCTGTAGAATGATACGGAGATAAGAGCGGTGGGCAACGCACTTGCTTACTTGATGATTTTTTTTGTTACTTACTTGGTTTATAAGCTTCAATGTACAATTGAAGACAAAGAAAATTTATAAGTACATTTTTGGTTAGTTTTCTGGAAAAACTAAATTATGAAAATATATACCAATATGTTCTGATCAAAAAGTCGGCGACGCTACCCCGACACGGCGGTTTTGCAATATGTAGTAGTGCTAGTGGTAAGAATGTAATGTAAGAAGAAAGTTACAACCTGTAACACATTAGAATCCGTGCCTCAAGGACTGATGTACGCCCTCTTCAAAATGAAAATACCGTTTTCTTTATCAAATAATCGATCCTTGTGAAATGAGTCCATCCAAAGGCTAGGGTTTTTACTAGCTTTTATTTAACTGGCTTGTATCTATGTACACTTCCGGCTACATAAAATGCGTACAGCAGAAGTTAGCTGCATGTCTGTCGAATTTAAGTTTTGCTAATAGCGTTGCTTATTGCAACTGACTTTGACGTTTTCAAATTACAGGTTAGATCTTTTGACATCGTAAACACAAAAATAAGGCGACTGGCCACACTTTACTGTGCTTTACAGTTTCTTCTTCTTGATACTTTCTTCTAATTCTAACAATTGTAGCTTTGTTTTATCCATAATGGACCGCTGCTCTTCGAACCGACCAACCACCGTCTAATTTTGCCAAAATTTGGGGTTTTTCGAATTCGTTTAGTTGGGGCATTTTTTAATGTAAGCGTTTGACAACAACAAAACCTGACGGTGACATTTTTTGTCAATTTGAAATACCTAAAAGGTTACAATTTTAACGGAATTATCCACATCCGATTGTGTTGAAACTTGGTATGCGTTTACAGTTCCGGTGAAAATACAATAATATGGTATTTTCAGATACCCACCTCCCTCTAACGAGGGCAGTGGAAGGGAAAAGATTTGGTTTGTTCGATTTTAATCAAAGTTGGCATACAGGGGTTTTTAAAGAGGAAGATTATGAATTTTTAATCAGATTAGAAAATTTCAATATGGCAGATTCAAAATGGACGACTAAGGGTACAAATCTAAAAATTAAGGGTGTGTGTTTAAATTGGGTATGCGTTTATAGTTCCGGCGACCATACAATAATATGGTATTATTAGGTACACACTTTCCTCTAACGAGGCAAGTGGAGGGGGGAAAATATTTAGTTTGTTTGATTTAAATCAAAATTGGCATACAGAGGTTTTTCGGGAAGGAGTATAAATCTTAAAATTAAAAGATAAATTTTTATTAAAAAAAAACATTTAAGGAACAAGCTTTTATTAAATGCTCTCAAAAGTAGAAAATATTTTTTTTTCTTTCTTATACCATGATAATAGCGATGGGCGCAAATTAAAAATGTTAACTTTAAGGTCAAAAAGAGGATACTAAAAAAAATAACTAAATTCTTCTTCTATTCGAATGATAAAATAATGCTTTCATCTAAAGAAGCTGAGAACGGGCGAGATTTCCATTCTTGCCAAGCCTTTGAAAATTTTCCTAGGTTATAGAGTAATACAACTCTTTCGGCGCGAAGCCTTTTTGACGCCGCCGCTCCGGCGCCCGAATGTTTCGGCGCCGAAATCCGCCGGAAACGTTTGGAAATAATGCTTTTATTAAAAATGTGATTAATATAATATATTAATTTTACAATAGTCGTTTTATTAACCAAAAGCCATAAATGATTTCATTATAGATTAAAAAATACTTATATTTAATATAATATTTTAAACGAACCAACCCATCGTAACCCTGCACAGCCCGACACACCCGACTGTCTGCAAGTTTATAGATGCTTTAAATAATAAACAAAAAACGAGAGTTTTGTTCTTGGAACATTTTATTGGGGGCAAATTGCTTAAATATATGCCGCTGATCAAAGAATCAGTCGTCTAGTGAACGATTATAATAATAGAGATATTATAGATTATTTTTTTACAAATTTTAATAATTTTTTATATAGAATTCAATGTTTAAACTATTATTTTGTTCCAATTAATAAAAATATCGTTGGTCTAAAAAAAATCCTACCGCCACAAGTAAAGTAATGAAAATCATACGCTTTAGTGCCTTACCAACTACGAAATTTTATCCATGCGCTAAAACGTCTCGGCACCAAAACGACCCGGCGCCGAAACGGCTTGGCGCCAAATGAACTTGGCGCCTAATGGGCTTAGCGCCGAAACGGCGGCGCTGACTTGGTGGCGACGAGTAGTCCCATCCCGGAAACAGTTGAATTACTCTATAACCTAAGGACATTTTCAAAGGCTTGGCAAGCACGGCAATTTCACCCGTTCTCAGCTTTTTTAGATAAAAGCATTATGTTTATCATTCGAACAAAAAAAGAATTTAATTTTTCTTTTGGAGTTCTCTTTTTGTCACAGTATATTTTAATTTGCGCCCATCGCTTTTATTATGGTATAAGAAAGATAAAAAATTATTTTCTACTTTTGAGTGCATTTAATAAAAGTTTGTTCTTTAAAGGTTTTTTGCTAACAAAATTAATTTTTTAATTTTTAGATTTTTACCCTAAATCGTCCATTTTGAATCCGCCATATTGAAATTTTCAAATCTGATTAAAAATTCATATGCCCTTCCCGAAAAACCCCAGTATGCCAATTTTCTAACTAAAACTAAAACTAAATCTTTTCCCCCCTCCACTTCCCTCATTAGAGACAATTGTGTACCTAATAATACCACATTATTGTATTGCCGCCGGAACTATAAACGCATACCAAATTTGAAAACATTTGAGTTTGTTCGGATGGAATCTCGCCACTTAATTTGGCATACTTATATGGGGGGTGGAGTGGGGTACAGTTGAAGTACGCTCGATTTCGTTGAAATTTGGTATGATGGGGCAATTGGGGATGGAGAATTTCAAATCACATTTTGAAAATTCATTATGGCGGATTCAAGATGGACGATTTTCGGTCATTTTTTGTTAACCAATTTTAACTGACTTATCCACATCCGATTGTATTCAAATTTTGTATGCGTGTATAGTTCCGGTGGAAATACAATAATATGGTACTCACAGGTACCCAACTTCCTCTAACGAGGGAAATGGAGGAGGAAAAAGATTTAATTTGTTCGAGTTTAAGCAAAATTGAAATACAGGGGTTTTAAGGAATGGGATTATAAATTTTTTATCAGATGTGAAAATTTCAATATGGCGGATTCAAAATAGACGATTAAGGGTACAAATCTAAAAATTAAGGGTGTGTTTTCAAATTTGGTATGCGTTTATAGTTCCGGCGGCAATACAATAATGTGGTATTATTAGGTACACAATTGTCTCTAACGAGGGAAGTGGAGGGGGGAAAAGATTTAGTTTTAGTTTTAGTTAGAAAATTGGCATACTGGGGTTTTTCGGGAAGGGCATATGAATTTTTAATCAGATTTGAAAATTTCAATATGGCGGATTCAAAATGGACGATTTAGGGTAAAAATCTAAAAATTAAAAAATTAATTTTGTTAGCAAAAAACCTTTAAAGAACAAGCTTATATTAAATGCACTCAAAAGTAGAAAATAATTTTTTATCTTTCTTATACCATAATAAAGGCGATGGGCGCAAATTAAAATATACTGTGACAAAAAGAGAACTCCAAAAGAAAAATTAAATTCTTTTTTTGTTAGAATGATAAACATAATGCTTTTATCTAAAAAAGCTGAGAACGGGTGAAATTGCCGTGCTTGCCAAGCCTTTGAAAATTTCCTTAGGTTATAGAGTAATTCAACTGTTGTCGGGATGGGACTACTCGTCGCCACCAAGTCAGCGCCGCCGTTTCGGCGCTAAGCCCATTAGGCGCCAAGTTCATTTGGCGCCAAGCCGTTTCGGCGCCGGGTCGTTTTGGTGCCGAGACGTTTTGGCGCATGGATAAAATTTCGTAATTGGTAAGGCACTAAAGCGTATGATTTTCATTACTTTACTTGTGGCGGTAGGATTTTTTTTAGACCAACGGTATTTTTATTAATTGGAACAAAATAATAGTTTAAACATTGAATTCTATATAAAAAATGATTAAAATTTGTAAAAAAAATAATCTATAATATCTCTATTATTATAATCGTTCACTAGACGACTGACTCTTTGATCAGCGGCATATGTTTAAGCAATTTACCCCCAATAAAATGTTCCAAGAACAAAACTCTCGTTTTTGGTTTATTACTTAAAGCATCTATAAACTTGCAGACAGTCGGGTGGGTCGGGCTGTGCAGGGTTACGATGGGTTGGGTCGTTTAAAATATTATATTAAATATAAGTATTTTAATCTATAATGAAAGCATTTATGGCTTTTGGTTAATAAAACGACTATTATAACCAAAAAAGCCATGCTTTAGTTATCTGCAGACAGCTACTAAAATCATGTTTTTGATGAAGGTATAAAAAAAATGTTTTGCGCTTTTAAAATCCAAAAATAAAAAGGAGTAGATAGGCGGCAAGAGTTCTAGCAGTTTCTCCATGGTGATTTTCGTAAGAAAACTCCAAGGTCCAAAATAGCAAAAGCTGCCTGAGTCAAGGTCACACGTTGATTTAGGTTAGGGTTCTATATAGTTCAAGCAGGCAGGCAGTCACTTGCTGCAGGCAGCCGAATGAATTATAGTTGCTGTCAACCTCTTGATGAGTTATTGTTTAAGTTAAATACAACACAATAATCCAAGATGGCTGCCTACATGTAGCTTGATGAGACATCCATCACACAGTCACATACTAAGACCCGGTTTGAATTATCTACTAATATTCCCTTGGCAACCGCCTGTCAACATTTGTAATATCTAGGCTTATATATATATTAATAAAAAAGTATATTTTATGCAGGAGATCGAACCGGCGATATACAGTACAGGAAATCATCGCTCCAGACCACACGGCCATCGGTCACGGCGACTTGTTGATAAGCTTTTTTACAAGCTTTTATTTAACTTGCAATGTATGTATCTATCTATGTATAGATACACACATACATATCTATCTATACATAGCATGGCTTTTTTGGTTACCGATGCAAAAAAAACTTGATCACGGGTGTAAAAAAAGACTTCTGTTCGTTTTTTACCCAAAGTTAAAGAGAAATAGCGGTATACCAAGTATTTACCAAAAAATCATGTAAAAACATCATCAAAATGTCAAAGACTAAAATGTCGCGACAACGAACGTCACCGAGTAAAAAGGAAAATCTCATTTACAAATATTTTATTTACCAGCTGCCTTGATTTATAGTGTAAAGATGATGTGTTGCGAGAAGTGCTCTTCGTTCGAGATTTTTAAAAGCATTTTCCTGTTTTTCTTGGATTTTTTGATAAGAGTATTAAAAAAAATGGGGTTAACAACTCGGGGCTAAACTGTGCTTTTTTTACTCACGTTTTTAAATACCTCGCTATGCTCGTTATTTAAACCAACGCTTCTGAAAAAAGCACTATTTTAGCCACTAGTTGTGAAAACTACTATTCCGTGTTCCTGTTCTATTCATTTCTTCTTACACCTTTACTATAGTCCCCTTGAAAATGGTCGGCTCGGTTGCATCAGTAACAGCGTTGAATTCAGTGGCGGCACGTGATCTACGAAGAAAAGGTTCACAAATTTAAAAAATTGATAGTGAATTTTTTTTGTAGCTTGCACGACTAAAAGTCATGTTCACTTTAAATTTTCTGTTGAAGTCCCTAGATTTGCTCTTAGCGGTTTGCGCCAAGTTAATTTCGGGTTGAGGCTTACCGGCATTTTTTATTACAATTTTTTGCCCCATACTCAAAAAGCTAAAATAATTTCATGAGTACTCTACCACGAAAATTTTTAAAATAATACAACAGGAAAAGTATAAATAAAGGCCCTTATAAAATAGCTAAACGTGCGAATGCATCTCGACCACAACAACAAGGTAAAGCAAGCGGACTGGGGCACAACAAATAATGTGTGCGTTTTTCTCTATTGAAATTCGCGATATCCTTCGCTACTCGCTCACTGAAAACATACAGATATCCTTCTAGACTCCACCTACTTCATCGCATGTGCGACTGTTCCGTGTCATCAAGCACAGATTCATTTCGGCGAGATCGAGCAACTAGTAGCAGGAACTCCGTTGAAAAAACAGCCCAATGAGCATTTTCAGAAACTTCTGGTGACAGATATTTATATAATTATTATAAAGAGGGTTCCATTGATACCCTAGGGTATTTAGAAGTTTCCTACAAGAATTGAGTTTGTATATTTGTTTTATTAAAGACTCTAAATTGATGGTACCCTAAAGTAACATAAACAATATTTGTTGGCGTTAACACGGACATCTTTATAAAAATTAAAGTCATCGGTTCAAATGTTATATAAATTGGTGTTAACAATGTTTCCACCAACATATTTATAAAAATATAAGTCATCAGTGACCAAAGTTATATAAATTGGTGTTTGAAATCTTTCTGTCAACCCACCTATAAAACTTTAATTAAAGATATATAATAGATTGGTTTTTAAAATGTTGCTATCAACCCACTTATAAAACTTAATTAACCAACAACAAATTTATATAAGATAAGATTGAAAATATTTCGAGAGACACTTATAAAAAATGTTGTTATTAATTTCTTTATATAGTGATTATAATACAACTGTTTTTAGGACAAAAAAAAACAATTTTATTTTATTTTGGCAATTATAATAACAAAACAAACAAGATTTTTTAAGGTTAATTTGTGACATCAAAAGGCGCCTTTTGCGACATCAAAAGGAGCGGTTTTGCGACATCAAAAGGCGCGTTTTTGCGAGATACCATACCATTATTATTAGAGAGATAAGAGATCCAAATCTTCTTGAGATAGTTGCCGATGACAGATATCGGGATCGAATGCATTTTACATCCGATTCCCACCAGCGTTTCCCATGCGCAGTCACCCCTGACTCAAAAAATTCATCACGTGGTCCGACATGAACTTGTATAGACAAATCTCGCTTAGACCACGTGATACGTGTTTTGATTCGGAGGATCCACGAATGAGAAACGCATAGATGGGAACCGTGTTTTAGAAAAAGAGAACAATATAGTAACCGTGTTAAGGTCGCAAAAACGCACTGTGGAACGTCGAGCGCATACGCTGATACTGCTGGTCGGCGGCAAATGTGAACACCATGGAAAATACTCGCCTGTACACCCTTCGACCCCACAATCTAACTATATTCTTGAGATACCTCAGGGTGTCGATTCTTGAATTTTAGACGAACGTTCGTGTGGTGGATGATCACTTAAAGGATGTGAACAATCTCAGGGAACGATCCCATCCCCGTCGCTGGTTGTTCGTATTCTTGAATGCAGCCGAAACCTGTCCAATGCTGCCAGTTTGCTTTTTGAGCGATTGAACTAATTTCAAACTAACCAAAATATTTTCGGTGATTTTTTCCTTATTTTTTTGACAGTTATCAGTTATCCAAAAACAGTCGTTGAATTGAAGGTGCAAAACAAACACACAAACTACTAAAAAAATTACTTTTTGTTTAATTTTTTTTAATTCCACCTTACACGCAGGCTATAAGGTCCTTTTTTTATATTTTGTATAACTAATCTTTTCTTCCTGTTCCCAAAAAGGGAGTGTCTAAAGAGCCGACAATTCCGTTGAATAATCGTGAGGCTAAAGAGCCGACAGTAATTATTTAGTAATTTTTAACTAAATGAACCGAACCCAACTGAAACAGATTTAAACAAACCCCAAAAGAAATACTTTAACCCCCCCTTAAAAATAGCAAGAAAAGGATTCAGGTTCCTTTAGGGGCCTTAGAAGGTGCCTCCATTTTTTTTATGCCAAAAAGTAGTGTTTTTTTGGGTTGTTTTGACTTTGAATAAGTTGGTACTCGACAACTGCCACAGATAAACCCTACATATATATATATTTTTTAAATCAAAACTTTAAAAAAATTGGATTTTATTAAAAAAAGAGACCCTCATGGCTACCCTGCGTCTAGTGTGGGAAAAAACTGAAATTGTGACAGAAATCTACCTAATTTTATGAGTAATTCCCTTTTCGATTGAGCTTTTTGTGACTAATAATAAAAAATGTTTTCTAAGTGGGACTTTATAAGCGGTCACCTTGTACATAACTGAGTGTAAATGAAAGGTCTCATTTTTTAGTTATTAATTTCTTTAATTTACAATATTTCACATAAAACTTGGCTATAGATACAGCCAACTGTAGATTTTTTTTTAAATGGTACTTATGTGGAGATTATTTTTTTTCTGTCAGTGACCTTAGTTCAGGAAATATCGAAGCGACATTCAAAATGGGTCATGTGAAATCTTCACTTTTTGTTTAACTGGTTTAAAGTTTAAAGTGCTTTATACAGAAAAAAATCTAAATGTAACACTAAAAAAACAAAAAAAACTTAACAGTAAAGTTATTTATTTGTTGTCAAATAAACATCATAATTGGCAGAACTTTGAATGGAAGGCACTTTTTGTAAAAACTAAAACACAGCTCGGAGCACTCAATGCGTGGCATACATGTTTTCCAACACTTTCTTGGTAGGAACCATGTGTTGTATTTTGAACGGTCTTCTTTCAGTAACCTGCTCGCAAATTTCATTCTTATTCATATTTGTATTCTTTAATGTTTTGCGTTTCGACTAATTCCGATAGGCGGTACGCTGCATATAGCCATGCAACATCCCGCTTTGTTTGACAACGAAAGTTGTTTAAATTCTCTGGGTGTGGTTGTTTATGTTATGCTTCATACGCCAGGTACAGTCCTATGTTACCCTGATTATTACTGACAAGGATGAAACAGGCCTGTAGGTTTCTGGACTATCCATTAGATCTTGGAGGCCTGGTCGTAATGAATTGAAAAGCAAAATGTGTGTCCGATATGCCACGAACCTTTCTTTTTATCATGTGATAGAAGGTTTGAAGTTACCATAACCTATAATTAAAAAAATTAAATAAGAGCTTATAAGTATGAGGTATTAACTTGCAGCAGTTTTGTGCAGCTGCATCATGCACAATTGACAAACATAATGAACTTTCTATCCATCCTTTTCTATTCATATATGTGAGAAAGAGAAAGACATATAACATTAAGTAGCTGCATAAACCATGCTTTAGAGGATTGAACTAGGTTAACCTATAACTAGGGATACCTGTTAACTGTGAAAATTAGATATTTAATTAGTTTTTGAGTTATGATGAAACCCCAATTCGCCCATAAAGCTAGTATATCCATGAATGTCCCGTATATATCCAGTGAACTTCCATCAGAAGTGATTATTTATCACACTTGGATGTCTGTTGCAGCTCCATCAATGTATATCTATTTTTTATGGGTAACATATAGAATGGATATACATTGATGGAGCACATATACATCACTGGATGTCCATTGAATGTATGTTTCATGTATGATCATAAATGGGATAAAAGTTAAATATCCATTAGAGGCGTTCATGTATGTCCATTAGAAGAATATCATTTGCACATCCAATGGATGTTGGATAAATGTATATATGCCGACGGATATCCATTGGATATACATAGCCATGGGATATTATGTATCTTAATTTGTATGTTTTCACATTATACTCAATCAATATGTATAAAAAATCAAGCATTTTGTTCTTTCATATATCACGCTCTTAGTCAGAACAGAGAACATGCTCTATGAAAGAAAAAGAAGACAATCTTTTTAATATGTATTGAGTATGATGTGAAAACATACTATATATTGCACTAGGTATATTAATTTATTGCTTACTTTTGGTGTCAATGGACAAGTCTGATGCCCTTCAGCCCTCAACCATAAATGGCCATTATTTCTCTTGTCAGGTTTTTCTAAACTGTAATTTTTCAAGAATCAAATCGTCTTGTATTGGAATCTCAGGATGACTTATTGCGCCGGATCCGCCTCGGCCTCCTCTAAATAATATATAACTCTATTCACGAGCCATATTTCTTCTGGCTCCATCATTTTTACCGAAAATATTTATATAAAAAAGACAAACGAAATAAAAACCGAATCACTATAATGAAACAAAGGTTAGGTTACAAATTAACCAACCAAACATTGCATTCTCCGCAAGTTTCGTGCGATTACAGCGCCATTCTTCTGCCTCATACCAGTAGAATGTTCACCTGCGAATTTTAGACGGACGGGAACACTCCTCGCGCGTTCAAGAATACAGACTAGAAATTTTTTCGTGAGAACAATCCCATATGTGACCATCAATCGATTTAAGAATCGACACCCTGGCAGTTATGCGGGCTTGAAGTGTGTGGGGGGCGGGTATTTTTCCTGGTATGTGTAGTATGCTGGATCTCTTGAGGAATGCATTTAGGAAAAGAGAACAATGGTAACTATGTTAAGCTCGCAGAAACGGACCATCAGTGTTCAACACTGCGCCATCTGCAGTCCTTTGTTTGTTTTTTAAAAGGGTCATAAAATAGTTTTTGTCGAGGTAAACAGTGGTAGAGTTGTATTGTTTTTTTTATAGAATTGTCGGAAATTTTCGCCATTTTGGATTAAAAAAATTGGTGTTTGGCCTAAATAAAAACGTTATTTATGGGGTTTCAATTGAAATATTGCTTGTTAGGGTTAAGAACAACATACAAAATTCAATATTTGATTGATATTTAAATGAATATTTTTTTTCCCGTTTTCTCAAGTATTTTTGGAGCCCATGAAATTTACGTGAGTGTATTCAAAAACTATACAGTACACACGGGACCGCAGCTGATTTTCAGAGTAGGATGATTTGAAAAACAGCTTTTATTTGACTATAGTATATAAATATTCATATTCCTGCTTCAGCTTATCTCAATTTCGTTTTTATTTATTTTAGAAGATTGCTAAACACCATTTTATAAATTTTTTTATTGTAAAAACAAAAAGAATAATACATAACAAGCAAAGGGAAGAAAGATGGAAAATCTATATTTCTAAATCCATAAAAACCTTTAATTTGTTATGTAGTGTTGTTAGAACAGTTGTAAAACCTTTTTATAATAATCTCAATACTTGAGGGGTCATAAGGAAGTTTTATAAAATCTATATGTTCTTTTTCTATCCATTATACCATAAATTTTTATAAGCTGGTGTTGAACAGTTGTTTTTCAAGTCTTTTTTACTCATTTCAGAGATATATTAGAGTTATAAAATTATCACCAACACTAAATAATATAACTTTTGGTTATTTTGTGAAGGTTTTATATTATTTCCTGTAACTTTTACATAGACAAAAATGCTCATTGGGAGACAACGGATGCGGCAATGATAGCGCGCGTGACCGAAAGAGACCTGGCTGTGTTAAATTTTAAATACTCATCTAATTTTGACTCGGCTTACTTTCTTATTCTGTGTGGGGGTGCACGTGATCATGTGCTCCTATGTAGGAACTGCCACTGCCACCGGATGAAAGATCGAATATAATAAAATAGAATAGAATAGAATATGTTTATGGTCCAAATACAAAAAGTATACAGTACTACATTAAGCATATTTTCATGCATACCAAACAATTTTAAAATGTTATTAATATTTAATAATTGTAAAGAAAATAATTAAAATAAATAAAACTATATCAGGTATAATACAGGTAGTATATAAAAGTACAAAATATCACAATTTTATAGACTTAAGTTGATGGTCAACAATAAACTGTATTAAGTCTTTTCTGTATTTTTGGTTGTTACACTTTCCTTTGGTATCACATTATAAATACTAGGAGCAAGGTATTTAAAAGAATTATAAAAAAAATGCAAAAAGTCGAAAACATAAGATCGAAAATTAAAAGGTCGAAACAACAAAAGGTCGAAACTATAAAAGGCCGAAATTACAGAACGTCGAATACCAAAAGGTCGAAGGGACAAAACATCGAAATTACAAAAGCTCGTATGGAAAAAGATCGACATTACATAAGTTTGAAACCAGAAAAGGTCTAAATTACAAAAGGTCAAATATCAAAATGTCGAATTTACAAAAGGTCGAAATTATAACCAATCCAACCCAACATAAACAACGCAACCAAATATAACTAACCCAACTCCATATAACACAACCCGAACAAAACCAAATCCAACCCAACATTATCAATGAATCAATCAATCAAAAAGCCTTTATTTATACTTTACAAAAAACTAGTTTCTTACATAATATTTTAAGAAGTGGCGAGATCTAGCATTGCTATTCTATCTAACCACTCTAACATGAAAAAAGATGTAAACAATTATAGTTAAAATGTGACATACATAAGCACCTGTACTAATTAATGTAATTCAATATAATTTAACTCAATTCAGACTTTTAGAATGGCCAAGCAATGCAACGTTATGGTGTTATGTAAATTGATTTTAAATTTCGTGTTTTCAAAAAGCATATAAGTAATTTTTTAAATGAAGGTATGGTTCTAGAGCATTTTATTTTAAAAGATATAAAGTTGTAACATTTTGTAGCGACATAGCCAGGGACCCCAACAGATAAAGATGAAAATAATACAAAAAATATGATTTTTTTTTCTGAAAAATATATAAAATATTTTTTAGATCAAAATTCCTATATACAAGGTTTTTTTTTTGACGATCCCCTACCAAACAGGCCGGTTAGCCAAACTCAATTTTTTCTTTAAAAAATAAAATAATTTAACAGAGATTATCTACCTAATAAAAAAAGTGGAATTTGTCCTGGATGGGGTATTATATTACTATTTAGTCGTAAGTATTAGGAATAAATAAACAAACCTAATTCCCTCTCACTCCTTTCTTGGTTTTTTGGCAACAAAATTAGTAATTATGCTTTTTTTCCTTTTAGCTATTTGGCTTTGTAGCTTATCAACCTCTGTTTCTTTAATTTCAAGCTCTTTTTTCGACGATAAAAATCCTTCTATCATGGATTGGGCCACTTTTTCTTCGGAAATGTCACCCTTTTTTAAAGCAGTCCTAAGTCTATTCTTCTTCCAAATAGACGTTGTAGTTTTTAAAAGCAATCCGTGCCATCGCAATTAAATTTTTTGTAATAGAACGGCTGGTTGTTGTAGATTTTTAATGCATCATAAACTATAAGTCGAGCATTAAGCATTCACTCCTTCATATTCGTCCAAAGCTTTCTTATAACTTGATTGGAAAGGAAAAACCCTCTTTTCATATCTGCGCTCCCGTGATAAATGTTTAATGCTGCTTTAAGTAAAATGTTAATTAAAGGGTACTTTACTTCGCCTGATTTTTTTTTTCAAACTGATGATTCCAATATGTATCAACCCTACATAATATATTATTTTTTGCTGGTGGCTCATCTTCCATCTGAAGTAACTTCCATTCGTCCACCACACAGAATAGAATAGAATAGAATAGAGTATATTTTATTTGTTCAAATGCATATCACAAAATATTGTATGTTACCTTATATAGGTGTAGAGCTTGTCAAGTAATATAAATAAAATCAAATAATATATACAAAAATTAAAATTAAAAAATAAATAGTACAAAATACAGACAAATAATGTAAAAAAGCAAAGTGCACAGTAGTTTACTAAAAATTAAGATGTGATTTAAAACACGTCATGTAAGTGAGGAATAAAAATTAAATTAACATTTAGCTAAATTCATGTAATGTATAGAAGTTATTTTTGAGGAGAATGTCTTTAAGCAAAGTTAGAGCTTTTTTCTCAGACAAATCTCTGACTGTGACAGGTAGATGATTCCAGATTTTAACTACGTTATTTTAACCGACTGTTGAAAAAACGAAAACTTTGTCTTTTCAGTTAATAATTCACCTTTTCATCTTGTCGAATAGGTGTCTTCTCTTACATTATTCGAAAACACAAATTTGTTTTTAATGTAAAATTTTGAGCATTCATAGATGATTATATCAATAACTGTTAAAAGGTGGTTTGCTTGAAGATCGGGCGGAAAATTTTAGTGAACTTTAGATTAAATATACTTCCTAAACATCTCTTTTGTAAGAATAATACTCATTTGTTGCAGTACCCCAGAGTATGATTGCATATCTAATTCTTGATATTACATATCTGTGATAAGCGCATAAGGCAGCAGGAACTCCAACGTTTTTTGATATTACCTTTAGAGGAAAATTATATTTTGCTATATCCTTTGCAGAGATTCGATGTGGTACTTCCAGTTCAGTCTTTGGTCAATATTTAGGCCCAACAATCCGACACTGTCCCAAGTAGTCACTGCATTTCCGCTAGGTTTAAAGTCAATTTGAACTTTTCAGTCCTATCAAATGTTATAACCTGTGACTTTCCCGCGTTCAATTTTGTTGACACCATGTATTAATTTTCTACATAATTTGCACAGACAATGAAATCGAAATTTGTTTCGTTTTTTCGGATATTATAGCAGTGTTGTCATCTGCAAATGACACTATTTTATCATTGATTATATTTGGCAATTCATTGGTGTACAGAATGTAGAGAAGAGGTCCCAGAATAGAGCCCTGAGGAATCCCTCTTTTAACTTCCACATATTTAGACACTGCTTTCGTCCCGTTAGATAGGATTTTATTAGATTATTTTCTACTTCCCGAATGCCGTAACTGTCAAGCTTTTTTAAAAGGATGGTGTAGTCAACGCTATCAAAGGCTTTACTTAAATCAAGATACACAGCCAAGGTTTGGTTTCCTTTCTTCATGGAGTCTAGGATTTGTTCCATAGTTTTATAAATTGCATCTGTTGTTGACCTTTTTTTTCTAAGCCATATTGGAAGTCAGTTATGGTTTTATTTGTATCTAAGTATGATATTAGTCTATCCTTTATTAAACTTTCAAAAATCTTACCCACATTTGGCAAAACTGAAATATAGCTTGAGGTCCAATGGGAGTGCATTTAAAAGGTTTATTAGATCTTTAGATATCAAAGATGACTTTTTACTGCAAGGATTAAGACACCTTAGATATTTGATGTTTTTAGTTAACAGATTGTAATTAAACACAAACCTGCTGCTAAATAATGCTTTTGTAACGTTGTGAAAAAATATTAACCCATTCATTTCTGGCACTGTTGTTAATTCTTTTTGTAAATCTTGCCAAAAACCCAAATCTTTTGATGGAATTGAGATGTTAATTTTAAAAGAGTTATTTGAAGGGTTGTGATTTTACCACATTTTGTTTGCATATTTTGATGGAAATCGAAATAACAAATTCTTTCAAATCTAAATATACTTTATGAATTAAAGGTCCTTCTTTTTGAAATATGGTTTTATATTTAGTAAAAAGAGTTATGCTTGACCAACAAAAAGAATAGTTCACATTTCATAGTTTTTTGGTTAAGTAAGTCAAAAATTTTAGTGTAATTAGAATTTTTCATTAATAATGGTCGGATCAGAGAGGTATAAATTTAAGGAAGTAATCAATTAGAGCCTCCCACACAATCCTTTCAATTGCTAGACCTAACGTTAGCCAACGACTATTTACGTGTTTTAGGAATTTATGCTCTGGAATTTTCTTTTTACGTTGAATTACATTATAGCCTTTGCGTCGTGAAGGCCACCCATTAAGAAATATTCTCCTAACTCTTTCAATTCCATTAAAAAAACTAATATGTATGTTATGAATAGTACATGATCCAATATCCATTAAGTTTTTATCTCTAATACTCAAAAAATACTAATTTAAAAGACGTTATGTCTTTTTATTTACATTCGGACCATCTTTGGTGATAGAAATGAGTTTAGACAGTGGCAAGTTCGCGTTATCTATTGCTTTTAAGATTTTCTGCAGTTGCATGCCCCATATAAAAGGTTTCTGAGTGAAACTTCACTACTTGACCCATTTTCTTATACCAAAACCGCAGTCTTATTTGAAGTTCCTTCTTACCGGCATTATTGGTGGTCTCGTCAGACTGGAGAGAATAATATGAACTTCTTGCCTCTTCAAGCATTTCCTTCCTAAAGTAAGGAGCTGGAGCATCTATATTGAGGTATTTGCTTTTGTTATTCCGGTACAGCATTTTCAGTTGGAAACATTTGCTTAAACAAATTAGCTATTCCAGATACCGACTCTGCTGGAAAATTTGAAGCTACAATCTTAAGCGCCCATAATCTTTAGCTCTAACTGCTGCATCTTTGTAGCTTATTAATGTTAGCAAAGAACTACCTGCCTTCTTTGACTCTGGTGTCGGATGTATGGTATGTGATGAAAGCGCTGACGAACAATTTTTTTAAAAGTTTGTATAGTGAAAAATCCCGTGGAAATGTGAACCACTTTGACACAAACATTGCAAAAAAGTTAATTTTCACTGTACTTGCTTGCCGACCGGGACATTAAATAGTTATTGCTGTCTTTCTTTTAAGGCCAATCTTTTTGAAACTTTGACATTTATTACCATCACTTAAGTAAAATCAGTAACAATATCTCATATAAAAGCAAACAGACCTAACTAATAAATTGAACCTACAAGTAGACATACAATTAAGCAATGTTTTTTTAAATAGTACAATAAGAGGTTTGCTCTTATATAGGAAAATTAAAGAACAACCAAACTTCAGATGTTGTTCCAAGTCGGAATCAAGCTAAAGTAACATTGGCTGGGGTTTGACTGCTAAAAAATTAAGTAGTCAGTGAATCTTAAAAATAGGATTTACTACGAACGACACCTAAAAAAAGTGTTGCTGACACAGCCAAAAATCGGCAAGAGCAACTAAAAAAATCCCTCAGGTAATCTTCATTGGGACAAATATGAAAAATATGAATGAAACTTCTCCGCCGAATAGGGCGTGATCAGTTTTTTTACTAAATATATAGGCTGGTGGGTAATGCCCCTATTTTGTGCACTAATGCACACATGTGTAAGAAGAATCGTTTGTCAAGCCTGAGCAAGCCGTACTTTAAGTTGTAGGGCGATATATGGTCAAATTTATGCACACCATATGAAAATCTTAGGAATCCAGATAACTGGGAGGGGAGCAAAGAATCACACAACCTAACTTTTACTTTAGTCGATAAATAATTTTCAAGCAAATATAAAATTTTAAGTTTGCCATAACTTTTTTGCAACAATTTTGAAACATTTGACTCGAATTTTAAATCATAATTTATTATAATTCCCAGGTCTTTTTAGAGTCACTGAATTCAATATCAGTCTGATTAATGGAGATCTTAAACCCATTTTCAAAGCATTCCTTCCTACTGCTTCCAAAGAGAATTGCTTGGGTTTTTTGCTGACTCAACTTGTGATTTGCCAAAAGGAAGCTAAAACTGGTAATCATCGGCAAATTGGTGACCGGACAGTGCTACACTCCTATCCTGCAAGGAAGATGTGGAACACCTGCCATCAAAAACAACCCTTTGAAACCCTTCGTCAAAATAATCTGCCATCATGTCAAATGCGCCAAGCCCCAATCCAGAATAGCTAAATATTGTAATCGATATATTTGCAAAAGAGATTCGTGTATTTTTTCTTCATTAACTTTCTGGAAATTTAGGTCATTCAAGCTGGGGCAATACTTGTGCCCTTGGTACTGTGATTGGTAAAAATTACTTGGATTTGACTGAGGAATAGCATTTACAAAAAAAATTATAAAATCTTTGACACTACCAACTTTGTCAGGTCTGAACTCAGTCTTGGAACTTATATTAAGATACTTATGTGTCTTCCAAAACTCCTTAGGATCAGTTTGAAATTTAAAATTTAGGTAGACTTTTTTTTGGTTTCTTATGGAAGTCAAAACTAGATTCCTGTATGAATCCCAGTTAACATCGGATTAATGTTTATTATATTTAGAGAGAGCTTTTTGCCTTAGCTTCATCATAAATCTTACATTACTAGTGAGCCAGTGCGCAGGATTTTAGGTTATCTTTGAGGATTTTATTAAGGCAGGTATATCAAAAAGACTGATAATTGATTTATTGAAAAAATCTCGTTAATGTTATTAAAACTTCTTACATCCCTATTGAAAGCCTCCTTATCAAAATTTTTGAAATATCTGAAAGTACGGTACCTAACTTGACTACGCCTCTTCTCTATACGTAACTCATACCTCATTAGCCTATGGTCAAAGATATCATCAATTCTGATAACTTCAGGTTCACAGACAAAATTAGTTTCATTTGTTGCCAAAACATCCAACAATTTAGAGGTTGAGAACCTGGCTCTCGTAGGCTCAGTATTTGAGCAAAATTATATTTTTTCAAAAAACTATTGAGTAGTCTTTTTCCAGAATGTTCGACCAACATATCGATATTTAGATCGCCCCCGAATATGCCCCCATCATAATATGGTACAAGCAATATTAAACTATTTTCCAGATGCGCAATACAGGTATTTAAGCCACTATCCGGGCGGTATAATGCTCGCAGGCATAAGGACTTACCCTGAATTTTAACGGATATCCAGAGTTGTTCCAGAGTACTTACTAGGGCTGGGTGTACTGCTATATTTTTAAAACTGTAACAATCTCGAATGTAAAAGACCACGCCTCCGCATCTACTTTTCCTATCGTCTCTAGTAAGCTTGTACCTTGCAATGGCCAGCGCCTCGTCAGATAACTCTTCTTTAAGCCAGGTTTCTGAAAGTCCTATTACGTCATACCACTCGGCCACAAGAAGGTCTGAAAAAAGTTTAAAGATTGAACATAAAGAGCGTACATTTGCATGACAAAAAATATTATAACACACAAAAAATACCTAAATACATATAAATACTAAGAGCAAGATATTTAGATGAGTTATTAAAAAAATGCAAAAGATCGAAAACATTAAATCAAAAATTAAAAGGTCGAAATTATAACAAATCCAACCCAACAAGTAACTCAACCAAACATAACCAACCCAACCCAACATAACACAACTCGACCAAAACCAAATCCAACCCAACATTATCAATGAATTAATCAATCAAAAAGTCTTTATTTATACTTTACAAAAAATTAGTTCCTTACATAATATTTTAAGAAGTGGCGAGATCTAGTATAGCTATTCTATCTAACCACTTAAGAAAACATGGACGCAAAGCTCACGTAACATGAAAAAACATGAAAACAATTATAGTTAAAATATGACATGCATAAGCAACTGTACTAATTAATGTAATTCAATATAATTCAACTCAATTCAGGCTTTTAGAATGGCCAAGCAATGCAACGTTATGGTGTTATATAAATTGATTTTAAATTTCGTGTTTTCAAAAAGCATTTAAGCAATTTTTTAAATGAGGGTATGGTTCTAGAGCATTTTATTTTAAAAGAAATAAAGTTGTAATATTTTGTAGCAAAATAACCTGTTATTATTCTTTTTTTTCCAAGATAATAAAAGATGCTCTGCTGAACGAGTTCCAAAACGCTTCAGCACTGATTGCCCTTCACCGACATCCCTCTCTTTTTACCTACTACCCAAAGGGACGAGCGAAAGGGGCCGGTAACTTGCCAGAGTCAGCGCTAAAACTTGGCTCATTCAAGCAGGCCGTCGTACGTTAAAAATCCAAAGCATGAATTAATGCAAGTTATTTTAATAAATAGTCACGTTTTATTCAACAAAAATCATAATTTCGGTGAGGTACATGTGTTGAAAATGATAACAAATTTTAGTTCCCTTTGGCCAACCCAAAAGTGCCCATAAAAAATACCTTGGTTAACCTCGGTTTACAGAGTGTTTTCTAAGTGAAGTTTATAACCCTCTTGATCCCCGGTTTTATTATTCAAAGGAGCATATATATCGACCGAAAGCCGCTAGTTAAAGTACCGATACCGTAAGGTGCTTGATCTTAAAGTGATTTCACTCTTGGAAAGTTATACCACAGCTGAACAAATTTGGGGGTTAAGTCCCAAGTTATGCATATTTCAAACGCCACTAACGGTGTCTCTCGACTTTCCCAGCAATTAAACTTAACTTTAGGAGTGCATCTAATGACAGGCAGGGTGTTGGTTTGCATAGAAAAAATCAGTATGCGAGTTATATCAAGTACCGCTACCTTATAGTTATGTCTGAATTTTCTTGGTTAGTTTATACTTATCGACTATCCAGTGCAAGGGTATGAGAAGGCTGGTTACAAAGGTACCCGTAGATCTGGCAGTAAACTTAGGGCTGCTTGACTTCTTGAATTACAGCTTATGACGGCAATGAATAAAAGCAGTGAAAACAGGACTCTAAATAAAGGAGAACCAGCGTTAAAATCCGGTATTTTTAGGCATTAATTTAGGCTTAATATCTTTTGTTAATTTATTTGTAAGAGTTTAGAAAAAAAATAATAAGAAAAAAACTTACTTGATGTTATGAGGCCTTGTAGAAATTTGTTTGGCATTTAACCCAGTGACGGCACAAAATATTTATTAGCAAAATTGTTCAAATCGACCTTTACAGTCAAAAGCTAGCTTATAAAGCATCTAACAAGCTCTAGCTTTGATAATTTTGCATAAATGTGCATCTAAAGATCAGCTATTTCACAGCTACAATTCTTCCTCTGTGACAGCCACAAAAAAGAAAGAAATTTCCACATGGTTTTATAATCAAAAATATTTCAAAAATCTCTAGATTTTAGTGACACTTATGACATTTGAGGTTATTTGTTTACAAATAAATAGGAAAAGTTAATGAAAAGGATAAGTGTTTCTTGAGTTTTTCCTTGATAAAAAAGAGATTTTCTTAAGGCTAGAGGTTCTCTATTTATTTAGTTATTTTTCTGCACTCAAACGTTAAAGCTTTAAGAGGACCTATTTTCCTGACCTCGGGAAACTATGATAAAGGTAGTTTTTGATGAATTACTTATAGTAGCGAAAATATTTTATAATCAATCATGACACAAATTAAGTAAGAAATGTTAAGAGTGCCTTCAGTAATATCATAATACAGTTAGAACATCACATACCAGAGATTTATGCAAGGTAAATTCCAAAGGAAAGATGTTTCAGCAAATAAACCCGTTACAAACGCCCACCTTTCTAACAAAAAGAAATAGTACTTATTCCAAAAACATATTTGAAACAACAAATAACTTAATATCTACTCGGTTGTCTATACCATCTATAACAAAAAAACCAGGGCAACCCACTTAATTTTTTTCTTTACACGCAGCAAAGTAGAGTAAGGATATTTTAAATTGAACTTCACGTTCCAGTATTCTCATAAGTCCTACTATACCAGTAATCCTTAGACTCAATTAAAAGATTTTAAAAAAATCAAAAAGGGGTAAAAACCAGAAAACTAAATCCTAAACCTATATCTAAACTTGGTTAAAACCTAAATGCTTTAGTCACAACCAAATATACAAAGGTCACAGTTGAGTTAATCTTGGCCAGAAGTATCAGTAGGATGTGCTTTCAAGTCCTTGGCGTGCCATACTCGCCGTACTTTACCAGTGTTGTCTGCTAACTCGTACGACCAAGGAGATAACACGCGTTTAATTTGAAATGGACCTAAAAATTGAGGGGCTAACTTGGCCATAAAGTTTTTGCTGGCATCGAAATGTATAAAATTCCTTTTCCAGACTTTCTGCCCAACGACAAACTTCTCACTCCGTTTTCGCAAATCGTAGACCTTTTTGCTCTTTTCGTAGGCCTCGGATAATTTCCTTTAAATGACGGGAAATAGTTTAGTTAAACATGATGCACGGTTTTCGACAGTTTGATTATTATTGGTTGCGGGAGTGGAAATTTTGGTTCCAGAAAGAGGAATTTGTCTACCAAATACAACGAAATTTGGGGTAGAAGTTGTAGAATCATGTACAGATGAACGCATAGCAGCAGCTACTTTCGGAAGGTACTTTTCCCAAGTCTTCTGATTGTCTCTCGTGTAGGCAGTTAGAGTCGATCGTAATACTCGGTGAACTCTTTCCACTGGATTGGCCTGCGGGTGGTAATTTGTCGTATAATGAATTTTTATCTGGTACTCGTTTAACAAAGCTTGTATTAATTTACTTTTAAATTGCATTCCGTTGTCCGCAATTATTCGGTTAGGAACACCGAATACCATAAAGATTTGATCTTCTAAATGCCTAACAACACCAGCCGCGGTCGCTTTTCTTAAAGGAAAAAACAGCACAAATTTGCTAAAACAATCACATACTGATAACACATACTCGTAGCCGGAACTAGACCTAGGTAACGAAACTAAATCTATGCTTATCAATTCCCAAGGTCTGGAAGCAGTGGGAGTTTTACTAAGCATTAGACCAGATCTTCCTTTTCCATCTGGTTTTGTCTCCAAACACACAGAGCAACGACGTACATATTCAGCAACGCTATACTTAAGTTTCGGCCAGAAGTACTTGTCTGAAATTCTAGCAGTCGTTTTTGTTATTCCCAAATGACCACAAGTCGGTGCATCATGGTTTTCATGAATGATGTTTCTACGGTCCTCACGAGGGACCACTAATCTCCACTGATCGGAAGGGTCACTTAGTTCGGGAAACGGCACAACAACATGCTTAAATAAACATCCTTCATGAATACGCCATAATGGATATAGCTGCGGGGATTCTTCGACAACCTTAAGCATTTTTCGATACCAGGGATCAGTACCTTGATAAGGTTTAACCATAACATCATGTTCGTCGGAGTTTTTATCGTCCTTAGAAATGAAAATATCCACCGCATCCAGAACGGGCACTGATCTGGACAAAAGATCAGGGGTCACATGGTCTTCCTTTTCGATGGATGACCATGTGACCATGAAAATTGTATTGTTGTAAACGCACAACCCATCTTGCAATACGATTGACAGGGTCTTTAATAGACCACAACCATTTTGGTCAGTGATAACACTAAACTTTTGCTGCTTCCAAGTACGGTCTTAATTTTTCTATGGCCCAGATGACTGCCATACATTCTTTTTCCGTGGTACTATAACGCTGCTCAGCCTTAGTCAAGGATCTGCTAAGATAGCAACCAACCTTGTCCTGTCCTTCACTATCCGTTTGGGTCAAAACGGCTCCAAGGCCAAAATCAGACGCATCGGTCTGGACACAAAACGGCTTTTCAAAATCCGGACAGGTCAATATTGGGGCTGATATTAGAGATTCCTTGATTGTGTTAAAGGCTTGGTCACAATATTGATCCCAAACAAAAGAACGATTTTTCCGAAGAAGAGAAGTCAAAGGAGTAACGGTAGATACAAAATCTTTGACAAACCTGCCGTACCAGCTAGCGACACCTAGTATCCGACGAACATCTTTGACAGACTTAGGAGTGGGAATGCGTACCAACGCTTCGATCTTAGCGGGATCCACCATAAGTCCTTTAGCATTCATTGAATCAACGATGTAACCGAGATATTTTAATTCCGGTTTGCAAAAATTGCACTTCTCACCGCCAAGTGTCAACCCTGCCTCAGTCAATCGTTCCATAACGATCCCAAGAACTCGATAACGTTCCTCAAAACTGCTAGTGACAATTATGATGTCATCTAAATAGACAAAAACGAAGGGCTCAAGGTCATTAAGAAGTTGATCAATAAGGCGTTGCCACGTAGTTGGAGCTGAATGGAGGCCAAAAGGCATCCTTTTAAATTGAAAAAGTCCGCGGTTAGGTACACTGAATGCAGTTAAAGGTCTGGAATTTTCCGCAACTGATATCTGCCAATAGGCAGATTTGATGTCCAAGCTTGACAAATAATGGGCATTTCTAAGCTTTGTTGTTCAGTGGTTCATACCGATATCGTTACGGAGCGAATTCGTTATCGCGGCAACACCGCGGTTTGTTTTGTTTCACAATGGCCGCGGCCGTGTCAATTCAATTTTGACAACTAAACTCGCACAAAAATATAACTTTTGACTAATAATGGTGCTACAATGATTGAGAAAAATGAACATGATTTCTTCTGCGATGGTTGCAGTTCACACCATATTTGGAGCCCATAAAGAGCAGCACAGTAAGTTAAACTAGCTTTTGTTATGGAGAAATATTGGTTTTGCTTCTCATCCCAAACTTGTACATCATAAGTTCCCGGCTAGCTATTTATGAGACTGCTCTTTTAAGGTGGGTTTATATTTTATACTCTTCTGTAAAAGGAAACGCAAGCTCTTATGGCAGAATATAGATAAGCATGGCCCAACCAGTTGAGTTTGCTGAAGTTTATTACCTACTTAAATTAAAGTCAGGGTGGGCGAGAATGTTATACGTTAAGGTGATTGTTTTTTTTTTAATATATAAAATGTCTTTATTAAAACAAAAAACCGGTTGCACTATTCTGTTAGCTAAAAAATGCTTTAAATGGCCAAAAAGCTTCAAGAACATAGGTCTAACAAAAGGAATAATCACAGATGCAGAAAAAATAAAAAAGCATGTTCTTTGTGTTTTTGGTGTGTATGTTTATCACCGATAAAGAAGGTATTAGTAATTAGCGAACAAAAAATTATACAGTAAAAATTTTTTAAAAAGAAATTAAAGCTTAGTTTATGCAACATACTTTACCAATTTTGAACTTAAAGTTAACAAGTGAGCATATATGACATACATATTCTTTGCATCCGTGTATGGGTGCATTAGCGAGGGCCATTAAGCCCATATATATCTTTTGAGTTCTACTAAGATAGTTTATTTAAAATAAAAACTACTGACTTAGATTCTTGCAGTTCACCAAAGAAAAAATAACTACTTAAAGCTGTGATCAGATTTTGGATAAGTATTATTTTGATAAAAATTAAAATGTATACTTCTTTTTAGGAATAACATGCTAGGATATTTGAATGGAGCTACATGTAAGAATCATTCTAGTAGGATCAAGTCTCCGATCAAGTACCACAACTCGGGCCACAAATTAGGTATGGATGGATTCTAAATAATAAAATAAATGCTTACCTCAGGAACCTATTTTTATAAATAATACCCTTGAAAATGGCATACTTTAAATCAATCTTTATGAATGTAAAGCTTAGTAATATAATTTAAGAAACTTACTTAGTACTTCAAATAAAGGGCCTAAAATGTATGCTGCATTTTTAATTTAACTTAAAGGTTTACTGACAAGTTTTCTACAATGCATTTAGGTAAATTTAATTTTTTGGCTAGACTTATACTTTATACTAGTTTTTAATTTAATATTAATAATTTATTATGTTACAAAGAAAAAATTGATTTGACTTGATTTTGTCACTCTTAACATTGCTATTAAAAAATAATAAAATTTGGGATAAAAAACTGATTTATTTTACTTATTGGTTTAAATGTTACTTAGAATTAAAAATTGTTTTCTAATATTTCAATATTTGGTGGATTGCATCTTTTCCTTCATCAGCTTGGGCACTGCTAACCTGAAACAAAAAATAAGATGTATTTAAAAATATAAGCCAGTGAACTTAAGATTGGAAGCTTTCAGGTTTGGTTTGTAAAATCAATCAATTACACCGATAGTAAGTTTTAATCACCCCGTCCTTTGAATAAGAGTATAATCCGACTTATTAGACTTACATCGACTATATCTCACCAATTTTTTGGCCACCAGTTTTATTGCTGTCTACCAATTTAGTTTCTTTTAGAAAAGTACGGAACAAGTTTTACATCACATTCTACTTTGAAAATTTTATTATTGACTATCTTTTGTTTACCCCAGATCTTAATATTTAAGGTAAACTAGAAACTTAAGTGATGGTCAATGCTTGTGTGAATTTGGTCCAACGTACTTTGATTTAGAAATTATGGGAGAGGATAAAACAACTTTCTGGCTAAGGTGGTAAAAAAACTTGCCTGTTAAATAAAAACAATATGAATTTGACCCCTGTATATATTATTTAGTAAAAATAATGTAAACTGTTGATCAAAAAAACTGTCAAGATGGTGAATAATAATTCAAAACCTTGGGGAAACAAAGGGGATCCAAGTGGAAAAAGACTCTTGACTTTTTCTTGTAAATTAACGAAATAAGTGTGGCTTATCCCCTAGTTACCACAAGATCTTCAATTGTTATTCAATGTTTTTTCTTAAAAAAATATCCTGTGCCCATACAAAGTTACCTTAAAACTTTATTCCACTTTGGATTTCACTAATGAAATTTGAAATATTTATGTTGGAAATTTATATTTGGTTGAAACGACAACAATCTACCAAAAAGTAGCCAAATTTTTTAATTTTACTGATGAATTTTTGGATTTTAAAATGTTTTTTTTTAATGTGAAGGTAGCTAACCATATGTTTTGTCCTTCATATGATTTTGCCGGATTTTGCTAAAATGTTTTGTTGCGTGGGATGGGGCGCTGCCTGCTTAAATATCTTCATCATACATCTTAACAATTATGAGAAATCATTGATCTGAAATTAAATTTAAAATAATTTATTATAGGTGCGATGTATGCAAATCTATAGTCTAAGCAGCTAACCAGTTAGTTCACTTGAATTAATACTTCAGACAATAGCCCTACCATGTGTTTTTTTTTGTTTTTTTCCGAATATTTTTCCAATTTTGTGCCAAATTTAAAGGTAATCTTCTCATCTAGGCCTGAATCAAAATGAATAAAACTTGTCATATATTGTTATTCTTTCATGACCTACTGATGATTAAATTTCTGTATTTGAGACTCTTTCAGTTATTATTACAAGAAAAAAAATGAATGAATGAATGAATGAACTTTTTCATGTAAAAAGTTTAGATTTTTATAACACATTTTAGTTACTGTATTATCAATTTTACATTCTTTTTATTAGTGACATCCATAAAATCTATGCATAAAACATGTAACGTGAATTAAATAATCCAATTTTTTTAAACGATATCTAACAAAAATGCATAAGATTTGTTAAACAGGTATATATGGTTACCCAGTACCCAAAGGAAGGGGGAGTCGAGGTAAACCGTCTCTGATACCGGTTAAAAAAACGAAATTATCTGAAACTATCCCAATAAAATGATTTCCGACTAAAATTGCATTTTATTATTATTAAATTATTTGCAACATTTTGCAAATAAAATTTTTTTAACTTTAATAATTTTTGTGATGATGGGTTAAATAATTTACTGATAAGAACTAGTAAACTTTGTAAAACAGTAGATAAAAACTAAAACAGTTTTTAAGACAGGAATTTGATCAACAGTAGAGAGTTTGAAAAGTTAAAAGTTTTATGCATATTGATTTTGACAAAACTGAGAAAATTGATCTTAAAACTATGTAGAAACGCAAAGGATAAATATTTAAAAAGTACATATTTATAATTGATATAATTTCGAAACTTAAAATGTTGTTTCTTTAAAAACCACAATACTCTACTTTTACACAAAAATATATTTTAAAAAAATTAGACCAATTAAACAGGGTCTTTTGAAAGCTATTAGCTAGCTTGAAACCACAATTTTAAATGATAAGCAAGTAAGTACATATTTACAAACAGAGAAAAAAAATAAATGTAGGTTTTTTTAACCAATACATGTAAATTATAGTATATAAGTGTCAAAAATTATCAATTTTTAAAAATATTGAGAAACAAATTAATCCCAAATTGTCTATAAATACTGATGGTAAAATTTACTAGAAGTTTTTGTTTACTTTTTAATTTATTTAATTTATTATTAATTAGAGATTTAATTAAACATTTTTAAATCTCAGAATCTAAAACCGATAGGCCAACACCTCCAATAGGTGTACGAAAACTCGATAATACCTGACAATACTTGACTGTATGAGACAAAATCTTTGGATAGTTTGCATTACTTGACAATAGGTATACCTACAAATTTAAAATCTGGTGTTGGAATTGAAAACTTACCAAAACTGATTTCTATGGATAATTTATCAATATACATTGATCAGCTACTGTAAGTGTTTATTCCCAAACTTCATAATTTATTTTCTCTCTTATTAGCACTACAGCATGGGTCATGGTCTTGTAGATTTTCAACAGTTGACCTAAAAAAAACAGTATATTACATTACATTAAAACATTAAAAGTTTGCAAACCTTAAAAAAAGAAAATGTGTACATCAGAATTTGTTTTAGAAAAATCAATTTGAATGTACGAAAGTTAAGTACATGATTCTTGTCTGTCATTTATCCATTTAAATGGCGATAGCGGACAGAGGGAGGGAGTTCAAAAGATCTACTATCCTGTGCAAAAGAAAATCATTGAAGAAGCGGGGACAGTATGAGAAGGGATGCAAAATTTTTGCTTGGTGGTGCTTAGCAATTCAGAATCAGCGGCCTCTCTTTAACTAGGTACTCAATGCGTTCTGTTGCAAGTACTATCATTTAGTAATTTGGCGATAACCACAAAAAATACAAGCATAAACACAATGCATGATAAATAGGCGAACAAGTGTCAGTGTCCAGATAAATTATTAGTTGATGTCAGATTTTTTTCAATAAAAAATCAGTGTAATAACCTTGGACCAAAGAAATCCTGCATTCTTAACTAACTAACTAACTAACTTTTTTGTCTTATAATGTTTAAATATTTTGTTAAATTATTTTTCGGTTTTCTGACCACTGGCTCACGTCTTTTCAAAATGTATAAACTGTGCTTAAAACTGACCTACTATATTTTTTTGTTTACATTATGTAGGTGGTGTTCTTTAAGCACCAAAAAAACAGAATAGAACATAAGATAAAGTAAGTATAAGTACTTACCCAAACAAAAAATCTGGCGGCACTTCCACACAAGGCCCATGTGGGTTTTTCTTCACAAAGAACGTGGCTTTTCCAAACAAAATTCAACCAAAAATTGGTAACGGTCGTCCACCATCACATTGTGATCAGATTTTTAATCCATATTGCGTGCAAAAAGTTCTTCAAAATTATTATTTTTCCCGAAATATCGCCGCAAGTTCCAAGAAAGGTAAACAAACTTGACTGACTGTCGGCATTTGACAGTTGTTTTGGGAAAGTATTGCGGAGAAGAAGTTAAAAAACCTCCAAATCAGTTACTTCAACCGAAAAGAAACTAAAAAACACAAAAGACCAAAAGATCTTGGGTGGAAATAACGAAAATTCAAACTTGGATGAGTATCCCACAAGTATTGCGGGTTGCGTGCCATTCAAGCCTTCTTCTTTTTACTTAACAATAAGCGATGTTGCCGTAACAGTGAAAATAATGGCGATAGCGATCGTTATCTCATAACGATAGCCCACTGGAATTGCCCTCCTGGCTCACTATGCTGGTTTAAAACCCTAAAATCAACACAAAAACGATACTTTGGTGGTTCCCCCTGACTTGTTTGCTTTTTAATGAGTACAATAGGCGAAGCCCATGAAGATCTTGACGGCTCCACGATGTCGTTTATCAGCATTTCGTCCAGTTCCGCATTTACGTATTTTTGGACCGCAGGAGAGACCGGATAGTATCTCTGTTTAACAGGAGAAATATTCGGTTTTAATCGTATTTCGTGTTGTACAAGGGTGGTACATCCAAGCGTTTTTCCCATTTTCGAAAAAGTGTCTTGAATCAAATTATCTAATTTCTTTCTCTGATCTGCCGTAAGCATATCGTAAGCTTATATAGCGTTACAGGTGGGCGCTAAAGACTCCTCTTTGCGAAAGCTCCACTCCCCGGCAAACAAATCTGGAACAATCTGCATTTTAATCCAAAAATCAGTACCAAGAATTAGTGTGTGAGGTAAGGAAGGTATAACCAAAACTTTTTTTCAGTTTTTAGTACTATTCCGCAATTGAATCGGCAACGGTACCGTACCCAAGCAAGCTTCAGACCGTCCATTAGCCAATGTACAACTTGTTGTGCCGTTTTTAATTAAGGCACAGTAGGGTTTTAAAATTTCCCCTCCTGGTCCACCCAGAAAAACACTACTTGCCCCGGAATCCAACAAGGCCAAAAACTCTTGTCCATATATCTGGACCTGAAGATCGGGTCTTTGATCATTACGCGCATGCGCAAGTACAAAATCCAGGACAGGTCTGAAATCCAGTTTGGTGTCGAAAGAAATTGCGCGTTTTTTTGTAGGCATTTAGGGCAATCAGTAGGGTAGGTTAGCCACTTTCAAATAAAATGAGGAGATGAGGGTGGGCGTGGCCACCCCCTTCAACCCCTCACCCCTGACCTTTGACCTTTCACCCTTGACCTTTGACCTTTGACCCTTGATATTTGACCTTCGACCTTTGACCCTCTCATATATCCCCCTCTCTTCTTCTCCCCCTCTACTCCTCCTCTCTTCATTTCCCCTGCCATTACTCTCTTCGCCCCTCTCTATTTACTTAACCCCTCTAAGTTTCTCCCACCACTACTTTAGTTTTTAGCCAAGAGGGGATATCTCTCTTTAAGTCGGTATTTCTACAACGGAAGAGTGATTTCTCCCCTCTCTTAGTACATACATTTTTTTGGTGGGAGAGTATCGGTATATAAATAGCCGTGTTTTATCAAGTTATAAAATAGTTCGTTTTTGGGAGTATATAGTGCACGATACGAAAATGAATTTGTGTGAGTTTTGTGGAAAAAATTTTACTCGTGTCGATAATCTTAAGAGGCATCAACGCACGGCATGTAAAAATACACCAGTTACAACTTCCGATGCATCTCCGGCTAAAAGACTAAAATTAAAAGAAAATGTGAAAAATAGTGGACAGTCGACTATGATTGCGAATAGTTTGCCATCAACATCAACCGCTTGTGACCAGGATGTGCAAAAAGTAATGTGTCCAACATGTAATGTATATGTACAAAAACGTTTAATGGCTGCACATTGTAGAACACAACAACACCGCACAAATGCATGCGTTCCGCTATCGGACGGGGTCAGTTTAATAAGAAGTGCTTTCGGAAAGAAGATTGCTAATTACAGGATTCACCCTGAGTCAATGGGCACAAACTATAAACAATTTTTTATAGATGTTAAAAACAAAGTATGCGAATTGTTGCAGAGATCAATAGAAGAATACTATGTAATTAAAATTAATCTGGAATTATTTGCTCTATTTGTGATGCCCAAAAATGAAGAATGTGAAGAAAAGTCGTTTAACACACAAAATCAAATTGTGCATGAAGGCTCCGACTTAAATGAGATCTATAATGGTTTTGTCGATAAATTGATGAACCAAACTTCAGAGTTTGAAGAACGTATTTCTGGTAGGTAATAATATTTTTAAAAATAATGTAAATTTAAATAGCTTTTTTTAAAAAATTTTTTGGCCTACGATTACTTATATTTATTTATTTTCTCTTTTTAAGGATGGGCCTTACAACAAATTTCATATTTGGAGGTGAACATCAATAAATGTAACCCTGTTGGAGGCTCCTCATACATCAAGCTACTCAAACCCATTGAGAATAAGCACGCTGTCATAAATGTCAAAAATGAAGATCAAGCCTGCTTTGCCTGGGCGATAGTATCAGCATTGCGACCCGCTCATCAGAATCCTAACCTAATTTCATCATACCCACACTATTCTTCGGTGATTAATGTGACAGGTATGGAGTTTCCAGTAAAATTACACGACATATCAAAGTTTGAGGAGCTAAATGATATCTCTATTAATGTGTATGGTCTCGAAAGTTTTTTCGAAAATGGTAAAATGAATTATGAAGTTGTAGGTCCTTATTATTACTCAAGAAAAAAAAGAATTTTCACATTCACTTATTATTGGTTTTGCAGGATTGTCAGTCAAAAGATAAGAACCACGTTTGTGATAATTGCCAAAAAAGTCATTATTGTTGGATAAAAAATTTTTCGGCTTTAGTGTCTAAACAAATTTCTTCTAATGGCCACAAATTATATTTTTGTGATGGTTGTTTAATCCATTTTAGATCTCCAAAAAATCTTCATCAACATCAACAAAACGATTGCACACATATCTTTACTGTCGCGCCTACGACCGATATGCGTATAGATAAGTTCGGGAACAGTGTTCCCTCAAATATTTTAAAATTTCAAAATATTCAAAAGCAAATGGAAGTACCCTTTGTAGTTTACGCAGATTTTGAATCCATCTTAGCACCAATACAAAGTTGTGAGCCCAACCCCAAAAGATCATTTACGGAACGAAATTTTATACATAAACCATATTCATTTGCTTATATTATAAAGTGTTCTTTTGATAGATCCATTTCAAAGTTTGTGCTCTATCGAGGCTCTGATGCTGCGAAAGTATTCGTTAAACGTATAGAATCTGACTTAAGAGAGCTATATCACAAATATTTAAAGGATATAGTGCCAATGACACCTTTAAACGATCAGGAACTGATTGAAATGGAACAAGCAAGTGAATGTGGTATATGTGAAAAACATTTTGAGACTTTTGATACAAAGGTAACTGACCATTGTCATATAACGGGACGAAAACGCTTTATTGCCGCACATAGTAAGTGCAATCTAAATTATAAAACGCCTAATTTTGTCCCCATTGTGTTCCATAATTTGAGCGGCTATGATTGTCACATGTTTATCAAGGAACTGTGTCGCCATGGGGATAAAATCGATGTTATTGCCCAAAATAAAGAAAAATACATTTCTTTTACCAAATCCATATACATGCACGACTACACAAACTATAAGGGAGAAATAAAGAAAAAGTATTTAAAACTTCGATTTATTGATAGTTTTAAATTCTTAAGCACTTCGCTGGAAAATATAAGCAAAGGACTAGATTCTGAGTCATTTTTTGAGACTAAAAAGTATTTTCCCGACCCAGAAAAGTTTAATTTGATGAGGCAAAAAGGTGTTTTTCCTTATAGTTTTGTCACAAGCCTTGAAAAATTAGATGTTTGTGAATTACCAACAAAAAATCAATTTTATGTTAATCTAAACGAACAACATATTAGCGATGAAGACTATGAAAGAGCAAAAAAAGTTTGGAAAACATTTGGATGTAGAAATCTGGGCGAATTTGCAAATTTTTATTTAACTGGGGACGTACTGACTCTTTGTGACAGTTACGAAGCATTTTGCTTAAATTCATTAAAAGCCTATAAATTAGATCCAGCGCAATATTACACACTACCCTCACTGTCCTTTGATGCTATGCTTAGAATGACTAAAGTTCAATTAGAGCTACTAACCGACATCGATATGATACATTTCTTTGAAAACGGTATTCGGGGGGGGTGTAAGCCAATGTACAGATCGAAAACATATCGCGAATAATAAGTATCTTCCAGAGTTTGACCCCAATGTTGATTCATCTTTCATTATGTACTTAGACGCAACAAATTTATACGGCCATAGCATATCTCAACCTTTGCCCACTGATGGGTTTGAATGGCTTACAGAACAGGAAATCTTGCAATTAAATATTTCTGATATTTCAGAAAATAGTCCTATTGGATATGTACTTGAGGTTGATGTTTATTATCCACTTGATTTACACAATTCTCATTCAGACCTCCCTTTTTTGGTTGAAAATTTAATTCCCCCTGAATCCCAGTCAAAAATTAAAAAACTTATCCCAAACTTAAACCACAAACAAAAGTATGTTGTTCACTATAGGACTTTAAAACAAGCCATTGAACATGGCCTTATTATTATAAAAACCCATCGAATATTAAAGTTTAATCAATCTCCTTGGTTAAAAAGATACATTGATTTTAACACGGATTTAAGAAATAAGGCAAAAACTCCTTTTGAGAGTGACTTTTATAAGTTTTCTACAAACTCCATATATGGTAAGACTATGGAGAATGTAGAAAATCGCAAGGACATAAAATTAGTCACAAGTTGGGAAACTATTGGTCGAAAAGTTGGTGCTAGAGCATTAGTTGCGCGACCCAATTTCAAGAACAGCTCAATATTTTCCGACGATTTTGTTGCTCTTCACATGGGAAAGCTAAAGGTTGTGTACGACAAACCAATTTATCTTGGTTTTTGTATCTTGGACTTGTCAAAAACAGTTATTTATGACTTTTTCTATAATGTTATGAAAAAACAATTCAAAGATAAAGCGTCTCTCTTATACATGGATACCGATTCATTAGTAATGAAAGTCATAACAAATGATTTTTATAAATATATGGTTGATAATCCGAATTATTTTGACACGTCTAACTATGATATCAATAATAGGTTTGGCATTATAAAAGGTTCTTCGGTGTTGGGAAAAATGAAAGATGAATTTCCTGGAAATCCAATAATGGCTTTTTATGGTACTGGCGCGAAGGCATATTGTATAAAGTCTCTTTTAAAAGAGACTAAAAAGGCAAAAGGTATAAAAAAATCGATTATTAAAAAACAAATGTCAATTGAGGATTATAAAAATATTGTAGAAAAGGGCGGTTTAATTTTTCGTAAAATGAAAACATTTAAGAGTGAATTACATAATATCTACACCGAAACAAAAAATAAAGTAGCTCTGTCTTCCCACGATGACAAACGTTATTTAATACCGGGTACTACGAGTACATTACCTTGGGGTCATTCAGAAATTAAATCATGCCAAGAGTTTTTAGAAGTGCTATCTTATCTTAGATCTTTAAATGAAAATGATTTGGCTAGAATAGAAAGAAATATGTTACCGTTCTAATGTTGTGTAGTAAACCATGTATATTAGCAATTGTTATTATTTGTGTAATAAAAAAAATACATTTATGTATTTATTTAAGTGTTTTTTTATTTACTACCTTAACCTAAAAAAACAAATAAAAAGACCATGTTTAAACTAGGCAGTATTACCATTTAATAAATTTTTTAAAAATTTTACATTGGATAAAGCACATATAGATAAATTTTTATTGTTGTGATATAAACAGCTAGGATTTCCTTTGGGCAGCGGAGGATGTTCTGGAAGTTCAATAACATTGGAAATATATTTTCGGATAAAATTGGCTTTTTCCAGCCCTTTAACATACACAAATTCTGACAGACTTGAAATGTGCTGTATAATATCTTTAAAATCTTCAATATTGGTAAATCCATTAGACCAGTTTATGCAGTGGTGGTACTTCATAATCCAATTGGCTTGTTTCTTATATTTTAAATCCAATTTGCTAATATTAAATGGAGGTTTAAAAACGTAATGAGCTATTTTTAAACCATCATAAGCCGCCAATTCTTTGGGTATAAATTTGTTATTGTGAGCCTTAAATCCTTGTACGTCAACAAACATATTTACAATAGAGTAGCCAGTAGAAAAGTGATGTGCAAAATTTTAAAACCATAAACTTTATACAATATCTGCAGCGTTAATCCATGAATTGTGCTTTTCAGGGAAACCCAGCCACTTAACGTAATACTCATTTCTATGGTTCATTTTTCGTTTTCGAAGTATTTTTTCTACTAAATATACATCCGGATTTTTGGTTTTTTGTAGTTCTAATTCGTAAAATGCTCCACGTATTGGTTCTCCATCAAGACTTTTTAAAATATATGAGGCTGGATTTGTAAAATTAACTTTATCAATTATAAACAGCTCTGTAGACCACGATGGAGTATATCCTTTTTCAAAAATTGATTTATATTTACTTATTCGAACTTTGTCTCCAACTTTAAACTTAAACTTTTTCGGCGCAATTTTTATGTTTTGAAATGCTCTAATTTGGGAGTTTGGCTTGACATCAATTGGTCTCATTTTAATAGTGGTGTGTACTGTTCTATTGTATTTATTAACTATTTGTTCTAAAATATCAATCCATTTGTAGCTACCCCTAGCAGAAATCTCCTTAAATAATTTGTTTTTTATTGTTTTAATTACCCTTTTAACGATAGCTGCTTTTTTAGTACTATACGTGCAGTAATGATTAATTCTTTTTTTCTTCATAAGTGCTCGAAAATTAGCATTAAAAAATTCTGTTCCTTGATCAGATTGGAGATTGCTAGGGAAACATTTTGCCTCTTTAAATATATCTTTCATTGCGTCATGTACTTCAGGTCCTGTTTTGGTCCGTAAGGGCCTGACCCACACGAATTTAGAAAAGCAATTTATGCAGACCAAAATATATCGATAACCGTTATTTTCTTTTAAATACTGTTGCATATCAGCCAAATCGATTTGCCACAAATCATTATATCCCTTAATTATAGTTTTTCTTCTGGGAAAATTTTTCCTTGCTATTCTGTGCAACTCATTAACTACACTTAGTTTTTCCTGACTAACCATTTTAGCTTCTTTGTAATTTTTTACACAGTTGAGCCTGGATGATGTAATAAAACAATTTTTTCAATTTTTTCGATTCTTATACGCAAATGTTGAAATTTGTACCATACCTCAGAATCTAAATCTTTAACTGTTGGTTTTTTGTTCTTTATAAAGTCTTCTAAATTGGATTGAACAAGACTAACAGCTACTGTTATAGCTGCTTTTAAGTCTTCTACAATCTTTCCTAGACGGTTTTCCAAAAACTTCGAATTAACTGCATCGTTTTCATTTATTGCATCTCCAACGTTGCATAACCGCTTATTATCAATATCAAACTGTTGGTCTGAAGTCAATTTAAAACCGTTTCCATTCAGCCCTTTTATAATCTTCACTTTAGAACTATGACCCAAGCGTCCGAACTTATCTATAGTGTTCACACCAACCATTTCATTTAACAACTAACACTAAATTAAAAATATTCATGGTTTTAAATGTTTTTTTTAAAAATTAATATATAACACCTTCTTCTTTGAGCTCTTCAATAATGGACAGTATTTCACTATCGTGCCCTGTATGCCCAGCCATTTTAGAACTCCACAATAGTCGCAAGCGTGCAACCAACTTCTGCGCTGTATTCCAGTACACATACTCAACTTTTTTATTGCCAAGTAATTTATTTTTTAAATTTATGTTTTGTCGCTTTTTAAGACCAGATCCTGTTTTTTCAAAAATAAGCGGTTTAATAAAATTGGTAAATTTAGCAGATTTACTTTTATTTATTCCATTTATTTTATCGTATCGATTAAAGTAGGCATTAGAAACTTGAAGAATATCTTTGTAATCGCTGAGAACATTCTGATCAATTTCTTTTATGCTGGATTCATGCGGTTTCTTTAAAAACAGTAAGTCATATAATTGTCGAGATCCGATGTATTCTCCGAGTTTATGTTTTCCACGCCATAATGTTATCATTCCACCAGGAAATCTTATTATTACATCTCCTATATACATCTTCTTATTAGCAATATTATATCGGACTCCATACACAGTATCATACCTTGTTGGATTATCTTTTAACCCATATATATAGGTCATAGCTATAGCTTGTGATTCTCCTCCGGATCTTCGCATAAAAGATATATCATTATCAGTCAGCCCTGTTGTATTAAGTGAACTATCGGTCAACTTTGAATTGTTTGAGGGCGTGCCTGTTAATGGCGGACTAATTGGATATAATTCTAAATTTTCTTTCCCAAATGATTTTTCGCTGACATTTTCAGTTCCCTCCTCTTTCTCCACATCATTATTCCTTGTATTTGTTGATATTGAGACAGCTGCAGGTTTTTTATTTTTCTTGATGCTCGCAACATTTTCTGAAATCGAGACTAGGGGTTTGGAAATGGGTCCATAAAATTTATCCAACCCAATTTTGTCATGTAACTGCTCACTTTTCGGAGCTTTAAACTTTTTCCTTACAGCGTCAGTCATTAAAACAAGTTCACGTTTTAAAGATATATCATTAATTGACATGATTATGATGTGTGCTTCCGTTCATTTAACTTGCAACTAATAAAGAATGTGAATATGTTATAAATATATGTAGTTGTCAAAACCTTTTCTATATCTTCCACTGTTTAAATCAGCGTCTTTATCAATCACCAAAAAATCATGTTTATCACTCCAACATTTTCCAGAAATTTCTTGAAACTGAGAAAATGTAAAGTCTGGTGAAACATGGTCGGAAAAAATGTGTTTGAGATTTGTTTCATCTTGTTTAAACACTACAAGAAAATTTGCATTGTCTCGAACCAGTTGTTTTGGCACTCTAGAATACGTTTGGGCTAAATAAAAACAATCAATATTTCTATGTCTACCCATACTGTAATATGTTCTTATAATATCCTGATTATCACAAATTACATCATCGAATACAAAGACAGAATTTTCTTTTGCTTCGTTTGGATGTATGACGTTGGAGGTGTCATCAAACGTGTAATATCCTAATCCCTTTATCGGAGTCAAAATCTTCTTTAGATATTCATATTTTGGTTGAAAAAGTGATTTAGAGTAGACATAAACATTTTCAAAACGTACACCAAGAGGGTGTGTTAAAAGTGTAATAAGAACATTGGTTTTTCCACAGTTTGATGGTCCTATTATAAGACCTCGAATAGAATTCGGTAGTAGTTTTCCATGGCGAGACTTAATGCTACCATGGCCAATTTTTTCATCTAAATTAATAACAGAAATTTTATCTTGTTGTTGCACGAGACGCATGACGATAGAGACTAAAATTTGTATTTAAGCTAAGGTAGATATATAATTGTTTTCATTCAAATGTTGTTACCCGACCGCAAAAGACAGTGCCACAAAAAGAAAGGTTATGGTATTTTTAATTCTCTAATAAATAAGTTACCAGTTGAACTACACCTTCCTTTTTACCAATTCTGTGGCCCAGGCACTCGTCTAAATAAGAGATTAGCTAGGGGTGACCCTGGAATTAATCAATTAGATAAAGCTTGCAAAAAACATGATATCAGTTACGCAAATAATTTGAATAATTTAGAAGAACGACACAAAGCTGATAAGCAACTGCAAGACGCGGCAGAACAAATTGTGAAGTCGACCAATACAGGACTCAAAGAGAAGGCTGCTGCTTGGTTTGTTGCAAAAGCTATGAAAGTAAAGCAGAGGTTTGGAATGGGGCTGAAATACAAAATCACAGGAGGAACAAAAAACGGGAAAAATATCAGAAAAGTAAAAAAAGGAAAATCTATGAAAACAAAGCAAACATTTGGAATGGGCCATAAACGCAAAAAATCTAAAAGTGTTAAAAAAGGAAAGAATTTAAAAAAAGTGGCGTTGGGTGCTGCTGTAAGAAAAATTCGATCGGAACTTCAATCCTACCGAAAAACGAATAAACAAAAACATCAAAACGTATCAACTATATCAAAACTTGCATTGGCTGCAGCACGAAAGCATATAAAAGCATATGGTGGAAAAAAGTTTATTAGAACACCGAGAATTATTCCTATACCTCGAACAGGCGGATTTTTACCATTTGCGTTGCCTGCTCTTATTCCTTTATTCTCAGCGTTATCCGCGATCGGAAGTTTAGCAGGAGGTGCAGCAGGTATTGCGAGGGCAGTTAAAAGTGTGGCCCAAAATAAGGATAGTGTTATTAACAATAAAAAGCAACATACATTATCAGAAAGTAAAAATGGAAGTGGACTCTATTTGAAACCATTTCGCACCGGACTTGGATTGTATTTAAAAAACTCAAAAAACCACTAAAGCCCTTACCAAGAAGGGCTTTATCAAATTTTGATCTAGAAAAATATGCAAAGAAATATAAAATCGCCAATTACGACACAGTTTGGTGCGGTCACTTATGCCTAAAGTTTTTAATGAGGAAGAACCCTTTTTAGCAGTAGTAAAATGAATTGTTTTTCAAATCCAAAGTCGGAACGTGAAAATTTAAAGAAAATGCATAAATCTTTGCGGGCTTTTAGTATATGTGGAAGTTTACTGAAAATGACGAAAGAAGAATTAAGTGATATGCCGAAAGAAGTAATGATTGCCTGCGCTCCCAATGAAATAGCTTTAGTGTGGGATAGATTACCGGAAGAACTTAAAAGTGATCTTGATGTGTTGAAGTTTCAGTATTGTACTGACCACTACTCGGTAAGCAGTTCCACAGAAGATCAGATAGATGGTCCACCTCCGAGGAAAATTTATTGTTGTTTGTGTAACATAGAAGGATCTAGAATTTTAAAGTCTGAAGAAAGTGTTGATTGTAGTCTACTGTCGACTTGTTGTAAAACACAATAAAGAAATGTCGCACACCTTTACTTTACATAGCGACACAAGTGTGCTTCATGCAAATATTTATCCTCCTTTAGAATTGGACAAAAGAGAAAAATATGGATTAGGATTGGTGGGATTTTATTCCTACAATTCAATTTTTAATGTAGATGAAACAAATAATTGTTTTGGTTATAGCAAACAGCAATGGAAAGGACCAGCATTTTTAGTTTAAATGCCAACAATAATACTTTGAAATGTGAAATTAAGTCAAAATACTATCTACATTTTAATCATCCCAACTCTATTGGAAAGATACTGGGATTTGGAATGGTGGAACGCTTAAAACCGAACGACAATCATATTTCATCATCAATAGTTGATATTTCTCGAGTAAGACTAATACGAGTTGACTCAAATATTACGGCAGGAGCATTCTTAGACTCTCAACAAGTTCACACACTATATGAATTCGATATTGACGTAGAACCTGGATATAAGTTAAGTAAAGAACCAAACAACATTATTTATATGCCCATTTTTCCAGAAGGTCATCAGTACATCGACAACATCACACTAAGGATCTTGGATGATAATAATCAGCTGATAAATTTTCAACGAGAAAAAATAATTGTTAAATTGGAGCTCAAGAAAATTTCATAAATATTTTAAAAGAGAATGGGATTTTGTTACCATACCAAAATTCGATGTCATCAACACGAATCCACCCAGATAAACAGACAAATAAATAAAAACAAGCGTAAATTTAGAAATAAAGTCAGTTGTGTTAGAAACATAACGAGAGAACGTTCTAAACTATCAACTGAAGATAAAAAGTTTTTAACAGCTCTTGGCCTACGAATAAAAAATCGATAAAATCAAGTGCAGACAAAAAAAAAAGTCTTTAACAGCTCTTGGACTACGAATAAAAAATCGACAAAATGACATCAACAAGTGAAAAACTGGAAGTTTTTGGAGAACCCATTTTTGAAAATTCAATAATAAGCCTGGAGGAATTCAGCTACAAGCCATTTGGTAGCCCATCATTTAAAAATTCTGATGAAATTCGAATTCCAATTCAATTTCAGGATTTAATATTGGATATTTCTAACAGTTATATCTACATCGAGGGAAAATGTACTCCAAATGATACCACTAAAAAATGTTACCTATCAAATAACGCACTGGCTTTTCTTTTTGATGAAATACGTTACAAGATAGGTAGTGAACAAATTTGTGTGGTTAGAAAGCCGGGTATCAGTTCGACATTAAAAACGCTTGTTTCCTTTGGAAGTCGTCAAGAAAAAACTTTAAATACCTACGGATGGGGACTTAGTGAAAATGATCAATTTATTTTGGATAAGACAAGCCACACCTTTAGTGGTCGATTACCGCTCAAATATTTAATGGGGTTTGCTGAAGACTATACAAGAGGAGTTTTTAATCAAAAACATGAGTTAATTCTAGTTTTGGCACACACATTTAGCAACAGTTACATTGGTGAAGTTGATGGCGAAATATCCATTGACAAAATTGAATGGAGGATTAAACACATCATTCCAGGCGATAAAGAAAAGTTAAGAATTTTGTCCAAAGTAAATAAAGCTGTAAATATTAAAGCTGCTTTTCGCATGTGGGATCTTTATGAGTTACCACTTCTTCGAAGTACCTCTTCAGATACGTGGGCGATAAGAAGTAGCACAAACTTGGAAAAGCCTCGATACATAATTGTTGCATTCCAAAATACCAATAATAGTAACAGAAAAAGCAAGGACGCAACAGAATTTATTTCTGCTGACATGTGTGACATAAGACTGTATATCAACTCAATAGTTTTTCCATACGAGAGATGGAATCTCGATTTTTCAAAAAAACTATGCGGGGCTGCCTTTTACGCATATGATAATTTTCAAAAAAGCTATTATGGGAAAACATTCAGTGACCCAATGCTGGACTTTGAAAGTTTCATCGCCAACCCAGTATTTGTTATAGATTGTTCGCATCAACTAGATTCTATAACCTCATCCACGGTCGACATGAAACTGGAATTTAACACAAGAAAATCAAAGTTTCCAGACAATACTAAGGTGTTTGCATTAATAATTCACGATTCACTTATTTCGTACAACATTGTAAACGGTACTGTTCAACGGGGATAAAGTTTTTTAAATTATTTTATTTTGTTAGATAAGTAGCCAGTATTTTTAATGTTTTTTTTATCATGGTGTAAGTTTATAATTGTAGGTTTTACATCAGAAATAAAATGTATTTTTTAAATATTATAAGTATATAATAATTGTATATATATATTTTTTTGAAAAATAGTTTTACATAAGATATGAAGTGTAGTTTTTTATTAATAATCTCGTTAGAAACCGTCGTCCTTTCAAACAAATCCTGGCATTCCTCACAAACTCCAGATGCATTGAACCATTTTATTTGCTGATACGTCTTGCAAAATCCGCACTGCATACGGTCATTTATTATAAAGGGACTGCATACCGCTGTTGGTTTTGACATTTTTGAGGGGGGGAGGGGGGAGGGGGTGGGGGGGCACAGCGTTTCCCCCTTACAATTTTTTTAAATTTTATAACGTTAAAAGATCGCGGCTATTTCATTTGATAGCATTTAAAGCATGTTAAAAATAGTACCTATTCTGTTTGATTTTTTTCGAATATTTTTTTCTCAGGAAATAAAGCTTCAATCAACATTAATCTAGGGACAGCTTTTATTGTAAATATTATGGCAAGTTAAAGTTCGAAAGTTACATTGTAATAGAGTGTTTTTGAATGATTGATGCTATAATCAACCTTATTCTCATAACGGGTTAGGATCAATATTTTTTTTATTTGGATCACGTAGAAAAGCAAAAAAAAATAATGCAACAAAAAGCCGATAATAAAAAAATTAATTTAAGGGTGAAAAGTCTTAAAGCCAAATTAGTACTGGAAATACCCATTTTTTTTAAAATCAAAATGCGTGCGGGTTGTTTTTCGTACACATTTAGAAAATATTTATTATTCTGATTAGTGCGGAAAGTTAAGCTTTCCCGCACGCGACTGCAGTTGACTTTATAATAAAAAGTCCGAGTGCGAAGAAAAACTCGGTGTAATCTTTCTGGCTTAAAATGCGTGTGGGAAAGTGGTGTTTCCCACACGTCCGTAGAAAATACTTATTTACCTAAACAATGTAGAAAGTCTTTCTTCGACGCACAAGACAGCCGTTAGATGCATAGGTAGCAAAAAAAAATTAATGTAACAAGAAATCCGATAATAAAAAATGTAAGGTCGAAAAGTCTTATAGCAAATATATTTACAGCACCGGAAATAGTTATTTACCTAACTAGCGCAGAAAGTGATTCTTTTTCGCGACGCGATAACCGTTAGATTCAGAGTTAGAATCACTTAGAATAACAAAAAACAGCCGATAATAATAGTACATTATAAACCTAGGGAGTAAAGTGGTACATTTAATCCCGAGGCAAAAAAAAAAGTTTATATAATATAATTTGTCGAGGGATTAAGCATCACTTTACTCCTGAGGTTTATATACTATTTTATGCACTTTAGAATAAGCAGAAAAGTAAAAAAAATAACTCTATTTTTTTATTTATTTTTCAAAAAAAATCGCACTCTGTAGACAAACCGCCACATGTACCTTCGCTCTGTCTTTATGTCAAACGTCCAGTATGCCGAAACGCAGAAACGTATGCGTCGCTATGTCCATAAATTTTGCTTTATTTCCCTAGGGAATAAATGACCCACTTTATTCCCGCAAAAGCGGGATTAAATGGGTGCATTTATTCCCGAAAGTACATAAAAATAATTTAAGTGTGAAAAGTCTTAAAGCAAATTTATTCCCTGTACGGGAAATATTATTTTTTTTTGAATTAAAATGCGTGCGTGTTATTTTCCGCACGCTTGTAGAAAATATTTATTATTCTGATTAGTGCGAAAAGATAATCTTTTAACGACGCGGAGCGGAGTTCGAGCAAGCAGGCAATGATGGAAAAGATACTTTACGCAAAAAGTCGATAATAAAAAAAAAGTCATAGTCGGAAAAAATAATTTCCCTAACTAGTGTGTCACTTTACAAACTACAATAAGTGCGGAAAAGTGTTGTTTCTCGCACGGTCGCAAAAAAAAAATATATATTATTTATAATTAATATTTTAAATTGGTATTATAATGTCACTATTAGAATATTTTTTCTGTGTGTGATAATACTCTAAAAGGAGAGCGTTAGACCATGCTCTAAAAAGAGAAAAAAGGTACTTCCCTAGGAATTGGTGTAGCGAAGTCAAAGGGAGGAGCTAAAAAATGAGAGGGTGGTAAACCAAAGATTTCATTTACAGCAGCCACGGAAATAGCAAGTTAGTCTGTCTTTAGTTTCCAAAGCTGGAAGATTTTGTTTGAACTTTTTTTTGGTGTTCGTGTTAGTGGAAAAAAATGTCAGCAGATAGTTTTAATATGGTTGGTTGTGAAGAAAAAGATATGTGGCCTGACATGCCACCATTTTCGTTCGATACGGAGCTTTTAAATAACGAAAACGAGGTGATAGAGGACAGGCTTCCAAACGACGAGGTGATAGAGAACAGGCACCCAAACGAAGACGAAGTGGTAGAGGACAGCGGCGATGAAGTGGTGGACCTCATCACGCAAGAAGACGTTCCTCCCCACGAGATCCCTCCATACGAGCCTATGGAGGTATTTTTTACGCCGGCATCCTTCAGGAGGTAAACATTTTTTTATTTGTGTAAATAACATTTCCTTTCATATTTTCTAGAATAAAAAATAGCTATTTTTCCTGACAAGTGCATAAAGTAATTTTCTTTGCACAGGCAAATGCCATTGTAAAGCATTTAAAGTACGGAAAAAATAAGTTTCCGCAAGTGATATAAACAATTGTTTTTCAACGACGTGAGGAAAATAAACTAAAAATAGTTTTGAACATTTTTTTTCGCTAAAAAAAAAAGTATGGAACATACGATTTTTGCACGCTCACAGGAAAGATATTATTATTTTATAAGAGTAGTAATAGGTTTTGACAGAAAGTTGTCGACACGTATGTGCACGATTTTGTTTTTGTGAGTATTACATTTTTAATACCGTACACATGCTTAATGATAAAATTAAGAAATTAATTTAAATAAGGACTTCGAACAGGACGAAATTTAAGGCGCCATACCATAGCTTTACACATTAAAAATTTAGGGTACCCAGTGTTTATCTTTTTTTTTTGTTTTACAGATTATATGCAACTCATGAGGCTGGCTCATCCGGAGCTGCTCCGATGGCGGCAGCTGCGGCAAGCTGTTCGGGGATCCGTGGTCCAGCTATGGACGAACCGCCCCGAAAAATACAGGTGTTGGATGAGCGAGTTGTGCGGCCTGGAAGGTAAAAATACTTATAATTGAAATCAGCTGATTTTTTAATAATAAAGTAGCTTCTGCTTTTATCTATATATACAGGGTGTTTCGTGCAATTTTATGGTTTACTTAAAACCAAAAAAAAAAGAAAACCGAAAGAAAACAAAATTTTAGTTTTTTATTTTTATTTTCTTACGCCTTTCTTACGCCAAAGCATAAAATTGCACAACTTTGCCCCAATTTAAACTTTGGTGTATCTTTTACCGTTTGGAAGATCCCCATGGTTAGCATCTGCTTTTATCTATACATACATATATTAAATCTATAGGTAGAAATTGTTAGTTAACAGATTTGCCGGAAGACAGCAATTGAGAGAAACAGTTGCCCCCCCTCCAACCCGCACAATTGCCCCCCCTCCAATCCGACCAATCTTCCACACACAAGGGGGAACCCCTGTGGAAATTCGGGTTGTGGGGGACCCGCTAATTGCAGTTCCGGCACCTTGTCCAGTTCCAGACGAAGACGATTTTTTTACGGCGTCGCAAATCGACGCCATGGAGCGCGTCAGGAATCAAAGGTTGCAGATTCGTCAGGCTGTTAGCGACGCGGAGGCCACAACTAATCGTCTTCGTCGGGAACTGGAGGAATCCGAAATACGCCTTAATAGGGAAAAGGAAAAAGAGAGAAAATTTTTGGAAAGAACAGGATTCTAAGATTTTTTTTCTTTTCGTTTTCCCTATCGAGGGAAAGTACATATTGTAAATTTTGTTTTAATTAATGTAGTTTTTTGTTAATTTTAATTCTATAGAGGGAAAGTGTATATATATTGTAAATTTAGTTTTAATTTTTTAGTTTTATGTATGTAGTTTTAACCTTAATGTAGTTTTTTTCTTAATTTTAATTTTTAATAAAAATATTTAATTTTTCATATCTATGTGTATTATTTGTTTTTGCATAAAACCGAACTTTGCATCGCAATGTTAAACCTTGTTTAAATTAAACCGGTGTTTAGAATTTGGCACTTTGGTATTTTAAGTTTCTTGTCTAGGTTTAACAGTACGGTGTAATAAGTAGATCATTAAAATATAAAAAAACCAAATGAATAGTTTTAAAAAAATACAAAAAACCATTAAAAGGTACCTAATGCTAGCAGTTAAAACTAAATAATAATAATGTTTTTATACGACTGCAATATAAAATGAGGTTTTTCACAAGGAAAACTCACTCTAGGGACGGTTTCTCAATAGCGAGTTAGGAATTTAACCTTTAAGTTAGCTTCAGCTGTCTTCTCTTCAACTAGATGGTTAACGCATAACTCGCTATTGAAAAGCAAGTCCTGAAAGTAGCGCTTTGTACACAGATATGTCAACATTGCACATCACGCATCATTATTAATGTTATTTGATGATGACTAACAACGTCAAAAAAAAATAAGTCAATTAAAAAAAAAATACAATTGTGTGCTTTTTTTTTGCAGTCGCAGAAATAATACAGTAAATAACGTCTTTGCTCAAATTATGGATTTCGCCTTCGGCTCAGATTACCAACTTCGTCTCGATTGTGTCCTAAGAGTTGATTTCTAACCTTGTTTTTTAATATAATATTATAATCAAGTTGTTCTAGATACTAATAATTATTGCAAGCTACTTTTATTGTTGCGTTTTGGTTCTTGGAAATTAAAACTAATATATATCCCCAACTATGCTTTTGCGACACTGTATAATTTAAAAAAAAAGAGTAATACATGCCACTGTTCATTTACCTCATCCTGTATACACTCGTTTCACAACGTATTAAAATCCTTATTCTAGCATAATCTCACCCCAACAAGTTACCGCCTATAGTGCACATTTTCATACGTGTGGTCTTTTTTCTAAGAAAAGCCGCTTACTAACATAACAAACATTAATCTTAGCGAAGTTGTCTTGTCTCACAACAAAGGCATGCTCATTAAAAGACAAAATCTACCCATTTAGGGTGAAAAAAAAAGCTAGGCATAAATGCTTGGGACGGATATAATATCGCCACCTAAATCATATACCTACCTACACATTAAGTCAATATGCGGCTTTTTTTTTGACCACCCGCATGGTGATTTAAAGCTACTCTACAGTTTCGACCTCACACAAACGCAAATAAATACATCTTTTCTATTTTAAAAGCGTTGAATTTTTAACCTAAGTAATATTTACATTTTTTTTAACTTTGTAGGAATATTTGCATTCCCATTAAAAACGCATGGTAGAACACTAAGCTTTTGCTATGGTTTTTGCTTGCTGTTTTACCATTTATCTTGGCAGCGCTTTGCGTTTTTTTTAATCACGCAAATATGGGCTCAGAGTTGGCTGTTTCTTGTAAAAAAGTAAAACACATATTTTCTCAGCACAATTTGTTTATATTTTTAAGACAAATTTATTTTGATACATATAAATATATACAGCCTTACTCCTATACATTCCAAAAAAAAAACATAATTTTATAAGGTAGCCAAAACAAATATAAAATGAATTATTAAAGCGCAAAAAAAACCTATCGTGTAGTGGTTAGTACAGCATGTTGTCAATGTTGAATAGATTTAGAATTAATCACTATTTAAAGTAAATCATCTTGTGAAATAATACATCAATAATAGGTACATACACTTTTATTAATTTTCTTCTAAATCTGATGCAAGTTTTATAACTTTGTCCAAAATATATTTGGGCAGGAACGCCTTAATATCAAAAAAGTTCACTCCATAATTCTAACCCAATCAATCCGTTAACTAATGTGTTCAAATTCAAGTCTTTAAAGTATTCAACACAGAGAAATATTGCTTTTTTTGTATTTTTTCTTTATTAAAAAACATTCTTCTACGTTCCAAAAACCTGGGCCTCCGCCCCGCATTTCGGCATTTTCAGCTTCAAAACACCTATCTCGAAATAACTCGAAAATATACTCTATGGCCCCTTGCAAGTCGTGAAATTCTTTGTATTCTTTGGAATCAAACCAAGACATTTTCCTTGCAAAGTCAATATTTTAATATAAAAAAAGAGTCACAATGTTTTACTATTTAGCATTTCGTCAGCTTCTGAAAGATATCTGCTAAAGTGCGGAATCACAAAAAGAGTTTTTTGTAGGTTTTCTTGTAACATCAATTGAAAGAATGTAGATTCGGTAAATAATCCATAAATAAACTGCTGGCAAAACAACGCTCCACTCAAATATCTTCTTACGTTTTCTAGTTCCTCACTGGTAACTTGTGGATTCGAATTAAGTTCTTCTGCTTTTGTTATGTATAACCAATACAGTTCGGAGATATAACTTGTCACTAAACTAATATTTAAAGTCATTTTTTAACCAATTAATTTTATTCGACAAAATCAATCTTTAGTTTTGACTGTGTACGGGCCCCAATAAATTTAGGTTCACTCTGTCCAAGGTATGTTAAAGTACACTTTTGATAATTGTTTACAGCTGAAATAAAGTCGTCGCTAAATTTTTCAACCACTCTTTTTGGTAAAAACGTTTTAAACTTGTGTTCTGTCGAGCTGTCACATAAAGTCACCAAAATTGATTTTCCGTATCTAGTGCTAATTTGCTGCATATTTTCTATTACGTAAGCTTGATCCACATTTAACTTGCAAAATGTTTTCACTTCCAGTGACATGTTTTTCTCTTCATTTAACATGGCATTAAAATCACACAAAAAACTTTTATCAATTTTCATTTTTATTGTGTTTCCAACGTTTAAACTAGTTATGATGCTGCGTTGGACCTGTTATTCATTTATATGTTCTTTTTTTTGCTTCCCCCACTATTTTAAATTTGAACATAATGAGTTAAAAAAAAGCGTTTTGTATTCGTGACGTAACCTATAATTTGTTATGCTTGTTTCGGTCCCACCAAGGCATATTAGGCACGTCTCTGGGTAAATTAATTGATACAGTTTTTCTTCACATATGGCACACGTCAAATGACTACAATTCATTTTGTCTGTGTAATGTAGATTGACGTGTTTATTGTGGCCCATAGGAGCGTTAATCCCTTGATTAAAATAACACTCACAACATAACGCAACAAATTGTTCCTCACCGATTTTGATTGCCACGTAAGACTGCGTAACACACATGGTCTTCTCACGGTACCCGGTTTCACGGTTTTATCCGCTTTAATATCCCGCATTCTTACGAGACCGGATGTAGCACATGTGCTCTTTTCGAACATCTCATCATTATCGGAGTTTCCTCCAAGGGATTAATGAAACTATTGACATCCCTGTCAATCACCAACTCCTCTCTACATGTAACCATATCTTCATATTTCTTAAAGAAAAACATAAACACACCCGAAAGCAACTGAATAAAAGCACTCATTTTTGGTGCTTTTTTATTTAAATCAAAACCACTCATTTTATTTTTTAATTTAAATTAAAATCAATATATTTGTTAATACTCTAACAAATATAAAACTATAAAGAGACATTATTTTTTACTGCGACTTATATGTGCCGCATCCTCACCTAGCTCAAAAAATAGTGGAGGAGGAAAATGTCATCCCCTCCTCGCTAGAAACTAAAGTAGTGGTGGGAGAAAAGTAGAGGGGATAAGTAGAGGGGATAAGTAGAGGGGATAAGTAAAGAGCAGGGGGCGAAGAGAGTAGGTAAATAGGAGGGGGAGAAGAGGAGAGGGAATGAAGGGGAAAGGGGGGGTGAGGAGAGGGTGGGGGTGAAGAGATGGTGGGGGGGTGAAGAGAGGGTGACGGGGGTAAATAGGTGAAGGGGGTAAAGGGGGGGGAAGGGGGGTTTGGCCACGACCACCCTCATCTCCTCATTTTATTTGAAAGTGGCTAACCTACCCTACTGCAATCATTGGAAGTTCTACCCTCAAGGCCACACTTAAAACAAAACCTTCCTTTAGGCTTATTAAAAGCTCTAAATTTATGTTCGGAAGATTTGGAATTCCAACATAAAGGTTTACTAGTGGCTAAAGGAGCTTGATTATTTGAACCATAAGATCTAGGGTGTTGGCTATTAACGGTGGTGGTATGCGTAGGATACAACTCAGGTACGTCAATAGAAGCAACGGTGGAGGGTTTGTGATAGGCTAATCCTGGTTCCAGTAATGAACGATAGTTGGTCGGTGGAGGTTGATAGTTTTCAGATCGCACTAGCCTTTCTTCAACTTTCCGGGCCAAATGTACCAGATGATCTACGGCAAAGATAGGTTGCAACGCTAGTTGCGTTTGTATATATGGCAATAAATTACGTCGTATTATGGTCAGTCTTTCTTCTGGCTCAGGCTTCTTTGCTAGCATGTTAAATAAATTTTCCATAGCGTCAACAAACGTAGCTACCTTCTCTTTTGGACCTTGAGTTCTACTGCGAATTTCCTGCCATAAATTAGATTCAAAATCGTAAGGAAGAAACCTATTCTTTAACCCTTGAGCTAAATCATCCCAAGTTTTGAAATAATTTCTACGCCAAAAGTACAAAGCTTCACCAGTTAAGATTTCGGGAGCCGCACTTAGCAAAACCGACTTTGGCATATTCCGAGATTGCCGAATCTCCTCTGCCCTCTGTAAGAAATTGTTTACGCTCGACTTGCCATCATAGGTTAATTTAATTCGCCTTATGCCCCAGTTTCTATTTCCCTGCTGGCAAGTATCAAAAGGATTACCTGAGAAGTTTTGATCGAGGTTTTGGCTAGGTGGCGGTTGAGAAGACCTGTTGTTATTCCTTAAAAGAGTAGCCAAGTCTGCTAAAGTTAAAGTTACTGTTTGGTCGTTCAAATTGGTGGAGATGCCTGAAGTGGAAGGAATGGGTTGTGGCGCCTGGGGTTGAGAAGAACTGGCCCTGTCTCTACCAACATACATAGGCGCGTCTTGAACAAATGTGCTTGAACTCGTAGATAGCATCGGAGGATGTCCAGTAAAATGTTCGGTGTTTGAGGGCGCTGAAGAAAAATTAAGTTGTCGAGAGTCAACATCACTATTTTATTTATTTTTTTATTTATTTTAATAAGCTTTATTGTCGGAAAAGTAGAATTTCATTGACAAAGCACAGACTTAGAGCTAGTTGAATATATATAGTACCTCTTTATCTATATCACAAGTCTAAATTTTGTTTGTAAAAATAATATCTAGTCTAAAAGTACGTCAAAATATAATAAATAAAATAATAAAGTAAAAATCACAGTAAAAATAAAATATACTAAATTAAAAAATGTGAAAAACAAGTAAGACACAAAATCTAAAAATTATTAGTAGGTTGTGCAAAAAGACACATAAGATTTTAAATCTATTGTCAAATTGTTAAAAAATTATATTTAGACTAAGAGTAAATTTATTTTACAAGAGTAAAAGGTTGTTAGAAAAAACAAAAAAAACAAAACAAACATATGTAAATGCAAAATAAAATATAAGTTTTAACACACGGAATACAAAGAGTAACAAAATACAAACTTTTAGGTAAACACAGACAAACTTTTATGTATTACACAACAAAGGAATAAACAAGTGGAACTTTCAAATGAATCTCCTACAAATTATCATTAAAATATTCCTCCAAATCATAATAAGCTCTATTGACCAGTAATTGTTTGACACTTTTTTTAAACTTTTTTTGACAATTTATGTTTTTTAGATCTACTCGCAGTTTATTATAAATTTTTACATTTCTGTAAATTAAAGAATTCTGAGTTAAAGTAGACCTTGGAACAGGCAGAGGAACATTATTATAGTTTCTTGTTTGATAAGGGTGTGCATGAGTTGTACCCTTATATTTTTTATGTACAAGGCATACAGTTTCTAAAATATAGAGAGATGTTAGGGAAAGTATACCTTCTCGTTGAAAAAGAGGTTTACAATGTTCTCTAAGTTTTGCACCGCATAAATATCTGATACAACGTTTTTGTATAATAAAAACTTTGATTGAAACAGATAGTTATGGCAATTTCCCCAAAAGGCTATTCCATAGCGCAAGTGAGATTCTACTAATGCATAGTATGTTGTTTTAGCCATTTTATGACCAAGTTCACAAAAAGTCCTGCGTACTGCATAGCCTCCAGAAGTTATCTTTTTGCAGAGGTTTAAAATATGTAGCGAAAATTTAAGCTGATTGTCAATTTGTATCCCTAAGAATTTTGTACTGTCGCTGAACATAATTATATGGTCTGATAAATTTAGGTCATCATAGGTAAACCTAAAGCTAAGTATTTTAGTTTTCTGAAAATTTAAACATAAGACATCGCACCATTTTTTAACTAAACCTAAGTCCCGGGCAATGATTTTTTTAAAAATATTTTAATTTTTGTGATGCCAAAGTGGCATTAAATCATCTGCAAAAGCAGTAAATTGGCCTTCAATAGGTAATTTTAAAAGATCCTCAATATAAAGCAGGAATAAGATAGGGCCAAGTACAGAGCCTTGAGGAACACTTGCGTTAATTGGTTTCAATGAAGATACACATTGATTATTTTTGACGGCTTAGTTCCTTCCAGAAACATAAGAATCAAAAAATTTAAGAGCCATTTCCCTTATTCCATAGAATTCGAGTTTTTTTAGCAAAATATCATGCACTACACAATCGAAAGCTTTGCTGAAATCACAAAAAACTGCAGCTGCCACTTCACTGCCATTTAATTTAAAATACAAACTTTCCAAAAAGGAAAACACCGCATCATTTGTGCCTTTACCGCTCTGAAAAGCATATTGACATTGACTTGGAATATTATTTTGCTCAAGAAACCCGACTAACCTTTTTTTAACAATTTTTTCAAAAATGTTTGCTAAAATGTTGAGAAGAGATATAGGCCTAAAATTAGCTGGTTCCGTATATGATCCCCGTTTGTGCAATGGGATCGCTAATGCTGTCTTTAAGAAATCAGGAAAGTAACCCAGAGAAAAGCACTTATTTATAGCATAAACTAAAGTAAAAAGAACCTTGTCATTTAAATTAAGATAAATTTTAATAGGGATTTCATCAATTCACGTGGAGTTGCCTTTATTTACATCTTTAAGAATTTCCTTTAGTTCATAAATGTTAGTGTTTGCAAGAATAAAAGTTTCATTTACATAATTAGAATGATCAAGATAAGATAAGGGATCGGTTTCTGGATGTACATTTTCAGTAAGTTTTTCTGCTACAGTGCAATAATATTCATTCAGTGCATTAATATCTATGTCAGGTGGTAGCTTAGCATAACTATTTTTTCCTCTTAAGTCATTCACTATGGACCAGGCTTCTTTAGCAGTGTTTTTTGCATTTGAAATTCTTTTTTGATAATATAATTCCTTTGCCGCTCTGATAATCCTTTTGTATATTTTCCGATACGTACTAAAACATTTATTAAAATCTTCATTAATTATGTTTTTTTTGATGTAGTAGAAGATTCTTAAATTTCTTGAAGAATTTTTTATACCTTTAGTCATCCAAGATTTTTTTGATGTTTTTGATCTCATCTTACGCAATGGAAAGCTATTATCAAATGCGGTCCGCAAAAGTAAGTGAAACCTTTCAAGAGAGTTTTCCGACTTGGTTACACATCTCCAATCAGTACCAGAACATTCAACATCAAAATTATTAAAGTTTTTTTTTGAAAATATTCTTCCATATCTTGCAGCTTTTTTCTGACTAATTTTAAACAAAGAGAAATTTGCTAACAAGGCCTCATGATCAGAAATACAAGGGTTAGAAATAACGTTACACTCAACCTGTTCCCGATCTAAGTTACTACAAAAATAATCTATGAGGCTCTCTGATTCAGTGGTAACTCTTGTTGGAGAATTTACAAACATAGTAAGACCATAGCGTATTAAAAAGTGTTTTAAAGCCAAGGTTATATTTGACTTATTATCAATAAAATTAATATTTAAATCACCAGACAAAATAATCTTAGAATTAGCTGGTATATTTATTAAGATAGATTCTAAGTTTGTCAAAAAAAGTTTAGCATTAGAGTTTGGTGGCCTGTATATACAAATTATATAAAGATTGCACTTCTTATTAAAGGCTATGGAGAACTCAAACTCTTTCTCAATGCACAAATTATCAAATTTATTCACTGGTTCAAGGCAGTATTCTTGGGAAAATGACGTTTTCACTAATATTATGGTGCCACCATAACCCCTTTGCCGACAGTGTGACAATGTAATAATCTGGAAAATGAATAGGCTCGAAATCCTTCAACCAATGCTCTGTCAGTAGCACTAGATCTGGATTTTTGTTGTTTGCTAGAAATACCTGAAATTCACTTATTTTATTACGCACCGATTGTGTGTTTAATGTGATAATTGATATGGTACTTAAATTAACATTATTTTTTACTACTCTACTGCTATTACTATCTGAGGACTGGCTAAAAAATCAGAGTTAACAATTTCTGTTTCACCACCTACCGCAGTTATATTTTTCTTGAAATGTTCTGTGTTTGAGCAATAAATCTTTTCTGAATTTATAAAAATATTTTTTACCAAATGAATTTGTCTTAAACATGATTTCGAGGCATTATTATGAAAAGTCAAAATACAACTATGCATCCATGAAGCCATTTTTGTTAATCCCTTTTTATTCAACTAGGCCTCCTCGACTTAGATTCTTCATGAAAACGAACCGAATGATGGCCAAACGAAGTCGCACTATCTTGGGGAGGTATTGATCTACGCCTTGTTGAAGCATCCGAAAATATATCTCTCCTTGGTGGAGTATATAAATCTTGTCTTCCAGGTAAAGGTATATCTTCGGTAAGGACAGCATCTGAATCTGATTCTGACGATTCACTATATCTTGGTCTTGACCGAGTAGGTTCACTGTTTATCCTATTTTCGAGTTGTTGAATCCTTTGATTTACTAGGTGTCCTACCGAATAACTACTTCTCCTTTGTGCTTCGGGTGGATGAGACGTGCTTGAAGTACTTGGGTTTGCCGGAAACTGACGCGTCAGCGGATCAAACTGAGTAATGATCGCACTTATGGAATTGGAAGGTCTTGTCGTAGCCGCAGCGGTCGTAGTCTGACTACGCGCCATCGTAGTAGTAAACGTCAAACTCTGTAAACACGATTGATTACTTACCGCAACTGTGCAGACGGGCGTTAACGGTGTGCAGTATTCCCCATGCTATTTAGATTGCGGCTAGCCGACAGAACTGTCTCCAACTGCGGACTTATAATCAATTGAGGAACCTGGCTAGGTGTCAAAATCTGAGACTGTTGATTGGCCGGGACTGTATTATCCAGAATACTGATATTTTGTGTCTCATGTCCTACTGGAGGTCTTTGATAACTGGGTACCAAAGCTACTCTAGGATCCAAAGAACCACACAAAACTCTATCCAATATTTCCCTTAATTTGTCGCATTAACTAGAAATTTCAAATTTGTCTCGTTCTTGTTCTTCTGTACAGTCAAATAATCTGGACAACTTTCCATAGATGTGAATTAGTCTACTGTTAATTTTTTCCTGCTCATTTTTGACATTTTTAAAATCAAAGTTTATTAACCTCGACTCCTGTTCATCTAATTTTACTCGGCATATCGATAATTCCCTGTAGGGGTCCAAACGAGGTAACTCATATTCGATGCCTTGTTTTTCTTCCCTTAGGGCATCCCTAACTTTCTTCCTTAAATCATCCCTACTTAAATTTGCATAAGAAAGACTCCTAACATAAAGTTCGAATACCAGTTCGTCTGACCTAAGTTTATCTACATTCATGTTGACAATAACGCAGTAAACAACTCACAAAAACTTCAAAAATCCTCCCCTTACTTCACAAAAAAAAATAATAATTTTTTTTCCAAACAACTTCCCCAAAGAGTATCTAACTACCAATACTAAAGCCAGAAAAGTCCGAGAATAAGAAAAAACAAAAATTTCGGTCCTTTTTAAACACCCTGTATATTACACATGCATATATAGGTTTCAGTTAACCCGCCAATATTTACCTTTGTCACCACCAAGACAATATATTAAAGTACCTACCGTACCAATGTAGTTTAAAGACAGCTTCGTGAAAATACCCCTTAAGTACACACGTGTGAAATCACCCTTCAAACAAGACCGTAACTACAGCAAATCTATTTTCAGTTGGGCGCCAATGTTATTATCCTTTTTTTTTCCAAGATAATAAAAGATGCTCTGCTGAACGAGTTCCAAAACGCTTCAGCACTGATTGCCCTTCACCGACATCCCTCTCTTTTTACCTACTACCCAAAGGGACGAGCGAAAGGGGCCGGTAACTTGCTAGAGTCAGCGCTAAAACTTGGCTCATTCAAGCAGGCCGTCGTACGTCAAAAATCCAAAGCATGAATTAATGCAAGTTATTTTAATAAATAGTCACGTTTTATTCAACAAAAATCATAATTTCGGTGAGGTACATGTGTTGAAAATGATAACAAATTTTAGTTCCCTTTGGCCAACCCAAAAGTGCCCATAAAAATACCTTGGTTAGCCTCGGTTTACAGAGTGTTTTCTAAGTGAAGTTTATAACCCTCTTGATCCCCGGTTTTATTATTCAAAGGAGCATATATATCGACCGAAAGCCGCTAGTTAAAGTACCGATACCGTAAGGTGCTTGATCTTAAAGTGATTTCACTCTTGGAAAGTTATACCACAGCTGAACAAATTTGGGGGTTAAGTCCCAAGTTATGCATATTTCAAACGCCACTAACGGTGTCTCTCGACTTTCCCAGCAATTCAATTTAACTTTAGGAGTGCATCTAATGACAGGCAGGGTGTTGGTTTGCATAGAAAAAAACAGTATGCGAGTTATATCAAGTACCGCTACCTTATAGTTATGTCTGAATTTTCTTGGTTAGTTTATACTTATCGACTATCCAGTGCAAGGGTATGAGAAGGCTGGTTACAAAGGTACCCGTAGATCTGGCAGTAAACTTAGGGCTGCTTGACTTCCTGAATTACAGCTTATGACGGGTGAAAGGCAATGAATAAAAGCAGTGAAAACAGGACTCTAAATAAAGGAGAACCAGCGTTAAAATCAGGTATTTTTAGGCATTAATTTAGGCTTAATATCTCTTGTTAATTTATTTGTAAGAGTTTATAAATAAAATAATAAGAAAAAAACTTACTTGATGGTGTGAGGCCTTGTAGAAATTTGTTTGGCATTTAACCCAGTGACGACACAAAATATTTATTAGCAAAATTGTTCAAATCGACCTTTACAGTCAAAAGCTAGCTTATAAAGCATCTAACAAGCTCTAGCTTTGATAATTTTGCATAAATGTGCATCTAAAGATCAGCTATTTCACAGCTACAATTCTTCCTCTGTGACGGCCACAAAAAAGAAAGATATTTCCACATAGTTTTACAACCAAAAATATTTCAAAAATCCCTAGATTTTAGTGACACTTATGACATTTGAGGTTATTTGTTTACAAATAAATAGGAAAAGTTAATGAAAAGGATAAGTGTTTTCTGAGTTTTTCCTTGATAAAAAAGAGATTTTCTTAAGGCTAGATGTTCTCAATTTATTTAGTTATTTTTCTGCACTCAAACGTTAAAGTTTTAAGAGAACCAATTTTCCTGACCGCGGGAAACTATGATGAAGGTAGTTTTTGATGAATTACTTATAGTAGCAAAAATATTTTATAATCAATCATGACACAAATTAAGTAAGAGATGTTAGGAGTGCCTTCAGTAATGTCACAATACAGTTAGAACATCACACACCAGAGATTTATGCAAGGTAAATTCCAAAGAAAGATGTTTCAGCAAATAAACCCGTTACAACCCCAACAGATAAAGATTAAAATAATATGAAAATATAATTTTTTCTGAAAAATATGAAGAAATATGAAAATATGTTTTAAAAATATAAAGATTCTTTTTTTTATTTACAAGGTTTTTTTTAGACGACTCCGTACCAAACAGGCCGGTTAAGCCAAACTCAACTTTTTTCTTTAAAAAATTAAATAGTTTACCATTAAATTATGTACCTAACAGAAAAAGTGGAATTTGGCCTGGATGGGGTACTATATTAGTATTTAGTATTAGGAACAAATTAACAAACCAAATTCCCTCTCACTTCTTTCTTATTTTCTTGGCAAAAAATTAGTAATTAGACTTTTTTGCCTTTTAGCTATTTGGCTTTGTAGCTTACCAACCTCTGCTTCTTTAATTTCAAGCTTTTTTTTCGACGACAAAAATCCTTCTATCATGGATTGGGCCACTTTTTCTTCTGAAATATCACCCTTTTTTAAAGCAGTTTTAAGTCTATCAGATGCTTCAGTAATAAGTCTATCCGATAGATTCGCTTGAAGTGTGGCATCCTCTTTTTTCTTTTTTAACTCCACTTCCAACTGCTGTACCTATTCGTTATTTTTACTTGCCTCTTTTTTTTTAATTTTTCTTCTTGTAACAGTTTTTGTGATGCATCTTTTTTATCTTCTTTGTGTTTCTTTCGTTTTCTTTTTTCTTCCAAATCGACGCTGTAATTTTGATAAGCAATCCGTGCCATCGCAATTAAATTTTTTGTAATAGAACGGCTGCTTGTTGTAGATTTTTAATGCATCATAAATTATAAGACAAGCATTAAGCATTCACTCCTTCATATTCGTCCAAAGCTCTCCCATAACTTGATTGGAAAGGGAAAATCCTCTTTCCACATCTGCGCTCCCATGATGAATGCTTAATGCTGCTTTAAGTAAAATGTTAATTAAAAGGTACTTTACTTAGCCTGATTTCTTTTTCAAAGTAATAATTCAAATATGTATCAACCCTCATCTTTCAGCTGAAGTAACTTCCATTTATCCAATACATATAACAGAATAGAATAGAGTATATTTTATTTGTTCAAATACATATCACAAAATATTGTATGTTACCTTGTATACGTGTAGAACTTGTCAAGTAATATAAATAAAATTAAATAATATATACAACAAATTAAAATTAAAAAATAAACAGTACAAAATACAGACAAATAATGTAAAAAAGCAAAGTACACAGTAGTTTACTAAAAAATAAGATGTGATTGAAAACACGTCACGTAGGTGAGTAATAAAAATTAAATTAAAATTTAGCGAAAAAGAATTCATGCAATGTATAGAAGGTATTTGTGAGGAGAATGTCTCTAAGCAAAGTTAGGGCTTTTTTCTCAGGCAAATCTCTGACTGTGAGAGATAGATGGTTCCAGATTTTAACTACGTTATTTTTACCGACTGTTGACAAAACGAAAACTTTGTCTTTTCAGTTAATAAGTCACCGTTTCGTCGTGTCAAATATGTGTCTTCTCTTACATTATTAGAAAACACAAGTTTGTTTTGTATGTAAAATTTTGCGCATTCATAGATGAATATATCAATAACTGTTAAGAGGTGGTTTTGCTTGAAGATCGGGCGGAAAATTTCAGTGAACTTTAGGTTAAATATACCTCTTAAACATGTCTTTTGAAAGATTAATACGTTTTTCACATTTGTTGAGTTAACCCAGAATATGATTGCATATCTAATTCTTGAAGTTACATATCTGGGAGAGAGATTCGATGTGGCACTTCCAGTCCAGTCTTTGGTCAATATTTAGGTCCAACAATCTGACACTGTCCTTGATAGTCACTGCAGTTCCTGCTAGGTTTAAAATCAATTTGGACTTTCCAGTCCCGTCAAATGTTATGTGACTTTCTCGCGTTCAATGTCAGATTATTTTGTTGACACCATGTATTAATTTTCTCCACACTCTGCACAGCCAATGATATCGAAGTTTCTGCCGTTTTTTCAGATATTATATCAGTGTTGTCATCTGCAAATGACACTATTTTATCATTGATTATATTTGGCAATTTCTTGGTGTACAGAATGTAGAAAAGCGGCCCCAGAATAGAGCCCTGAGAAATCTCTCTTTTAAGTTCCACACATTTAGACCTGGAAGTACCTTTTTTGCAGTCCATCTCTTTAGCAGACTGCTAAACATTAGGTAGGATTTTATCAGGCTATTTCCTACTTCTCGAATGCCGTATCTGTCAATCTATTTTAAAAAGATGGTGTAGTCAACGCTATCAAAGGCCTTACTCAAATCAAGACATACAGCAAGGTTTGGTTTCCTTTATTCATGGAGTCTAAGATTTGTTTCATAGTTTTATAAATTGCATCTATTGTTGACCTTTTTTTCCTAAAGCCATATTGGGAGTCAGTTATAATTTTATTTGTATCTAAGTATGATATTAGTCTATGCTTTATTAATCTTTCAAAAATCTTACCTATGTTTAGCAAAACTAAAATCTAGCTCGAGGTTCAATGGGAGTGCAAGGATTAAGACATTTTAGATATTTGATATTTTTATTTAACAGATCATCAGCTATAATTAAATACAAACCTGCTGCTAAATAATGCTTTTGAACATTGAGAAAAAATATTAAACTTTTCTTTTCTGGCACTGTTGTTAATTCTTTTTGTAAATCTTTTCCAAAAACCAAATCTTTTGATGGAATTAGGATGTTATTTTCAAGAGAGTTATTTGAAGAAAGTGCTTTCAAATCTAAATATACTTTATGAATTAAAGGTTCTTCTTTTTGGAATATGGTTCTATATTTGGTAAGAAGAGTTATGCTTGCCAACAAAAACAATAGTTCACATTTCATAGTTTTTTGGTTAAGTAAGTCAAATATTTTAGTGTAATTAGAATTTTTCATTAATTGATCGGATCGGAGAGGCATAAATGTAAGGAAGTAATTGATTTGAGCCTCCCACATAATCCTTTCAATTGCTAGACCTAACGTTAGCCAACGAATATTTACGTGTTTTAGGAATTTATGCTCTGGGATTTTCTTTTTACTTTGAATTACATTATAGCCTTCGCATCAAAAATGTGATATATTGCTATTCTAACTCTTTCAGTTCTATTAAAATAGTACATGATCCTATATCCGTTAGGTTACCTCTAATAATCAAAATATACTCATTTAAAAGACGTAATGTCTTTTTATTTACATTCGGACCATCGCTGGTGATAGAAACGAGTTTAGCCAGTGGTAAGTTCGCGTTATCTATTGCTTTTAAAACTGCATTTTTAAGATCTTCTGCAGTTGCATGCCCCATATAAAAGGTTTCTAAGTGAAACCTCACTACTTGACCCATTTTCTTGGACCAAAACCGCAGTCTTATTTGTAGTTCCTTCTTACCGGCATTATTGAAGGTCTCATCATATGGGAGAAAATAATATGAACTTCTTACCTCTTCAAGCATTTCGTTTCTAAAGTAAGGAGCTAGAGCATCTACAATGAGGTATTTACTTTTATTGTTCCGGTACAGCATTTTCAGTTGGAAACACTTGCTTAAACCAGTTAGCTATTCCAGATACCGAATTTAAAGCTAAAACCTTAAGCGCCCATAATACTTTAGCTCTAACTGCTGCATAATTGTTGCTTATTAATATTAGCAAAGAAATACCTGCCTTCTCCGACTCTGGTGTCGGATGTATGGTATGTGATGAAAGCGCTGCCGAACAATTTTTTTAAATGTTTTTCTCCATCAATGTGTTGCTGTATACTGAAAAATGTCCTGGAAATGTGAACCACTTTGACACAAACATTGCAAAAAACTTCATTTTCACTATACTTGCTTGCCCACTGGGATATTAAATAGTTATTGCGGTCTTTCTTTTTGAGCCAATCTTTTTGAAAATTCGACATTTTTTACCATTACTAAAGTAAAATCAGTAACAATATTCCATACAAAAGCAAACAGACCTAACTGATAAATTGAACCTACAAGGAGACATACAATTGAGCAATTTTTTTAACTAGTACAATAAGCGGTTTGCTCTTATATAGGAAAATTAAAGAACAACCAAACTTCACCAAACCACAAGACGGAATTAGGCTAGAGTAACATTGGCTGGGGTTTGACTGCTAAAAAATTAAGTAGTCAGTGAATCTTAAAAATAGGATTTACTACGAGCGACACCTAAAAAAAAGTTGCTGACACAGCCAAAAGATCGGCAAGAGCAACTAAAAAAATCTATCAGGCATCATTGGGAAAAATATGAAAGTTTTTTCCAAAAATATAAAAAACATGAAACTGTTCGGGTGCCTGCATAAGGAAAGCATCTGCAAAACAGGGCAATCCTATGCTTGGGAACTGCATACAAACCTCTCCGCCGGATAGGGCTGTTATGAATGTCTGACCCTTTGATCAGTTTTTTCACTAAATATAAAGGCTGGTGGGTAATGCCCCTATTTTGTGCACTAATATGTGCAAGAAGAATCGCTTATCAAGCCCTAGCAATCCGGACTCTTAAGTAGAAGAGGGATATGTGATCAAATTTACGCACACCATATGAAAATCTTAGGAACGCGATTTAGAGGTTTTGAAGAATTTCTTGGTCCTTTCTTAAGAGTGCTGGCCATACACAATATGATAACTGGGAGAGGATCAAAGAGTCGCACAACCTAACTTTAACCTTTAGTCGATAAATAATTTTTATGAAAATATCAAATTTTAATTCTAAAAGGGGATTTAGTGAGGGTGAATAAATAAGGAAAATTAATGAATAGCGAGCTTTCCTTAAAAAAAGGTAATGGTAACCGTAGATAAGGATTTCGTACTTGTGGTGCTTATCAGTACGGTGCTAGAAATTAGGAAATGAAATGATGATGAAAACATTTGACACAGGAAAAGACAACCATCTGTCAAATTGCAGAACCGGCAGATGTACCTTCAAATTGAAGGAAAATTAAGCGTCTCTACGGAGACAGATATAATTATCCTTACAGATATCCTAAGCTCTGGAGTTGATAAATCTAAAAAGGGATTTAGTGTGGGTGGATAAATAAAAAAATTAATGAATAGCGAGCTTTCCCTCAAAAAAAAAAAAAAAGGATTCGTGTAAAAGACAACCATCTGTCAAATTGCAGAATCGCCAGATGTACCTTCAAATTAAAGGAAAATTAAGCGTCTCTACGGAGACAGATATGATTATCCTTACAGATATCCTAAGCTCTGGAGTTGATAAATCTAAGAAGGGATTTAGTGAGGGTGAATAAATAAAAAAATTAATGAATAGTTTTTTTATTACCTTTTTTGAGGGAAAGCTCGCTATTCATTCATTTTTATCAAATTTTAAGTTTGCCGTAACTTTTTTGCAAAAATTTTGAAACATGTGACTCGAATCTTAAATCATAATAATCTCTTATAATTCCCGGGTTTTTTTACAGAGTCACTGAGCTCAATATCAGTCTGATTAATGGAGGTCTTAAATCCAATTTCAAAGCATTCCTTCCTACTGCTTCCAAAGAGAATTGCTTGGGTTTTTGTTGCATTCAAGATGAGTCTATGTTATTGCGACACTGCGGATTTTAGCAAGGTCTTTATTTATTTTGTTTTTTGCTGTCTCAACTTGTGATTTGCCAAAAGGAGGCTAAAACTATGGTTGACTCGAAATCCCGACTGGGTGGGTGGCAAGATATTAATTTTTTTCCAGATGATTAAGCAATTGTTAATAAAGATTTTTTTCTAAAATTTTTGACATAGTAGGTTGGATACTTATGGGCCTAATGTGCTACTGGCACGACACTTTATTAATAATAAAGTTAATGTAGGTAATAAGATGTGGAAGCAATAATAAAATCATTTTGAGATTTATACCATCATGTCCTGTCGCATTTGATCTAATTTGAAAAATATGCATTTTTTCTTCATTAACTTCCTGAAAATTTTGGTCACTCAAGCTGGGGGAATACTTGTTCCCTTGGTATTGTGATTGATAAAAATTACCTGGATTTGACTGAGGAATAGCATTTCCAAAAAAAATTCTAAAATCTTGGACACTACCAACTTTTTCAGGGCTGGACTCAGGGTTGGAACTTATATTAAGATACTTTAGTGTCTTCCAAAACTCCTTGGAATCAATTTGAAATCTAACATTTAATTAGACTTTTTTTTTGGTTTCTTATGGAAGTCAAAACTAGATTTCGAAAATCCTTATATGATTTCCAGTTAGCATCGAATTTATGTTTTTTATATTAAGAGAGAGCTTTTTGCCTTAGCTTTATTATAAATCTTACATTACTAGTGAGTCAGTGTGCAGGATTTTAGGTTATTTTTGAGGTTTTTATTGAGGCCGGTATATCAAAAAGGCTGATAATTGATTAATTAAAGAAATCGACCACCTCGTTAATGTTATTAAAACTTCTTACATCCCTATTGAAAGCCTCTATATCAAAATTTTTGAAATATATGAAAGTACGGTACTTTATTTGACTACGCTTCTTCTCTATAAGTAACTCACACCTCACCAGCCTATGGTCAAAGATATCATCAATTCTAATAACTTCAGGTTCACAGAAAAAATTAGTTTTATTTGTTGCCAAAACATCTAACAACAAGACCGTAACTTTCGTAGGTTCAGTATTTGATGAAAATTATATTTTTTCAAAAAACTATTGAGTAGTCTTTTCCAGAATGGTGGACCAACATATCGATATTTAGATAGCCCCGAACAGGCATTTAATCCATCATCCGGGCGGTACAATGCTCCCAGGCACAAGGACTTACCCTGAATTTTAAAGGATATCTAGAGTTGTTCCAGAGTACTTACTGGGTGTACTGCTATATTTTTAAAACTGTAACAATCTCAAATGTAAAATGCCACGCCTCCGCCTCTACTCCTCCTATCGTCTCTAGTAAGGTTCTACCTTGCAATGGCCAGCGCCTCGTCAGATAACTCTTCTTTAAGCCAGGTTTCTGAAAGTCCTATTACGTCATACCGCCCGGCCACAAGATGGTCTGACAAAAGTTCAAAGGTTGAACATAAGGAGCGCACATTTGCATGACAAAAACTAATATACTTAATATTTTGGTTCGTGATAAACAAGAAATTTACTTAAACTGCCCCTGTTATTTATTTATAAGTAAATATAAACTCGATAGATATTAAAAACTACAGCATTAATATATATAGGGTGGGCCACAAAATTCCGCACTTTTTGATTGACTATAACTTTTGATATAAGACAATGAACTAACTCTAAAGCTTCTACTACAAACGCTCATTGTTTATGTGTATATTGACGTATCATTTAATCAAATCGGTTGAGAAATGAAAAAGTTATAAGCTTTTAGATTATGAGTGTTTGTGCTTAACATTGGAAAAAATCATAAAATTCTTTATTTTTTCAATTTGCTATAACTTTTGGCCTGATTACTTAATAAAAAAAAATTGTTTAAGGAGACAAAACATGAGAGTTACGTCCGCTTGCTCAAAATTTGACATTAAAAAAATATTCAGCATAGCGGATAGTTTTAAAAAGAGTTAGGTTTTACACGCCTTATTTTTTTTTTAAATAAGACACTTGGCAAAATATAAATTAGTATTTCCAAATCTCCATTTTTTCTTCGTATATCGAGGTATCACCTAATTAAATCGGATTAAAAATAAAAAAGTAATGGGTATTTAGATGTGTTTTCTTAATTAAATAATTAGGTTAAAAGATATAGCAAATGGAAAATGTATGTAAAACACACATAGTAAATAGAGTTATAACTTTTTTATTTCCCAACTGATTTAATTAAATGATACTTCAATATACAAAGAAACAATGATCGTTTGTATTAGAAGCTTCAGGGTTTTTTCAGTGTCGCATATAAATTTTTTTCAGGGGGGGGTGAAAATTACACATTTTTTAAAACTGTCCGCCATATTGAATTTTTTATAACTTTAAAGATTTAACCGAATCGAAAAACTCTCACGTTTTATTTTTCCAAAAAGTCAATATATTTCCAAATCGAGTAATAAAGTCAAAAGTTATAGCCAATACAAAAAGTGCGGAATTTTGTGGCCCACCCTATATTTTTAACGACACACAAAAAATACCCAAGTACACTAACAACCCAACCGACATAATTCAACAGAAAACAACCCAAAAGGTTGGCTATGTTGGTTATGTGGGTTTGGTTGAGATTATGTTAGGCTGGATGGGTTATGTTGAGTTGTGTTGGTTATGTTGGGTTGGGTTATTATGGTTATATTATTTTGTGTTTTTTTCGATCTTCTCTATTTTCGATCTTTTGCTTTTTGATCTTTTGTACTTTTGACCTTTTGTCTGCCACACTATTTTAACAGCAAAAAACCTGTAAAAAAACTTCCAAGGCAGATTTATTAACATATCTGGATAGTATCTTAAAGAGTGCAACTACATATTCGAAGCAAGAAAATCGTTCTATTATAACCTTCTGTACTGTCGAACTTTTTGCATTCGACCTTTTTTAATGTCGATCTTTTGTATTTTCGTACTTTTGTTATTTCGATTTTTTATAATTTCCACCTTTTGTAGTTTCGACCTTCAGTAATATCGAACTTTTTGCATTCGATCTTTTGTATTTTTGAGCTTAAATAATTTTAATCTTTAGTATTTTCGACCTTTTGACGTTTTTGTCTTTCGACATTTTTGTTTTTCGATTTTTCGCCCGCCGCCCCTTTTTTTCCGACTGTGCAAATTTGTTATAATTTCTTATACTTCTGTAGATAGGCATCTACCCCTATTATTTTTTGATTTTGGAAGCACTTACTTACACCTTTACTACAGTCCTTTTGAAAATGGTCAGCTCGATTGTATAAGTAACAGCGTTGAATTCGTAATCAATGAAGAGGAGGTTCACAAATTTGAAAAATTGACAATTAATTTTTTTTTGGTTGCATCACTAAAGGCCATGTTCATTTGAAATTTTCTTTTGAAGTTTGCGCCAAATCAATTTCGGGTTTAGGCTCACCGGAATTTTTTATTTTAATTTTTTGCTGCATACTTAAAGAGCTAAAATAATTTCTTAAATACTCAATTGTGAAAATATTCGTTATAACAATTGTAAAAATAATACACACAAAAAGTATAAATAAAGGCCCTTATGAAATCGCTAAACGCGCGAATGCATCACGAACCACAGCAAAAAGGCAAAGCAAGCGGACTGGAGCATAACAAATGTATGCGCCTTTCTCTATTGAAATTCGCCATATCTCTTGCTGCTTGCCCACTGACAACATACAGATATCCTGCTAGGGTCCACCTACTTCATCGCATGTGCGACTGTTGGACGTTGGTGTGACTACGCCAGGAGGTGGGATGGTCCAGTCACTAGCGGACACGCGTGAAGCGGGGGCACGCGCCCACGAAATGGTGCAACCCCAAGGCCTATAGACCCGGAACCCGTTAGAGGAGGAGAGACTGGCTTGGATCACCCCAGTGAGGAAAATCCCACCACACCTCCGAACAACAGTCGAAGGCGTATGCGCTAGAACAGACAGGATAACCTGGACCTAGTGCGTGCATACTTTAAAGTGACAAACGGCGGACAGAACCTAACACATTACCGAACTGGACTACCTGAACAGTGGCTAATCGACAAGCCAGAAACTCCGAAAACTGCGCAACAACTAGCAGATCAACTCATATCACAACAATATCAGAAGTAGAAATCGAACACCTGAAAGCCGAAGTAAAGGCACTAAACATTGGCGCAGATCAGCCGCATCAGCCAGACGAGGTGCCCCGAAGGCGGTCAACTATTTAAGAAGTCTCAACAGAACAAATCGGACGAGAAATAGGGGATAGGTTAGAGGAAATGCTCCCACTATACACTGGCACTACCCTGGACAATCGACCGTCAACTATTTAAGAAGTCTCAACAGAACAAATCGGACGAGAAATAGGGGATAGGTTAGAGGAAATGCTCCCACTATACACTGGCACTACCCTGGACAATCGACCGCACATACCAAAAATAAGGTACTGTGCAACAGCGAAAGGAACTGTTAAACAAATCGACGAAATCCTTGGACAAAAGGCTGCTGACATAAAAACTCTCAGCGACACATTACACTGTATCCCTACTCGGTCCAAAAACTCCACCAAAAAAAGAACGCCTACCTGAAGAGACAGATCCTCCATGGAGAAAGCGGATAATGAAGAACTAGGTAGGACGCCTAGAAGCCTACTGGCAAAATCCGCTAACCGCATCAGCCAAACTCCAAAAACAAGTACGCAAACTCTGTAAGAAAAACAAAATAAGGGTAAACGAACAAGAAAAATTTTCAAAATTAACAACCCACAGAGAAGAACTTAAGCAAAAAGCAGCAGCATTAGGAAGACCAATGAGGCGATACAACAAAAGAGTTAAGAGATATCGACAAAATAAACAATATCTAGAAAACCAACAGCTATTCTTCCGAAAACTAACTAGTGCACCAGCGTCACAAGAACAGACTTACCAGTACTGGGCCAATATATGGAACAACCCATTACAGCATCAAGAGAACGCATACTGGATCCAACAAGAGCAAAGCACAATATACCTGAGATGCCCGCTGTAACACTCTCGCTGGAAGATATCCGACGTGCACTGAATAACATAGCAAACTGGAAGGCGCCAGGTAGTGATAATATCCAAGCATACTGGTGGAAGAGCTTCACGAAGGCCCATGAACTGCTGGCTGCACAATTCACCGAGGGAATACAACAACCTGGGCAGATCCCAGACTTTTTCAACAAAGGCATAACATACCTACTATCTAAAAACGATAATGTCGAGAACCCCAAAAATTATCGACCTATAACATGTCTGTCGGTGATCTATAAGATATTCACCGATATAGTCGAGCTAAAAATTAGCCACACCTCGCTTTCAACGACATCTTAGCAAAAGAGCAAAATGGATTCAGATCAAAAGCTCGAGGTAGCAAAGAATGGCTGACAATCGACTCAGCAGTGACGGCCCGTGCAAGACAGAGGAGAAGGAACCTTTCGGTAGCCTGGATTGACTACAGAAAGGCATTCGACTCAGTCCCACAGTCTTGGCTGATTCAGTCTCTCGAGATCTATAAAGTAAACAGACAAATAGTAGAGTGCCTAAAATGTCTAATGTCAACTTGAGAAATAGTTCTTACGCTGAGTGTAGAAAATACTCACTACTCCACAGAACCGCTGAAGGTCAGAAGGAGAATTTTTCAAGGAGACAGTTTAAGTCCACTGTGGTTTTGTCTCACCTGAAACCCACTGAGTAGCATGTTGCAATCAAGTAACTACTAACTAACTAGGCAACCACAAACAAAACTCTCCCATCTACTATATATGGATGACATAAATCTCTAGGCTGCAAACGAAAAACAATTGCGGGTAGAGTTAGAGCTGGTCTCCAAATTTACGAGTGACATAAAAATGAGTTTTGGGGTTGAGAAGTGTGCTTTTCTAAACATTAAATCTGGTAAGCTTCAGAACTCTCAGAATATCATGCTGAGTAATCTTAGGGAATTCACTCCGCTACCAGAAGATGAAAAGTATAAATACCTGAGTATCTATCAAACATTCAACGTAGACCATTCTGCGATTAAAGAACAAATGGAGAAAACACTAACAAAAAGACTAAAATTAATTCTTAATACAGATTTATACTTACGGTCAAAAATAGATGCGGTCAACTGCTGGGTGCTTTCTGCGCTCACCTACAGTTTTGAAATTGTCAAGTGGAGAAAAACCGATCTTGAGAGGCTTGATCGCCTTATTCGGACGACGCTGACGAAGCACAGACTACACCATCCAAACTCTTGCATATGCCGTCTGTACCTGCAAAGAAAAAGAGGTGGCAGAGGGCTTAGAAACCTGAAAGAAATCCACGCCAAAGAAATAGGAAAAATGCTTACTTACCTTCATGCCATAGACCATCTCCTCCATAAAGCTATCGTCTCCATCGACAGTAGTTTGACCCCTCTTAACCTTGCTGGTAACGAAGCTGCATGGAAGGTACGCTACTACTCTATATAGCAATAAAGTGGATGCAGAACTCTCAACAGCCTTCCTCTCAGAAGGTGCACTAATGGCAGAGACTGAAGGATTTGCTCTAGAAATCCAGGATCAGGTAATAGCGTCTAAAAACTACCGAAAGTTTATCCTCAAAAAAGCTGAAACTATACAGCATCTGACAACAGTGTGCTCATACCTGGCTCCTAGGGATTACAAGAAATGCCACGACAACGTTGCAAAGATGCTTCACCAAGCTCTATGCCAGAAATATGAGATTGCAGGTAAGAGACTTCCATACTACAAATATCAGCCGAAAAAAGTTAGTGAAAATGAGAAAGTAAAGATCTACTGGGATATAAGTGTAATAACGGATAGAGAAATCGTTCACAACAGACCGGACATAATAGTGTTTGACAAGGAAGAAAACTCTGCAAAAATCATCGAAAAAACGGTCCCAGAAGACGGCAATATAAGAGACGATTTTAACAAAAAGGTCAATAAATAATATCCGCGAATATCCGCGAACGGCGTCATAGAGAAAAGAACTGCCGCTGAACTAGACTTGACACCACGCGCATCGTCTGTCGTGCACTCATTTACAACTAGGTCGCTAACTCAAACAAAAGTTCCGCTCTAGTTTTGGCAAATAAACTCGACCCGAGTCGTGAAAAGAAAAATAATAATAAGACGTTTTTTAAATCAAAACATGTTTACAAATAAATTATAAACTAGTTAAATGTCCTGAAATTTCAGCTTTTTTTGCGAGATCTGTACGAAACTCACAAATGCTGTTGAGGCCCCAGTGTTACGAGCAAAATATTTAAAGCAAAGGAAAAAAATTAATATATGAGAACTTTAACATTAAATTTAACTATTGGTAACCTACCTAAACAACAAAAATATATATATGTAATATACTAATTTTTACATAAGTGCTGCGAAGGGTTAAGGCAGAGGAAAGGTCATGGAGGAAAAAGCACACATTCGCATAAAATTTGAAAAATAAGTTTATATGCAAATTTAAAATAAGGCAACAAAAAATTTAATTAGATTCTTAATAGCTGTGACTGAAATAATCTGCTTTTAATTGTGTTTTTAACTGATAAAATTGTGGATGAAAAATTACTATATGAAATTTATTTATAATGTTGGCAATATTGTAAGTAAAAGATTTTTTAAAAGTGTCTTTAGTATGGCGTGGTATTGTTAAAATTTGAGTACATCTAAGATTGCGGTTATGAGCTTGATTACGATATTTTCTACTAAATACCTGGGAGCTTCCTTTTAAGGATTTTATAAAAAAATATTGTAAAATGCAAAACTGTACGACTGTACATATTTAACCAATTTGCTTCCTGAAGTTTATAAGAAATTCTTTCTCTCCTGCGTATACCGTAAATTAATCTTAGACAACAGTTTTGTAATTTTTGTACACCTTTAGAATCGTAACTAGTTAAGCAGGGTAACGGTGATAAAATATCATCACACAATATTTTTTTAACATCTTGATTTAAATATTTACGATGAGAATAAAGCATTTCCAAATTGCAGTAACCCAACCCAATCTTGCTGGTGACATGTTCAGTGAATTTAAACTTCTTATTCATTATAAGGCCTAGGTTTTTAGAATAATTTTAAAAGAGTATAGCTGTACCGTCAATTTTTAAGGACATGTTATCAGCAATACCAGCCCGGTGTACATCACTACAAAAAAGAAGTTCAACTGATTTAATAGGATTAATTTGTAATTGATGGTCTGTTGCTACATGTGATAACGTTGCAAGGTCCTCATTTAAAAGAGCGTATGCTTGCTGACTTTGATCAGGGTTGAACGATAGTTGTAACTGTTTGTCATCTGCGTAAGTATGACTACTGCAATGATTCATAATTATCAAATTGTGAGGTATATATCGTGAATAAAAGCGGACCTAGAATGCTTCTTTGTGGAACGCCTGCCACCATAGTAGTATAGCCTGTGTAGGTTCTGGGCCACTTAGCGTTAACTTTAACGTATGTCCGTCTGTGCTGAAACTCTCTAATGCCTGAAACTCCCTAATATCACGTGCCTGTAAGTGACGTCAGAAGTGTTATGTGATCACGTGAATTGTGTTCTACAGAGTGAGTCTCTTCGGGGATTCTACAGGGTGCTCTATGTCCAAGAGGGTTGTTAGAGGGTTGCAAGGGAATGCCATAAAGGCTTGTGCGAATAGGGGATGTGATCACGTGACTTATGTTCTACAGAGTGAGTCTGCTTGGGGTTTATACAGGATGCTCTAGTGACATGCACCTGTCATATAGTCATCTGTCATTTGTGATCTCTAGCCAAGCTGTCAAGTGCCACAATACTACTTAGCGTTAACGTATGCCTGCTGAAATTATTTTTTTACTGGATTTCTGTATTCCAATGGTATTTATCCGCACAGGCATGGGGAAGCCAAAAGAGCATTAAGTGGTGAAAGAAAGACCTTAGTAATTTTCTGCGAATATCTAAGTGATCGATTTGCAAAATTCTTTTTTGGTTAGATTGCTGTGTTGTAATGCTATTTATTCTTAGAGAGATGGAGAAGCCAAAATGGCATTAAAGTGCTTGGTATTTTTTGCCGGATATTTCGCGTTATAGCGATGGGATTTCAAAAATGTTAGTGTTACAAAGGGAGAGGGTATGTCAAAAAGGATGTATTATGTGTGTGACCCAGCTGTGCAGCTCGAGTTAAGATGCTTTTATTTTTACGGTAAATAATATTATTATTATATGGATTTTAAAATGATCAAAATGTGTGCTTTTGTGAAGACAAAATCGAGTATACTCAAAATAACCTATGACCCTGTTTATCAAGAATTTAAAATAACATGTTTACGTAAAGCTTACTAATGGGCTAATTTTATACGGTCAAATGCCTTTACAACCGTCTAGTTCCACTGCGAATTGACAATGACGGACTGGTATGTTAACGTTACTGATCAAATTGGAAGCTTTTATGGAGGCAAAGTAAAGTATACAAAAATAGATACTCGAGATAACCTAAACTTAGCGTATCCAAAAAACACAGTTTCTTGGGATCAAAAATATAAAAAAAAATTTAGTTTTAGTAAAAATATATTTATTGGTTGATAAATTATGTTAAGGGCATGTCTTCAAAACAAAATAATTTTTTATATTAAGATTTGGCCTCACACATTTCTGTTAAATTTTTATGATGTTCAACTGATTTTTGACAAAAACAAAACATTTTATTGCAAACAGGGCAAAATCTGGAACCAACATTAACAAAATTCATATAGTTATGACAAAAACAGTCCTTTCTTTTACAATATACACATACATCTTTCTTAACACTTTGATGTCCTGCACTAGTCTTCAATCGTTTTTCTGTTTGTCCTTGTTCACAAAAACCTCTTTTTTCTCCCATATATTTTGAAGTTGATGGCTGTTCTGATTCTCTTTGCTCACCATAATTTCTTTTTTCTCGATATGTTGAAGTTGAAGGCGATGGTGAATTTTGTTGTAATTTTTTACTCTCCATGGTCAAATCGGACTGAAACAAGAAAAAAACTATATTGAAACTGTGTAATTAGGTGTATAAAAATAATACTTTTAAAATTTATTTTGCCTGTATTAAGGATAATAATTATGTATTTACCTTATATATTTAAAGTCCAATTTTCTAAAAGTTCTCAGTGTGACTATTAGATGCCCAGAACCTTACAAGATGAACGAAATATGTAGACTGATTAAAAATTTATGAGGAAACTAATTAATTGTATATCTCCAAGGCAAAGTATCGGTGGAGTGGGGCAATAATTTACGTTTATTGTCAAAAGGACTCAACGCGACTTTTTTTTGCTTGACTGTGTACACCTGTCGATAAGATCTAATTAAAGTTTGTGGAACTTCTGTGACTTTTTGTTTAAAAAGGCATTCAAGGTCTTTTTTACACCCTTAGCCCTTTTACTAATGTTAAAATTATGACTACTCTCTTCAATTTCCTGTTCACAAAAACCTTTCTGTCTTAGTTTATTTTGATGACCCATCAACTCGCCCTCATTTTCCAAAATTTTCAAGCTATACATTTTGGAGCGCAAACCTACAAATTCTGTCATAATGGCACCATTATTTTCATCTTTCATAAGCCCCAAAACTTTTTTATTTTTTAACGGCATGTTGAAAATATTGTCTGGTGGGTAGTCAGATGTGTCAAATCTGTCAATGTCATTTTTCATGTTTTCATAAATGTCGTCAACATGTAAATGATAAATTAAACTGTCAGTGTCTGTATATGTCATTTTAGCCCTATTTCCAAACATTTTTTTAATATAATTATAATGAAAATCATACACGAAAGTTTTTGATAAATTTAAAATTACAAATCCGATATAAATGGGCTTATTGAAAATAATTTTGTTTTTAGACATTTCAATTATAACCATATCTTCATCAAATATGGTTAAGCTATGAAAGTTTGGTTTGGAGATGTAGGAACGCGCTCCATAACGTCCAGACCATTTAGTCACCAACCTTACCTCTTTATATTTTCTAACATTCTCCATGGTTTTACCGAATACTGAATTAATCATTAATTTGAAAAAGTTTTTTTCAAAACTGTTTTTGCTCTGTTGACGCATGTGAATGTTTAAGTCAATATAAGGCTTTAACCATGGAGACTGTTTAAATTTAAGGACTCTGTGAATTTTTTTAATTTTTAAACCCAAACTAATTGCCTGTTTCAAGTTTCGATAATGAATAATGTATCGCTCTTTGTTATACAGTGTGGTCATTAGCTTGGGTAACTTACTTTTAGAATTGGGTGGGACTCTATGTTCTGGACAGACAGGAAGGTCTTTATGCATATCAAATAGTTCAGGGGGATAAGAAATATCTGCCTCAAAAATGTACCCTATGTCACTGTCATCAGAAATGTGGCATATTTCTTCCTTAGTGCATGGACCATTTTCAACCCATTCAAAACCACCATATGGTAATGGTAAACTCATTACAGTACCAGAAAGCGAGTTGATATCATAATACATCAAATATGACGTTTCCTTGCTTGGATTGTATGAATCACCCATGTACCTGTTGTTGGCTTTGGCATATCTGTTTGAACACTGAGAAACACCGCCTTGTATGCCTTTTTCCACAAACAGGATCATATCAACATCCATCAAAAGTTCCAGTTCTACTTTACACTGTTTCAACATGGCCAAAAAAGCTAAACCTGGACTCGTGACGTAATGAAGGGGATCAAGTTTGTAGGTAGAAAGACATATGGAGCGGAAATTTTCCATGACGTCACTTAATAGGATTATGTCTGTACGCATATAAAAAAGGCTGTAGTCCAAAAGCGATTTGATATTAAAGGTATTCCAAATGGTTTGAGCACTTTCATACTCATTATTTGAAATACCCCTTCCTACCAAGCTACTATAAAACGCATCTTTAGGTGGAAGGGCAGTTTCCTGTAGCTTTTCCCAAGAATCGAGATACTCATAGGGTAAGGCACCTATACGAGTAACCAATTTAAACTTTTCCTCTTCCTTATAAAAACTTTTTGTAATACTTTTTTTTGAATCGTCTAAAAATGAAGCCAAGTCGTCCAATTTTGAAGCCATAAAGCGATAAGAATCAATAAATCAAAATTTAACAGAGGTATTTTCTGTATATTTTGTAAACGAAATATATTTTTCTTTATTAACAGGGAGAAGTTGAATTCTACCCTCTATGTCTTTAGCTAAAGATTTTATAAGGAAATGGCTATCATATTCGGACAAGTTATGGAAAAGTACAGGAACGCTGTGTGAATCTGTAAAATTTAAGTTACACCCCGCGTGAGCTGCACCCCAATACATTCCTGTCAAGTGACAATGGTCCAAATGTTTCACTTCATCCTTTTTCAGCGGTTGTTCACAGATATGGCAATGGGTTGCATTTTTAAAATCAAGTTTTTCCTTAGTGGTTAACGGTCTTAAAGGCAAAATATTTGAAAAAATTTTATCCAATTTTTCTGCAATAATTTTAAGCTCCTGAACAAAATGTGAAATGCAGTCTTTTCCCACAAACTGACGGTAGTACGACAGCGAGTCGTCATAAGAACATTTTACATAATATCCAATAGCAAACGGAATATGATGTTGTGTTTTTTTTTGTGTATTTCATAGTGTATTTTCACCTTCCATTTTTTCTAACAAACATTCCAAATCTGCATAAAAAACAAATGGACCCGTCTCTTTATTTTTAAATTCTGTAAATTTTAAAATATTTTCCTCTCTCTTTGGCAGAGTTAGTTTAGCAAAATTCAAATTTCTACAATCTAAATAATGCTTCTCCAAAACTGCCTTGGAAACAAACCAATTTAAGCACCTATCACACACCCATTTTTTATTCGTTTTACGACCAATCTGTTTGCAAAGTAAACGTGATAGATTTTTTATGAGGGCAAAGTGATAGATGCGTTTTTTAGGGTTAACAATTTCAAAATCTACAGAATCCACCTCCATATCATTCTCGCTATCTTCAACATCATCATTAAATTTTAAAATGAGCAAATTAACCCGTTTGGAAAAATTTAATTTACTCAAACAGAGAGGCAAAATTTCTCTCTTTTTATAAGTAAAAACATTAATTGATAAACTATTTAACTTTTTAACGTACGAAGAAGTTTTATTCACATTACAATCAGCTGGGTAAAAAGCAGCCACAATAGACCATAGGAAGCAATAATCATCATTATTTTTTACATTGATAACCCCCTTGGTGTTTTTAATCCACTGTGGTAAATCAACGTAGGTCGAGTCACCACAGCTTATAGGTGTGTGCTGATTAATATTAACTTTGAGATGGAGAATTTCATAAAGGGCCCATCCACTATCCTTTTCTTGAAAATCTTCCATCTTAGTTAGTATTTTTTGGGAAAAATTCTCCTCATACCATTTTTTTAAATTTGTCGTTTGGTCTATTATGCTGTTTTTTGTGGAAAAAGCCTTCACATCAGTCTGTATTGTGCCTTCATGCAACTTTATAAAATTTCCCGAGAAAATGACATTAACTTTTATCACAGATGACCGTAGAGCCTTTTTAATCTGAGCAGAAAAACTTTTGAATGCTTTTTTTAAAAAAATCTTGGGTTCTTTGATGGTGAAATTCGTAATAATTCCTGTCCTAATTCGACCACCAAAGCAGGTTTCCACATCCTCCCACATTAAATTTCTTTTTAAAGATCTAACTTTTTTAGTTTTGCCAAAATTAATCCTTTTTTGATTTTTCAAGTAGTTTACGTAATATTTTAAAAGAGCCAAATTTGCTTCTAATTTAGAAAAATTTCGTACACAATCAAGCTTATTTTTTAAACAAATTTGTATATTCGAAATTAAATTTATAATAAAAGTGATCCAATAATTAAATTCCTATTTTGTTTTAACCAGTCTACATACCTTTTCAATCTTTTTTATGGATCGGAACACCATACCGTCAAACGTTCCTTGTTGAGAACTTTCTGACGTCGATGATGACATTTTGTTTTTGTTGTTCTCAGGTGTGTGAAGAAAATAAGAATGACACAGTGCAGGCAATGCTTAATATTATGTATAGATAAAAAATATAAGACCCGTAACGTTTATATATAATATGAAAATAACAAGATTGACGTCAAACACTTTTAAACAGCGCCAGTGAGACTATAATAAAGCCACGAGTTTGACCCTAATGAGCGACCTATCTTAGATTGTGCAACTAAACCAAAACAACATGTTTTGTAAATTTCAATTTTTATCAAAATAATTTAATCGAATGTTGGGGTTAAATTTGATGACCTTTCATTATAAATATGATTTTCTATGCTAAAAATAAATTAATCGGTTGTTAAGGTCATAATTAACGACCTTTCGTGGTTTTATCTCCACATATATCCATATAAATATTTTGAGAGCAGAAGTTTAAAATCAGTAAAGAACTTTTCTTTTTATTAAACACAAAAAAAACACAATGTCGAGCGAAAAAACCAAGTTAATAATTACAAGCCTAGACAAGGTAGAATGTCCACCTCAAATGGTATACGTTGTGATGAAGAATAGTTTTAAGTAAGTATTTTAATTTGTCAATTATTTAGCATGTAAAATTTTAGTTTCTTTATCTGACTGTGTATTTATAATTTTTTATAGGGAATAAAAATACACTTTTAACCCCTGCTTTTGGGAAGTAAAATGGATCTTTTAATCCGTAGGAAAAAAGTAAAAATTTAACGTTAAGGGGGATTTATGTAGTTCACTATTATTTCTTTCAACTTAGTTTTCTCGTATCCTAACGTGCATAAAATAGTATATTAATCGTAGGACTAAAGTGTTTATTAATCCTGCAACAAAATATAACTTTTTGTAAATTTAATGGAAAAATACTGATACTATAGATAATTATTTAATCTAATTTTTAGTTTTTGTTACAGATATAAGGTGCAAAATGTATCACTTAAAGGGGATAAGGTGCATGTAGATTTGAACTTTTTCCCCACATCGGAATTAATCGCAAAGAAGCTGGGGAATCTGCCAGTAAGTTATCTACGTATCAATGTAGATAACGATGAGGAGCTTAAACTGTTGGAGGAGGCCTGTAAAAAATTTAGATTTAATGAACAGGAACCAATTGCTGGAACATCATCCAGACAGGTTCTATTGCCTCCTCCACCACCACCATCAGCCCCACCAGCCCCAAAAAGAAAGAAAAAGATCAACCTGTTGTCTGATGTGAAATTGAATCTCAAAGATATTTCTTTGTAAACTAATATTTTGCAGTATGAATATAAACCACATTATAAAGTTATAGTTTTTATTTTTAAACCAATTGTTTAACAACAATACATTTTCTTTTGCACAGCCTAAAAAATTATTGAAATGTGCAAAACAGTGAAAATTCATATTGGCTCTCTTTAACTTTTTTAAAATTGGGGCAACCCAATTCGAACATATCTACAACATTATTACTTACTAAATTAGAAAACCAAATTTTTGATCCACTCCTTTAACAAAAACTGTTTAATTTTGAATAATATTTTTTTTATAAAATGAGTAATATTTTCTAAAGGTAAATAACTAAAGTCAAAAGTGTCCCATTCCAACCCATGTAGATTGTCTGTTACATTAACCATATGGTGAGAAATTTCATTGGTCTCGCTGTTGAGTATAGCAATTTCTTTGCATATAAAGTCACTATCTTTATATTGAAAGCCTTGCACGTCCAGAACAAACATTTTTGAACAACACTTACGGTGATGGTTAAGTGGTTGTATTTAACCAATCGATCGTGTAGTATTAAGCAGTATGCTACAGTTTTGTCAGGCACAGCTTTTTTCATTTCAAACTCAATTCTGATATCGACTGCGCCACCTTTAAGCACGTCTTCACTCTGTCGTGAACAATCGATAACTAATAGTGGAACATTATTCTTAAAGTCTATTGGGTAGAGACAGGGTTCGCTCTGCTCGCGATAGTAGTAGAATTTTTGAAACTGCACATACATTTCATAGAGTATGGCATATTGATTGCTATCAAAGTCCAGGTTTAAATTATCATAGGGAAAAACCTCAGAGTTTAGGTAAACTTTTAGATTTTTTGGATGCAAGTGATCGAAACGACTCATATTTTTATCTAGCATATTTTTTCTATTGGTCTGAAAACCGATTATAATAAACCGTGGTTTTTCTAGTTGATTCGATGATTTTACAGCCCAAGTGTGACTAGTAGTGGTTTAAAGTTGAGGATATTCATGCAGCTCCCACCTTCTAAAGGCAAGATGAAGGTCCCTATCTCCTTCTAGATAATTGTAGAGTTTTACTTTTTGATTATCTGACACTCTAACGTAGGGCACTTTTCATAAAACTTTATTCAAAACCACCTTGTAGGTTTCTTTTTTATCCTCATTAACAATGAGAGCGTTCAAGTCGGAGTTGCTTCTTATTAGTACCAGTTCTTGGCGCACGTTTAAAATAATTTTGTGATGGTCTTCAAATACACCCATAATGGCTTTAAGTGGTAAACATGTGTTAAAATTACCAGAGCTATCTAAAAGTGCTGGATTGTCTTTAACTAACCAGCCGGCGTTTAAAAGAGCATTATTATCACTCTCCTTAAATGAGCAGTAACCCTTCATTGTCGATGTAATGCCAGGATTTCTCACACGGTCCACAATCACCGCTCCCAACTCGTAACGAATCTCATCGAACAGGTGTGCCAAACCGTTTTTTACAAAGTGCACATTTGTGCTGGCAGTATTATCATCTTTTAGTACCTTACCCTCAAGGTAAAGAACACTTTGGCTAGGCAAGGTATAGAGGTCTTGAGTTTGTACTGGAATTCTAATTTCGTCGTTGTTGTTTAGCGTTGTGGAAGCGTAAGGCTGATGGGTATGTAGTTGATAACTCACTATAGAATCGTCCAAAATCACATTTTCAGTCACTTTTAGAATATATTACTAAAATTTTCTTAGTTTTTTTCTTATGATGAATGCTGCTTTTTTAATTTAAATCCCAAATAGGTTAAAATTGTTTTACTTTGCGGTGTTAGCTCTTTCACTATCTCTCTGCGACTAAATTGTTTTTCACGGTATGGTATCTTCTTATAACCCACTTCCTCACCCATGAACAGTTTGTCATAAAAGGCACTAAACGAATCGTGATTATATAAAAACTCTATTTTAAAATTGTCTTAGATGCAGTCTAACCGTGATCAGCTCTCCACGAAAATTGATTGGTTTACAGTCCTGGTCTGTTATTTTAAGTAGAATTTCATCAATATAGTGCGTGTTGATTGGTAGATAAATGACATTTAACGGCTTTTCTACTATTTTAAACCCCGGTTCAACATTGGGGTAAAACATGTGTAGTATATGAACAGGATTTTCATTATTATAGGAATTTATAGTTAGATTACATTCTACACAGATGGCGTTCACCTTAAATATGTCGACGGGTATTTTAGATATATGCTTCTTGTCCGGTTAAAGAGTCCGTCCACTAAATCTTAGTAATTGCCCGATGGAATTTTTTTTCTCAAAATATATTGCAGAAAATTTCGTACTGTAAGGTATTGCGGTTGGCAGCTATGCTTATTTCAAATTGGTCTTCTTTCAAATTTTCCCCTGAGAATTTTTGTAAGAAATTGTTTATATCCTCTATCTCGTAGGATCCTTCTGGAATCTTAATGATTTTTGTGTTATTATAACAGAAAATATTATTAGAGCTTTCTACGTTCAGTATAGAGTTGTAGCATTCGAAATTCAAAAGCCCCAAATCATACTGTTTTTATCATCCAAAACTATAGGGGGATAAATACTCGTTGAAAGGTATGGTGAAGAGGGTGACGTTTTACCTGACAGTATAAAGGTAAAAGACATGTTCTTTATACTTTGAAGGTTCGCTTATAAATAAAACAATAGTCACTTTATTCTATACATTTATTTTATTTTAGAGTAAAACAGAAATTTTAAACATAAATGTCCACAGTTTACAAAATTATAGGTCTGATAGGGGTTATGGTTATAGTATATTTTAACGTCAGCATTAGACCTGAAGTATTTTACAACCTCCACAGGTGGTTTCAGGTTACCAAAACTGTCAAAATAATGTACATTTTTTCCACTTTTCTTATACGTAGTCCAGTGTGTTCCTGGGCCGGTGCTGTCATCCAAATTAATTATACCCGATTCAAACTTGTGTATTTTTAATGGTAATTCATTTTTCATATAAACACCTCTAAAATTTTTAATTTTAAGTAATTTTGCATATTTTTCCAAGTCCACGTTAGATAAGGCAATGTTTGGTAGTCTAATTGGTAATGGTTTTTTAAATAAATCTAAGTATTTTTTAGTGGACACTTGCTTTTGCCTAAAAAAAGGCCCAATCCTGTTTTACAGGGTTTTAGAAACAGTCCTTTGCCTATGGCTATCGACTCCATTATTTGATTGTGACGTCGTGCTTCATCAAGTTGTTGATTGGCAGCCTTGGCATCATTTACAGCTTTGTCCACACCTGCTGCTCCTCCGCTCAGGGCTCCCAAGGCGCTTAATGCAGCCATGATTGGTAAAATTGGTAACAGCCCCCCATTCTTTGGGATTTTTATGACTCTTACTGGTCGTATTTTACCTTTATTCTTTTGTGTTGTCTTTAGTGCAAGTTTTACGGCATTACCAAAATCCTGGGGCTTCTGTTGTTTTAGATTTGACTTTATATTTCTTACCACCTCCCTAAAACCCACTGTTTTTCTAATGTGTTTCAATTTTTTCTTAGTTTGCCTATTCTTCTTTTTCTTCTCTGAAATCAATTTTTTATATTTAGATAAACTGTTTTTTTTCTTTTCTTTGAAACTTAACGGTGTGTATCATACCACGGTTTGGGTGTGAATGAAAAGAAAATTATATCCAGTAAGAATTATATATATATAACAAATTTACTTACGTTTTGACCTCATGCCTAATTTAAGTTTGGTACTCATAGCTGCGGCTACACCCATGGAAGCCAACTTTTCCTTCCAATTTGCATCGGATGCATGCGTTCTCTGTAAAGCCTTCCTTATTAATATCCTATCGGCTATGTGTCGATTGTTTAAGTCCTTGTAATTTGAATAGGAGATGTCGTGTTCTTTACTGGCTTCATCCAACTGATTAATGCCCTTATCTCCCCTAGCTAAACGCTCTTGTAGCTTAGTTCCACGACCACAAAAACTAAACTCTGGTAAATGTAGCTCAAAGGGCAGTTTATTTATCAAAGTATTCAACACCCCATTGCCTTCATACCGTGGAATACCATAGTACTTCATATTTCAATGTTATAACTAAAACTGAATAAAAATATAAGTGATTACATTTTGTATGCATTAGGTTCTTGATGGTTGAGTTGAAATGACATGTTTCTTTTGAAAAATGAAAAAAGTTGTAAGACAAAAAGTTCGTTTAAATGTGGACAATCATGATGTTAACGCAAAAATTCAATCTAGGCATGGTTTCTGGCTACCATCTTCTATTCGGTGTCTTATAGTAGGACCATCCAACTGCGGAAAAACCAACGTTATGCTTAATCTTTTAGAACACTCAAATGGGTTGAGATTTGAAAACGTCTACCTGTATTCAAAAAGTCTTTATCAACCAAAATATTTATATCTCGAAGATCTTCTGAAACCTCTTAAAGGGGTAGGATACTATGCTTTTAACAGTGGAGAAAGCATTATAGCCCCATCTCAGGCAAATCCATATTCAGTGTTTATATTTGATGACGTGGCCTGTGATAAAGAAAACGTGATACGTGAGTACTTTAGCATAGGTCGACATAATAACATTGATTTTTTTTACCTCTCTCAGACATATGCAAAGATTCCAAAACACTTGGTAAGGGATAACGCTATCGTTTTAATAGTATTTAAACAGGATGATTTGAATTTAAAACATGTTTACACGGACCATGTGGGTACTGATATGACATTTGACGAATTTAAAAACATATGTTCATACTGCTGGAAAAATCCCTTTAACTGTCTTCAAGGATAGCAAAATTGATGAAGGCAGATATCGTAACAGGTTCGATAATTTCATATATCTATAACATTTCATATATCTATAACAATGGAAAGCTTTTTATTTTATTTGCTATTGTTTACTCAAACAGATAACATAAACATGTCGGAAGCCGTTTCCGGTGAAAAGAACTTGAAGAAAAAATTAATTTCAAAAATAAAAATTATACGTGAAAAGCTAAATTTATTAAAATAAGGACAAATTTCACACGCTAACCTATTTCTACCGGTTACAAAACATTTGGAGAACATTGAGAGCAGTTTAAAAAATGAGGAAAAAAATAAAGCTTCACAGAAAAAACTACAAACTCTTAAAACTATAAAAAAAGAGAAGGAGGAGGAGAAAAAGGAGGAGGAAGAGGAAAAAGAGGAGGAAGAGGAGGAGGAGGAGGAAGAAAAAATCCCTAAATACACACCTGTATTAGAGCTAATTAAATCAACTCCTCGCAGTTCAGAACCAATCACCTCCTCAAAACGCCCCAGAAAACAGCTTGATTTTTCTCAAAAATACCAAAAGAACAGCCTCGGCACAGTTATAATTTAAGAAAAGCTCTACTAAAAGACATCACTCAGAGCCATATAATGGGAGAAGATGAAAAACAGCGTGAACATGAGGAGGAGCAAGGACAAAAACTCTTGCATAAATCCTTATCGGATTTCTATAATCAGTTTGATCCTTTACCTGCTCGATATATTAGAGACTTTATGGAGGATCCCTTAACAAACCCATTAACCATGGACCCTAAAACCCTTTCACAATTTCAAGTTAGACGAGATGAAATTGATAACTTCTATATTGGTGACTCAAAAATAAATTTTGATAGACCTAATTTGGTGATTAAGGTCCTAAGTTATAAAGGTACTCCTAGATTGTATAAGTTGTTATTTCAAAGAAATATGCCCCAGACATACACAAAATATGATGTGGACGCTTTTAGAGATATCATTACCAGAACTAATGCGAATAGAAAAATTTTTAAATCTACAGGGGATATCGTAACGGACAGTGATTCAGAGAAGTTTAAAAAACTATTTAAAAAACGGGGTGGTCAAACAGGGATGCAAATTGAGTTTTCAAGCAACCCTATAGAATACATATACTGGGATGATCAAAATGAACTTGTCGAGCGCTTGCGTTTATTATTTGCATCTCAGACAGCAGGCCACACGGGTCACAGAAACGAAATTAATTCTATTATTGAAGAGCTAAGGGAAGCTGATATTATCGAGTAAAAAAGATGGTTAACTTTATTACAGATGTCAAACGTCAGGTTGTCAATGAGATACATAAACCGGCTAGGAAAAATTTGCCCGACGCAGAGTACTACTAAAATCATTAAATGATTTATTTCAAGCGGACCTCGTAGAAATGATACCATACGCTTCTGAAAATAAGGGATTCAAGTATATTTTGGTGGTAATTAACTGTTTTTCAAAGTACGTTTGGGCTTTCCCTTTAAAAACCAAAACGGGACATGAAGTATCTCAGGCCATGGAAAAAGTTATTAAGGTGCAAGTCCCCATACATCTTCAAACCGATTTGGGTTATAATTCTTCCATGGAAAAACTGTTAAAAAAATTTAAAGTAAAACCATACAGCTCATATAGCAAAAAAAACACAAATAGTGGAAAGAGTAAATAGAACACTAAAAAATTTAATGTGCAAAGAATTTAATTACCAAGGGTCCTACAAGTGGTTGGATTTACTATCTAAAATAGTAAATGCATATAATAATCTAAAGCATCGCACAATCGGCATGAAACCTGTCGAGGTGGAGAAAAAACATGAACAAATGTTGTTAAATACCACCTATAGTCATATAAAAATGACTTTTAAACCTAAATATATTTGTGGTGTGTTTGATAAAATGTACATGCCTAATTGGTCGACGGAAATCTTTACTATAAAGAAAATGCAGCTTACGAATCCCATGACATACATATTGGAAGATGACAAGAAAAATGAAATTAAGGGAGGATTTTATGAACTTCAGCTGCAAAAAGTAACGTATCCTGATGTCTACCTGGTGGAAAAAATCTTAAAACGCTCTAAAAATAAAGTGTTTGTTAAATGGTTAGGACTAGATTTTATTACCTATTATTATGCAAGATTACATAGCATTACTTATTTTTTAGTTTTTTCACCATTTTTTGGTTTTCTAAAATATTTGGGGGGCGTGTGCTTCCATCCACCTGGTTTAGTAATATCTCGATCCCATGTGCATGGTATACAGTAATAGTTTTGTAAACCAGTTTTCCCTTTACATTTAGGACATATATATTTTACAGGTATTGGCATTTTTTCTTACTTCTTTATGCTTTAGTGTTTAAAGTCTTACTGATGAACGTGTTTTAAACAGAGACTTTCATAATAATAATAATTCTACATTTAGCAGAACAAAACCAACCAATTCCTTGGTTGCATTATTAAGCTTCTTAATAATTCAAATCATTTCAGTTGTAGTTCTAAAGCGGTGTAGATCACACGTCTGCTGCTTTTCTTTAGAAATGAGAAGCAATGCCAATGTTCCACAAGTATATCATTCCCTTCGGTGTGAAAAGTGTCAGAGACTCGACTTGGTAAAAATTAGCCCAGGCAATAGCATAGCTTCGTACACGTGTGATATTTGTCGAAATTCAAGTTTAAGAAAAAATCCTAAAAAAATACATAAAAGAAAGACGACTGGAAAAGGACAATTTGAATTCAATAATAATAATCATAAAAAAAAGCATTCTAATATTATGGAAAACTCTCAGCAGATTGGTTAAATAAAATTGATTGGGAACTCGATGACCTCTTGGAACAAGAAGATTATGGAAAAATTTTCACATGGCTCAGAGGCTGGATTTGTTTCAGTATTCAAACCTGTAAACATGTTATTGAGGAAAAATTTACACACATTTATCCTATATTACCAAACGAATGGAAGCTTGACTTTGTACATGCCGTGCTGTTGTACACAAAAATTTATCCCAACTTTCAGGAATTTGCGAAGACATATATTCATAACACGGTTTGTAAATACGATGGTGTAGATAAAGTAGGTTAACATTAAAATATAATTTAAAAAAAATTCTTTGTTTTATTTAAATCACCCTCGTATCCCATTTAGTTTCTATTTTTTGTCGCATTTTGAAACATCATGATAAATTTATGAAAAACAAGTTCATAGGTTATCCGTCTTTGTTCTAAATTAGCTCATTAGTAAGCTTTAAGTAAACATGTTATTTTAAATTCTTGATAAACAGGGTCATGGGTTATCTTGATTATACTCGATTTTGTCTTCACAAAAGCACACATTTTGATCATTTTAAAATCCATATAATAATAATATTATTTACCGTAAAAATAAAAGTCACACACATAATACAACCTTTTTGTCATGCCCTCTCCCTTTGTAACACTAACATTTTTCAAATCCCATCGCTATAACGCGAGATATTTGCAACAAAAACTACCAAGGTCTTGCTTTGAGCACTCTAATGCCCTTTTGGCTTCCCCATCTCTCTAAGAATAAATAGCATTGGAACATAGAAATCCAGTAAAAAAATAATTTTTCAAATCGATCACTTACAGCTCGAGATATTCGCAGAAAACTACTAAGGCCTTTTGTCCCCTGCGCAGCAAACCAAAATTAGTCTTGTATAGAAACCATAGGAGAAAAACGTGCGCACATAGCGGAAAAAGTACCTTTGGTACACCGGCTGATAGCAATCTCTCTCATCTCGACATTTTTCAAATAGTGCCACTCTTGAAATAATAAGGCCCCAATGCTACAGGTGTACGTCATTTTCTACTCTATACATTGGAACTTGTGACCGACAATGGGCAACTAATATTAGGAAGTTTCAACCATTAGAGAATTTCAGCAGGCATACGTTAGCGCTAAGTAGTATTGTGGCACTTGACAGCTTGGCTAGAGATCACAAATGACAGATGACTACATGACAGGTGCATGTCACTAATACACACTAGAGCACCGTGTATAAACCCCAAGCAGACTCACTCTGTAAAACATAGGTCACGTGATCACATCCCCTATTCACACAAGCCTTTATGGCATTCCCTTGCAACCCCCTAACAACCCTCTTGGACATCTTCAACAGCCACTGGCCAAGTAACGTCATTGGAATTTCAACAGCCACTGGTCAAGTGACGTCATTGGTGATCACTTCTTGCAGAATGACCTTGGGTTGACCACTTCGTCGGGACTGGACACCACTACTTCAGCAAACTGGCCATCCACTTCGGAGAAGCCATCTTAAATTGAAATCTGTATTCTCCTAGGCTGTTGTTATTATAAAAATTAAAAATTGTTTTTGAAGTTTTGAGTAACTTCAGAAAAATACTTATTTATTTTATTTGGGTCGCTTAATTCTTCTAATAAATTAAGTTTTTTAGAGTTTTTACAAATATCTATTTTTTTAATAAATAATTAATTCCTTCCACATTTGATGTTGACTTGCATTAGCTAATTTAAAGTTAAGATAAGCTTTTTTTCATTACATATCGCCGAAGTTATCATATTTCTTAAATTCTTGTATTTAAGCCAATTGTTTTCAATTTTAGTTTTTTTTTTAAATAAACGAACGTTATCAGTAAACCAGTTGTTTTTTATAGTTTTTAGGGGAGCATGACTTTCAAGTACTTCCAGCAATGAGTTTGTTAGACAGTCAACTTTAGTATCAATATCAGGTAGAGAATAAAATAAGTGCCATGGCAAATTACGCAGATCTTGCAAAAAATTTCTTGATTTATTTGATCTATTTTTCTAAAAGTAAAGGTGAAACTCTCTTCTTTGCTTAGCTCTATCTTAATATCACAAACAATAAGTAAATGATCAGAAATATGAATATCGTTTACACCAGAATTAATAACATTATCCATGTTGGAGAAAAATAGATCAATAAGGGTACACGAATTGCTTGTTACACGATTCGGACCTGTAATGATTTGTTTTAAGGTAAGTAAGGTATCCAGTAGCATTTTTGCGGACGAGCAGCCCAGATTAAGCAGGTTTATTTTCATATCATCCATAATGCAGAATAAGTCGTATTTTGCATAAAAATCGGTAAGTAAGTCTTCTAAAAAATGTACGAAATATTTGCTATTACTAGCAGGTGGACGATAAATGTTGCCAATAAAAATATTTTTCTAATTTACGCTAACTTCCACCCATATATGCTTAATTACGATGTCAGATGACATTAAAATTATACTGTATTTAAGTGACTTGGATAAATAGATACCGACACCACTGCTTCTGTCCTGCCAAATAAAATTATAATCATCCAAGTTAACTAACTCGCTACTTATGTTGTTGTGAAGCCAAATTTTTGTAACACCACATGTGTCATTTTGATGTTGACGTGAGTTTGAAAAGTATTAAAATTATTAATCAATGATCTTGCATTTATGTGTGCAATTTTGATCATAGTTGATAATGATGAGGTTACGGGAAAAAATAGGAAAGGAGCTTGCCGATTAACTTTATGAGAAAGAACTACTAAATTGAAGCAAATAAAAATTACAAATAGAGTAAGTCCCTACTTATAACACTTAAAGGAATGTCTGCCAGAAAAAAAAAATCCAAATATGCTAAGAGAAACGCAAAAATATTTGCACTTAATATATCAATCGTTGATAATTATAACTGATAAATTTTTAAGCTTATGGCAAATAAAATTTAATACTGGTTTTATTTTTATTTATTTACCAATGCTCCTTAAGCAACATAGGTCGCTTTCAATCAGCTCCAAAAACGCCTTTGCGAGAAAAATCAGAGCACAATGCAGCAAAATGGCCAGCGGCAACGTCAAGGTAGTAATAAAGTTTAATTATGGTTGCCAATTAACTTAGCTTTTAGCTCTGCATTAAGAAAATACTTAGATATTGAAATCTATAAAACCTTTATTTTATTTCAACTTTCCTTTTTTGAAAATAGTTTAGCTTTAAAGCATTAAAAAAACAGATTTAAACATTTTAATCGCCGTTCCCAATTGATTTTCCCGCGGCAAAATTCCAGCTTTGTAGTCATAAAAAAAACAATCTGGTCATAAAAGTTATTTTGCATAAAAAAGTGGCTTTTAAAATATTTACGGAACAAAAGACAAAGCCAAAATAAAGATTGCCAAACAAAAGCCAAAAAGGTGATTTGGAAACGTTTTCGCAACATGAAAATAGCTTTTAAATTTATATGGTGCACTCTGTGTTACTTGGATTGTTTCTAGCTTTTTCTAAAAAAAAATATATATGTATTTTTTTAATTGTATCAGAAAGAGTCAAGTCAAACTACATATTCTAAGCAGGAAAATCGTTCTATTATAAGAAATGAAGAAGGGAATGTAACGTATCAGCACCTCGCCCTTTTTTTTCGTCCTTTTGAGATTCAACCTTCTGTAGTTTCGAAATTCTGTAATATCGACCTTCTGCATTCGATTTTTTTAATTTCGATCTTATGGCCTTATTGTATTTTGACTTTCATTACTTGTACTTCTGCCGCACTCATAGCTTCTTTAATATTATTTGGTTGAGATGAAAGAAGTTGTTCCCTTAAAGTCGGAAGTAACCTTAATACAAAGTATTTTAAAAGATTCTTTTTAGAATGTTTTTCCAAAGCTAAATTAGCTGCATCATTTGAACAAGTTACTTTTGATTTAAAGTTCTTAATCTGTCTGTTTAATTCTTGTTTGCAAATAGTTTGTTCTTGGAATTGCTAAAATAAGTTGCTTTCCAAAAGACCTAAAGTCTCAGTTGTTTTAAGTTTAGGTTGAGAGTTTAAATATTCCCAGCAAACACGAATGCAAAAAATACTACATTTTAAGTACTGGCTTTCCAAGCTACCAATAAAGGCAAACTATTAAGTAGGAAGTACTTAGTTAGTATTGATTTGGAACAACGGCCAGCATCAGGCCAGCAGATGTATTTTTAATACAAAAAAAGCTGTACTTTTACTTTAATATTTTCTTTGTACTTTTTTAATTATGGTAAAAACACAACGTTTAAGTACTAACTAGAATGTAGTTTCATAAAAATAAAGCAACATAGTTTTACACCACATCCTAATAGTACAATACATCCCTGGGGCATGCCAAGAATGACTTATCTGGGATGTTTAGAATCATCCCAAGTAAATCTCTTAAATGTCCCACTGAAGTCCCATTTAGGTCAAATCAGTCCAATCCCAACTCGCAAAAAGTCGGAAGAGAATAATGATTCCTAGATCATCAAGTTCCTAAACTTCTTGATATTATTAGTATCTTCTATGGAGAAAAATATTGAAACTAGCGCCATCCATTCACAATACATACAAACTAACTATTTTCTAACAAGACGCAATTGTTTATTTATGTTGTACATGTTTGCAACAATATTATGCTTAATTTGTTGCATTTTTTCTTGTACATATTTTTTCGTGATTTATTTTTACATCTAAAAGTTTATTTATATCTTGCTTATGGTAAAATAATTTTAAATCACTTGTTTGCACTTAAAATTTTTTAAAAGTAAAGTAAAATTTCTTGCTTTATTGAAAACATAGTACTAAAATGTTGCTTTTTTGCACTTTTTTAGAATTTGCAAACTATATCATGTAATAATAATAAAAAAATGTACATTATTGCCGGCGACAGCAGTTGCCAATAGTTAAAGTACAATTTTAGTAAAGTACCAGCAGATCGATATCTGCTGGGTTCAAGCCTTTCAGTTTCAACCTAGTCAGCATTTTTTTATTTATCGGCCCAGTTTTCTATTAAACTAGTTCCTTTTTCTATGGATTAAATAAAGTTATGCGTCAGGTGTTTATTAATCACCTAACACACCAGACATCAAATATCGTACCCAGCCTTTTGATTGAGTTTTAGATTCAATGAATTCTTGAAAAAAATGCCTTTAGTTCATCTTGTTTCATAATTCAAAAGTTATTTTTTTTTTCAATTACCACTTTTCCAAATTGCAAATATTTTAATGGTAAGTATTACAGGCCGGGGGCAACTCATATCCAATGCTAACATTTTTTTTAGTATGTACAGTGTGATTTATGAAAATATTGCAAAAATAAAAACGAACATATCTCGGAAACCAATAAATGTGTTTACTTCAAATTTGGCACACATAAGAAGCCCTAAAAGCCACTTCGACCAATGTATAAAAAAAATAAAATTCCAGGTCCGGACTAAAAGAAAATTAGTATTATATATTTTGGTTAAAAACAACAACCTGTATACTGTAATTTCCAAATTTTGGTATTACCATTTAAAAGCTAAATGATGGTGCTCTAATACCCTTAGATTGTATTTAACGCTCTAAGTCTCAGTTTTTTATAAAAAATTAAACAATCCAAATTCCAATCCTGAGATATTAGGGTCTCAAACAAAATCACAAACTTTTAAATTATTAATAAACTCTATTTTAATTTGAAATCCGTTTTGGGAATTGATTTGAAGTGTTAGTCAAATCATTAAAATTTTAGACTCAAATTAATATTTATTTGATTTTATTTGTCCTTTTAAAAAACAACATTTTTTTATACTTCATTTGGCGATTTTGATATCAAAACATACAAGGCAAAGAATCTTGCTATAAGTATTTTTTTAAATTAATCATCATCTACAAAACCGTCCAAAGATTACAACCACGGGATATTGTACAGGGTGATCTACCATAGATGGTACCGCCACTTTTATTTGTTATTAGGTATGCTTTAAAAAGTCTTTGGTACAAAAGCTGTATATTGTTTTCCAGCTTTTTAGAATATGTATTCCAAAGTTGAAAAGGGTCATCGCAAATGTCAATTTTTAAATAAAACCAATTTTATCGAATTTATAAATTTCTCGTTTTCTTCTGATTTCGAAAACTTTTCTATAGCATAAATAATAACGAACAAAAATGTCGGTGGAATTCAGATCAACCTGTACATTATCCACTGGTTGTAATCTTGGGACGGTTTTGTAGATGATAATCAATTAAAAAATTTTTTTATAGCAACATCCTTTGCCTTGTATGTTGTGTACAAAAAAATATTGTTTTCCAATAAGGACAAATAAAACTAAATAAATATTAGTCCGGGCCTGAAATTTTAATGATATGACTAGAACTTCAAATTAATTCCGAAAACGGATATCAAATTAAAATAGAGTTTATTAATAAATTAAAAGTATGTGTTTGTATATTTTATAAAAAAATAAATAATAATCCCGCCCTGTACCAATCTGTTTTTTGCTTTGGTAGGATGGGTATTGATCGAAGTGTTGATTTGTTTATGACTAAATTAGTTTTAACTTAAAAATACCTTTTTATTAATTTAAAACGTGATATTCTTAATATATCAAAATTGGAATTTGGATTGTTTTATTTGTTTTATAAAAAAACTGAGAATTAGCGCGTTAAATAAAATCTGAGGGTATTAGAGCACCATCCTTTAGGTTTTATGAGGTGATACCAAAATTTGCAAATTGCAGTATACAGGGTGTTGTTTTTAACAAAAATATATGAAACTATTTTTTTTTAGTCCGGACCTGGAATTTTTTTTTTATATATTTGTAGAAGTGGCTTTTGGGTCTCCTTCTGCGTGCCAAATTTAAAGGAAATACGGCTATTGGTTTACGAGATATGTCCGTTTTTATTTTTGCAATATTTTCATAAATCACACTGTATATTTGACAAAAAAACTGAAAAAAAAATTAAGCATTGGATATGAGTTGCCCTGTTATACTTAACATTAAAATGTTTGCATTTCGTCGTGAATCACCTTGTATACTAAGAAAAATGATATAAAAAATAAGAAAAATGGTAAAATTTGCGATTTTTCACATTACATTATTGCGCCAACTCTTTATGCCTTTCTCGGAGCCTTCCTGTCTTCTCGAAGTTTAGTATGTCGGTTCATGGAAGCAAGTGCAGCTCTTTCTCCTCTATCGTGGGGTAACCGCACGTCAGCTACTTAAATCTGGCCTGTGATTCACACTCTCCTATCAGTTCCTTATTAGTTACCTAGTTTACTCTTTTTAAACTAAATTTATTTAATGCCAATATCAAAAATTACTTCCCAAAACTTAAAAAGACGAAAATTTCTGCCTCCCCCCCCCCCCGCTTCAAATGGAAAATCATATTTTTATACCTTCAATAAGCCCAAAAGAAAATAATTCTTAGATCCGCCCCTGGACCAGCACAAAATGTTATTGTTAGATAATAAAAGTAAATTAATATTTTAATTATTGATTTAGGGTCAAAAGTTACTAATGTTACGGTGTTGGGTTAGGGCGGGAATATTTCCATATTTTCTTTTTCTCTCTCTAATCGTCTCTCTATATGTATACAGCTACGTAAAATACTAATATTATCATATTAATTCTAACAAAAAATATTTTTAGTAATTATACAATACATTTACAGGCTTAATGCAGCGGTGCTTCTTAAAATACTTCAATTTCATTTTTTTAAAGCGAACCTGATAAGGTTTAAAGACGTGTTTTGGAGTTGATGAAAGTTCATTGTTATCTCTGGGACTGTTGTTTTAAAAATACCATAAAACTTGTTTTTACTAGGGGCCAAAAGGTAAAGCGTTATATAATTGTATTTAATATCGGGTACACATGTAATTGACTTTTTTAAAATATTTTCCTAATAATATAAGGGTGACCAATAATGGAAAAATTGACATTTTATCTACTATTGTGGTAAATGTGAGATTTTGCAAAAACGATGAACATGCGCATTAAGAATTTTTTTATAGCTTTAGCTTTAAATAGTTTAGGACCTTTTTAATTTGACTTTATAGCAGAGATATTGAAAAAAATATTTTAATTAAATTTAGTCAAAACCGATTTAAACTTTGAACTCAGCGTTTTTATTTACAAAATAAAAACAATTAAAATAATAGAGAAGGGTAGGAAGCTAAAAGTGGTTTATTACTTTTAATAAAAGTTTTTTAACTGACTTTAAGATAGCGAAATAAGAAATTAAAATCTGACGAGGATAGGACTGTTAAATTCAAGGAAACCCACTTTTTACCAATAATGTCCAGAAGCATTTACCTTCAATTGTCGTAATAATAAAACAGGGTACTACGGTAGGCAGGTCTGCGACTTACTCTCTTAGAAGTTGTTGCAAACTGTGATCAGAAAACTATTGCTGAGGAACTTTTCTTTAAGTCTTGTTTATATTACATGATCTTTATCGGAGCAAAATTTTTGGTTTTACGGCCTATTTCGAAGATATTTTAATATAGAAAAACATCTAACTGTCGATAACAAACATCTCCAAATTCTAAAACTGCAAAAAACCAATGAAAAATTACACAAAATCGGATTTTTTTTGTTTGACCACTACCGACTATACAGAATGATAGGTACGAATGGCGCGAAAACCCTCTTTGGGCCAAAACGATATTCATAGTCGCGCAAGGTTACTTGGTAGGACTCCTTTTTCATTAGTTCTTTACTGTGCAGTATAAGTTGAGTACATTGTGACTGTTGTTTTTATGTATTTTTTAGGACAACTTATTTTGGTTTGTAACTTACGCCAGCTAACAGCCAGTTTTTTTCTACACGTCCTGTCTATAACTTCTACTTTTTTAGCTGTAAAAGTGACATCTATATTAAATTTTTTGTTAGTGCAGAAATTTTAAGCGAGCATACAGTACAGTAGTTTCCTGAATTATTTGATTTAATTCAAAAGAAATAAAAATCGATTACAACTTAATCCGCTTTTTACTATCAAGGCAGACGAGACTCTTCAACACTTGGTAATCCCCCACCAATCCTTCCGCCACCAAAAATCGTCGGTGTGCAATGCAAGACCCGAGATTCCAAAGGAAAGGTGGATCCACCAACTTATTACAGGCAAGAACAAAGACCCTCTACGTCATCAACTGCTAGCGACTCTGGAACTTCCGCTGGATATTTTTTAAGGTAAAAACTGAACTGTAGAAAATTTTTTTAAAGGCATAAAATTAAAACAAAGTTAAAGGAGAACTGTTAAAAAGCGGAAATTGAGCACATGGGTTAATTGAAATTAAAAAAGTATAATGGTTTCAAGTCGGTTAAATACCACTCTGTATCGCAATACCGCAAAAGAATAACAATAATAAACTGATATCAAACAACATTAATTTTACTCTTTTAAAAACAAAATTAAATGTCAAAGTAGTACATTGGCAACTGGATTATTTTGTTTTATTGTGTCATCCAATAGATTCACAATCTGTAGACTGTCAGGTTTACTAATTTGTAGTAAACCTGCTCTGTGGCATGTTGTAATATATTATTTTAAATTGTTGATTTTTCTTTGTAAGAATTATATAAAATATTTTGATTTTTTTTCGGGTTGTATTATCTTTACGTTCCGTTATTGCAAGGGAAATCATTTATGAGAGGATACCATATAGCACCAAAAGGCGATGACAAATTAAGTGGTTATTATTGATTCAAGAAGGTATTAACCAGAAAATCTTGAAAAGTCCATTATTTTGACTTTCTATCATTCTTTGCGATGTAGATTCTTTCAAAATCTTGAATATTAATTTTAGGAAGATGTTTCTTAAGCATTTTTCTTTTAAAATATCGCTTTTTTAGTGATATTTTAAAACCAATTTTTTGTTTGTTTTATTTGCAATCTATATTGCTCGCAACCCACAATCAGGTAATCTTGATGAGAGTGCCCGGTTACCGAGGGATAGTGGGCATTGAGCAAGCAAAGGGGTGAAACTCCATACCATGGCACAGAGCCTTACTTTGTGGACTTGTGAAAAGCCGCGTTCTAAGAGAACCCAAAACTTAAGAAAGGGGACCAATCGTTAAAATACACAGTACACAATACTACACAATACTCCAGGACTAAGACAGGCATCACGGATTAAAAAAAATAACAGAAACTAGGACTATGCATACACAAACATCTCAGTCTTTCCCTGTTTGACTGGATCAAAGCCGAAGAGCGTAAGATGAAAGGATCGTCAGATCGCTCCAATGTTACCAACTGACCAAAATGTCGAGGCGCCTCGGTAACTTCAATGTAACCACATCAGTTTGATACCAGCTGTGTGGCAGTGATTTTTAGCTAGATCCGCAAGGAAGCGGGTTCCATTTTTTTTGTATAGGTCCATGTTTGTAACTCAATTTATGTTGATTTATTTAAGTACTAGAACACTTATTGTTCGAGCAATTTTACATGCAATTACCCATTTATATTTATTTATTTAATATTTGTATTACTCTTGAAGATGGTCTCAACAGTTTTGATCGGATTAAATTAAAATAATTAATTCAAGAAGATATTTTTTTAATTAGGATATCTTTCTACCTACGACTTCTTTACATTTTTTAATTCTTATTTATTATTCTATTTTTTGAGTCAGATTTTACCTTTAATGGGGTCAATCCATTTAAGGTGAGGGTCGGTCGTTCAACTATTTTAAATTTAAAAAATATTTTAACTAGCTAAATGCCCCTAGTTACCCAAAGCTGCATACCGACAATTAACTTTTAATCGTTGAATACTAAGGAATTTCTAATTATTACATATCGTCGCCCTAGATGTGAATAAAACTAATCCACATAACTATGCTTTTGAGTAAAATAATATCAAACATTTTTCGTAGCATAGAAATGGTTATTTTTTAGTTCGCTATCATAAAAAAGTAATAAGTAAAAAATTAAATAAAGGTTAGAGATTTTGTCAACATAAAATTTGGACATTTTTAAAGTAGTTGCTGTCGTTAACTCAAAATTTAATATTTTGTGGATTAGGACCATTTATATCTAAGGCGACGATATGCCCCAATCACAAACTTTTAATAAATAACTGTTCTAATAATCCGCCGAATATGGCCAGTTACATAAAGATTACTAAATTAATAAAAAATGAGTTTGTGTGAATGATGTTATGTAAAAAAAGTAAAAAAAATGACGACAAATCCGTGGAGAATATATTGTTGGATAATGACCTGGATATTCAGCTTGAAGACCTTCGAATGCGTCGGAATGAAAGGCATAAGCATTTCGAGACCACAAAAAAAAACTTCAGTAACGACCTCAGGGTAGAATTAGGTTAAATTTGCGGTTTTTCAACGTGTGCATCTGTCTATATCATATCTGTAGTGTGTATCTTTTATCACAAATTTTTCAACTAAATTTTTCAATTACAAAAAAAAACAGTTAGTTAGAGTGTACTAAGAAATATTGCCGTTTTTGTTTTCCTTTGTTGATAGACAGAAATATTACCCGACGAAATTCGTGTGTAGTCTAAACGTAACCGAAGACCACGCTGATCTTGAGCCAAAAATTGCAAGGAAACCCTAGATCTAAAAGCTGTCTTTCCATTTTTCGAGTAAAACCTATTTCTTTCCTTACCTTCGCCCAATTTATCAAATTGTTCTTTTATTGTAAAAAACGTGTAAATCGTTGCAATATAGGGTGGGCCACAAAATTCCGCACTTTTTGTATTCGCTATAACTTTTGACTTGATTACTCGATTTTCAAATATGTTGGCTTTTTGGATAGATAAAATGTGAGCGTTTTTCGATTCGGTTAAAAATTTAAATCTTCTAAAAAATTCAAGATTTTTAAAAAGAAGTGTAATTTTCACCCTCCCCTAAAAAAAAATTAATGTGCGACTCTGAACAAACTCTAAAGCTTTCAATACAAACGCTCATTGTTTCTGTGTAAATTGAAGTATCATTTAATTAACTCAGTTGGGAAATAAAAAAGTTATAAAGATTTTTGACTACGAGTGTTTTCGCTTCGCATTGAAAAAAATCACAAAATTATATACATTTTCCATTTGCTATATCTTTTAACCTAATTATTTAATTAAGGAAAACACTAAGAATCTAACTAACCATTACTTTTTTATTTTTTATCCCAGTTTAATTAGGTGATACCTCAATATACGAAGAAAAAATGGAGATTTGGAATTACTAGTTTATATTTTATGCAGTGCATTACTGAAAAAAAATAAGGCGTGTAAAACCTAACTCTTTTTAAAACTATCCGCCATCCTGATTTTTTTTTAATGTGAAATTTTGAACGGTTGCAACTCTCATGTTTGGTCTCTTTAAAACAATATTTTTAAGTTATTTTAATTGAAAAAATATGTACCTAATTTTGTGACATAATCTAAAAGCTTATAACTTTTTCAATTGTCAACCTATTTAACTAAGTGATACGTGAATATACACATAAACAATGAGCGTTTATAGTGAAAGCTTTAAAGTTTGTTCATTGTCGCACATATTTTTTTTCAGGTGGGATGAAAATGACACATTTTTTAAAACTGTCCGCCATCTTCGATTTTTGATAGTTTTTAAATTTTCAACTGGATCAAAAAAGTATCACGTTTTATATTTCTAAAAAACCAATATCTTTAAAAATCGAGCACTTATGTCAAAAGCTGTAGCTAATCCAAAAAGTGCGAAATTTTGTGATCCACTCTATATATTAATAGGCATAAGTATAATACTTGGGGGTCTTCAAATGTTGGTTCTCTTCTAAGTGAAGCATGATTTATCACTTCACAATGAGGTTCTATTGATTTGATTAATACAACGTTTGTTCTGTTTGAAGAAAAAAAAATTTCTTTACGATCATCGTCATACAAGAAATAAGCAAGAGTTGTCGTCAATTGCTGCTTAAGCGGCATTTACTTTTTGGTTCATCTTATGAGAATATTTTTAAAATTATAGAACATTAGCTTTTGTTTGTTTTGACAAAAGTTGACTCAATTTAAACACGTTTCTCTATTAAAAAGAAAACATATCTTTTAACATGAATTTGACGTTTATTCGAGTAGTTTATTCGGCCCATATAGAACACCCCCACCCTTTCACCCTATGATCCGCCCACTTCATATGAGAGTCGGGCTCTCCCCACCACCAAGATGGCGGCCGATCAATGGGAAGCGAATTCCTCCCACCTTGCGTTGGGGATCAAGATGGTGTTCGCCCAATGAGAGGCGAGGTTGCCCACGTGGAGTAGGAGCCAAAATGGCGGCCATCCAATAAGAGACAACCTTACTTCTTATTGTCTGACCAAGGGGAAGCTACAAAATGGCGGCCATAGGTCCTATGGGAGTTCTCTACCTGAGCGTAAGGATCTACAGCCCTAACAAAAAAAAATGGCAGACTTTCTCACTCTCGGTGGCGGACCACTGCATGACCGGCTACCAACTTTCCTCTCCTCGACGGCGGAAAAGTAGGAGGTCGGCTACTAACTTTCTCCCCTTCGGTGGCGTATCAGTCTAAACCTTCTCTTTCTATCTTATGTATTTTTACTCTATCTCTTTTTATATTTCTCTCTTACTCCCACTCTTTCCCTTTTCGGTAGCGTATCAGTCTAAACTTTGTCTTTGTATCTTATGTATTTTTTCTCATCCTATTTCTACCTCACTCGCACTCGGAGAACCCTAACTCGCACTCACACTTACCTCATTTGACACGAGCTCTCATTGTTGAAAACAAAATATTTATTTTGTTGTCAGCTTAAGCAAGGCACTGCTTATGTTTTGAGTTCGAGTCACCATTTTGGTTAAGGAAGGATGGTTTGTGCATTGAAACACTAAAGTTCTTAAAAATTACACAAAATATATATTGCTAATGTAAAATACCAATAACAATGGTTACTTTGATAAAATAGTTTGTACCTTAAAGCTACAAAAAATGTATATATTTTAAAATAACATTGGGGCATAAGAACGGTTATTAACTCGGCATATCACACTAAAATTTATCAAAGTCAGGGTAGGGAACTAGAAGTGCCCTCCTATTCTCGGCTATCATTTAAATTATTAAAAATTGAGTATCAAAGGAAAGTACTATGTGTTCAGGTGCCCTGACACATAATATGCCCATTGATAGCAGCTAAACGGGAGTAATGAATTTACTTTATTTAAATCTAAAAAAAACACAATAAGGAAAGTGACTAGTTAATTTTTAAATTGTTGGTGGTTGTGTTGGTTAAAAAAAATAATAATAAATATAGAAAAAATAAGACCAAAAATAGATTTATGTTTAAGTTGCTTATCTGTCAGTAGAGGAACATATCTGCCACCAACCATCTGCGTGCTCTATAGGTGAGACAACAAAGCAGACGAGAACGCATCAGACTGTAGTAGGTGTCTTAGCCCCCAAGTTTAAAATGGATGACCCAGGGTGACGTCGGTGATGTGGGTGCCCCAGAGTGATATGGGTGACCCCAGGGTGATATGGGTGGCCTCCAAATTATCCCTATGACAACCAACAAAAAAACACCATAGCGAACTTTTACCCCAATTACCATCATTCAAAGATTACTTTAACCTATCATATCTTAACAACTAAACAAGTGCATAACACTTAATACAACAAAAATAAACAAGGGCAATTATTTAACTTAAAAATATGAGACGCAACTTGGGAAAATCATAAATCTTATTTCAAATTAATCAGGGAATCACAGTCCGCCATTATGGCTTCCGGCTGCCGGTTCTTGGACAGCATGGTTCTTTTGTCTACGACAAGGAAACAAAAAAATAGTACAATTGTCCTAGAACAAAAAAGCAACAAATCAAAGAGAAGTCTAAAATAGGTATAATTACTATAAAAAATAGTTACCTTCGTAGGTTGAAGTGTCCACAGAAATAAACTAAAATTATTTTTTTTAATTTTCTCTCTTTAAAAATTTAAAAACACATGGCCAAGAAAAGGTGAAGAAAATCCCGCACTTGCGGACGCCATATGCATAATTGGCTCCTGTCCCACCTTCCCAACGCTGAGGTCTCGAAGTATGAAAAAAACGACCATTCAGGGAGTGCGATGCAAACGATTATCTTACTTGGTCACCGTTTATCGAAAATTACACCTTCATAGGAAGGTATGAATTTTCGAGAGTCAATAGAGAGATTTCTAGGGAAAACCATATCAAATCACTTACAACAACACCAATTGAAAGGCCAATTCTATGTCAATACTGTCCTTTGAAAAAAGAATTAAAAATCTATTAGGAAGAAAACTGAATTATTCTCCAGATTTTAAAACATTCCCAGATGGATTTCCAGCTCCCACGCCGACAGCTGTCAACAAGAGAATTATACAAGAACTTCTCACAGTTCAAGCCGGAACAAAAAAATACGTATTTTTTAGAAAATCGAACAATAATCCGAGAGCGAACATCAATAACACATACATTGACTCACCGAAAAAAAATTAATACACTGCAAAACAAAGCTCCTCATATAATGCACTTAAATATTGGGGAAGTCGAATCAAAATTGAATACATTGGGCATAATTTTACTGGAAGCAAAAATTGATATTATATGCATTGACGAACACTGGCTAAGAGAGCCTGAAATCAAAATCATAGCCATCCCACAATACCATCTAAGTATCTATTATTGTAAAACGAAAAAGAGAGGGGGGGAGTATGCATCTATACAATAGATACCATAAACTCAGGAAGAATAGAAGTCAATACCTGTTGCGAGAAAGACTTTGAAGCTTGTGTTAAGAAAATTAAAAAGATACTCTATTGCACTCCAGATGAAAACTTTAAAAACTATCTAAAAAGTCTTAGAGACTTATTTGATTATATCTACCATAACAAAAATATATACATAGTTTGCGAAGATATTAATGTTAACTTTCTCTAAAACTCATCATCTAACACTCAATTTTTAAATCTGCCAACAGAATTGGAACTAAAACCTTATTACCAATAACACATCTACATTTATTAACAATATCATAGCTAATGCTAATTTTATCGATATTCAAATCAAACAAACCTTTATTTTTTTACCACACTTATCAAATTCGCAAAGTTAGTACTTCCGTTCAAATGCAAAATAAAAATAATCCAAAATGTAAACGAAACTTAAATCCATCCAATATAGAAACATTTAACAACTTATTATTGAAAGAAACTTGGAAGGCGATGTATTCAGCCATAAATTTTCAATGCAAATTCGATGAATTTTATGACACGTTCTGCTATCAGTATGGGTGTGTATTTCCGGAAAATTTAATAAACATGAGAAAAAACTCAAAAAATGGTATTCACAACAGTTAAAAGAGATGCACAACCATATATGCAGCATGAGTAAGCTTAAAAGTGAAATAAGTAATCCAACACAAAGCACGCAAAATAATCATAGACTATCTAGAGCCAAAAACATAACAAAAGAAAGTTGGCAGGTAAAAAAACAAAAACCAAAATAAAATATAAAAACAAGCACACTATGAAAGAAGATAATACTGGCAGAATGCTTACTGACCCGACTGAAATTGGTAACTTTTTAACAGGTATTTCTTGAGTCTTTCTGAAAATTTCAAACCACCAAATTTTGAAAAAATAAAAATAACAAACAATACACATAATATTTCCCTTAGTCCAACGGACCCGCAAGAAAGCCAAAATATAATAAAAAAGACAATAATATAAACGGTAAAGTAATAAAAAAATCAAGCGCGGTACTCTCGGAACCTCTGTCATACCACATCCATGAGTTATTTAAAGAAAGCGAATTTCCAGAAAGACTTAAAGAATCAAAGACCATCCCAATTATTAAAAATAAAGGAGACCGGGTGAGTGCCGAAAATTATAGACCAGTTAGCATTCAAAGCCAAATAGCAAAAGTTTTTGAAGCCTGTTGTACAAAAATAAACAAAAAATGCCTTTCGATAAAGGCTGGTTCCACGAACCTTAATTTTGAAACCTAATTTGAATTAAAGAAAAACGAATGTTCGCCTACCTTGTTCACGTACTCCTGCGTATTCCAAAATTGGTGGGTGATTTTCTGAAGAGTTTCACTAGATCTAATAATTTCTTATGATGTAATTGATGCAAAATATCACTTAATTTAGTTTAAGGGTAATAGTTTTTAGTAAATTGCGGTAATTGCGAGTTATATTAATTTTTTCTTTTATGTGATCGCGAATATGGCGCTTCTATCTAATAATTTTTTCCATTTTGTCTTTTTCGCGAAGCATGCGCGCGCATTTTGAAAACACCTCTTTTTGGGAGGGCGAACATATTGGCGCGGCAATAATTATTTGAATTTAAAAGAGCTAACGTATTTTTGTAAATACAAATAAAATTGTCTAGGTAAACCATTTTAATTATTACTAAGAAAAATTAAATAAATGGTATTCTGAACATACTCCCCCCTTAATTTTGCAAAGGAGAATTTTGCGAAATTCAAAAAAAAGAATAAAAATAAAATAATTCTTAATAAAAGAGAATGCTTGACTTAAACTTAAATGTAAAACGTAGGTATGGAAAATACAAATATTATACGTCGTTTTTTGGGTCCGGAAGTGGACATAATTTTACCAGCGGGCGTAAATAGGTTCCTTGATCGGTGCGTACCTCGGCTACACGTACTACACCATCTTTCCCAGGGATAATTCGTGTAACTCTTGCTAGTTTTCACTTCATTGGTGGAGCATTATCTTGTTTAATAACCACAAGGGAATTTCCTTTTAAAGAGTTTTCAGGATTGAACCATTTAGATTTTTGTTGTAATGTGTGTAGGTATTCGGAGGATTTTAAGTAAAAGTTGATACCGATAAAGTCTATTTAATTTTAAATGTGAAAGATCCGGGTCTGCTAAACAAGTGAGCGGTTCAAGGCTTAAAAATTGGCCTGGAGAAATATAATTATAATTAGTGGCATCAGAATATATTGCTTGAAGCGGTCTGGAATTAAGAAGGGATTCTATTTGGATTAATACGGTGTTTAATTCCTCGTAGGTTAGTATTTGCGTTCCGCTAACTCGAGCTAAATGTGTTTTTACAGATTTTATTCCTGCTTCATGTAAACCGCCCCAATGGGGGCTATTTGGGGGTAAAAATACCCATTCAATTTTTTCCTCAGCGGCGGCGTCTTGCATAATGTCTAATAGGTATCTATTAGCGCCGATAAAATTCGTCGCGTTATCAGATATTGCAGTGCAAACCAAAACTAAAATGTAACATTTAACCTTTCTAACGCCTCTATGTTTCCCAAGGGTGATCCAAAAGGGACCTCCAAAATCTATTGAAACTACGGAGAAAGCTTTAGCTTGCGTAACGCGAAATGTTGGTAAACTAGACATAGGTGGGGTTAAAGAAGTTGGATTTAGTCTCCAGCATTTTATGCAACTAGATAAGATCTTTTTTATAGCGGGACGTGATGATAAAATCCAATAGTTCTGAGCTAGAAGAAACTGTAAAGTAAGAAGACCAGGATGAAAGTGTTTTTTATGCGTATCTTCGATAATTAAGTCTGTTAAGCTGCATGAACGGGGTAAAATTATGGGAAATTTTTTATCGTACTCTAATAAGGAGTTCCGTAGGCGACCTCCTACGCATAAGATGCCGTTTTTATCTAAAAATGCACCCAATTTTCGAAATTGTTTTGAAGGTAATTTTTTATCAATTAATTTTTAAATATCAGCATTAAAAAATAAACTTTGCGTGCGTTTAATAATTAAGAATAAGGCGTTTTGATAATGAGATTGCGTAAAAGATTTGGTTTTAATTGGTTCTTGATTGTTTAGGTTCAATATAAATCTTTGAACATAGCAAATTATTCTGGTAATTTTATCTAACGAAGAATATTTTTGTAAAATTAAATCAATTGAATCTAAAGTGCTAAATGTAGCCAAAATAATTTTACGTTCTTCATTTTTTATTGATTCAATAGGAACTTCTGGCGTTTTATTTGTAGGCCACTGAGAAACAGGTAATTTAAGAAATTCTGGACCGATCCACCACACCAAATTTTGCACAAATTTTTCAGGAAACAAACCTCTGCTTGCGCAGTCACTTACGTTTAAATGAGTAGGGACATGGTTCCAAATAGCGGTGGGTACCTTTTCTTGAATTAAGGATATGCGGTTACCTTTAAATGTCCTCCATTTATTAGGGGTTGAATTTAACCAATGTAAGACTGTGGTAGAATCAGAAAACAAGAAAATATTTTTGAATTCAATTCTATTGGCGTATGTATTTTTAATAAAATTAATTAATTTGGTAAATAGATAGGCGGAACATAATTCAATGCTTGGGACAGTAAATCCTTTAAGAGGGAGAAGTTTTGATTTAGCAGAAAGTAAATAGGTTTCGATTTTATCTTCAAAAATAATGCGGATATAAGCACAAGCTGCCATAGCTTTCAAGCTTCCGTCACTAAAACCACATAAATCAAAATATTTTGCGTTTTTTGTGTTTAAATATCTCGGAATCTAAACGTTGATAATTTGTGGTAATTGAGTTTTAAAATCTTCCCATTGAGACGCTATATTATGCGGGACTGGTTCGTTCCAGTCTATTTTAAGTTTTTAGAGATGCTGGATTAATAATTTAGCTACAACAGTGACAGGCGTAAGATAGCCTAGCGGGTCGAAATTTTTTGCAAGATTACTTAACATATTTCTTTTAGTGCAAATCGTATGTAAAGGAGTCACCGAATAGAAGAAAGTGTCAGAATTAGCATTCCACTTTAAACCCAAAATTTTTATGGTGCTGGTGGAATCTAAATAAAAAACGTAGGCTTCATCTTGTAAATGTTCTTTGGGTAAATAATATAGAAATTCTTTGCTATTGCTAGCCCATTTTCTTAATTGAAACTGTCCTTTACCTAATAAAGAGATTAATTGTTTTTGAAGGGCTATAGCTGTAGAGATATCTTTACAAGAAGTGGCTAGATCATCTATATACACGTCTGAGGATAAAACTTGCGCAGCAAGTTCGTGATCTTGTTGTTCATCAATAGCTAATTGCTGCAAAGTACGCAATGCTAAGAAAGGTGAAGAATTAACGCCAAAAATTACTGTTTTTAAAATATACTGTCTCAATGGTTCACTTGGAGAAAATCTCCATAAGATTCTTTGGTATTTTTGAGCTTGGGCGTGGTTTAGTAAGATTCTTAAATACATGCTTTTGATATCTGCGGTAATAGCTATAGGATTAACTCGAAAATTAAGTAATATGCTTGAAAGATCTTTTTGGAGTTTAGGCCCTACTAACAGATTGCTATTCAGCGAGGTAAAATTGCTGTCCATTGATCCAGCGTCAAAAACAATGCGTATTTTTGTAGTTACGACATTAGGGCGCAAAATGCAATGATGTGGGATAAAAAAAGCAGAATCATCTTCTCTAGATGTGAGTTCCATGTAATTATTTTCACAATAGTCGCGCATAAAATCGCAATATTGGTTTTGTACATCGGGATTATTTATCAGTCTTTTTTTTTCAGTGAATAAAATCGTTTTAAAGCGGGTAATTTTGAATTTACAAATTTTGGCGGATTATTGATATCTTTGAACGGGAGCGAGACCACGTAGCGGCCAGAATCGGTGCGGTAAGTGGTGCTTGTGAATATTTCATTGCATTTTGTTTCGTCAGGAGATAACAGTGTTTTTATTGGCACTTCTTCAAGTGTCCAAAATTTAGATATTGTTTCGTTTAAAGTATCATAAAAACTGGTAGTGAAATAAGTATTTATTGTAGAAGGTTCCCTGTTATTTTGTTGATTTATACTACCCATAACTAAGTAGCCAAACGTAGAATTAATAAAGGTAGGTAGGTTTTTATTTATAGTGATTTTTCCATCCAACAAAATTTTATGAAATAGGTTGGCTCCTAACAGTAAATCAATTGGACTTGAAATATTAAAATCCTTATCGGCTAAGCTCAAATTTGACAAGAAAGTCCAATCACTTGTGTCAATATTGCACCTTGGTAAATTAGAGGTCAGATTTTCCATGATTATGGCATCAAATTCATAAGTTGTATTTGATTTATTTATTGGTTTTATAGTGCAGCATACAAAGCCATTACTCGAGAGAGTTTGCATGCCCCCCACGCCTTGAATATTTACGGAGAATTTGTTTTTGTTCAAGCAAAGTTTTTTAGCTAATATTTTACTAATGTAGCAAGATTCACTTCCAGAATCAAGTACAGCGCGGGCTACTTGAAAATTTCCAAAACTATCTTGGATATGAACTTTTAATGTAGATAAAAGAACTCCTGAAGAACAAGCTACATTGCAAACAGTAGAAGTAATATTTGATGGAATATGTAAAGCCCATAAATTATTGGTAGAAGATTGAGAGCTTTCATTTTGTGAAGTGGTTGCGTTTGGGTAACATATTGGCGAACTATTGTGCGTTTGAGTGCGATTTTGATTATTTAGTAGCATATTGAGTTGAAAAACGAAATTATTATCATGCAATAAGGTATGGTGATTTTTCGCGCATGCGCGGCACGTAAATGTAGAATTGCACGACTGCGCATTATGATTTTGTAAACAATTTGTACATAAACGGTTTTGTTTTATTAAATTATATCTTTCTTTTGGATTTTTACTGAGAAAAACTGTGCATTTGTATATATTATGATTATCTATATTTTTGCATATGGGACAAGGGCGTGTATTATTATTACTATTTTCATTTTTTGCGGTAAAATATGTATTAGAGCGGCTCTGTGAATTAGATTGCTGTTTTTTCGAAGAGTGTGAGCGGGTTTCCATAGAGAAATTTACGTTTTCTAATGCAATGCATTGTTTTTTGAGGAACTCTATGATATCTTTGTAAGATAGAGTTCTGTTGATGCGTAAATATTTTCAAAGCGGGTTAATAAATCAGTATTTAAGCGTTTTTGTAGCTCTTCTGCCAATATAAAAGACCATTGGTCCACGGGAAAACCTAGATTTTGTAGCGCGGCGAGATTTTCTACAAAGGTATCTACTAATTTTCGTAGCATTTGCGGGTTATCTTCTGTTAATCGCGGGGTTTTCATAATTTCTCTCCAGTGTTGGGAAGAAATTGCCCATTTATTATCTTTGTTTTAGCGCGTTGTATGCTATTATGTAATTAGAAGCAGCTAGGGGATGACATTGTACCAAGTTTTTTGGCGGACCTTCCAGTGAATTAATTAAATGGGAAAATTTTGAAATATTTGATAATTTGGAATTATTATGTACCAGAACATCGAAAACATCAATATATGTATTAAACTCTGTAACTGTAAGGTGTTTTGATTGGAATTCGCGGCAGAGTGTATATTACCTGTTAACTGTAAATAGATTGATTTAATTTCATAATAATTGTTATCAAAAGATTTTCTGACTACATCTTGAGCGGTAAAATCAGCATCTTCAGATATCAGTTGCATAATTTTATTATGTAACTCATAAAACTCCTCGTAAATAGTGTTAATATGTTCGTATCTACCAAAAAAGTTATTCTGGAAAGACTGAGTTACCATAGCCTTTTTTCCGACATCTAACATTTTTTCTTCAATCCTGTTTGTTTCTATGTTCCGAAGAGCTTGATACTTTTTAAGGTTTTCAGCAGACATTGTGTCTTATTATTTTTGTAAGAATTAGCAGGAGTTAGCGTGTACAGTAAAAAAAAGTGATTGTTGACTCCCAACTAATACACTAGTATAATTTTATTTGATAAAAAATTTCAAACTCCGTCGCGAGTAAACGTAAATAAAAAAGGAGATAAGAATTTTCGCTCACTGGACCGCGGCTATTTTCGTACTAAATTTGGAAAATAAATTTGTTTTGTTTTGGTAAGTATACCACGTGTAGGCGCTCCCACCACCGATCAAGGAAGGAGGTTCGAAACAACGTCACGTGACTTTGCAAACCTAGCGGTCAATTTTGTAAATTAAATTTTGAGGGACCTGGATAAAAATGGCGATAAATAGGATTTTAATTTTAAATGAAGGACTTCAAAAAAGAATCCGGCTCGAAGGACCATTTTATTTTTATGTACAAAAATTAAAAAAAAATATCTTTCGATAAAGGCTGGTTCCACGAACCTTAATTTTGAAACCTAATTTTAATTAAAGAAAAACGAATTTTCGCCTACCTTATTCACGTGCTCCTGCGTATTCCAAAATTGGTGGGTGATTTTCTGGCGAGTTTCACTGGATCCAATAATTTCTTATGATATAATTGATGCACAATATCACTTAATTTAGATTAAGGGTAATAGTTTTTAGTGAATTGCGGTAATTGCGGGTTATGTTAATTTTTTCTTTTATGTGATCGCGAATATGGCGCTTCTATATAATAATTTTTTCCATTCTATCATTTTCGCGAAGCATGCGCAGGTAATTTTTCTGAATCAGATCATATTGTTTTCATGGAAACGATTAATCCATTGGAATTAGTTTCCTATAGATTAATTAAAGAAATCGTTTTTATGAGCAAAATCTCCTCTTTTTGGGAGGGCGAACATATTGGCGCAGCAATAATTATTTGAATTTAAAAGAGCTAACGTATTTTTGTACATACAAATAAAATGACCACCTGTTTTTCTGAACAATTGACAAACTTTTTAGAAAAAAACAACCTTTTAAAAGGCAGCTAATACGGTTTTAAAGCCAAAAAGTCCACTCTTACCGCGATTCTGGAGTGCATTGAGTTGGTATACACCTCACTAAATAATAGAGAGCGACCGCTGGGACTGTTTTCCAATGGGCAAAATTGTACTTGGAAAAAAGAAAACCAACAAAGGTCATTATTGGAGAAAAGTCAAGTACTGAGAACGTTGATCTGGGGTTGCTGCAAGTTTCTATTATTTTTCCTATGTTTTTTATTATTTTTACTAACGACCTTCAAATAAACTGCACCAATATGGATCTATGTCCCTCGTATGCGGATGACAATAATTTTATAATAAGCAGCAAAACTATAGGGACACCTGGGTGAGGTATAGGGCGGCTTCAGCGGATTTCGCTCGATATTGTGAAAACAATGTCCTAACACTCAGCTCTGGAAAAACTCTAGCCATGTATTTCTTACCAAAAAATATGTCCATCGACAAGAACACGCTAATAACTGTAGCTTGGTGTTACACTTAACTCCAAGCTCGCACGGAAACCACACATTGAGTCAGTTTGCTCCCGAATTAGCTCAGCATGTTACATCATCAGAACTCTAAGAGGAACTGTGGACATTTCAGTTCTGAAATTAATTTATTATGGATCTGTGCAGTTTGTAGCATGTTTTGGAGTCAGGCAGCACACATGAAAAGCGCTTTTAAAGTATAAAAACGAACGGTGCGCTGCATGGGGGCAGTTTCACCAAGGGCTGGTTGTGGGCCGTTGTTCAAAAAATTTAACCTGATGACTCTTCCATGCCTTTATATAGAGCAATGTATACAGGTCACAATAAAAGCTAACATCTCAGCTGCCATTCAAAACTACTAAAACGTCCGAAATCATCCGTATTCCATTTCCAAGACTTACAGTTGGTCAAAATTCACCATATTACATGGGAATTAAATTTATTAACAAAATAAAATCGAAGGTTACAGCTAGAACAAATAAAAATCTTTTTAAGAAAACAAGCCAATCCCTAACAGACCTTTGTTTTTATAGTGTCGATGAGTTTCTAAATTTCTATATCAAAGTTACCTTCTGGTGTCACGATAAATGTCCGTTATGTTTGTTAGCAATATAATATCACTTGTGTTATAATTACATGTAATGTTAATTTTATAAATATTTACCATTTTATCTATAAAAAAAAGTTAGGACTTTATCAGTAGGTTTATAAAATTTTAAATATTTTTACGTTTGGCTTTTAAAATAAGATTTGACTAGTCTGATAAGGTTTGTTTACTGTATAGACCTTTAGATGAATAAACTATTTGTATATTTGTATTTGTATCATCAGTTGGTAATTACGATCATTTTTCTACTTTTCTCTGTAGCTTAAAAACTACAAGAGACAATAAATCTGTTAATATTATTTTTTAAGCTCAAAAGAGTAAGACTGTAATTCAAAAACCGCAAGTATCTACCTTTAATAACAACGGAGTTTCAATCAGTGCTGATTGGTGCGAGCTAAGTAATGACTTACCTAATGTAGCAGGTAATTTTTCTGAATCAGATCATATTGTTTTCATGGAAACGATTAATCCATTGGAATTAGTTTCCTATAGATTAATTAAAGAAATCGTTTTTATGAGCAAAATCACAAACCTGACAATTTGCCTTAAGTACGATTTGGATTTGAGTAAATCGAAAAAAAAAACATATTTTCATATTTACAATGAAATGAGTAAAGTAAGTATTTACAATAACTTATCAATTAAAATCTTATCAAACAAGCAGCAAAACAGAAAGTACAATATGACAAGGCAATTGTTGTTGTAATTATGTTAATGCGTGTGTTGAGACTAAAAATTCTAATTATCTTATTCTTAAATCGGTAAAAATCTAAAATGGTTTTTTTTTCAAATATTGCTGCTGACCCTGCTTCCTCTTCTAAAAATGACCAAGCTAATGCTAGTTCTGTTTCAACAGTAACAAAAAACTTATACCCTAGTTTAACTGAAATAAACCTTCTGGAAAATAACACGGCCGAAATGATATCTATAGGTGGATGGGGGTCCTCCTATCTAAACTGCGACAAAGGCAATTTTTTATATCCTCGCCTGTCCCAGATAGTTTGGGAGAAATAAGTATTACTGGATCTTATGACTATTCTTTTTTACACATTAATACTCAGAGCTTAAGAAATAAAATTAATTTACTTGAGATAACCTGTAACAAATACAATAGTGATGTTTTATGTGTGACAGAGCACTGGATGACAAACTTACAAATAGAATCATCATATATTTCTAGCTATAAGCTTATTAGTCAATTCTCTAGAATATGCAGTGAGGGTGGAGGTTCAGTGATTTATGTAAGGGATAATATTGCTAGTCAATTTTCTGGACTTCTTTATTTAAACAATCTTACAGTAAAATCAATAGTGAAATGCTCAGCGGTAAAGTGGAATGGGGGATGCATAGTATGTGTTTATCGGCCATCAACATGATACGATTTTAGAACTTTTTTAATGTTTTAAATAAAATATTAAGCAAGGCTTTATCACACTTTAGGTTTCTCTTTTTGTGTGGATATTTAAACATTGATAAATTAAAAAAAAACATCGATTTTCAAAACTTTTTTCAATATCCTGGACTCGTTTCAGATGGTATCACTGATTAACACTCCCACAAGGGTAAAAACTAATAAACATTGTCATACCTCTACATCACGTTTGGATTACTTTAATAAGGAGCCATAAAGAAATGGTTCTTAAAGCCGTAAGTACTCCATTGGGGTTCTGTGATCATTCTGGGCAGATAGTTAAAATGAGAAAAAACAAAAAATATAATCCACCAACAAATAAATAATAACTGTGACTCTAAATACACAACACGATCGTTTGCTAATATTAATGAATTGGAATACTGGCTAAATAAATATCCTGTCCAAATTTCAAATAGTGGCACTGATAAGAATTTTAATATATTTCTTGATTCTTTTTGTGGTGCTTTAATACCAGTTTTCCATTAAAAACTGTAAGCCACCAACTAAACAAAAATAAAAAAATTACATTCTCTTTCGAATTAAGGAGCGAATTAGCTAGATTAGAAGAGTTAAATTGGCTTAAACATAAAACTATAAATCAGAATACCAAAGAAAAATATAAAACTCTTAAAAAACAAGTGGATAAAAGAAGAACAGCACACTTTAACCATTTAATATTACAATTAGTTAGTTACAAAATAATATCACCTTAAATGTAAACAACATCCGAGTCACTGACGCGTACACCGTCTCTCAACATTTTGGTGAATACTGGTCCACTGTAATAGAGACAAAACTTAACACCTATTTACGTCGTTGAAGTTAGATTGAGATTGGGATTGAGATTGACAAATATTATAGCGGACCAAACAAATACTGATTATAGAATACCGATTCCGTTTAAAGTCGGTATAAAGGAGTTTTTTTATGGTGAGGATTCGATCATATTTCAAAAATTATGAAGTTGAAAGCTCTCAGGGGGGGGGGGTACCATCTAGTATCTCCGATTTAATTCAAAATTGGTATGTAGCGGTTTTTGTGGTCGAGGATTACGGATTTTAAAAACTATAAAGTTGTCAGCTTCCCGCTGAGTTGGGGGGGGGGCTACCATCTAGTATTTCCGATTTCGTTCAAACTTGGTATATAGGGGTTTTTGGAGCCAAAAATTAAGAAGTTTTGACCAGATTTCAAAAATTAGGTTGACAGCTTCTGGAGGGGGGGGGGTATCATCCAAGTATCTTGATTTAGTTCAAAATTGGTAGAAAGGGGCTTTGGGGGTCAAGAATTACGAATGTTGGTTAAGATTTCACCAATTATGAAGTTAACAGTTCCCCGCGGGGGAAGGGGGCTATCTAAGTACACCAGATTTAGTTGAAAATTGTTATATAGAGGTTGTGGGAGGCGAAAGTTATAAATGTTCTCAAATTTCACAAATTATAAAGTGAACAGCTACCCGAGGGGTGGGCTATTCCATGTGAGCATCTCAGATTTGTTTAACAATTGATATATCGGGGTTTTGGGGGCCGAGAATTAAAAATTTTAGAGCAGATTTCCAAAACTATGAAGTTGACAGCTCTTCAAAGACAGGGGAGCACCATCTAGTAGTATTTCCGATTTTGTTCAAAATTGATATTTAGGTGACATTGTCACGCCATATGTTATGCACGATAGCTGTCAAAATGAGCTAAATTCAGAAAATGGTTGTTTTTTGTGTTGTTTTTTAATATTTTAAAGTCAGTCTTGACGTTGTCACGCCATATGGAATACTTGAATCGATAACTGTCAAAATAGCCTTTTAATATGGATAATTTATGTTTTCTGCGCGAGACCCTAAAGTACGGAAAAACACCCCTAAATTCAAAAAATTGATTAATTTTGCATGTTTTTTAATGTTTTAAAATTTATAAATACCAATCGTGACGTTGTCACCCCATACGAAATACATGAGTCGGTAGCTGTCAAAATGCATTTTTAACAAAAATAATTTTTATTTTCAGCGCGAGACTCTAAAGTGCGAAAAAACACCCTAAAATTAAGAAAATGGTTAAATTTTGCAAGTTTCTTAAAGTTTTAAAATTTATAAATGCCAATCGTGACGTTGTCACCCCATACGGTATACAAGAATCGGTAGATATTAAAATGCCCTTTAAAAACAAATAATCTCTATTTTCTTTGTGAGACCCTAAAGTACGGAAAAACACCCCTAAATTCAGAAAATGATTAAATTTTGCAAGTTTTTTAAAATCTTAAAATTTATAAATACCAATCGTGACGTTGTCACCCCATACGGTATACATGAATCGGTAGCTGCCAAAATGTCCTTTTAACTCAAATAATATTTCTTTTCTGCGCGAGATCCTAAACTACGGAAAAACACCCTTACATTCAGAAAATGGTTAAATTTTGCAAGTTTCTTAAAGTTTTAAAATTTTTAAATACCAATCGTGACGTTGTCACCCCATACGGTATACAAGAATCGGTAGCTATTAAAATGCCCTTTAAAAACAAATAATCTTTATTTTCTGTGTGAGACCCTAAAGTACGGAAAAACACCCCTAAATTCAGAAAATGGTTAAATTTTGCAAGTTTTTTAAAATCTTAAAATTTATAAATACCAATCGTGACGTTGTCACCCCATACGGTATACATGAATCGGTAGCTGCCAAAATGTCCTTTTAATTCAAATAATATTTCTTTTCTGCGCGAGACCCTAAAGTACGGAAAAACACCCTTAAATTCAGAAAATGGTTAAATTTTGCAAGTTTCTTAAAGTTTTAAAATTTTTAAATACCAATCGTGACGTTGTCACTCCATACGGTATACATAAATCGGTAGCTGCTGAAATGCCATTTTAACAAAAATAATTTTTCCTTTCTGCGCGAGACCCTAAAGTTCGACAAAACACCCTTAAATTCAGAAAATGGTTAAATTTTGCAAGTTTCTTAAAGTTTTAAAATTTTTAAATACCAATCGTGACGTTTTCATCCCATACGGTATACAAGTGTCGATAGCTGTTGAAATGCTTTTTAAACAAAAGTAATTTTTATTTTCTGCGCCAGACCCTACAGTACGGAAAAACACCCCTAAATTCAGAAAATGGTTAAATTTTGCAAGTTTTTTAAAATCTTAAAATTTATAAATACCAATCGTTACGTTGTCACCCCATACGGTATACAAGAATCGGTAGCTGTCAAAATGCCCTTTAAATACAAATAATTTTTATTTTCTGCGCGAGACCCTAAAGTACGGAAAAACACCTCTCAATTCAGAAAATGGTTAGTGGATATTTACCGTATGGGGTGATAACGTCACGATTGGTATTTAAAAATTTTAAAACTTTAAGAAACTTGCAAAATTCAACCATTTTCTGAATTTAGGGATATTTTTCTGTACTTTAGGGTCTCGCGCAGAAGAGAAAATTTATTTGTATATAAAGGGCATTTTGACAGCTACCGATTCTTGTATACCGTATGGGGTGACAACGTCACGAATGCTATTTATAAATTTTAAAACTTCAAAAAACTTGCAAAATTTAACAATTTTCTGAATTTAGGTTTTTTTTTCCGTACTTTAGGGTCTCGCGCATAAAATAAAAATTATTTGTACTTAAAAGGCATTTTGACAGTTACCGATTCATGTATACTGTATGGGGTGACAACGCCACGATTGGTATTTATAAATTTTAAAATTTTAAAAAACTTACAAAATTTATTTTCTGAATTTAGGGTTGTTTTTCCGTAATTAAGGTCTCGCGCATAAAATAAAAATTATTTGTATTTAAAGGACATTTTGACAGTTACCGATTCATGTAAACCTTATGGGGTGACAACGTCAAGATTGGTATTTATAAATTTTAAAACTTTATAAAACTTTTAAAATTCAACCATTTTCGGAATTTAGGGGTGTTTTTCCGTACTTTAGGATCTCGCGCAGAAAATAAGTAATATTTGCGTTAAAGGGGCATTTTGAGAGCTACCGATCCATGTATACCGTATAGTGTGACAACGTCACGAATGCTATTTATAAATTTTAAAACTTTAAAAATTTGCAAAAAATTTTCTGAATTTAGGTTGGTTTTTCCGCACTTTAGGGTCTCGCGCAGAAAAGAAAAATTATTTGTGTTAAAAGGGCATTTTGGCAGCTACCGATTTATGTATACCTTATGGAGTGACAACGTCAAAATTTATACATTTTAAAACTCTAAGAAACTTGCAAAATTTAACCATTTTCTGAATTTAAGGGTGTTTTTCCGTACTTTGGGATCTCGTGCAGAAAAGAAAATTTATTTGAGTTAAAAGGGCATTTTGGCAGCTACCGATTTATGTATACCGTATGGAGTGACAACGTCACGATTGGTATTTATAAATTTTAATACTTTAAGAAGCTTGCAAAATTTAACCATTTTCTGAATTTAAGGGTGCTTTTCCGTACTTTAGGGTCTCACGCCGAAAAGAAAGAATATTTGCTTTAAAAGTACGTTTTAGCAGCTACCGATTCATGTATACCGTATGGGGTGACAACGTCACGATTGGTATTTATAAATTTTAAAATTTTAAAAAACTTGCAAAATTTAACCATTTTCTGAATTTAGGGGTGTTTTTCCGTACTTTAGGGTCTTACACAGAAAATAAAAATTATTTGTTTTTAAAGGGCATTGTAACATGTACCGATTCTTGTATACCGTATGGGGTGACAACGTCACGATTGGTATTTATAAATTTTAAAACTTTAAGAAACTTGCAAAATTTAACCATTTTCTGCATTTAAGGGTGTTTTTCCGTACTTTAGGGTTTCGCGCAGAAAGGAAAAATTATTTGATTTAAAAGGGCATTTTGGCAGCTACCGATTTATGTATACCGTATGGAGTGATAACGTCACAATTGGTATTTATAAATTTTAAAACTTTAAGAAACTTGCAAAATTTAACCATTTTCTGAATTTAAGGGTGTTTTTCCGTACTTTAGGATCTCGCGCAGAAAATAAAAATTATTTGTGTTTAAAAGGCATTTTGACAGCTACCGACTCTTGTATACTGTATAACGTGACAAGGTCACGATTGGTATTTATAAATTTTAGGATTTTAAAAAACTTGCAAAATTTAACCATTTTCTGAATTTAGGGGTGCTTTTCCGTACTTTAGGGTCTCGCGCCGAAAAGAAAAAATATTTGCTTTAAAAGAGCATTTTAGCAGCTACCGATTCATGTATACCGTGTGGGGTGAAAACGTCACGATTGGTATTTATAAATTTTAAGGTTTTAAAAAACTTGCCAAATTTAACCATTTCCTGAATTTAGGGGTGTTTTTCCGTACTTTAGGGTCTTGCGCAGAAAATAAAAATTACTTGGATTTAAAGGTCATTTTGACAGCTACCGATTCTTGTATACCGTATGGGGTGACAACGTCACGATTGGTATTTATAAATTTTAAGATTTTAAAAAACTTGCAAAATTTAACCATTTTCTGAATTTAGGGGTGTTTTTCCGTACCTTAGGGTCTCGCGCAGAAAATAAAAATTATTTTCTTTTAAAGGGCATTTTGACAGCTACCGATTCTTGTATACCGTATGGGGTGACAACGTCACGATTGGTATTTATAAATTTTAAAACATTAAAAAACATGCAAAATTTATCAATTTTTTGAATTTAGGGTTGTTTTTCCGTACTTTAGGCTCTCGCGCAGAACATATAAATTATCCATATTAAAAGGCCATTTTAACAGTTATCGATTCACGTATTCCATATGGCGTGACAACGTCAAGACTGACTTTAAAGTATTAAAAAACAACATAAAATACACAATCATTTTCTGAATTTAGCTCATTTTGACAGCTATCAATTTGTGCATAACATATGGCGTGACAATGTCACCTAAATATCAGTTTTGAACAAAATCGGAAATACTACTAGATGGTGCTCCCCTGTGTTCGAAGAGCTGTCAACTTCATAGTTTTGGAAATCTTCTCTAAATTTTTTAATTCTCGGCCCCCAAAACCCCGATATATCAATTATTAAACAAATCTGAGATGCTTAAATGGAACCGCCCACCCCTCGGGCAGCTGTTCACTTTAAAATTTGTGAAATTTGAGAACATTCATAACTTTCGCCTCCCACGACCTCTATATAACAATTTTCAACTAAATCTGGTGCACTTAGATAGCCCCCTTCACCCGCGGGGAACTGTTAACTTCATAATTGGTGAAATCTGAACCAACATTCGTAATTCTTGGCCCCCAAAACCCCTTTCTACCAATTTTGAACTAAATCTAAGATACTTGGATGATACCCCCCCCTCCAGAAGCTGTCAAACTAATTTTTGAAGTCTGGTCAAAACTTCTTAATTTTCGGCTCCAAAAACCCCTATATACCAAGTTTGAACGAAATCGGAAATACTAGATGGTAGCCGCCCCCTCAATTTAGCGGGAAGCTGACAACTTTATAGTTTTTTAAAAATCCATAATCCTCGACCACAAATATCGCTACATACCAATTTTGAATTAAATCGGAGATACTAGATGGTATCCCCCCCCTGGGAGCTTTCAACTTCCTAATTTTTGAAATATGATCGAAAATTTGAAATCCTCACCCTAAAAAACTCCTTTATACCGACTTTAAACGGAATAGGTATTCTATAATCAGTATTTGTTTGGTCCGCTATAATATTTGTCAATCTCAATCCCAATCCCAAGCTAACTTCAACGACGTCACATATTTTGGCAGTAATTTCTCTAACTATTGTACCGTAGCTAAGTCTCCCATTTTAAACTCTTTATATATGGAACCATTTACCATTACAGAAAGAACGGTTTGATATAATTGAACAACTTCCTAAAAAAAAATCAAGTGGTTTTGATGAAGTTCCAATTACGGTAGTTAAAAAAGTAAAGAATCAGATAGCACAAAACTTGACAGATATTCTCAATCTTTTAGTATCTAAGGGCTGCTTTCCAGAAAGACTAAAAACAGGTATCGTTGTTCCTATACCTAAAAAAGGAGACGCCACTAATATCGAAAATTATCGTCCTACATCAGTTTTAAGTTCTTTCTCAAAAATAATTGAAAATACAATTTACAATCGAGTAACTAAGTTTATGGAAAGAAAAAGGATACTTTCTGCAAGCCAACATGGTTTTAGACGGGGCCACTCACCAGAGACAGGCTGTGCCATGGATAAAATTGATAATGGAGACATTGTTCTAGTTTTTTCTCTTGACCTTGCATGTGCCTTCGATACCGTGGACAAAAACTTTGTTGGTCATAAAATCGAGGCACTTGGAATTCGTGGCAACATTAATAATTTAACAGTTTCGTTTTTACATGGACGTAGATTTAAAGTAAAAAACCAAAGCACTATATTTGAAATGTTTGAACAACCTATCGGAACACCACAGGGTAGTATTTTAACGCCGCTTATTTTCCTGCTTTTTATTAATGACATTGGCCAACACATTAGTGTTGGAAAAGTATTTTTGTATGCAGATGATACTCCTATAATAATATACGGAAAAACCTTAGAAGTCGAAGAGCGCGTAAAAATAATGGTTAATCAGTTTGCTAAATGGTGCACTCAAAATAAACTTACGATAAATTACTCCAAAACAGTTGTTATTGAATTAAAAACAAGGTCAAAAGTACCAGTTGGTCTATATTTTTCTTTTGGAGATTATACTCTAGAGCTTAGTACTAAGATTAATGTTCTGTGAATCAATATTTATTCCTGCTTATCTTGGGAGGCGCAAATTGATGGAGTGTGTAATAAACTAAGTAGCAGCTTTTATATTAAATATACTTTAGGAACCAACCGACGAAGCAACATTGTTAACATTTTGTCTGGGGAAAATCTGTTGGGATTTCCAGAGTATTTGTTCAATAAAAACGACTAATTCGATCAATTTTTTATCTTATTTTTCGCGAATCATGTAGCGATACCTTTAAAATATATAGAATACTTACGGTCCCATCAATATACAATTATAAATTATTGTCTTTCTTGTATAATATCAGAGACAGATTACCATCCAGTGGTCACTTTCACCCTTACAATACCAGAAACAGAAATAATATTAGCTTGGTCAGACATAACCTAGAACTTTACAAAAAATCACCTCTTTATGCGGGTAGTAAAATTTTTAATCTCTTGCCATTCAATTTAAAAAACATATCTAGTCAAAAGATTTTTTCAAAGAAACTTACAGAACTCCTGTAAGTATTTACTACTATGATAAATTTTTTTTAAATATACTACTATGTAAATGTGTATTTTACTTTGTATATTATGTTACTTTACATTGGTGGTTGCCTATTGTTTGTGAAATTTTACTTCTTTACGTGTTTATTTTAAAATGTTTGTAACTACGTTATTTATTTATTTGTTGCAAAACGTGCTACATATTTTAGTTTATTTATTTTAAAATGATAATAAAAATCAAATATTATTATCAATATAAAATGGAACTATAATTGTGAACTGACTACTACTAGACATATTGTTTAGAGAATTATTATAATAAATGAAAAAGCTTTGGTCATTCTCGACTGATGTTTTATTGAAAAATCACCCAACATGTTTCGACAGTATAGACTGTCATCTTCAGGGGTATCCCTAGGGTGGTGCTACAAGTATGGCGACATCTAGTGTATGGGAATTTAAGCAGCTACATGGAGAACGAAAATTTTTTTTAAAGAATAATGTAAAATGTAGTTAAAAAAAAGGAAAATATAAAAATTGGGGTTGGGGACCTGAATCTCGACATTACCGAGGCTCAGGTACCTCCTGTCGAGGTTCAGGTCCCCAACCCCAATTTTTATATTTTACTTTTTTTTAACAACATTTGACATTATTCTTTAAAAAAATTTTTCGTTCACCATGTAGCTGCTTGAATTCCCATAGACACTAGATGTCGCCATACTTGTAGCACCACCCTAGGGACACCCCTGAAGATGACATTCTATACTGTCGAAACATGTTGGGTGATTTTTCAATAAAACATCAGTGGAGAATGACCAAAGCTTTTTCATTTATTTGAAATCCCTCCACCAATGGACTACTTCTTCAATTATTATAATATTTAATTTGTTTTTTCTTTATATTATTTTAGTACTATATTTATTTGGCAATTGTAAAATGTCTTTAAGGTTAATAAAATGATTTGATTTTATTTCCCATTAAATCGTATTGAAAATGGGACACCCTGTACACTGCCAGTTACACCAAGAGAGAACCAAAAAACATTTTAAATTTAAGCGATTTTGGCTTTACCAGTTCCAAAATCGAAATACTCTGGGCTCTGAACCAAAAGAAAATACATTCAGCAATACAACTCGAAACGAAAAAAAATAAAATTACTGTCGAAACAAGTAAATGCTATTTAGAAGACTCGGAAGTTCGGTCCTCAGTTAGCTACAAAGGTATTTTATGAACAGATATTCACTAAAACCCCAAGCAAAAAAATAAAAGTGCCCACCACTGACCCAACAGTAACTGTCTGAAAAGAGAAAGGTTGTCTTCGTCTTCATCAGTTACAGGGACCGGTTTTAGGTAGCGAACGTGCTAATTTCCTACACATATGTTACCATCCAATTCTTCGAGCTGGTAAATTACTGTTCCAATTTTTTTTCTTACTCGATAAGGTCCAACATACTTGAGGCATAATTTGGCACTTATGTAATTGAGGGCGTTAGATTGAACCTTATTTCTGCGCCACAATAAATCACCTGAGGAGTATGATACTGGTCTGCGTCTCAGATAATATCGATCTCGATTATATGCAGATGACTTCTTCATATTGACTATCACCGCTTGATATAGCTTCTTAAATCAGCAAGGCTTCAAATCCTTCTTCAAGGCATACGAATATTCCCGGCCATCAGAGACGTACGCTTGACCAAAGTTAATGTACTACGGATTACATTCAGTTGCCTCACTTTTGTATGTTCGGATGGCACACGCCAAAACTGGTAAGTTGACATCCCAACGCCGATGAGTATCACCGATATATATTGATACCATCGTTTTGACGACTGTATTTGCTCTTTCGCATGGGTCAGGTGAGGATAATAAACTGCTGTGTATGACAACTTGAAGTGGTACTTCTTCGACAAATTATGGAGTTACTTGCTCTTCATTTGAGATGCATTATTATTATTATTATTACCCAATATGTGTATTCCAAAACTGGCTGTGGTTGCCTGACCAGGAAAAACTGAAATATATCTGCTTAAGTAATCACTAACTACCAAGAGATGAGTGTTTGCATGTTTTGAAGATCGAGGCAAAGGTCCGATAAACTCCAGACCATGGTCGCGTAGATTAGTTAAATATAATTGACACAGTTCACGTACTTTGCGATATATTTGGTCACGTCACTTCATTTTTGGCCAGAAGTATTTAGCTTCAAGACGACTATAGATCTTTAAAATATACAAATGTCCAGACCGAACATCATCATGAGCCTCTTTAAGAAGTTCTCTCTGATTCTCTTTTGGTATAACTATTTTCCAGTAATCTAAGTCATCAGATAATTCTGGGATGGTACTTTTGACACATTTATAAAGAAGGCTATTTTCTACTCTCCACTGTTAAAAATTAATAGGGCTTTTAATGGTAAAATCCCTTACTATTAGATACCAGGAGTCCTTCGTAACAGAAAAATATTTCACGTCTTCCACAGCCGCACAGTTCACATTTGCAACTGCTTTGGATAAATAATCAGGTACAACATGAAGTCGAGCTTTGCGATGTACAATGTTATAATCATAAGCATGTAGTCGTAAAGCTCAGCGTGCTAGTCGTCCAGTCCAGTTTTTTTAAGTTGTTCAACCAGACTAATGAACTGTGGTCGGCAATTACAGTTAAAATTTTTAGGCTTTTTAACGGGCCAAACAACAGCCAAACACTCTCTTTTGTTCGTAGAGTAGTTTTTTTCGGTTTTCGACGAAAAACGAGAGAATTACTTTTTCGCCATCTTCGAAAGATTGCGTAAACGCCGCTCCGATTCCATAAGCGGAAGCATCCACCTGGAGAGTAAAAGGTCGAGAAAAATTTGGACAAGTGAGGATCGGTGCAGAAACCAAGGCCGATTTTAACTTAACAAATGCAGTCTCACAGACGTTGGTCCAACGAAAAGCAGCTTGTGAGTAAAACGAGTCAAAGTGTAATGGCGCTCGTTCGTTGACATTACTAAATATTTTTTCGTAATACAAATTAACCTCAGGTTGAAATAAATAGATTATTGGCATTAAATAGGGCCCACCCGGCTATTCTTGTTCAGGGGTATAATAAAGGAAATTTATTTTTGAGGGCGCCATGCAGTTGAGCCCCTATCAATGCGGTGGTTGAGGAACTACAAACTCCTAGAATAGAGTGTTGTTCTATTTCTACTGAGGTAGATAAAAAAAGGTTTTAGGTAATACACAAAAAAATAGTTTGAGTTGAAGTTAAAGAGAGAGCTTTATGATTTTTTAACTGGGTTAGTCTTCATTGTATATCACAGTAAGTACGAAAACATAAAAAATATAAATAATGTAAAATGGACCTCAAAACCCGAGGTAAATCTTGCATAACATATTTAACCCTACTTGCAAGCTTACAGAATATAGTGCTACATTGAGTTTACAACTTGGCATTATAATAAAACTTTTAGGAAAATTTCATTTTCTTAAATAAAAAAATGTTAAACTCGAAGCGAATTCTTTACCATGGAGGTAAATATTTAAAAACACTGCATTAAATGCTTACCATTGTGGTAAACCTTTTAAAACAAAGCTTTAGGTGCTCTTTGGCAGCTGCAAAAATTGAAAAATAAATCATAGCAACCATGATTGGAACCTTAAGTCAAAGCCATGACCAAAAATCGTAACAATCTTACTTGAATGAAGTTTCTATTCCATACTAAATTGTGTAGCTGCTGAGGCCCTACTGCGGCAATCCTAAGAATGTACCATGCTTCGTAGGGTGGTGGTCTGCGCTGGCTTCTCCTACCACTCTGGGATGTCAGTACGGGGTGGTTACAGCATGAGCACCATAAAAACCCTAAAATATTTCCCAAATTACCAACTGTCCCTTCCTTGAATTTAGTGCATTTGTTTTACTTGTCTTTCCCTTGTTAAAAAAAAAATAGTAAAAAAATATTTAGATTAGGTTAGATCTCCCTGTTCAAAAAAATAAAATCTAAAATGTTTAATTGTAGACCTGACTAATTGGATTTCTTTGTTAAAAGAGGGAAAATCCCAAACTATTAGTTAATGTGAAAAGGATGCGATTAGATTAGACCTCCCTTTAATTAATGTGAAGAATTAGATTAGATTAGACAAGAGGAACCTCGAAAAATTATATATATATATATAATTCATGTACAACAACCCATTGACTAAAGTAAGGTCCTAGCTTTTTTCCTTCTCCTAGAAATAAATTATATTCATAAGTTGACTAGCAGCAGATCAAAATTGACCTTCCTTTTATTACCAAATTAGTTACTTTAAAACCCAGGTCTTTATACAGTATTAAAGGTTGCCATAAAAAAAGGATCAAAATGTTTGCCTTACAAAAAAAGTCATTTGACGATTACGCTGTAAAATTTAAGTTCATCCTCAGTTAAGAAAAAATTATTAAATGAAAAAAAATTTACACCAAATTACCTCATTTGAGGGTTTTCAAAAAGCAGCCTTCGAGGGCAGTTGTCTAGTGCATGGGCACTCAGATTCGTAGATATAGGCACTATGGGTTAAAAGGAAAAAAAAATCCCGAATAAAATTTATTCAAAAAGCATATGAAAAATAAATCTTAGTAAGAAAAGGCAAGGGCCAAGAACTAAAGGTACTTACAATTTTTTTTTCGCAGAAACACCCGCGTAAGTAGCCTTTCTAAGCCATTGACTGAAAAAAAATTGAAACTGGTTTTGCAAAATAATGTTGGTTGTTTCAATGCCTTGGCGCAAAAAAAAGTCCTTTGCTTTAGTTGCTCCCACGAAACCTCGGTTTAAAAAAAACAAAGGTCCCACCAATTGTCTCGTAAACTGTCAAAAAGTAGTGTCGCCAACCTAATCATAAATTTTTCCAAAAGAACGCCTTACTATTCACGAGATGAACTCCAAAAATTTCATCAGGCAACCGTAGCGTCGGTGAGAAATCTTCAAAACAGTCAAAAACAAGCAAAGACCGCAGTTTTAATCTCAGTTTTCAAAATTCTCATTGAGGGCAGTACCGGAGAAGCGCCTTCTCTCCGCTGAGGAAAAAAAATAGTTGGTTGCCTAGCCTCAGTATGGAATATTATCCAATTGTATTAAGAAATGTTCTCGTTTATTCAAAGTGACTAAAATTTAGCTTTTAGCTTCTCCAATTAATTTTCTTAGGACCGCAATTGTGAAAACAGCTAAATATTTAATTTTTTAATGCGCTGACAGTATATTATTGACGCTAAGGAAAAACAGCTGACAACTGAGGTCATTGTTACCCTACTTTTTGAACGTAAATTTGTTTATTATTTTTCAAAACAAAACCGTTTTTAAAAGTTTATTTCTTTCTGTTTTCTTAAGTGTATTGGATCATGAGACCTTAGGTGACCGAACATGTGTACCAAAACAGGACTATAGTAAGTGACATGGTAATGAAATAAACCCTAAAAGGGACCTTAGAAGTTTGTTTTACATGAATTTATAAACCTCTCTTTTTTAGCACAACTTTAAATTAGTACACCCTACTGACAATCCAAGTGTAGTTGGGACTCCACAAGCAGCAGACCTGTAAAAATAAATAAAAAAAACCCGAAATATATGAAAATAAAATTGAGATAACCGTTGTCTATTTAACCTCCATAGATATTAGTAGAAATCAGTGGGCAGTCTGTAGTACTCTATCATGGACTTAATGTGACAATAAGGTAAAACTATAAAAGGTTATGGGTCAAAAGTGTTAAAAATAGGCAAACAATTTAAACAGTTTAAAAATAATATTTTTGTTTAGAACTATTAGCGCCCTTTTTATTAATGCACACCTCGTGCACATTGTGTCAGTGTTGTTTTGAAGTAATTTAGTAAGGTGACTATTATGAGGGCACTTATGTTTCAATGTAAAGAAATGTTACTTTGAAATAAATCAGTTATTGACAGAATCTTCAACGGAACACTTTGCGTTTTATTTTCTAATCTCGTCAGACGCTTTTTAAATTAATTTCAACACAATGTTGACCCGTAACACGCCACCTTACTCCCAGATGATTACACCGTAATTATCTCAACAATCCCAGGTATCCCGTCTATGATGTGCAAACAACTACTTTTCAAGCAATATGCCCCGCCAGGCATTGGATTATAGCACAACCCTAAACCAAGAAACGAATAAAAAAAAAGGAAATGCAGAGACCAAACAGCGCGGTGAAGTGTCGTTTTTTACTAGGCGTTACTCAGAGCAGACAAAATGTTTAACCACCAACCAATACTAAATTTGCTTTAACCAATACTCTTTGACAGGTTACCTCAAACCTAATCAACTTTAACCAATACTAATACTCTCTCTTTAATACTTTGCAAAACAAAACAGTAAAATACAATTGTACTAACAGAACATACAAATATATACATACATCAGTGACACAGGTCTTTCATCACAAGCTAACATTCTCTGAAATTGCGAGGTATACCAGTACTAAATTTTAAGAAAATAAATTCTCACTCTATTTTCCCTACACTAGACAGAAAACAACTACTCCTCGGGCAATATGTCCCTCCAGGTATTGGATTACATCCGGTTCTAGTGAAGGTAGACACATAATAAGAATGTGTAGTTATCAAAAAAACTTTGAGCAGATAATCAAGTGATTTGCCATACAAGGGAAAACAACTACCCCTCGGGCAATATGCCCCGTCAGGTATTAAATTATATCCTCTTCTTACATACCCAAGGTCACAGGATTTTACACTACATTGGTACTCAAAACCGTGCCAGCAACTTCTCCACTTCAAAAACTACACATCGGACACTGCCCAGACGCAACTCTATATTCTATCCTTAACATTAGGCCATATCAAATCAGCCTCATAAAGGATGTTAACAAACACTTTTAACTGGGTAAACTTATACCTCAGGCAGTACTTTGATTGGACCGAACGGCCGTACTTTCCAGCGGTACCCAGACCATTATTGTCGGTCCTTGACAATCCACATCAGCAGGGAATACAAAGATTTGACACTGGCTTCTTTAGATTACTAAAGGGATTATAGCAATAATCCTTACCCAGTACTTATCAAACCTTATATTATAGGGACTTCTCCAAAGAGAACCAGGGAAAATTACAACTTACAAGAAGTTCTACCCGACATAGTTATCTGGTTATATTAATAAACCAACTATGATGGGACAGGGAATGTCACAACCAAGAAGCCAAATGTAAACTTGTCCACATAGTATCTTTTTTTGGTTAAACCGATTACCAACTACGGGAACTTGCTCATGCAACTGCCAAAATCAGTAATAAGTACACTGGTAAAGTTTAGTCAAAGCTTCAAATCAATTTTTAAATACCAGGTGCATGTTCAGTCTAAATCAGTACTATATCTCGAGATTTGGGCCCTTATTTAACTTACAAGATTATATGCAGATACTAACTATAGTCTAAAAATCAGGGAACTTTTTCTTCACTATAGAGGGAATTTGGGCAGGGATATTACACTAACAATAACCTACAATAAACACTACAATACTTGTGGGATTTCTATGACCTACCTAAAAAAATTATCATGGACATTGGGATATCACAAGAATAACGTGGACTTAAAAAAGTCAATAAGGTGCATAGATGTTTAGCACGATGTTCTCCTATGTGTGGAATGTTGGAGGGACTTCTACCCCCCCACCTACTGCCTCTCTGTCTCCATAATAAGGTTTCAAATCAGAGACATAAGTAGCCCCCATGAGTTTCCGGGTTACAAAATTTTCTACCTCGTAAGTAGTAAAAGAAAGTTTTCTAGAAATTCGGCACTTAACACAAGGAGGTGCCAATTTAGAGGCAAAGTAGTTAGCTGCATCTGATAGTACATGATTCCTTTTCATGACAACATCTCCCACCACAAAAACGACAGGACGACGCAGTTTGGTCTGAGGCCCGTTGTAGTCTCTCTTTCACCTGCTCTCTAAGGGTCTTAAGTTCTTCGAGGTGTCGTGCAAGAGGTTGGTAGTTTTCTACTTCAACAACCGGATTTTCTGGAATTGTCCTTCCTGGGCGTGTAGCTGTTATACATAACTCTCTACCAAAATTAAGGTAGGCCGGTGTATATCCAGTAACTTCACTGACTGCCGTCCTCATTGCATAGCCAAGCTTTGGAAATTCCAAATCCCAGGATCGTTGATTTTTTAAAGTTCGGTTCGCCCACTCCGTTGGATTAGCCTGAGGGTGCTAAAGAGTTTATTAATTTGGTCCCATACCCGGTAACCATATCCTTAAATAAGCCACTAACATATTGTTTACCGTTGTCCACCTGGCGGTATTCTGGAATACCATATACCAAAAAAACATCTTCTTTCAAATACCGCGTCACAGCCGACGCAGCAGCCGTTCGCAAAGAGAAAAAAAGAATATACTTAGTAAACATATCCCAAACAATCAACAAAAATCGATTTCTTTTTTTGTGACATTGGTAAAGGTCCGATCAAGTCTGAAGAAATATACTGCCAAGGTCTCTTTAATTTCCTAGTGCCCATGAGTCCTGCTGGAGATCGTTGTTGTACCTTGTGGGCTTGACAAACCTCACAACCTTGAACATATTTAGCAATGTCTTTTTGCATACCTGATCTGTAATAAGATTAGGTAATTCTTCTTGTTGTTTTAAACTTCCCTAGGTAACCTGCAGTGGATTCATCATCATTCTGGTGAAGAATGGTCCTACGTTGTTGCTTAGGAACTACGACTTTCCATTAGAACGAATCCTCTAACTGAGGGGTCCTAGAGGTGACATGCTTGAAAATAATGTTATTCTCAACCTTCCACAGAGGAAATTTGTCAGGCGAATCTTGTACCCTACCACACAACGGCGCTCTGCAGTTCAAAGGCCAGAACCTCAGGTATTCCTCGACTTAGAGCATCTGGCACGTGATGATACTTTCCTTTTCGGTGCAAAATTTCAAACCTATATCCCTGCAACTGAAGAGCCCAAAGAACTAAGCGTCTAGCTGGATCTTTAAGATTAGTTAGCCAACGCAAACTTGCGTGATCGGTAACAACCTGAAAAGAAGGGGCTCTCTCAATATATTCTCTAAATTTCTTGATAGCCCAAATCACAGATAGCCACTCCAATTCCGTGGCAGAATAGTTCCGTTCAGCGGACAGCAAAGATCTACTGGCGTAGGCAACAACCTTTTCGCCCTCCTCAAATTCTTGGACAAGTACTGCTCCCACTGCTTGTGTACTGGCGTCAGTTTGAATAACAAAAGGACGAGAAAAATCGAGACATGTTAGAATTGAAGCCGAAACAAGGCATCCCTTTAAGTCACGAAATACAGCCTCCGTCTTCTCGTTCCAACAAAATTTCTTATTTTTCTTAGTTAAATTGGTCAGCGGTGCAACTCTATCTGAAAAATTTGGAACAAAGCGCCGATAATAAGAGGTCATACCTAAAAATCTACGGATTTCCTTTACTTTCTTTGGAGTAGGAAAGTTCATTATGTCCGGATCCACACGAAGGCCATGCTGATCGATTATATAGCCAAGGAATCTAAGTTGAAGTTTTACAAACTCACACGTCTCTCGGTTGATGGTGAGGCCTGCCTTAGCCAATCTGGAAAAGACCTTCTGGAGAACATCTAAATAAGATTGAAAATCAGGCGTGGTCACTATTATATCATGAAGATATATAAAACAATAAGGCTCTAAATCATGACCTAAAGTGTTATCAACAAATCTTTGCCAAGTGGCTGGCGCATTGTGCAACCCAAATGGCATCCTCTTGAACTGGAACAATCCTCTCCCTGGTACAGTAAAGGCTGTTTTTTCTTTGCTGGATTTTTCTAATCTCATTTGCCAGTAAGCACTTTTGAGGTCTATCGAGCTAAGATATTTGGCGTCTTTCAAATGATCTAATATCACTGGGATGTAAGAGATTTCATAGGAGTTTCGTTTACTAATTTTGTTGAGTTGACGAAAATCAACACAAAAGTGCCACTTTCCTTCTTCTTTCTTCTGTATCAGTACTACAGGGAATGATCAAGTTTAAGAGCTAGGTTCCACAACCCCCAATTCTAACATTTTATCTAATTCATCATGCATTATCTTTTGCACGTAGGGAGATACAAGATACTGTCTCAACTTGATGGGTGCATGATCACCCGTATAAATAAAATGCTGAGCCGTTTTGGCACAACCTAATTCAGTACCCATCCTTGTCAAATTCTTCTCTACTATCCTGCTTAAGATGGTCTTCTGGACTTCATCCAACAGACCTTTATCAGCCAGATAGCAGGTATTATCTCCAATAAAGGTCCATTGCCCCGAACTTAACGTTGGAACCAATTGCATATGACGCCAAAAATCTATCCCTAAAATTATCCCAAAGTCCATGTCAGATACAACAAGGCACCTAAATCTCTTAACCTTATTTTCTAATCCAATTGATAAATCTAAATACCCTAAACTCTGGCAACATTGTCCATTTGCTACCTTAACTGAGCTAAATTCTTGGCAAGTTAAGTGCGATATCCCAATATGTTGCCACTTAGTCCAAGCTTTACGCGCAATCACTGTCTGCGTACACCCACTGTCCAAGAGATACGTAAAGGAGACTCCCAATATATGAACTTTTAAATATGGCCTTGGGTCACCAGGTACATTCGTGAATGTGTAATTCATAGACGCCTTTACTATATGCAGCCACTCTTCCCATTTGTTGTCTACCGGGTTTGTTGATTTTGGCGGTCCCCGGTGGCCTCGCCACTGCGGCCGTTTCCCGAACACTTAGGACAGTCTTTTCAGAAACAGAAAAAGCGACGCCTTTCTTTAGGGCAATTCCTAAAACTATTATTGGACTTCTCCAAACAGTTCCAACAAACTCCCCTAGTGTCCACAACAGTGACTTTCGGGGCAGTTGCTCTAGTACAAAACTGAGCAGCACGACAGGATAAGTCAGGTTCTAAGAGGTCATGTTGTTGATTGGGTTCCACTGTGTCGTAGTTAGTGAGTTTGGGCTTCCACTATTTCGTCCAACCTAGTTTCAACTATCTCTAACCGGTCGGTAGGGTTTGAGGCCCCTTGCTGAAGTGATGAACTATCCTTCGGGATGGAAATCCATTGTAACCTTCCATACATATGCTTCAGTTTGGACTGGACTAGAATCACTAACTGGGGAGTCAGCTTGTCTGCTGGTGCAGCATGCCCTTCTAAATACTCCACTTTCTTGCAAAGAATATGTAGTTGTTCAGCTGCATCCACCGCGAACTCTGGATCTATGACTAATTTCCCAAAAGCCTCATGCACCATTATTTCTCGAAGCTTTTCCCTCATGGAGGCTGCAGTCTCAGTCCTAAGGCTCTTATAGCCTCGGGCCTTTAACTCATAAGTTAATTCATCTTTAAAAAGTTTATTCAAATCCATGATTTTATTTTTTTTTATGAACACCTATAAAATATAAACTAGCACTATCCCACAAGCAACCAAAATAAACAAACCATCATAACATATTAAACAACCAATATTCACTAGCTGAAAAAAAGAAGGAAACTATGGCACTAGCCGCAGTAAGCATACGCCTACAACAACGACAGCCCCACGATATGGGTGTCAGTGTAACGGCGCTCGTTCGTCGATATTACTAAATATTTACATACATGTAATACAAGTTGAACTCAGGTTGAAATAAACAGATTATTGGCATTGAATAGGGCCCACCCGGCTATTCTTGTTCAGGGGTGGGTATACTAAAGGAAATTTATTTTTGAGGGCGCCATGTAGTTGAGCCCCTATGAATGCCGTGGTTAAGCAACAACAAACTCTTAGAATAGTTCTATTTCTACTGAGGTAGATAAAAAAAGGTTTTAGGTAATACACAGAAAAATAGTTTGAGTTGAAGTTAAAGAGAGAGCTCTATTATTTTTTACCTGGGTTAGTCCTCATTGTATATCACAATAAGTACGAAAACATTAAAAAAAATAAATCAATTAAAATGGACCTCAAAACCGGAGGTAAATTTTGCATAACATATTTAACCCTACTTGCAAGCTTACAGAATATAGCGCTATATTGAGTTTACAACTTGGCATTATAATAAAACATTTAGGAAAATTTCATTAGGTTAGATCTCCCTGTTCAAAAAAATAAAATCTCAAAATGTTTAATTGTAGACCTGACAAATTGGATTTCCTTTGTTAAAAGAGGGAAAATCCCAAACTATTAGTTAATGTGAAGAGGATTCGATTAGATTAGACTTCCCTGTTCAAAAAAATAAAATCTTAAAACTAGCAATTAATGTGAAGAATTAGATTAGATTAGACAAGAGGAACCTCAAAAAATTATATATATATATATATAATTCATGTACAACAACCCATTGACTAAAGTAAGGTCCTAGATTTTTTCTTCTCCTAGAAATAAATTATATTCATAAGTTGACTAGCAGCAGATCAAAAAAGACCTTCCTTTTATTACCAAATTAGTTACTCAAAAATCCAGGTCTTTATGCAGTATTAAATATTGCTACAAAAAAAGGATCAAAATGGTTGCCTAACAAAAAAAAGATCATTTGACGATCACGCTGTAAAATTCAAGTTCATCCTCGGGGAAGAAAAAATTATTAAATGAAAAAAAAAAGGTACACCAAATTACCTCATTTGAGGGTTTTTAAAAAGCAGCCTTTGAGGGCAGTTGCCTAGTGCATAGAAGGTTGATAACTCAGATTCGTAGATATCGGTCAGGTAGCATGTCGGTCACTATAGATTAAAAGGAAAAAAATCCCGAATAAAATTTATTCACAAAGCATATGAAAAATAAATCTTAGTAAGAAAAGGCAGGGGCCAAGAACTAAAGGTACTTACATTTTTTTTTTCGAAGAAACACCCGAGTAGGTAGCCTTTCTAAGCCATTGACTGAGAAAAAAATTGAAACTGGTTTTGCAAAATAATGTTGGTTGTTTCAATGCCTTGGCGCAAAACAAAGTCTTTTGTTTTTTGTTGCTCCCACGAAACCTTGGTTTTAAAAAAAAACAATGGTCCCACGAATTGTCTCGTAAACTGTCAAAAAGTAGTGACGCCAACCTAATCATAAATTTTTCCAAAAGAACACCTTACTATTCACGAGATGAACTCCCAAAATTTCATCAGGCAACCGTAGCGTCGTTGAGAAATCTTCAAAACAAGCAAAGACCGTAGTTTTAATCTCAGTTTGCAAAATTCTCATTGAGGGCAGCACCGGAGAAGCGCCTTCTCTCCGCTGAGGAAACAAAATAGTTGGTTGTCTAGCCTCGGTATGGAAAATTATCCAATTGTATTAAGAAATGTTCTCGTTTATTCAAAGTTACTAAAATTTAACTTTTAGCTTCTTCAATTAATTCTGTTAGAACCACAATTGTGAAAACAGCTAAATATTTAATTTTTTAATGCGCTGACAGTATATTATTGAGGCTAAGGCAAAACAGGGCCAACCCAAACAAACCAAAATAAGAACTGAGGTCGTTGTAACCCTACTTTTTAAACGTAAATTTGTTTATTATATTTCAAACCAAAACCGTTTTTAAAAGTTTATTTCTTTTTGTTTTCTTAAGTGTATTGGATCATGAGACCTTAGGTGACCGAACATGTTTACCAAAACAGGACTATAGTAAGTGACATGGTAATGAAATAAACCCTAAAAGGGACCTTAGAAGTTTGTTTTACATGAATTTATAAACCCCCTTTTTTTAGCACAACTTTAAATCAGTACACCCTACTGACAATCCAAGTGTAGACAAACAAAAACAAACCAAAATAAGAACTGAGGTCGTTGTAACCCTACTTTTTGAACGTAAATTTGTTTATTATATTTTAAAACAAAACCGTTTTTAAAAGTTTATTTTTTTTGTTTTCTTAAGTGTATTGGATCATGAGACCTTAGGTGACCGAACATGTTTACCAAAACAGGACTATAGTAAGTGACATGGTAATGAAATAAACCCTAAAAGGGACCTTAGAAGTTTTTTGTATATGAATTTATAAACCCCTTTTTTTAGCACAACTTTAAATCAGTACACCCTACTGACAATCCAAGTGTAGTTGGTACTCCACAAGCAGCAGATCTGTAAAAATAAATAAAAAAAACCCGAAATTTATGAAAATAAAATTGAGATAACCGTTGTCTATTCAACCTCCATAGATATTAGTAGAAATCAGTGGGCAGTCTGTAGTGCTCTATCATGGACTCAATGTGACAATAAGATAAAACTATAAAAAGTTATGGGTCAAAAGTTGACCCGTAACAAAAGGAACTACCAACGTGAAAAAATCCGGGGAAAAACGTCTATATAAACTAGCCATGCCCAGAAAACTCCTAACTTCTTTTACGGTCTTTGGAGCTGGAACATTAAGAATTGCCCCCACTTTATCTACGTCGCAACGAAGACCACGAGCGTCGACAGCATACTCAAAGAAATTAAGCAAATGACGACAGAATTGACACCTTTCTGGGCTAACTGTAAGTTCAGCGGCCGCCAATCGATCCAGCACAAGTCCGAGAATACGAAGGTGTTCAGAGAAATATTTACAGACTATAATAACGTCATCCAAATAGACAAACACGTAGGGCTGTAAATCGTCGGCCAGGACTTCATCAATAAAACGTTGCCAACAGGTTGGAGCGTTTATTAATGCGAAAGGTGTCCTTCAAAGCTGAAAAAGACCTTGTCCATGCACAGTAAAATCTGTTCATTCCCGACATGTTTCTTTGAAGCTCGGTTCAAAAGTCTGTAATCAACGCAGAACCTAAATTTGCCAGACTTGGGCACTAAGAGTACTGGAGACGACCAAGCACTCTTCGAGGATTCGACCGCTCCCAACTCAAGCATCTTGTGCAATTCCTTATTAATAAGCTTTTGTTTTAAAGGCGAGACATGATAGTACCTTTGTTTTATTGGTTGGGTACCAGGGATCAGTATAATTTCATGTTCATAGACCGTAGTATATTCCAAGCCATCTTTCGTCTTTGAAAATTTGTCTTTTGAAATTGCTTCCAACTGTTGCTGTTGGTCAGGAGTAAGAACTTAGTGCATGTCTGGCGTACGAGTAGACTCAGACATTGTAGCAACTTCAACTTGGGCTAAAAAAGTTTGAAACAAATTGGTTCTACCTTGGGCAACTCGATCCACTTGATCTTTATCGCCAAAGTACCATTGATTACGTCTCAAATCGGCAAAAATTTTCATAATCCTAAACACAATGGGAAAAATCGGGAACAAACCTTCAGGCGACCCATCAGAGAGACTGTAACGCGACTACTCCGTCGAAACATACGAAGTTTGACCATTAGCAACGACACATCTGGAACTACGAGCTCTATCTACTTTCAAGCCAAGCCTCTGAAAAATTTTCCATCCTGGGCTTCCGGCGATTGTAGAGCTCGCTCCAGAAACTAACAGTGCTAAGATCGGGTAGTCCAAAACAGTGATATTCAACGAAGGGCGACCATCGCCAACAGCATACGAAAAGAAGATTTTCTCTGCTAATTGGGGATTTTTAGTGGGTGTTGGGGCCACTAGAAAATCCTCTAGTGCCCCCGGTCGGCGTTTCCCGAACAGGTGCTAGTACGAGAAACATATTAGCACGATGCGTTCAGGGCATTCACATCGATAGTGTCCGCTCTTCTTATATTGCCAACATACAACGGTAGATTCACGTGGATTTTCTCTTGAAGAGTTCCTGTGTGTTGTTTTAGGTATAGTCACAGCGTGAACATGAGTTCGTTGGTTCTCCCGTCTATACACTAGATTTGATTTTATCAGGTGTGTCGAAGTTAGTGGGGGTAAGAATTTTTCAGTACGACTTAAAATTTCTTTAATTGCACTGCCTAACTCTATAAGTTCGTTAACAGTCTAAATATCCCGCAAAACTAACACTTTTTGCGTGGGTGGTAGCATATATATCGCCTTATAAGCGCCATCCGCTTGCTTGGAGGTAAAGGTGGGCTTAGTTATCGGAATAGACTCTGCATACGAGATACGTATAAGCCAAACCGCTCATCTGCTCCTTGTGTCCTTTTTGGAATTTCACGACGTAAATGAGCTTCATATTCGGGGGGGGGGGGGTACAAATGTTTTACGTAGCTTCGATTCGAAATCAGCTTATTTTTGAAATACATCTCTGCGGACTCGATACCAATCCATGGCATCACCACGTAAAAATTCACATATCGATTAAGTGGCAATCAGCTGTTCTTTAGAAATTCCACTGGACAAACACTTGTCCTCCAGGTTATCTAAGAAAGCCGTTATCATAACATAAGTTCTACTTTTCTAGAGAACATGCTTGAGGATTAAACACAGAATACACTGGTGCTACCGGCTGTAGAGGCGCAGGTTGTCTATAAGGAACCTGATTTGCAACAGCAGGGTAATTAAAGGGGGTATTAAATGGGTTGCCTATAGGGTAACCGATTGATCGGAACGGTTTGTACTGGTGCCTGTTGGTACACCAATGAACCCATATGAGTTGCAGTTCGTTCGGTAGGCAATGGTGCTCTTTGTATCGAAGAAAATTCAGAAATATAAGGTAGTTGAGGGTATCCGTATTTCAGAGATAAAGCAGAGAGTCTGTCATGTCCTGAGTACATAGGAGGCAAGTCAATATTAAGTTGCCTTTGTAAGGGAACATTGTTGGGATCCTCGCTTGCGAAACCATAGGTGGTACCGGGTTATTTGTTTGGGCGGTCATGTTTCACATTCAGTTGAAATGGCCGAACAGAATAGCGTAAAGCTGGTAGGGCAGGTCTCCGATAATGATTGTCAACAAAATGTTTAACGGGTACTATTAGGTTGTTCGGCAGCGACAAGTTCAAAAGCTGCTTCACTGGAGGATCATATCTTTGCTTAAATTGAGAGTGCATAATATGAGAATATGTTGGTGCAGTAAGTTCTACGTAAATAAACCTACAAAAAAATGCTTGGTTACTGTATACCGTTACCGCAATCAAAAAGGTAAGTAAGGACTAACCTGTTACAGGGACTATTTAAAAAAAAAATATGTAAAATTGCCGCTTGCTAACAAAAACACAACACAACTCGTAAAAAAAATCACAAGACACAACTTGTAAAAAAAAATAATGAAAAAACAGCACCTCAACCTGTATTAGAAGACTTAAGAGTATTTTAGAGAACAAAATCACTTCGCTATATGACGACGAGGGTCACGGGACTAACACAATAGGCATTTTTTTGATTCAGAAAAAAAATTTAAGATAAGTTTGGCTTAAACAGAAAATAAGTTTGGCCTTTAGATGGTTGTATGAACCAATCTTTAGCAAAATTCCTTATAAAACTTGAAGTTATATTTCATTCATCGGTATGCAACAAAAAATTAAAATAAGTTGACTTAAAAAAATCGGGGTTACAGTGTGTGTTGTAAGGTTCCACAATAAAACTAAATTGGTCTAAAATATGTTTTATGTAAGCTTCGGCAAAGACAAACGTTATTACAAAAAATTAATCGATCTTAACAAAAAATTTGGATATGGATATGCCAAGATAAAAAAGTCAAAAAAAATTTAAACTGATTTTAAAAGTCAAAATTTAAAAAAATTGGAGTTAACTTGTTTTGTGTGGAAAGAAATAAAAAAAATAAACAGATTTAAAATGCTGGTAGGCAAAGGTAAAGGAAATTTAATTTAAACCGATCCTAAAAGGTCAAAATGAAAAAAAATGGAGTTACCTTGTTTTGTATATAAATATGCCAAGGAAAAAAAAATACAAAAATAAATTGTTTTAAAAAAAGTCAACATGAAAACATTTTTTAGAGTTTCCTTGTTTTGTCTATGAATATGCCAAGAAAAAAAAAATCAAAAAATTTAAATAGATTTAAAAAGAGTCAAAATAAAAAAATTAAAAGAATCTAAAAAAATTGGAAAATGAAAATGTGCTTTTGTTCCGATTTGGGACTAAATTTTTCCTTTAGAAATGGTAACCGGTCAAAAAACAAATTCCCAAAAAAAAAAATTTTTGAAGTTTCAATAAATGAAAAAAATTCAAAACTTGAACGTTTTTTTTTAATCGTCAACCAAAAAAAGCACTTTTTAAGTTTTGTTTATTTGACTGGAGTAAAACGTCCTGGGTAGGATGGGCATACAAATATTTTGAAAAAAAATTGGAATTCCTCCGTTCTGCCAAAAGAGCGAATCAAAAGCCTTCTCGGATGATCCCAAAAATTTATCTGAACCTACTTGGGTTTTCCTTTTTTTAACAAAATTAAACTGCCTGGCTTAGTTACGGTTCTGAAGGTCAGTTTGGCCAGAAAAACAAAAGAGTCGAAAACTCATGACACTGTTTGTAGGGAAAATCAAAAAAAAGTTTGATGTAAAATTTGAAAAATATTTACTTTTTAAACAATTTAAGATAGGGATAGGAAAGCTTCCCGGTTTGTAAAGAAAATCAAAACAAAATTTAATATGAATTTTGCAAAAAATTTACAGGATGATGATTTAAGTTAAGGATACCGAATTATTATTGAAAAAAAGCTTATTACTCGGTTTGTAAAGAAAATCGAAACAAGGTTGATCTGAAATTTGAAAAAAAAAATATTTTTAAACAATTTAAGTTAGGGATACCAAATTGTTTGTTTGAAAGTTTGAGACAATGATGTATTTGAAGTTAACTCTGTATTTCGGAATTTCATTGTCTATATTTTATTTATACATGACGTTTCGATCAGTACAACCTCTCATGTTTTTCAGGTGCAAACTACTCAACCGTCAAGTTTACGAAGTTGGCTTCCAAATATTTGGAATTTCAACACTTGGTTTACTGGAAACGCCCTGATTCTGCCCAATAAAGGCAGCTTTAAGGAATTTTCGTTTCTTCCAGTGTGACTCCTTGTGCAAAACCTTTGCTTCTGTCCACTTCATTCGGTGTTGTTTTGACCATGCGTGTTTGGCGATTCCTGATTTCGTTGTATGTTCTTTATCATTATTGAAAAGAAAAAGAATCGAAAAACTTATGATATGGTGTGTAAAAAAATCAGAGAAAAGTTTGATGTGAAATTTGAAAAAAATTTACTTCTTAAACTATGTAAGTCACGGATAATAAATTTTCCCTAGAATAAGTTAGCTATGACTGTTGACGATGATAAATATTGATAGTGTATTTTTTATTAATTACAAAATTATTCAAGTCATCCTACCAGAAAAAATATATATCTCCTATAATTTTATAAGCATTAAAACTGTTTTAACCAAAGCAGCAGAAAGGCAAATTAAAACAACTGTATTTTAATCAGAAATTGGACGTCATACATAATTTTTCTGTATGGATATTATTATACCGGAATGTTAAATTCTTTGTATAAAAAAATCTTGTCCACCCTTTGGTTCTTTCAGTAAAATAAAATCACTCGTCTGGCAGCTTGTGACCTTCTTAAAACGTAAAAAAATTGCTAACCCAGGGTCTAAAAAAAATCTGAAAAAAATTTCTCCGTTTTCTTTCTCAAAAAACAAAAACAGCCAACCACTTGGCCCCAAAAAAAAATGTACCAAAAACCAACCACCGGAGCTCAGAAAAAAACGTAGAGGAATTATTTCCTTTTCTTAAAAAAAATTAAGAAAAAAAAACAAACCTTCTAGAAAAAAAAAACAAATAGGATGGACCTATCTTTACAACCATTTCTCATCCACCTATACTGCTTCTTGCTTGATGCCAAAATAATAGTCAAAGTATGTTTTTACATGTTAAAAACAACAATAGCATTCCACCACACAAAAAAATCCTCATTACGGTCAAAAAAATGTCAAAAAATGCCAAAAACCTCTAACAGTTGACCAAATGACTATTCGATGGACACATTGGATGCCATTGACACGAGCTCTCAACTCACAGGGCGTGGTCTTGTTGAAAATCAAATATTTATTTTGTTGTTAGCTGAAGTAAGGCACTGTTTATGTTTTGAGTTCGAGTCATCATTTTGGTTAAGGAATGATGTTTTGTGCAGTGAAACACTAAAGTTCTTAAAATTATACAAAATATATATTGCTTATGTAAAATATCAACAAAAATGGTTACTTTGATAAAGTGGATAGTAGCTTAAAGCTAAAAGAAATGTTTATATTTTAAAATAACATTGGGGCATAAGAACGGTTATTAACTCGGCATATCACACTAAAATTTATCACAGGCAGGGTTAAATTAATGAAAATTGAGTATCAGTGGCAAGTACTATGTGCTCTGGGGCCCTGGCACATAATATGGTCATTGATAATGTTTGTTTCATTTTCCTCATTATTATACATTTTGGGATTTGTGGGTTATGGGAAACACATAAATCTCAAAATTTTTAATTTATAACTAAAAAAACACAATATGGAAAGTGACTAGCTGATTTTTAAATTGTTGGTGGTTGTGTTGGGTGAAATATTCAAGTTTTGAGGTTAAAATGAAATAATAATAAATTTAGAAAAAATAAGACTCAAAAATTAATTTTATGTTTAAGTTGATTTGAGTTGTCAATATGTCATATCCTAACTATCAGTATAGGATCATATCTGCCACCAACCATCTGCGTGGGAGGTTCCATAGGTGAGACAACAAAGCAGACGAGAACGCATTAGACTGTAGTAGGTGTCTCAGCCCCCAAGGGTGAAGTGGGTGACCCAGGGTCGTGTCCGTGACCCCATATGAGGAACCCCAGGGTGATATGTGTAGCCCCCAGGTGATCCCTATGACAACCAACCAAAAACACTATAGCAAACTTTTACCCCAATTACCATCATTCAAAGATTACTTTAAGATATGATCTTAACAACTAAACAAGTGCATAACACTTAAGACTTACAAAAAAAATATACAAGGGCAATTATTTATCTTAAAAATATGAGACACAACTTGCGAAAATCATAAATTTTACCTCAATTAAATGAGGGAATGACAGGCCGCCATTATGGTTTGCGCCTGCCGGTTCTTGGACAGCATGGTTCTTTCGTCTACGACAAGGAAACAAAAAAATAGTACATTTGTCCAAGGACAAAAAGGGCAACAAATCAAATGGAAGACTAAAATAGGTATAATTACTATAAAAATAGTTACCTTCGTAGGTTAAAGTGCCATGTGGAGTCTTAAGTACGTTTTGATCGGAATGAAATCCATAAAAAAATAATATTTTATAGAAACTCCGCACTAGGATCTGTTTTCACAGAAATAAACTAATTTTTTTTTAATTTTCTTTCTTTAAGAAAAGAAAAAGCCGCACTTGCGGACGCCACATGTACAAGTGTCCCCTGTCTGACCTTCTCAACGCTGAAGCCTTGAACTGTGAAAAAAACGACCAATCAGGGAGAGCGATGCAAATCATTACCTTATTTGGTCATCGTTTAGCGACAAAAATTACCCTTCCCAAGGAAGGTATGCATTTTTGAGAGTCAATAGAGATTTATTGTCTACTAGAAAATATTTTTAGATGTGTAATTTGGCATATGAATCCGCTAAGGTATGCCTGCACGTGGCACCCCAAATTAATTGCTTTCCGTCTCTCCAGGGAACCATGTCATTCCATCAGCTCTTTTTCTTTCGCTGCAACAAACATTAGACGGCTCCGAAACAGAAGAGAATTCTGCTGATCTAAGAGACCGCCTAATTATGTCATTAAGTTCCCCGTGCCTCGAAAACATACCTGCACTAAGGCCATGTAGACCATAAATATCAGCCCACAAATAGCCCATAAATATCAGCTAATTCGCCGCAAATGCAAATATGTTGTTCATACACAGGAAGTCCAAGTCTAAGAGAGATGGAAATCTGGATGGAACTGTCATCCAGGAGATTTCTAACAGAGGCACAAAAGATATTTAGCTAAGCATTGAAATCGTGTGACTGAAGTGCTAAAAGATGTTTAAGTTGCTTGTCTAGTTTCTCTGAATTGGTTGTAATAATGTCATTAAGAAGAACTTGGCATAAGGAAATATCATATTTTTTTTGAGATTTTGGTAATATATCAGGAATTTTATCTAATTTACAATGTGAAAGCCAGGAATTAAGCGATGTTTAAAAATCAATATCTTAATAATAAGAAATAGTTTCAGATTCAAGTTGAAACGAAACATTCGAAATTGATCCCAAGAACGCACTAAAACAAGGAGTTGAGGAATCCCTAATTCATAAACTATCAAGTTTTATAGGCAATTTGCTTTATATTCATGATATATCTTCAATGTTGCCATTTGTAATAGATTTTAAAGTCTCCTTCAAAACGAAATCATATTGTAAAAGTGCGTTTTTACTATTCCAGCAGAAATAACAACGTAAAATTTAAAATAAACGCGGAATAGCAAAAGAGTTTTTCAAAAAATAAAATGGACAATCTAATGAAACTAAAAGTCTGATAAATTTGTGATTTCAAACAAAAATTATTTGTTAAAACAGACACCTCACATTTTTTAAAGTTTAGTTTAATCCGATTTTAGTACTTAATGAAATAATTTTCTCAAAATCATGCAAAACTGAGGCAGTCTCTTGTAACGGTTCCGTCATCTAAATACCACAGATTAAGGCCCGATTTTAGTCATAAGATTATATCATTTATGTCGTCACGTCACATGTAAACAAGAGAAACAGGTGGTAATTCTCAGGTTTTCCTACGGAAACTGGTGAAAAACCAAGGCATCGTGCACAGGTAACTAACAGAATTCTGTTAAGTATTATTCCTTTGTATGTTGTTGTTCAAAACATTGGAGTCGTATGCCCTTTACATAATTACTCAGGCTTGCTTTAACCTAAAGTTTCTCTTTTCAGGGGCCAACCCTACACAAAAGAAAAGAAAACAGGCTGACAATCACTCTTAACTACTGACAATAAATCTCGGCAAGATTCAGTTTGTTACAAGGGGGCCGATTCTTAGGCAAACGACAGAAATTTGGCAACGTCGACTCTGCCGAATTCGCTTGTATCATACCGAGGGTGAAACCGTCAAGGTGGCCATGACTGAAACCTCTGGCTCTTAAATGTCAAAGTCACTTTTAGGTTATATTTTTATTAAAATTTTGTTTTGCACTTATCGGAATATTTGTTGTTCATTTTTAAAGAAAATGTGTTGAGAAAGACCAGATTAGGTGTAGATTTGAAGAAGATAAAGACAGACCAACAAAAATCACAAAGAAATATTTTGGGAATGCCAGCCATATTTACAGTAAGTCGCAGGTTAAATTAGTCTTAAATAAACGCCTTTTACAGTTGTACCTGGGCCCGTATTCTCGTAAGTAAAAACGCTAAGCATTTTCAAGAACTATAGACAAAACAGCAAGTGGTTGGAGAACGTTTGTGAAAAAGTTAAAGCGAATGGAGAACCGCAAGCTATTGCAGGGTGTTCTGCGATTCGTTTTGGAAAGCCCTTAGCGTTTTTCATTGCGAAACTAAGCCATTTTTTATGTATAATAATTGCATGACTAAAAATAAAAGCCGGACATCCAAGGTTTGTTACATATTTATTAGGTCAAGTGACCTCTTTTTTATTATCCAATTTTTAAAATTAAAGCACGTATATTTTTTTAATTTTTTATCGTTCTCTCAAGAAAAGTAATATTAAAAAAAGCATCTTTTCGCAGGAGCAGAGATTTTAGTATAGCTGAGCACAGTCATATTTTTTTTTACTTTTTAAGAAGAGCACCTTTCCAGCTGACAAGACCTATTTTTCTTAAAATATTTTACAAAAAAACAAGAAGAAGATCAAATTTATAATTTAAATTTAAAATAATTATCTGCGATGCTTTAACATAATTACATATACAGGGTATTATAACAGGATGGAAAACGTGTAAAAGATAGCAGTTTTAGAATAAATTTTGAAACATTTATTTTGATAACAAATCCTAAGACTTGATCTCTCCCCAACGCAACAAACTTTTTTTTTTAATATTTTACAAAAAACATAAAAGAAAATCAGAATTATTGCAAAATATTATAATATAATTTTAATAAATTTTTGTTAAGAGGATTTAAACGTGTAAAAATGTTATTTTTATTGGTATAATTTTCTCAAAACTTTTGCCTGTGACGCATAATTTGGCAAAAAATCTAAAATTAAGACTAGATCTTTCCGAGAAATTGTCCTTGCTCTTAAATAAAAACAAGTTTTGCTTATAAAAACTTATCAAACATAAAATCCCCCTCCACGTCTTTAAAAAAATCTGCGACCTCCCCTTTATAAAGAACAATATTTAACTTTTTTTATATATTTTTAGGAAAACTACTGAATTGGACTACCTCGACCACAATTACCTACCTACTATATTTAAAGGCAATTGTAAGGAAGAAAAATAGTAGTTACATGTCATTTTGGATTAGGGTGTAGTATGAATATTTATTTTTTCAAATTCTTAGTTTTTAGCCAAGCAAAACCATACCCTTATGAAAAAAAACGTGTAATTTAATATGTCGAGGGATTAACAACCACTTCCTGAGTCCTATGGTGTACACCTTATTTTATGCTTTAGAAAAATATTTCTAGTAGTCAAATATAATCCCGAAGAAATGAAGTAAAAATTTAATCCCCGTGAAATGAAGCAAAAATTTAATCCCCGAGAAAATGAAAATTAAATCTATAATTATTTAATGATTTCTAGTAGGAAAATTTAATCCTTGAAAAATAAAGTGAAAAATTATTCTCCAGAAAATACAGTAAAAATTTAATCCCGGAGATTAAATGCCCTTCTTTAATCCTTAAAAACAGGAATTCATTTCTAAAACGCATAAACGTGCTAGGGAATATCAGAGAAAAATCACTAAATTTTCTAGAAAATATGAAGAACATTTTTCGGAAACTTAGTTTTTGATTTTTTTTACATCTATCCACAAGACGTTTGAAAGCTCGTTTGAAATGTATTATATACCGTTGATTTTCCAACGATTTTTTCTTGCAGATACTGGAGAAATTCTAAGAAAGTAAGTAAAGTAAAAGGATACTTCCCCGGCGAATACATCCCTCTCAGACTTCATGACGTTTTTCTCAAACTAAAGATTATATTTTTGTCCCAATGAAAGTGATTGTATATTTTTTTTAACAAAAAGACCAATTCTTCTTCTCTGTTAATGAAGAGTACTATATTCTTCCACACTGTTTTTCGCAATATTATTAAATCATTTATTTTTTAATCATTTTAAAAATTGAATTCGCAAAATAATGGCGTCCAAGGAGTTGGCAGCGTAACTCTTGATTTCTTTTATTCCAACCTGTAATTAAGTATAGCTAATTGGAGCAATTTAGTACTAACTTTATATGGCAAAAAAATTAAAGCTTCTTTTAAAAAAAAAATGGCACATGCGATATGCGGAAATAGGACCCCAGGATCGGATTATTCGTTCAGTATTGCGCTTAATATGCAAGTTGGATTGATTTATTAACAGAACAATAATAGATATTTAGAATGCGCCTCTGCCTACCTGTATAGGTACAATTTTGTTGCAGACCCGTTTTTGCTGTCGGGATTATTTTCTTCACAATAGGTATCATAGAAGTCAATCGATAGTGATAATGAAGATTGTTTCGCGTTTGCCCATTGCATTTGCAACTTTTAATTTGGCAAAAAAAATATTGGTTGCAACAAAAAATTTCTAACGCATTTTTAATGTTTAGGTAAAGATGAAAGCGTCATCTTAAGTTTTTAAACGTTATTTTTTTATGCTTTTAATAAAAGATACAAATCAAATAAATTATTCAATGGTCCGATCTTTACGTTATTTAGTGACTACTAATGACCATACTAACTTTAGTTTGACACGGGTTTAACCACACCACATAGAAGGACTGGAATATCGATATTCCATATTGACAATTTATTTGTCTTTCTGTTTCATTTTAAAATCAACGTACGAGGCCAATTTTACATTTTCACTTGTCGAAATTTTACTAGTAGCACTCCTTACATGTTTTAAAAAAAATGTTAAATAGTAGAATTTAGAATAATAAATTGCACTGCGCCTTAAAAAAGTTTGATATGTCATAAAAAATTGATGAAATGGTTAATTCTTTCACAAAATTTAAATATATTAGAAACTAAGAAAGTTAAATTTTTGTATGGTTTAAACCTCAAAATTTAACATCTTTTCTATTTTTTGTTTCAGCCCAAGCTTATCAGAAAATATGCAAGCAATTGATGACCATCAAAATGTAACTTAAAGTAAATCTACTTTTAAATTTTAATAAAAATATGTGTAAATAGTTGGCAATAAATAAAATAAACTAAATGAATATTGTGTTTTTGAGATTGCTATAAATTTTGGTCAAAGTAATAGTTTCACAAAATTATTATTTCCACCTTACTAATTTATTAATAAATAACATTTTTGCTTAATAAAAATCATTAACGTGGATTTTGAAAACATTTCGGGAGAAGTAGGTAAACTAAATTTGACACACGGAACATTTGATGTACTACTTAAATGCATTTTATCAAAGTTTTAAGATATCTTTTTTTTCGTGCATTTTTGGATAGAATTTAAAAGACTAAAATAAAACAAGAAGAATAATTTTAAGGAAAGGTTTAAAAGAGTACACTTGATTTAAAAAAAAAACGCATACATGCAGTCACAAAACTGACTTTTCTAAAATTGTATAATATAAACGGACTACCAGCTAAAATGCCTAAAAACTTCAAAAGTACGACAATTTGACATATTGTTTAAAAAAGTTCTCTAAAACTGAAAATATGTTTTTACTTAAATTAAAGGCAACCTTATTTTTATATTAAATTTTGCATAATGCTAAAAAAGCAGCAAAAGTAATGTTTTAGTAAAGTCTTTATTAAACAATATCAAATTATCACTCGAGTAACGGACGAAGGCTGTTCTATAAAGAGGGCGGTAACCCATTTTAGAGTTGATAAAATAACAATAATACGATGGAAACAGCGCTGGATTAAAAACAATTCGACGAATAGGAAACTTGGATTAGGAAAAAAACGATGTTAAACTTAATACTAATTATTTTAACTTAAAAAAGAACTAAAATAAATAATTTTGTATTTAGTAGGATCACCATTTTTCTCTATTACAAACTGCAAACGTCTGGGCATTGAAAAGGTTAAATTTTGAAAATACTAATGGTCTTCTGAGAGCTGATCTAATGCGTGATAAATAGCATCGCTTAACTCTTCAGCATTTCGTGGTCTCCAATTCCTTTGGTATATTATTTTAACGATTCGACCCCATATATTTTCTATTGAGTTAAGGTCAGGGCTTTTGGCTTGCCAAGGAAGTGTTTCTATATTATTCTTCTGAAACCATTGGCGAACATTAGCCGTATGTACTTGACAGTTGTCCTGCTGATAAAACGAAGTCATTATTTTCATGTAAAGCCTGTAGAGATGGCAGCATAACGTTTTCAAGGATTTCAATATATCGTTCTCTATTAAATCTTCCTTCGATTCTCCAAAAAAAACCCAAACCTCTAGCACTAAACCAGCCCCACATGTTTACAGAAAAATGTCCAGCTTTCTTAATTTGGTTTGTATATTCGGTTTCAAATCTAGAATTTGGTGGACGATTAACTAAAATTCTCCTGCTGCTTGAAGATGACTGAAATTTTTTTTCGTCAGTGAAAACCACCCTCTTCCAGAAGTCAATATCACGTTGTTCAGTGCAAAAATCACTCTGGCCTGTTTTTGTTCTTCTGTTAGAAAAGGATTTTTTGCAGCAACTCGACAAGAGACTTCTGATTTCGTTAATCTTCTATTTACTGTTGCTAAAGACGTTACATTAGCTGCTTCAACCGACGTTGAAAAAGGATTTTGTCTGAGATGGTCAATAAGTCTCTCATCTTGCACTTCAAAACTTAATTTTGGTCGTCCGTCTTTCCTATCCGCATTATCGTCATTTTATCAACTCCAAAATGGGAGGCCGCTTTTCTCATAGACCAGCCGTCTTCTATAACTCGAGTGATAATTTGAACTTTTGTAAATGTTGATATTTGTGGCATTTTTAAGTATGTCATACTGAATTTTAAGCTGTTAGGCATATTAAGCTGGTGGTGCCTTATAATAGTATACACTAATGAGTGTTTTTTGAAATCAAGTGTACCTATGAATATCATTTACTGCGCCAAATTTTGTATAATCAAACCAACCAACTCAAAGTTATTATTTTCTTGGACGTTACGCACTAATACAAAGAAAAAAAGCGAATCTACCAACTCAGTGAAATATTGATAACGTTCGCAATTTTTCCTTTGCTGGCACCCAAACGGTCGGCGCTTAAATGTCCACAGTCCAAAAGTCCTGTATTGGCATTTGCTGAACCATTTCACCCAATTTTAGTGGTTTCAACTTCCTCTCTAATTTTTTTATTTTAATTCCAAAACTAAATATTTTCTTTTGATGTTCAAGTCGTAAAATTTAAGTAAAAATCCAACTTTTCTTGCATCAGATACCTGGAATAGCTACTAGTTTTTTCCTTGAAAAATATCAGGTGAGAGTGTAGCTTAAAATTAAGCTATTCCCTTTTCCATGCGTTTAGGATAAAAATTCGAGAGGCTATTAGGTAATACCCACATAGCAATTTGTCATCCTTAGCACTTGCATAGAATATCCTCAAAAAGAAATGGGATATTCTAAGGATGTTCTAAATTAACATTGGAACATTTTTAGCATATCCTAAGAATAGGTTACGTTCCTCCCTAATCATATGCTGTGCAGGTTCTTAGGATGTGCTAATAGATATTCTTATCCGGTGATTGTCATTTGCTTAGCACATATAGCAAAGGGTCATCCTTAGCATCGTTACCTCACAAAATATAGCTTTAAATAATGTAAAAAATAGATTTTTGAGCTCTAAAAACCATGTCGTGTCATAATAATCCCTAAAAAAACAAAATAAAAACAAATAAAAAAAAAGTGTGACGCGGCGACGGGGTTCGAACACACAACCTACAGGTTGAGAGACCAAAGTACCATGCGCCTGTAAAGAAATAGGTTGAAACCACGGAATATAAGCATTTTGGAGGATTCTTAGTCGACTTAATCGGAGAATTTTCGTGTTTTGTAAAAGTAGACACTTCACTAGGGGTGGTTTTCTGAGTGCACTGAATTAAACGCCCATGCTTTTATTGTATCATGCATATAGATGTACTAAATATTGTACCATAATTGGCATATACTTTGTACATGCTAAATATGTCCTATAAGTAAACTTCTTTAATTGTATCCCATTATATAGGATGGGCCACAAAATTCCGCACTTTTTGGATTGGCTATTACTTTTGACATGAGTTCTCGATTTTTAAACGTATTAGTTTTTTAGATAGATGAAACGTGATAGTTTTTCGATTCAGTTGAAAATTTAAAATTTCTCAAAAATTCAAGATGGCGGACAGTTTTAAAACATGTGTAATTTTCACCCCCCCCCCTGAAAAAAATTTATGGACCACAATGAACAAACTTTAAAGCTTTCACTACAAATGCTCGTTGTTTATGTATATATTGACGTATCACTTACTTAAATCGGTTAAGAAATGAAAAAGTTATAAGCTTCTAGGTTATGAGTGTTTGGGCATAACATTGGAAAAAATCACAAAATTACATATTTTTTTAATTTACTGTAACTTTTGGCCTGATAAGTTAATTAAAAACAATATTGTTTAAATAAACAATACATGAGAGTTGCGTCTGTTTGTTCCAAATTTGACATTAAAAAAAAATCAGGATGGCGGATAGTTTTAAAAAGGGTTAGCTTTTATACGCCTTATTTTTTTTTAAGTAAGACACTGGACAAAATAAATATTAGTATTTTCAAATCTCCCTTTTTTCTTCGTATATCGAGGTATCGCCTAATTAAATCGGATAAGAAGTAAAAAAGTAATGGGTATTTAGATTTTTAGTATTTTTCTTAATTAAATAATTAGGTCAAAAGATATAGCAAATGGAAAATGTACGTAATTTTGTGATTTTTTTCAATGCGAAGCCAAAACACTCGTAGTCAAAAAACTTATAACTTTTTTATTTCCCAACTGATTTAATTAAATGATACTTGAATATGCACAGAAATAATGAGCGTTTGTAGTGAAAGCTTTAGAGTTTGTTCAGTGTTGCACATAAATTTTTTTCAGGGGGGATGAAAATTACACATTTTCTAAAACTGTCCGCCATCTTGAATTTTTTGAAAGTTGTAAATTTTTAACCGAATCGAATAACTCTAACGTTTTATCTTTTCAAAAAGCCAATACAATTCAAAATCGAGTAATCATGTCAAAAGGTATAGCCAATCCAAAAAGTGCGGAATTTTGTGGCCCATCCTATATAATATATGCTAAGGAAAAACTAAACTAGAATACCATTATTTTGATATTTTGGAAGTTTTTTTTTCACCTAGGTTATAATTTTCAATAATCATAAATATATAGCTATAAAATTGTAAAAATTGGTTTAAAACTAAAAAAAAATTAAAATTAAAATTAATCATAAAAAAAAACTATTTTGATGGTCTGCTTTTACGGTACCAGAATAGCTTGTGCACTAAAAGGACCAAATAATGTTTCAATAAGTGATATATACTTTGCATATGCTAGAGATGTTCTAAAAGTTAACTTTTTTAATGGTATTTCCTTAGAATATGTGACTAGAAACACATTCTTTTGATGTTCTTTTGCCGTACCAGAATGGCATGTGCGCTAAAAGGACCAAATAATAATGTTTCAATAAGTGAAATATCCTTTGCATATGATAAAGATGTTCTAATAGTAACCTTCTTTAGTGGTATATCCTGAGTATACGCCAAGAAAATACTAAGAATCTCATTCTTTTGATGTTCTTTTATGGTACCAGAATAGCATATGTGCTAAACTGACCAAAAAATGTTTTAAAATTGATATATTCTTTGCATGTGTTAAAGATGTACTCAGAAGGACCTGCTCAAATGGTACATTCATAGTATTTGCTATGGATATCCTTGATAAAAAGTTCATCCTCAAACGTAGGTTTAACGCGTATGCTATGAAAGTAAATGTTCTTTCATTGCTATGTGGGTAGTGATTTAGTCTTTATAAACTTGAAGGAATCCCCAATACTGAACGAAATGTCGCGTCAGAAAATCTATCGTCAAAAACGATTTACTAAATTTAAAAATTCTGCCAGTTTGAACAACTACAAACAAAATATGGCAACACCGGGAAGGGCCGAAAATCGTCATGATACCGTTCAAAAATCCGGCCGGCTTCTGGTGGGTTCAAAGTATATTTAATCATCTCTAGCATTATTTAGCTTTTTTTCTTATTTTTGTATGGACAGTAAGCTATTTTTAATCCCTATTTTAACTAAAAAGCAATCGACAATTTGAGGAGTGCGGGAACATACCCCATATAGATGACATTTGTTATCATAAACTGACTAGAAAATGGCGAGTGGAAATATTTTAATTTGAAAATCTTTAATAAACCCCTTAAAGCTACGCTAAAATCATTTGTGCTCTATGAAAAAATGTGTAATCAAGTACAAGGAACGAAAATTAAGCTCAACATATTTCAGGTAATTTATTATTTTTGTGAAATACTTCAATATCTTTTGACACGTTAGAAATTCTGTCGCGTCAGAATTTTTGGCGTTTATCTAAGAATCGGCTCCAAGAACTCAAACGACAGGCAAGGCCCAAACATTCGACTCTTTGTATATCCATGAGACATGTTTATAGACGTCACAGGTAGAGTCTTAAATAGGGAGGTACATCGTAGATAGCACAGTTTAGGACCTACTTTACCTCTTTGATATTATTTAGATATAAGGGAGGGACCTACCAGGGTGACTAAGGTGAGCTACCGATTAAGCTAATGTTTTTGTCTTTTTTTCAGGAGCGACCAAGTACTCGCCGTGGCCACTGAGAGTTCAATTCATCCAAAAAAAGGTTATAGGCATTATCAACAGAAATTAGTAAAAAGCACTTTAACTTTATTGTAACTGTTTAAAAGAATTATTTAAAAACGATTAAAAAAACTGTTGTTAGCGTTTTAATAAAATACCGTTTTATAAGTAAAAGGTTACAATGAATTTATCTAAAAAATCTTAGGAACAAAATTTTGGTTAAAATATATATGTTAGATTGCGACTACGCAGTTTAACTTTTTAAAAACAATTTATTTTCAAAATACAAAATTAGACCGACATAGGTTCGAGTTGAGTTTAATACTACTTAAGATTACAAGAACATTCGTTTTTATAATAATAAGCTGGAAAATAAATAATAATTTTCTTCTAAAAGTCTCTTCTGAAATGATAAACCATGGGAATGCAAGGTTTGCATATTCCTGGAAATCGTCTTGAGATAAGAAACACGTATGTCATCTGAGTACTGTGTGACTTGATAACTGGGTTATTTTTCCATATAACAGCTCCCTTCTTAAGAGAAAAGTTAATGTTAGTTAAACAGCAACTTTTAAGCAGAACTTTTGTTAGCGGTCAATTCAAGTTCCTCTTCAAGGTCTTCTCCCAAGTGGATACTAGGGTGTCTTCTTGGAAGGATACTGGAGAATTGCTTACGGAATGATTACATTCTGGGTTTCGGTTGAAATGGTGGGAAATCGTTATTATCAGTAGTATTTGCAATAATACCAATTTTTGGAGATCTGGATCTTCGGTATTTGTATACCACGTAAAGAACTATTTGCATAATTATCAATTTGACTGTTAGGATGGTAAACCAATTGATGTGCTTCTCAATAAATGGCTGATTGATCACATTATCTAATTGTTCTGGATATTGGTTCAGAATGTGATGTGCCATATTTAAATCTTCAACGTCAAGCTCTTTGATACGTAGGGGCTTGAGTTTTGTAATCTTTGTTTTTTAAGGTAATTGATCGCCGCATGCATATGAACTTTTTTTTGCTAATCAGTCTAGTGATGTCGGCTTGGATTCTTGTACTGCCATTGCAGGTAGACGTTAGGGTGACGATACTATTTACTTCAATAATTTTTGTATTGATTTCTTGGTCTTCGCATTTGATCGTGATAGGAATTGGATCAGATGTCGTAACTAACCACACATTTGAATGAATTGATTGGAAGTGGTAACCTTCGGCATAGAATATTGGTATTCTACACGTTTTAGGAAAACAATCATAACTTTGTTTTATTGCAACCAAAGGTTCCAAATTCACAACACGTTTTAGGCAGTTTTGATTGTTGCCTTAGCAGTTGAGCTTCACAGATGGCATCGCTATCGATAAGGTACGGAAGTACATTGGAACAAATCTTCGTCTTCTTGTCGATATCTTTACAGTGATCTACGTCTTGGATCGTAATATAAAACAATGAATCATCATCACGCGCAATGTATTTATTTAAAGTTGATATTGTATGATATAAACTTGTTCGATTATCTAAAATTGGGATTGATTATAAGCGGTATAAGGTATAAATCGAAGGGTCAATGAATGGCATTTTTAAAAGAAATACTATTTTTTACCAGATTCATACGCTCCTAATTCAACTAAATCAATGTATTAAGCAATAGTTGAAGTTGAAATTGGCAAAGCTAAATTATTCTTTTGAAGAGAGTGAGAAATTTGTCTCACGGATTCAACCAAATCTGATGGTTTTATAATCGATCCATGCAATATTTTAAGGCATGCAAAGGTGACTGCGTTTAATGCATCATTAAGTGTGTCTTTTATAAACCTATAGCTTTCCACTAATGATTCACATAAATCCAAAGCTGTGATTTCTGCGCGATAAAACCCTAACTGATTTGAAAGTGTAGCGATTGAGTTTTCGATTTCGCCGATATTTTTGCTGAACGTCTCTCATCGATTCCTAGTTTTTGAATTGTGAAATTAAAACTTTTAATAACTGAGTTTTTCAATATCTCCTTCGTTGCGGTTGATTTTATCGATACAATCGTTTAAGTATTGTCCGTCTGACGCATCTAGATTTCCGGTTATTGTTTTGTAAATAGTTCCGACGCCGTTAAATATTCGTCGCTTGTATCTTAAATTAATATCTTTAGTATCTAGCATTAGTTTTTGGTATTTTGAATTTACGTATTTTAAAATTTGTTTGAGAAGACTCGCGTGGGTTTGAATTTCTGTTTTATAAGCCATTTTTTTTAATTGGATTTTTCCCTTAGAAAAGTGTCCAACAAACCGTCTAAAATTTTGTCATTATGTTCGATTGCTTTTTTGAAAGGTAATAAATCTCGATAAACTAATAGTGTCCATGTTCACAGAGGTTAACGATCTCCGCCTCAGAAATGAGGAACTTACTGACGCGAAACATAAAACCAAAAGTATTACGTGATAACGACACACAGACCGTGATAATAAATAGTGAAACTCAGAAAAACGAAGATATGTTACAAAACCATCAGTATTCTGTCAACGAATCCTCATTTATGTTTAACGTTAGGAACATAAAAGCTAACTCTAACAAAAAAAAAGCAAAAAAAGCTAAAACCGGGAGCAAAAAGGTTGGAGAACGATCTAACTGGGCTAACGAAAATAAACAGACGAATGCGGACTTCCATAGAAACACTTTAGGCAGAAAATAAGTTCTTGTCATCCGAAATCGAAAATCTAAAGCAACTCATAGCCACCTCTGCTGTTCTCAATATCAGGCAAGTACCATCTCCCTTACGCAATAGTAATATTGAAATTGAGGCTGAACAATACCGGTTAAAAGCTTCAGTTGCCAACTTAACGTGGTCACTCATTAAACATGCTAAATCTAGTATAACAACCCAGACAAATCAACAGAACAATGTCTTGATTTTGGGAGACAGGAGTGCCCGAGGTGTTTCTGCAGGATTACTTGATTTTGGCGACTCTGCAGATTATTCCATTTATGGTGGGTGTCATCATGGGGCTTCTACTTTACAAATAGCAAATAGAATCTTCGGACTTACCAGAAACTTTTCAAGTAACGATAATGTTATAATAAGCATTGACCTGGATTTTTTCCATAAAGTTATTCCCTATAACTTAAATCAATTATTTTCAGTTGGTAAATACACACACGTGACATTTTCGATGACTTCTTCAAACGGCAGTAAATTCAAATACCTTAGGTTTTGAACGCTTTGCCAAGAGTTTCTTAAACGGCAAATTGCGTCACTTAGAATTATAGGCAACTCAATCATTAATGGGAAATTTAGATTAACAAGAAAAGCTTTATGTGATGTTTTCTTTAGTTACATTAAGGCAAGTTTTGGGCTAAAAACCGTATTTGCATTTCCTTTTATTAAATATCAAAATTCTATTACTTCTTAAAAAAATACGGAACATCCAGAGGGACAGAATCATAATGATGAAAATATTACCGAAACGAATTATTTTTTAGTCTAAATAACCCTGACACGAGCATTTCTATCATGCTTTTAAACATTCAGTCTGTAAGGAATAAAACTGATAACTTATTTATTGTTGTAGAGACTCTAAATTTTAATGGTGGCACTGTCGCTCTTGTGAGTGAGTATCTCGGTGAGAATTTTATAAGCTGCTCGAAATATGATGAAATGCTGGTGGAAACCGAATTTGAGTTTTCTATCATATTTTCTGAAAAATGTAACTGTTACGTAATCTACATCTATCTATCACCAAAAAGCAATCTTAACTTATTTTTGTTACGGCTTGAGGCGGTTTTACAGAAATTTTTCACAAAACATAAAAGTATACTCGCGGGTGATCTAAATATTGATTTTGAGGATGATAAAAACCGTTCCACACTACATCTCTTTAATTTGTAGGAATCTTATAACATAACGCTGCATGTCCAATAGCTACCTTACTCGCGTAACTAGGTTCTCATCAACTACAATAGACTATATTGCATCGAACATTCAGAAAAACATAAGTTGTAATGTTTTCGATCCGGCATTATCGGACCACAATGCTATCGTAGCCTATATACCACTGGCTAGAAGCCCATCAGTTTTACACAAGAAACATCGTCGTAGGATATACAATGCACAGGGCTTCGAGGTGTTTCGAAATATCTATGATACTTTCGACTGGGAGTCTATGACAAATTCTAGCGATGTTTTATTTCGTTTCGTACAGCCCTTTCACGTGTTGTTGATGAATCATTTCCAATGCGTTTTCTAAAAACTAGGCGAAAGGATCGTAAAAGGTGGAAAACTAAAAGTATTAGAACTTCGGCAACCAATTTAAGGTGTCTAAACAATTTGCATAAGCATTTTCATAGTTCATTGCGAATTCAAAGTTACTTTTTTAAATACAGAGCAATATACAGACAGATTATAAAATCAGCCAAACAAATGTACTATTCTAAACGTTTTGATAATTGCAATAATAAACAACGCGGATCGTGAACAATTATTAACGAAATCATGGGTAAATCTCAAAAGTCTCATCAGGTAGTGGATATTGATGCGAATATTCTAAATAGATTTTACTGTTGCATTCCTCAAACAATTACACAAGATATTAACTCATCCACTGACCTCCCTCTCTCATCTTTCCCATGCTCAGATAACGGAAACCTTTTTCTTCTCTCCAACTACCTTACATAAAGTTTCAGAGATCATCAAATCCATGAAAAACAAAAAAGCTACAAGCAACGATGGTATATCACTTAAAATACTGGCTGAACTACCTGAAGAAGCAATACTTGTTTTGTCAAATGCCATTAACTTATCATTCGAACATGGCACCTTTCCGTCATCGCTAAAAATTGCCAAGGTCTTTCCCCTTTACAAAGGAGGTGACAAATCGCTACCAGCGAACTACAGACCAATATCTCTTATTTATACACTTTCTAAACTGGTTGAAACTTTAACACGGAAAATAATTATACACTTTTATAATAAACATAAAATAATCGATGAAAATCACTTTGGTTTCCAACAGGGAAAGAGTACTACTAAAGCAATGTATGACTTTTTGACTTGCTTGTTACAGAGAATAAATCGAAAAGAGACATCTGCAGCAGTGTTTTGTGATTTATCAAAAGCGTTTAATTGCGTGGATCATGAGATATTGCTGGGGAAGATCTCAATTTATGTTTTTCGTGGGGTATCATATAATTGGATTCATTCATATCTTACGGATCATCAGCAAACAGTATATATTAACGGCGTGTATCTCAGAAAATGTTCTATCTCATGTGGCGTACCACAGGGCTCTGTGCTAGATCCGATGCTTTTTTAAATTTATATTAATGATTTACTTAAGCTTGATATCACCGGCAGGTTCACGGCATTTGCTGACGATGCTACGGTCTCTTGGAGTAATAAAAACCTCACTCAACTAAAATCAAATATATCGAATGATTTTGCTTGGAGTGTCTATATTGAATCGCACCTTAGATATGCTCTACCTTTTTGGGGAGGCTGCTCGCAATACCTTTTTGAATCCGTGTTTATTCTTCAAAAAAGATCTCTCATAAACCTTTGTAATGTTCCGCCAAGAACTCACTGCCAACCACTGTTCATAGGAAATAACATACTGACTCTTGCCAGCTTATTCATTCTTGAGACAGCATGCCTCATTCATAAAAATACGTCTCAAATTCCTGCCCACCAGCATTCATATGAAACTAGGCAAGCAATCAATGTCCCCTTACCAATACCACGTCTTAGTTTGGTCAGGGACTCTTTTGTTTATAACGGAGTAAAGATATACAATCGAGTCAGTATGGAATTTAGAATAATCCAGGATATTGTAACGGTTCAATATTTCCCTAACAATATCCCTTAGAAAAAATAATTCTTCAAAACACCCTTCTAATACCCTGGCAAAATCTTTAAGTCAATCATCTTTACTATATGTCTGAGCATTTTGTTTATTCTATATCCTACTATTTTATGCCGAATGCGCTGGAAAAACAATATTTACTGTTGGACTGAGGTTGAATTATACTAGAATTATGATTATTTTATGTGGAGGCATTTTACTCTGTTTAACTTTTTTTTTCAAGACAAAGCAAACCTCAATATTTCAAATAAAACACCATTGAACCCTTTCTAATAAACCAATAAATTTAATTACTGTGGCAAATCATGTGTTTTCCGAAAATAACATTACAACATCCATCTTTCTTTTATATTAACTAATGATATACAGTCTACAGTTCAATGAAACTTCGTATTTTTCTTGTATAATTTAACCTGTCCAAGAAAGGTTGCTCTGGCTCTGCAGTAACCTGAAACAAGAAAAAAATAACATAATTTTACATAACTTAACACCAAAACGGTCTTTCTAGCGCATATTTTAAACCGCCAACTTACTAGATTAGTAAGCCTTTGTTTTTTTTATTGATTATATCAAATTCTCCTTCCGTCAACTACTTAACACCCGAAAATAAAGTAGATAATAAAGGTTAGTTTTATAAACCGTGTCAAACAAAGAGAGACTTAGCGGTCTTATACTTACTAGAAACTAGTGTCGGTTCATTTGTTGAGTGGTAGATTCTTGTCACTAGTAATGTGTCGGTGGTTGGCAGTTTCTGTTACTGATCGGTCCCCAATTTGCACATGTCAGGCTTTAGGGGGTCCAATAAGTCCTAAAAATAACAGGACCAAGGTTGTCACCAATCATATGGTATTGATATTACAAAATTACTCTACCTTTGTCGTCAGTTGACACAACACTCACCTGTTGGTTTTATTTTGGTTTCAAGTATGCGTGAATTCCTTAAAGGGCATTGCCCAACCTCGTACAGCCTAGCCATGTCAAGTGTGGACCGTCTTGCTTGTCTCTGTGTGCATTGTTGGTCTGTAGGGTCCATATTTCCTGTGGTTCATACGATAGACTGTGCAGACTTTAACAGGTTAAATTTTGATAGATATTCAGTTTATTTATTCAAACGAGGCGATCATCTGTCCTCATACGACTCTTGACTGGCCTAAAAGTATAAGAAATTCGAAATAAAGGAGGTTTATAGTCGTTCTAAAGAGATAAACAAACAGTAAAGGGGAGAGAGATATTTGTCAAGGATCCGTATGTTACCTACACGGAAGGAAACTGTGACTCAGCTGGATTATTTAGGAAGACTTGGAGTGCCGGAAAGTGGCCTTTTCTTGGCGAAAATCCGTGTTTTTCTTTAGGCATTTTATGGTTTTTCAAAATTAAATTCGACCGCCAGCTGACCGTGACGTTTGGGACGACGTTGCCAGATTGTCATAGGCGAAATCCTGGGAGTATACAGTGACTAACTTCACGTCACATAACTGTGGTTTAAAGTTGCACATTACGTTACTGCTGAGTCGTTTTCGAGAAAACCAAGTGTCTACACTTTTTGTTTATTGTTTCTCCCAAAAAGATAAAGTCCATTTCTTGCTCACTACTGCAACCAATGTCTTGTTGTTAACTTCTGTTCGTCACGTGATCTCTCCCTATCCCGCTGATACAGAAGGAAATCTGACAACACCGCTTCGTTGTCTTTGTCTGTCTTAGGTTGATGAATAGAGACTTCCGACTGGAACCTGTCGCATTCGAAAAGTAGAATTTGGACCCCAGCCCCTGTCGATTTTTGCCCATATCAGAAAGATCGCCCAATTGTAATGCGTTTTCAGCAGCATCACCTAATATGGTAATCAGGATAAGCGATTTTCGACTGTAGTTTTCGCGCCTCTGAGGTTTTTGACCAATCGTTTGCCTGCAGGAAGCTTCTTTTTTAGCGTCTGAGATTTCCTGGAGGGAAGGAAACACTTCTTTTCCGGCACCGTTTTGAGTGTTACGTTTGAATTTTCTTTTCCAAGAATATTTAAAAGAAGTCGTGCCCATGGCGACCTTTGCAACCTGAAATCGTCGTAGACGGAATCCGCAGAGGTCCCATCAAAAGATGAAAGTCTTCGTGGAAGTGCCCGTTGCCTGTGTTTGGCGTTTAAGGTGGCGATTTTTGAAGATGTTTTTTTGAACGTATAGGATACGAAAAATGGCCGGCTAGACCGTGTCTTATCAGCCGATCTATGGTAATTATTTTCGATTTTTTTTAAGCGTTTTCCCTCCAGTTTATTTCAATATTGACTATTTTTGATTCTGTATTTTTCTTTGTGCTACAGGTTGAGGAGGCCTCACGTCAACTCCCTGTTCGCCTGGGAGGTATTAGGTTACCTGCCATGCGGAATGTCGCCCTCAGGATGATTTGAGGTAAATATTTGCTGCGTGTGTACTTTGATTATTTTTGCCCTTGTAAGAAATTAGACTGTTTTCTGTCGTTTTAAGTAATTTTTAGTTTTATCGTCCGTGGTACCCACTATACAATAGAGTGTGGACTTATATGTTTTTTTTATGATTTTTGGCGTATGTACTTTGAGTTTTGCCCCTCAGGCATGCCCGGTACAATAAGTAAACAGTTTTTTTTTTGTGTTACTGTTTTACTTCTTATTTTTTTTTCTGTGTAAAATACATGTCCGTTATTAGAAATTAGTTATAAATAATACGTGGGTGTTCTCCCTTGTTCTAGAAGGTTGTTTTTATATCTGTCTAGGGTGCTTGGTTCCGGTGCACAGCCATGGGTGGTCCTAGTGCCGACTTTCAACACCATACATTCGACTTTCCGTCCTGAGTGCTGCTTTGCCCTGGCCTAAGATGCCTAGTCCAGTCATGGGTCCTGTGTACCTGTTCCAGTGATGTTTAGCCCTGTCATCGGCTAACTATGTGGAAACAGATAAGAAATATTTCCCTGTCCAAATGTTTTCTCTTTAAAAACCTTCATAAAAAAAAACTCATAAAATTTTATCAAAACTTATAAAAAAAAGCTTCAACTTCATTTTTTTAATATGAGAACCATTTCAACTTTTTTATCTTTGATAAAAGAACTTTTCATCATTGAAATTAATCATAAAAACAAGAGGAAAGACCCCTAAAATGTTAGTTTTAAAAACTATTTTATTTGTTAAAATTTACATTTATTGTTTTACAAATATTGCATGCCTTTACTAACCTTTAAGATTACAACAAGCAATTTACACTATTTTCCAACAATATATTTTGAGACTGTATAACCTGGTGTTTCATTGCTAAGTACCCCACAACCGTGTGCTTACTCAAGTTGGCAAGAATGCAAGACTCGATAGGACCCAAAGTATATGAAGTTGTCATCTTTTCTATTTTGTTTTTTTTTTTAATGTAATACTGGCCCCCAACGGGATGACCTTTAATGTAACAATATGAAGCGCTTTCGTTCTCAGCTAACATTATTTATGTTAAAAAAAGGTTACTACCATGTTGACGAGTTTCTGAATGAAACTTAATAACTGTAATAAAAGAAAGAAAATTAAATTATGTTTGTTTGTAATCTTTATACTAAAATATTGCAATTTGTTTACTGTACAATTTAAATCTAAGCCTTTGCTTTGTGAGTTGTAACTGTGACTAAATGTTTTTTTTTATAATTAAATTAGATCTCAGCCTCTGCTTTGTCAATAAAATTTATATTTTAACGTTAAGTTCTTCGAGTTTAAAAGACTTTCGATTATAGTAAAAGGACCATTAAATTTATTTTCTGATTTTGATTTTATTTGTGATTCTCGGGTATAGACTTTGTCGCCAACATTAAATTTGGGAAATCTATCTTTTGATTTTTGTTTAGTCTGTTCGGTTCTTTGACGAGCAATTTTGTAAAAATAGGTCATCCTATTGTTTACATCACGTATGAATTTGGAAATAAGTGCCTCTTGATTGTAAAGCTTTTCAGGAGGTCTGTTTGACGTATGCCCAAAGACAAGTTCGTATGGAGTAAAACCGTGCGTTTTATTTTTTGTATTGTTGTAACAAATAACTGCGTATGGTAAAACAGAAAAGGGGTGATCTTCGGGGTGTTCGGCTTGATTAACTCTAATCATTTCACTATGTTGGGAATTTGGAATCTTTGGTTGCACTAAAACAAAGTTATGATTGTTTTCCACAAACCAAAACTACACTTTTTTGCACTCGACGCACGTTTCCCTAACAATGTTAACATCATCAGGAGATGATGTTGGCGAAACGAGCGTCGAGTGCAAAAAGGTGTAGTTTTGGTTTGCGGAAAACAATCATAACTTTGTTTTAATCATTTCACCTAAGGTTGCGTGAAACCGTTCTAGTGATCCGTTCGATTCGGGGTGACCAACACTCGAAAATGTTAGTTTCATATCAAAAAGTTGGAAAAGATCTTTTAAGAGAGTGTTATCGAATTCTTTACCAGAATCGCAGTGAATTCTTAAAGGCGTGTTCACGACGGAGTATGCTTTTTTATCTTTTAACGGATAGGCTTCAATAAATTTAGTTAGTTCGTCATTTATTGTTAATGCGTAATTTCGCGAAGAGTATTTAAAAATGCCTCCAAGAAGACGTCACCCCAATCTTCGCAAAGGTTACATCATCGAAAAACGTTATAAAAGAAGAAACAAGATCAATGAAAAAGATCATCATCAGACGTAATTTATCAAAACACCACAAAGTTAAACACTATAAATATAAAAATGAAAATTACAATAGATAAACTTAGAACAAAAATTAAACACAATATACTGCAACACAACCTTAACTCTATAAATAATTATGTAAGAATACAAGCAGAACGTAAATTTGACAGGCATTGTAAAAAGTTAAATAATTTAATGAGAACGAAAGCAAATAATGAGCTGAACGGAAACACAAATCAGGTCTTTTCTTCACACACTTTTCCTGAAAGAATAAAAAAATCTCTCATCAACACTGTTTTCAAAGCAAGAAATAGAAGTTTTACATCTTGGTCTAAAATTTGCCCCGCTACCTAAAATTAACGATGATACAGTCGCATCATTCGCAATAGAAATTGAGACTTTACTTGAACAAATCCGTCTGAATACAAATGATAGAAACTACCTAAGAAACGAAATACTTAATAGTATTTACAATCTCAATAAAGAATATAATAAAACTAATAATAACAATAAACATTCAACGAATAAACTTCATAACAAAATATCAAAAACACTAAAAAACATCACAACAAAAATAAAACAAAATAATCTAGTGATAACGAAAGCTGACAAGGGAAACTGTCTGGTGAATCTTGACAAAAGTGACTACTTAAACCAAGTAAACAAGTTCTTACAAGACAACGACAAAACTAAATAAAAACCCCCTACACTCTTTCATAACCAAAACCACAACCAAAATCATAATCAAGCTCCAAGCAATTTAGTACCAAGCAATACTAACCCACCAAGAATGTACGGGCTTCCCAAACTTCACAAAATATCTATACCCATTCGACCTGTTGTCAGTTTTCTTAATATTCCTATATGTTTCCTCGCTGCTTTTGTATTAAGAACTTTAATCTCAATAAAAAATTTTAAACCAACCTACACTGTCAAAAATACTACAGATCTAGTAAACAAACTTAAAAATGTCACAATATGTGATCAAACAAAAATAATTTAATTCGATGTCAGTAACCTGTATACTTCCATTCCAAAGAAAGAAACCACAGAAATCCTTCAAAACCTCCTACAATCAAAGCAAATACCTCAAATCACCATCACCCATGTTTTAACACTCCTTACCTTCTGTCTATAACAAGATTTAGTTCGCTTCAACAGAAATTATGATAAACAAAACGACGGACTCGCAATGGGAAACTCACTATCCGGCTGGTTAGCAGATTTATTTATGAATCATTTAGAAACCCAATTTATCATTTCACAAAAGCTGGAAATCATAAGCTGGTACCGTTTTGTCGATGATTGCCTTGCATTTATACACGCAGACTCTACAACAGCGGAATACATACTTCAAAAACTAAAAAACATGCACTTAAACATAAAATTTACACTTGAAATATACTAAGATAAATCATCAATTTTATAGACCTCTCCTTAAATTTCAATTACAATAGACTTCAATTCAGTATATATCGTAAACCAACACAAGCAGACCACATGATTCCAAAAATATCTTACAATCCCCACCAACATAAAACACCTGCACTAAACTGCTACATACATCGACTCATCAAAATTCCAATGTCAACAGAAAATTTCAATAAAAAAAAAACATAATTAAACAAATAGCTGTAAACAATTGTTTCGACCCTAGTATAGAAAATAAACTAATAAACAGAATAAACAATAAAATTTTAATTAACCAAGCTTACCCCATCACACCATTAATTACAGAAAATAAATATATATCCATCCCCTTTGCAAGAAAATAGCTACTTCAATAAAAACTACTTGTCCCAACCCCATGGTCACGTTCAAAACAAATAACAACCTAAGGTCTTTACTTATCAATACCAAAGATGAAATAGATAAATTAAACAAAAGTGGCGTTTGTAAAGGCGTTATGAACTTTGTGTTAAAATAAATGGTGACGTGTTTGAGCATTTGTTAGATTAGAAAATTTCTTGTGGTTGTTGTTGTTGTCGTTCGTATTTAAAAATAGAGTAGTCCTAATTTAGTTTAGTTATTTATACATTTGACATAAAAATAAAATTTTACATTTTGTGGCAAAATATATATAAAGTCCATAAAAAACTCAACAACTTTTGTTTTTATTTTTTTTTCTATCTTTAATATTAACAGTACTAATGGGAGTGCAAAAATCCACCAAAACTATGCAATATCTCGAAAACTGTTTACCGCACCTAGACAACTGATATATTTCTTAAATACGAAGGGGAAATGAAACTTGAAAAACTAAAAAATATAGGGTGTTCGGTTTAAGATAACAAAATTAATGTCAAAATCTGACGTATAGAAGGAAGTTTGACAGCTCTTGTCAAGGTTTTACAAAAAATTGGACAAAATTATTAAAATCTTTCAATAAAACATTTTTTCTATCTCTAATATTAACGGCTATAAGCGGGGTATTTATGTACTTATATATATTTTAATATTAAATCTAAGTATAGCTAATTGATTTTGTTTTACATATTTTAAGAAGAAATTTTTTAAGAAGATATTACTAAATATTTTATTTGATTATTATTGCAATTTTTTAAAAAATTTTATTAAGAAACCTTATTTAATTATTTATTTTTATATGTACCATTTTTTTAAATTTTATTAGAAATGTTAATGGGATTCCAATTTTTAAAAAATAACTTTTTTATTTTAAATTAATTGTGATATTTTAATTAATTTAATTTTATATATACATAACAATACAAATATAGCTATAGATATAAAAATATTACTAATTAAAAGAAAAATATATATATATGAACTATACCTATAATTCTTAAATCTAAAACACTAACGGTGGGATTTACTAAAAGGGTTTACTCTATTTTAGAACGGTCCTAAGTTTAAGTGAAATTTTTGGTTTTAAGTATTTTAAACCAACCCTCCTTGAGTTTTGGTGATAATTTGATTTATAATTAATAATAATTTTTACAAAATCTTTTGTTGGATTTAAGAAGAAAGTTTCAATTTAGAAAAAAAGAAAATAAAAAATTTTTAAATGTCACTTTAATTAAAACTTACCCTTTTTAATTAATTTTTCCAATTAATACTTCACACAACGATTTAGATGGGTAATAATAAAATAAGGAGTGGATTAATTTTGTATTTATTTAAACGGTGTTTTTATTTAAGAAATATAATAAAATGTCAGTCAAACAGCGAGTTCGGATCTCTTACCTCTGCTTGTAGCTTGACTTGCACCAACCTCTACTGCTGAAAGCTACAGCTTTGAAATAAGTTGGCTTTGAGTAAGGAAATTTTTTTTGACTGAGCTTTTAGGTAACCTCGATGTTTTCATTTCAGTTTGCAAATAAATTAATATAGTTCTTTTGGGTTTTTAAGTTTGCCCTCATAAATATATTTTTTGTGCTGAAAACGGATTCAAAATATGGCGCCTTTCTGAACAAAATTGGAGGTGTTTTATTGGTTAATGAACAACTTGGCATATTAAATAAGGTAAATTAATTCTTGTAAAAACGGTTACCTATGGAAATTATAAAAGAATTTATTACCAATTTCCACAAATTATACCATATAAACCAGTCCCCAGAGGTGGTCTAAAAAGTCACCAATTTTATAACCTCAACACAAATAATGAAGCTATTATGTGCCAAATTTTTGGCGTATTCATCATTGGCCATTTTGAAACCTATCAACAAAAAAAAATAGTTTTAGGGCATTTTCTTTTAAAATATGGTATATTTTGAGAAAAAAAGCAGTGTTTCAGTGGTATTTTGCAATAACAATAGAAAATTTCAATAACTTTGTGTATTTTCTGTATGGTTAAGTATTTTTTAAAAATTAGTTTTAAAATTTCGTACCCCCTGGGTGTTAATATTTACACCTGTCTGTGTCGGGTACTTTTTTAGATCTTAGTAAATCCCACAATAAAAATCTAACACCATATTTACAAATTTACATACACCGTGAAGTCTTGAAGGTTAAATACTTAATCGAATTCGTCTAAATAATTAATTTTTAAGACCGTACGTGGAAATTAAAGCTTGCGGTGGACTTTGATCTTGAAATAAACTTCCCTGCACATAAAACTGGTACAGCAGAAGGTTGCCGCAAATAGAATTTTTCTTATGTGGAACACTGACTTTTTAACTTTGTCATTTTAAGTTATATTTTTGGCGCATATAAACTTTTTATAAGGAGACCGCTTGTTTATTTTTCACTACTTCAGAATATAAGGCCACTAAAAATAAAAACCACGTTTCAACAAAGCAAAAACATCTTATTAACTAAACAAAAGCTGTGTGGTTATTGGTCTATTCGACTAGCTCATTATGAAAAAAGCCTACGATAGTAACCATAAAGAATCGATTTAAAAAAGAAGGAACTGTCTCCCAAATGGAAGCCGATGCCTTTGACGAAAGTTACTAGCCCAAAACAATTAAAAGGCCAGATCAAGTTAACGAAAAAAATAAATAACTAAATTAAAACTATTTAAAAAAAATACTTATTCTTATTTAATAGAGCGTCATAGCACCGTTGGCTGCAATGATGTTTTCAATTCTTCTAGGCATTAAATTGGCTAAATTTTTAGATAGTTTGGATTTTCAAACCCAAACGTTCTCTATTGTATTCGCATGACGAGTTTTTGCAGACCAAGGCAAAACTTCGATAATATTATCCTGAAACCATCGCTGCACAATTCTCGCCGTATGAACTGGACAGTTATCTTGTTGGAATAAAAAATTATCTGGATAAGGAACTCTCACCTCTCGAAGCATTACATTTTCCAGCATAATAACGCAAACTTCAGCTGTAAATCGAACATTAATTCTAAATAGCAATATATCATTCTTCGTATCGGATTCTTGGCTGTCGATAAAACAGAATTTGTCTTTTATCGCTGTTGGACTTAAGGATCTTCTCATCTGTGAAAATCACCTGCTGCCAAAATTCTTCTTCTTCAGGCGAATCGTGTTGCGGCTCAGCGGTCTGTGATGATGATGGCGAATACTGAAATCAAAAAGAAAGTCTAATGTTAATGTTTGATTATTTTTTTAAAATAAAATAAGTAAAAATTTATTTTGTTCAATATATTTTAAATATTTCCTGAGTTAAACTAGGCTATTCTAAGGGTAATTAAATAAATAGTTTACCAGTTCTGGAGTTGCACAGTGCTCGCCTGGCTGCACACGTCGATATAAGTAACCTAGCAGTATGGTAGAGGCACAAAGGGTGCAGCAAGATCAAACAGACCGTCATTTGCCATCATTGGGGCCGGTGCGTTGAAAGGGCTGGGTGCTTGGTGGCAAAAACTAGGCCCCCAAACATAAAGTGGAGAATTCGTTGTTGACGTTGACGTTTTTGTCTAAAAATAGAATCAGTTTGTTAATATTACTATGAGCCTCTATTTTTACGTGCCTAAATATATGTCAGCGGGTGCCCTATCAATATGTCACCCATTTCAATCATTGTGCTCTCAGAAAGTTGTCTTTAGACAAGCAAAATAAAGACTCAATAAAAGTCGGAATTTGTGAAACATAGCGCCTCGCCTGATCCTAGATTGGTTATAGGTTAGTCATTAGTCTAGAATTACTGTAAATCGAACATTAATTCTAAATAGCAATATATCATTCTTCGTATCGGATTCTTGGCTGTCGATAAAACAGAATTTGTCTTTTATCGCTGTTGGACTTAAGGATCTTCTCATCTGTGAAAATCACCTGCTGCCAAAATTTTTCTTCCCTCAGAGAATAATTCAACGCAAAAATTAATCGAGACTGCTTCTTTTCCTCACTTAGATTATTTTTTTTACCGCAATGCGACACCTTAGCCTCGAACGTTTAATCCTCCTGCCTAATGTACTTCTTTCGCTTTGGCAAACGGATGATTTTTCAGAAAATTGATTGTTTCTTCAGGTAGTAACTTTCGTCAAATTGGTCATAATGCACAGCTACTTGCCGAATAGACCAACCACCGTCTAGTTTTGCTTTGATTTTAGCCTTATCAAATTCGGAATGATGCGGCGGCATTTTTTAAAATTTAGATGACACTGACATGCAACACATGATGTTGTCAGGAGTCTGTGACATTTTAACCTATAGGAAAACAATGCCGTACGTTTTGCTGTACCAGTTTTATGCGGAGAGAAGTGTGCTTCAGGCGAATCGTGTTGCGGCTCAGCGGTCTGTGATGATGATGGCGAATACTGAAATCAAAAAGAAAGTCTAATGTTAATGTTTGATTATTTTTTTAAAATAAAATAAGTAAAAATTTATTTTGTTCAATATATTTTAAATATTTCCTGAGTTAAACTAGGCTATTCTAAGGGTAATTAAATAAATAGTTTACCAGTTCTGGAGTTGCACAGTGCTCGCCTGGCTGCACACGTCGATATAAGTAACCTAGCAGTATGGTAGAGGCACAAAGGGTGCAGCAAGATCAAACAGACCGTCATTTGCCATCATCGGGGCCGGTGCGTTGAAAGGGCTGGGTGCTTGGTGGCAAAAACTAGGCCCCCAAACATAAAGTGGAGAATTCGTTGTTGACGTTGACGTTCTTGTCTAAAAATAGAATCAGTTTGTTAATATTACTATGAGCCTCTATTTTTACGTGCCTAAATATATGTCAGCGGGTGCCCTATCAATATGTCACCCATTTCAATCATTGTGCTCTCAGAAAGTTGTCTTTAGACAAGCAAAATAAAGACTCAATAAAAGTCGGAATTTGTGAAACATAGCGCCTCGCCTGATCCTAGATTGGTTATAGGTTAGTCATTAGTCTAGACTTACTGCCTAAAAGCGTTTTTATATAAGGACGGTTTTAAATAACATCGCTTTCTCCGAGGGTTTACTAGTAGAAGTAGATGGGCAGCCGTAGCCTGGCAATTAGGCCACATAATGGACCCTTTTTGCAATAACCCTCGTGCAAAAGGATTTAATTTTTGCCTGAAACATCTTTGTCGAGGGCAGGGATCCTTAGACTGCGTAGCAAGTATACACGTCCTCATTACTGAATTTCATTAAATGTGTCAGTTTAAAGAAAAAGCAAATAAAACAACCTAGTTAAAAACAGATTTTTCGGAAAACCAGAGTTGAGAATTTCTTTAGGTTGGAAGAAATGCTGTAAAGTATCTTTAAACTGTTTGTTTTAAAGCGATTAACCGCTTTCTTAAATTGCCTTAAAATAAAGTCGATTTAGTGCTTAAAATCAATATCGAAGGAGAGTGACGTGACCAGTTCGGGCGTCGTAAATTCAAATTTTATATAATAATAATATACGTAGGTACACTCTGTATTATCGTTTTTACAATTTTGAAAGTAAGAAAGGCATATAGAAGAGGCCTTAAGAGAGAAAATAGCAGAAGTGTTTATCTCAGACCCCCCACCGTCAGCTGCTGAAGACGCCTAATGCTATTTTATTTTTTTAATTACTATTTACTATTTATTAAAACAAAATATATATATATGTATGTACCCATTATATGTCTGTTACGTTTTACCGTAAATAGTTATAACGACATTGATGAAAAAAAATATAACAGCTTTATTAAGACAATTTTTAGTGTAATAAAGGATCGAGTTATAAGATCTTACCAGGTTATACAGGTCGACTATAAAGTCCCTAGCAACATTTTAATAAAAAATCATCCATTAATAAAGGACGAATTAGTTTGCGTAGATCTTACTGACAAGAACTCCGGGACTCACAGTGACGACAGCACTGGACAGACAACACATAGTAACTCCTGTAATTTTTCCCACATCCAACATGCCGCTTTTCGCCGCAGAATTTTTTAATTTTGCCGGTAAAATAGTGCCAAATGAGTTCGATGGCTCTGAAGAAAAATTAATCTCATTTTTGGATGCCTTGACCCTGTCAATGGCTAAAGTGGAAACGCATGAAGAAAATGTGGTTGCTTTTGTCAAAACCAGGCTTATTGGCAAGCCAAGAAATTTGGTAGGAAACAGCACATCTCTAGACAAAATTCGTTTGAAACTAAAGAAGGGCATTCAGTTTAAAAGTTCCCAGTCTGTCACATCAAAACTTAATGTCAAACAAGATCACAATGACCAAAAATACGTGACGGAAATTGAAATTTTTACGCAAAAATTAAAACCAGCATACATTAGCGAGGACGTTCCAGAAAAAGTTGCTGAAAACTACACAACAAACAGCACTGTGAAGGCCTTGAGTATCAATGCATAATCAGAAAAAGTTAAGATAATCATCCCAAGATGCCATACAAAAAATTCGTCAATGTTAGCGCAGAAAATAGCTCTAACGGCGCAACTGTTTTTTAGGCAAAGCGAGGACAATATAGTAGAAGACAAAAAACAAATTTTCGGGGAAGAAACTCTTTCCATAGCTCTCTCCAGGACAATTCTACTTACCCAAATAATAACTATCGCCAAACAGGTACAGATCAAATTACTAGTACCGAGGTTTTCCTAACACACGCAGAACGAATAGATACGTAAGGGCTTGTGACACAGAAACAGAACAGAAAAACCAACAGGAGCCTCAACAAGGTCCTTTGGGGCACTCCTAAAAGTCTTTCATTCACACAGAAATGACAGGTGAACAATCTGTCACATTATTGATTGACACATGAGCTGACATATCATTATTTAAAGGAAATAAAATCAATCCGCAGCAAACGTTTATAGAATTAAGGGTGTAACTGAGGGCTACACAGACTCCATAGGAACCACAACCACAAATATTTTTACTCAGGACTACGTCTTTAGCCACGACTTTCAGATTGTGGACCAAAATTTTCCAGTCCGTGCCGATGGAATCCTCGGAAGGCATTTCATCTTAAAATATAAATTTCAACTAGACTAGGTCTGCGAGGTCAATAATAAAGACACCAGAAATGAAATGGTATTAAAGGAACTGAACACATCGTCAGTGCCAGATTATGTGAAACCCAAGATCATTAATTTGTGCCAAGACTACTCAGATATTTTCCCATTAGAGGACGACCCACTCACAAAAAATAATTTTTACCGTCAAAAATTACGTTTGACAGATAACTCACCAGTACACATAAAAAACTATAAAACGCCTTACGCCCAAGTAAATGAAATCAATAGGCAAGTTGACAAAATGTTAAAAGAAAATATAATTGAACCGTCACAATCAGGATACAACAGTCCTATTCTGTTGGTACCAAAAAAATTTTTCCAATCCGTGCCGATGGAATCCTCGGAAGGCATTTCATCTTAAAATATAAATGTGAACTAGACTATTATAATTGGATTATTATCCTTAGAACTACGCAAGGGGAAATAAGTTTGCCTATTTATAATAGTCCAGATGAAGATGTTATAATTATACCACTGAGATGTGAAGTTTTAAGAAAAATCAGTTTATTGCAGGATATTAAACAGGACTCAGTAGTACTAAACAAAGAAATCGCTTCAGGAGTTTTTAGGACCGGACCCTAATATCTAGTAAAAGCCCCTATGTACAAATTTTGAAAGTGTAAGTATAAAAAATCCGAGAATTAAATAATCAAAGTTGATAAATTATAATATTTTTTATGTAAACAAGGTCTGCGAGGTCAATAATAAAGACACCAGAAACGAAATGGTATTAAAGGAACTGAACACATCGTCAGTGCCAGATTATGTGAAACCCAAGATCATTAATTTGTGCCAAGACTACTCAGATATTTTCCCATTAGAGGACGACCCACTCACAAAAAATAATTTTTACCGTCAAAAATTACGTTTGACAGATAACTCACCAGTCCACATAAAAAATTATAAAACGCCTTACGCCCAAGTAAATGAAATCAAAGGCAAGTTGACAAAATGTTAAAAGAAAATATAATTGAACCGTCACAATCAGGATACAATAGTCCTATTCTGTTGGTACCAAAAAAACTAACGAAGGAAAAACAAAATGGCGTTTAGTGACGGATTTTTGTCAAATCAATAAGAAATTATGCGCAGATAAATTCCCAGTTAGTAGAATTGATCTTATTTTGGAACAGCTGGGTAGAGAAAAATGGTTTTCTACACTAGACCTTAAATCAGGTTTTCGCCAAATACCTCTGGACGAAAACTCGCGAGACGTAACATTATTTAGTACTAATACAGGATTCTTTCATTTTCCAAAGGATGATGAATATTGCATTTGCCGGCATTACACCCGAAAAAACATTTCTATATATGGACGATATAATTTGTGTAGGCGTCTCAGAAAATCATCATCTTGAAAATCTAAAAAGCATTTTCGATACTTGCCTAAAATACAACCTCAAATTGAATCCAAGTAAATGTACATTTTTTCAAAATAATGTTACATACCTTGGTCATAAAGTGACGTCAAACGGAGTCTTGCCCGATGAAAAAAAGTACGATATAATTCGCCATTACCCAAAACCTAGATCAGCAGACGACGTAAGGAGATTCACTGCATTTTGCAACTATTATAGGTGCTTTATAAAGAATTTTTCCGAGATAGCAAGGCGATTAAATAAGCTTTTAAGAAAAAACACAGAATTTTGTGGACAGAGCAATGTCAAAATGCATTTGAAAAGTTAAGGGAACTGCTCTTAAACCCACAGGTTTTGCAGTACCCAGACTTTGACAAACCTTTTATAATTACCAAGGGATGCATTAAAAGACGCTTGTGGAACCGTTTTGTCTCAAAATTTGTAAGGTAAAAATTTACCAATTGCTTTTATATCAAAAGAGTTCACTAAGGGCGAAATCAATAAATCCACTATAGAGAAAGAACTAGCTGCCATACACTGGGCCATACATTTTCTTAGACCTTACCTTTGCGGAAAAAACTTTTAGTGACCATAAGCCCTTCGTTTACCTTTCCTCTATGAAAAATTCTTCCTCAAAACTGACAAAAATGAGATTAGACCTTGAGGAATACGATTTTGAGATTGACCTTATACTTTTAAAGGTTCCTTCTTTATAACCCGCTGAAAGGTACAGGATTCTGTATTTTTACGGACTACTGCACTTTTCAATTTTGATGTTTTTGTTTCTCGGTTTATTCGACAGGTGGCGCACACAGCTTCCACGTCCCCGCGAATTACAAACTTTTTGTTTTAAATTCGAGAGGTGTGCGTGGTTGCCTGTGTAGCTTCAACTGCCAGGTACAATCCTATGACTCCCTGATGATTCCTAATAAGGATGAAACAAGTCTGTAGGTGTCTGGATTCTTCATTAGATATTGGAGGCCTGGTCGTAATGAAGTGAGAAACAAAATTGCTTTGTCCGATATGCCACGAGTCTTACTTTAATATATTAAAAATTTCCAAAAATGCCTATTCAACAGAAGCAAAATAAAACACACTGAACCTATGGTTATTACGACAACCCCACAACGACCGTTCGATATTGTTTGTATAGACTCGGTTGCCACATTTTTAAAAACCGAAAACAATAATACTTACGCGGTTACTATGAAATGTGAACTTACGAAATATGTCGTCATCATACCTATCCCAAACAAAGAAGCGATTACAGTGGCGAAGGTTATAGTTGAAAATGTTATTTTAATATTTGGTGGGTGTGAGAGAAATCACCGAGCCTTAAACGAATATCTTAAGTTTTACATAAATGACGCCAATACAGATTGGGATAAATGTGTTAAATTTTACGCTTGTTGCTATAATACAACTCCGGGAGTTTACCATAATTATACTCCACTTGAACTCGTGTTTGAAAAAAAAATGAACTTTCAGACGAGATTTCAAGTAAAGTTGATTCTTGGTATAATATTGATGCATACTATCAAGAAGTTCGGCATAAGCTGCAAGTTTCACATCAAAGGGCTAGAGATTTTATGGTAAAAGCGAAAGAGAAACGTAAAACCAGGTATGATTTATCATCTCAAAGTTTCGATTTAAAGCAAGGCGATTTGGTAATGATAGGAAACGAGAACCGAACTAAATTTGACCCTTGCTTTAAAGGTCCTTTCGAGGTAATTAGATTAAATGGCGTAAATTGTGTCCTTAAAAATTTAAATGGAAAAGAATATACTGCGCACTAAGTAAGTAATAGTAGGTAATCATTAATTTTTAAAAATATATTTTATTTTTGCGTTTTATCTCACGTTAAATATTAGATTCATATTATTCATTAACTATATTACTACTAGGCATTATTATCAAAATTTTTATTAATTAAAATTGAAAGATTTATGGTACCATAAAAAGAAAAATATTTAACGATATTGTAAGCATAGGGGATTTCAATAATTTTATACACAGTAAATAAGTTTTATGGTGAATAAAAATTTAAACAAAGGTAATAATATAAATGAGTTACTATAGCACATAATGCTAATTCCTAGGATAATAATAAAGCTTAGACTTGAACCACAAGATGGCGCGATCAGCGACGAAACTTTATTTTATAAGAGCTAATTGATGCCAAAATATGAATTATTTTTCTATATTTTTAAGAAAATAAATATTTATTAAATGCAAATAAATCCAATATAATTTTAGTACCTAAAAAAAACAAGTACCGTTAAATTGACATATTACGCATTTTTAAGAAAAAAAACCTTGTTTTTGAAAAAATATATGAAAAGTCCCTTAGTAGCTTTATTTGTTTTGACGTTTTGTATAGAACGTCATTGTAACTTCAGGTTATGAAGATTGTTGACTTAAGAGTGTTCGCGTTTGATATTTTTAATAATTTCTGATATTTATGACGACATTCTCATTGGTCGTAGATAAATACACGCTCGCTTAAATTAAGACACTCGCCTGCCGCTCGCGTCTCAAACTTTATCTTCGCGTTTAATGTCCATCATTTTATACTAAACTTAAAAAGGAGGGGATTAAACTATATATTTCTTCAAAATTTCAAACAACACTTATTTTAAAGCTGATAGTTTACAAGTCAAGTGTGTCTAAACAGAAAAAATCGATGATAAAACCGCACATTAAAAAACTATCGGAGCTTAAAAAATGGAAACAAAATTATGAAGACATAAAAAAACTCAAAAAAAGGTTGCAGTTAATTTGTATTAATGCTATGAATTTAATTATTAACTTATCAAATGTAATTTAATACACAAATAAAAAGTAAATTAAAATTTAACTGTTGTTTTCTTTTATCCCACGACTAAGCACTAAATCAGTTAGTATGTATGTAGTTTTGTCACAGTCACTAAGCGAGCGCACAATCAATCGAATAGGAAGCGTCTACGGTCAAAACTTATTTACTGTGTATAAAATTATTGAAATCCCCTATGCTTGCAATATCGTTAAATATTTTACATTTTATGGTACCATAAATCTTTCAATATTTATTAATTTAAAAAAGGTAATAATATAAATGAGTTTAGAAAACTACTTACATACCAAATCCTGCACCCTTTCCAGGCCCTCCTATGTTCGTGAAGTGCATTCGCATTGGCACGTTCCTCATCATTCATCAGAACACACGCTGTAGTAAGTGTGCTTCCAAAAACATTCTAAGGGGATCGTATCAATGATAATACTCCTGCAAAAAATTCATGTTATTGCAGCCATCACAGCGACACTACGTAAAATACACAAATTAACGAAAATAAATAAAAATTAAATTATTTAGAAAAAAATACTGAGTATCAGCAAAAAATAGAACAAAACCCTACTAACATCATTTTGTAAGCAGGAAAAATTTAAAATTTGTAGTTAAACGGTTGAAAGCTGAACACTAGCCTAATTATTAAAATAACCAAAAATTACCCCCACAGATTGACTTCTTTTTCTTTTCTATCTTTATTTTAATTTTATGGGTGTTAAATCGTTATAAAAATTCTGTATCGGCAATAAAACTTTGTGGGTAGTAAATTAGTCAAAAGGTTTAAAAAAAATAATAGCCGTTTTTCGAAGATAACTAATCTCGTGAGAAAGAACGTACCATAAAAATTTTGGCCGGAGATAAAAAAAATTATTATATTAGAATAATTGCATTGTAACTTTTAATTTTAAAATCCTCTCATAGTCCCCCAACTTCATCATAATATACCGGCTTACTTTATGTACCTATTAACTATAGACAATTGACAACAAATAAAAAGGTTAGGGATAGGAATAAAGAAAAATCTGATAACTCGGGTACCAAATATTGCAGCTGTGCGTTCAAGCGTATAACACCCGTGAAAATATTGGAACTAAATGTATTTGGGCTTACTCTTTATCCAATCAGTAAGGGGTTGCATGCCGCTTTTCGCCGCGGAATTTTTTAATTTTGCCGGTAAAATAGTGCCAAATGAGTTCGATGTTTCTGAAGAAAAATTAATCTCATTTTTGGATGCCTTGACCCTGTAAATGGCTAAAGTGGAAACGCATGAAGAAAATGTGGTTGCTTTTGTCAAAACCAGGCCTATTGGCAAGCCAAGAAATTTGGTAGGAAACAGCACATCTCTAGACAAAATTCGTTCGAAACTAAAGAAGGGCATTCAGTTTAAAAGTTCCCAGTCTGTCACATCAAAACTACTTAATGTCAAACAAGATCACAATGACCAAAAATACGTGACGGAAATTGAAATTTTTACGCAAAAATTAAAACCAGCATACATTAGCGAGGACGTTCCAAAAAAAGTTGCTGAAAACTACACAACAAACAGCACTGTGAAGGCCTTGAGTATCAATGCATAATCAGAAAAAGTTAAGATAATCATCCCAAGATGCCATACAAAAAATTCGTCAATGTTAGCGCAGAAAATAGCTCTAACGGCGCAACTGTTTTTTAGGCAAAGCGAGGACAATATAGTAGAAGACAAAAAACAAATTTTCGGGGAAGAAACTCTTTCCATAGCTCTCTCCAGGATAATTCTACTTACCCAAATGATAACTATCGCCAAAATAGGTACAGATCAAATTACTAGTACCGAGGTTTTCCTAACACACGCAGAACGAATAGATACGTAAGGGCTTGTGACACAGAAACAGAACAGAAAAACCAACAGGAGCCTCAACAAGGTCCTTTGGGGCACTCCTAAAAGTCTTTCATTCACACAGAAATGACAGGTGAACAATCTGTCACATTATTGATTGACACATGAGCTGACATATCATTATTTAAAGGAAATAAAATCAATCCGCAGCAAACGTTTATAGAATTAAGGGTGTAGCTGAGGGCTACACAGACTCCATAGGAACCACAACCACAAATATTTTTACTCAGGACTACGTCTTTAGCCACGACTGTCAGATTGTGGACCAAAATTTTCCAATCCATGCCGATGGAATCCTCGGAAGGCATTTCATCTTAAAATATAAATTTCAACTAGACTAGGTCTGCGAGTTCAATAATAAAGACACCAGAAATGAAATGGTATTAAAGGAACTGAACACATCGTCAGTGCCAGATTATGTGAAACCCAAGATCATTAATTTGTGCCAAGACTACTCAGATATTTTCCCATTAGAGGACGACCCACTCACAAAAAATAATTTTTACCGTCAAAAATTACGTTTGACAGATAACTCACCAGTACACATAAAAAACTATAAAACGCCTTACGCCCAAGTAAATGAAATCAATAGGCAAGTTGACAAAATGTTAAAAGAAAATATAATTGAACCGTCACAATCAGGATACAACAGTCCTATTCTGTTGGTACCAAAAAATTTTTTCCAATCCGTGCCGATGGAATCCTCGGAAGGCATTTGATCTTAAAATATAAATGTCAACTAGACTATTATAATTGGATTATTATCCTTAGATCTACGCAAGGGGAAATAAGTTTGCCTATTTATAATAGTCCAGATGAAGATGTTATAATTATACCACTGAGATGTGAAGTTTTAAGAAAAATCAGTTTATTGCAGGATATTAAACAGGACTCAGTAGTACTAAACAAAGAAATCGCTTCAGGAGTTTTTAGGACCGGACCCTAATATCTAGTAAAAGCCCCTATGTACAAATTTTGAAAGTGTAAGTATAAAAAATCCGAAAATTAAATAATCAAAGTTGATAAATTATAATATTTTTTATGTAAACAAGGTCTGCGAGGTCAATAATAAAGACACCAGAAACGAAATGGTATTAAAGGAACTGAACACATCGTCAGTGCCAGATTATGTGAAACCCAAGATCATTAATTTGTGCCAAGACTACTCAGATATTTTCCCATTAGAGGACGACCCACTCACAAAAAATAATTTTTACCGTCAAAAATTACGTTTGACAGATAACTCACCAGTCCACATAAAAAATTATAAAACGCCTTACGCCCAAGTAAATGAAATCAAAGGCAAGTTGACAAAATGTTAAAAAAAAATATAATTGAACCGTCACAATCAGGATACAACAGTCCTATTCTGTTGGTACCAAAAAAACTAACGAAGGAAAAACAAAATGGCGTTTACTGACGGATTTTTGTCAAATCAATAAGAAATTATGCGCAGATAAATTCCCAGTTAGTAGAATTGATCTTATTTTGGAACAGCTGGGTAGAGAAAAATGGTTTTCTACACTAGACCTTAAATCAGGTTTTCGCCAAATACCTCTGGACAAAAACTCGCGAGACGTAACATTATTTAGTACTAATACAGGATTCTTTCATTTTCCAAAGGATGATGAATATTGCATTTGCCGGCATTACACCCGAAAAAACATTTCTATATATGAACGATATAATTTGCGTAGGCGTCTCAGAAAATCATCATCTTGAAAATCTAAAAAGCATTTTCGATACTTGCCTAAAATACAACCTCAAATTGAATCCAAGTAAATGTAAATTTTTTCAAAATAATGTTACATACCTTGGTCATAAAGTGACGTCAAACGGAGTCTTGCCCGTTGAAAAAAAGTACGATATAATTCGCCATTACCCAAAACCTAGATCAGCAGATGACGTAAGGAGATTCACTGCATTTTGCAACTATTATAGGTGCTTTATAAAGAATTTTTCCGAGATAGCAAGGCGATTAAATAAGCTTTTAAGAAAAAACACAGAATTTTGTGGACAGAGCAATGTCAAAATGCATTTGAAAAATTAAGGGAACTGCTCTTAAACCCACAGGTTTTGCAGTACCCAGACTTTGACAAACCTTTTATAATTACCAAGGGATGCATTAAAAGACGCTTGTGGAACCGTTTTGTCTCAAAATTTGTAAGGTAAAAATTTACCAATTGCTTTTATATCAAAAGGGTTCACTAAGGGCGAAATCAATAAATCCACTATAGAGAAAGAACTAGCTGCCATACACTGGGCCATACATTTTCTTAGACCTTACCTTTGCGGAAAAAACTTTTAGTGACCATAAGCCCTTCGTTTACCTTTCCTCTATGAAAAATTCTTCCTCAAAACTGACAAAAATGAGATTAGACCTTGAGGAATACGATTTTGAGATTGACCTTATACTTTTAAAGGTTCCTTCTTTATAACCCGTTGAAAGGTACAGGATTCTGTATTTTTACGGACTACTGCACTTTTCAATTTTAATGTTTTTGTTTCTCGGTTTATTCGACAGGTGGCGCACACAGCTTCCACGTCCCCGCGAATTACAAACTTTTTGTTTTAAATTCGAGAGGTGTGCGTGGTTGCCTGTGTAGCTTTAACTGCCAGGTACAATCCTATGACTCCCTGATGATTCCTAATAAGGATGAAACAAGTCTGTAGGTGTCTGGATTCTTCATTAGATATTGGAGGCCTGGTCGTAATGAAGTGAGAAACAAAATTGCTTTGTCCGATATGCCACGAGTCTTACTTTAATATATTAAAAATTTCCAAAAATGCCTATTCAACAGAAGCAAAATAAAACACACTGAACCTATGGTTATTACGACAACCCCACAACGACCGTTCGATATTGTTTGTATAGACTCGGTTGCCACATTTTTAAAAACCGAAAACAATAATACTTACGCGGTTACTATGAAATGTGAACTTACGAAATATGTCGTCATCATACCTATCCCAAACAAAGAAGCGATTACAGTGGCGAAGGTTATAGTTGAAAATGTTATTTTAATATTTGGTGGGTGTGAGAGAAATCACCGAGCCTTAAACGAATATCTTAAGTTTTACATAAATGACGCCTATACAGATTGGGATAAATGTGTTAAATTTTACGCTTGTTGCTATAATACAACTCCGGGAGTTTACCATAATTATACTCCACTTGAACTCGTGTTTGAAAAAAAAATGAACTTTCAGACGAGATTTCAAGTAAAGTTGATCCTTGGTATAATATTGATGCATACTATCAAGAAGTTCGGCATAAGCTGCAAGTTTCACATCAAAGGGCTAGAGATTTTATGGTAAAAGCGAAAGAGAAACGTAAAACCAGGTATGATTTATCATCTCAAAGTTTCGATTTAAAGCAAGGCGATTTGGTAATGATAGGAAACGAGAACCGAACTAAATTTGACCCTTGCTTTAAAGGTCCTTTCGAGGTAATTAGATTAAATGGCGTAAATTGTGTCCTTAAAAATTTAAATGGAAAAGAATATACTGCGCACTAAGTAAGTAATAGTAGGTAATCATTAATTTTTAAAAATGTATTTTATTTTTGCGTTTTATCTTACGTTAAATATTAGATTCATATTATTCATTAACTATATTCAGTATACTACTACTACTACTACAACTATATTAAATATATTCAGTAACACTATTTTGATATATCTGGTTTAAAAAAGGGCAACAGAGAGTAGTATTTTATTGGTAGAATCATTTTTCCGGCGGAAGACTTTACTAGCCAATAAAAAAATTCTAGTTTTTTCGTAACTTTTGTTTTAACCGCATAGAATTTTTAAGCATGCGTAAATAGACATAATAAGTTGATATAAATCCAGCCAACACAATGATGAATGAACACTACTTTACCTAGTTTAGGCATAGAGGTTATAATTTCGTATTATTTACTAGCTTCAGAGGGTAATTTACCATTCAAAAACAATTGGTGTTCTTAAAACAATAATTTAACTTTTTTTAGTGCGTGTTTTTTTTGTGATTGGTTATTTATTACACAAACTTTTATTATTTGGAAAAAAAACTGCTCAATGCCTGAAGATTTTAGTGTGGTTTATTCGGTTTATTTTAGTTTAATATAAGTGAATAATTTTTGAAATATTTTTTTTAAATAATAATTTATTTTTTTTGTTGGGTGTTTTTTAGTACGCTGGTAAGTTTTTATTTTTTATATTACTTTTTTCATTTTACACACCGATTTAAATATTATATTAACGCCCTAAGGCGAGTCGATATAACTATCTATTCCATGCGGGTTCTATAGAGAGCCAAACTTTTATTGATTTGGGTGCAAGCGCTTTTCTTTAATGCCGTTTTGGAACGCTGTTCATCTGTGTCAATAAAATAACCTCGTAAGCCTGCTTTTTTAACCCTCCAAGAGAGTAAGCTCCATACATCAAAGTACCTTGACCGTAGACGCTTCCTATCCGATTGATTGTGCGCTCGCTTAGTGACTGTGACAAAACTACATACATACTAACTGATTTAGTGCTTAGTCGTGGAATAAAAGAAAACAACAATTAAATTTTAATTTACTTTTTATTTGTGTCTTAAATTACATTTGGTAAGTTAATATTTAAATTCATAGCAGTAATACAAATTAACTGCACCCTTTTTTTATGTTTTCATAATTTTGTGTCCATTTTTTAAGCTCCGATAGTTTTTTAATGTGCGTTTTTATCATCGATTTTTTCTGTTTAGACACACTTGACTTGTAAACTATCAGCTTTAAAATAAGTGTTGTTTGAAATTTTGAAGAAATATATAGTTTAATCCCCTCCTTTTTAAGTTTAGTATAAAATGATGGACATTAAACGCGAAGATAAAGTTTGAGACGCGAGGCGCAGGTGAGTGTCTTAATTTAAGTGAGCGTGTATTTATCTACGACCAATGAAAATGTCATCATAAATATCAGAAATTATTAAAAATATCAAGTCTTAACAGTCTTAAGTCAACAATCTTCATAACCTGAAGTTTCAATGACGTTCTATACAAAACGTCAAAACAAATAAAGCTACTAAGGGACTTTTCATATATTTTTTTAAAAACAAGGTTTTTTTTTCTTAAAAATGCGTAATATGTCAATTTAACGTTACTTGTTTTTTTTTTAGGTACTAAAATTATATTGGATTTATTTGCATTTAATAAATATTTATTTTCTTAAAAATATAGAAAAATAATTCATAAATATAAATAATTTTTGGCATCAATTAGCTCTTATAAAATAAATTTTCATCGCTGATCGCGCCATCTTGTGGTTAAAGTCTAAGCTTTATTATTATCCTAGGAATTAGCATTATGTGTTATAGTTTTAGCTATTGGAAAGATAAATGGGGATCCGAACTTGAAAAAAAAAATGTCAAAAAAACTGATGGACAGAAATACCGAATATTGGTCGGGGCATCCCCAAACTGCAATGATTTCAGGACTACGCAAGAAGAGCGCATTGATGATAATACACTAAAGCATACTCTCAACTTGTGTGTTTTCTTTCAATACTGCACTTCGTGTATTAAAGGCGAAACTAATATATGTGAAAAGTGTGGAAAAAGGGATCAAATCTTAGAATCTCGAAAATGTAATAAATGATTTTCATCTCATCTCCTGGAACTTCGGAAATCCTTAAAAATGTTCTAGTTTTTGCCTTAAACTTTGGCAAAGGACCTCGCACTAAAGACATTGAAAAGCGGTCACGGACAAATTAGATTATATTGTAGTATGTTGTAATAATAATAAAAGCAAGAAAATGGGGTTCAGTCGGGCCGTTTGGGAGCTACGGACATTTAAAGTCGCCACTGCAGGACTCCTTTAATCTTCGGTTGGTCACGTGGTCTACCATCGTAGACCACACCTCTTCAAAGTCCGTTGGGGCTTCGTGTGTATACGTGAACCGAGGGCGCTTCTCAGCAGCTGCTGTTATTGAATGTCTCTTTCGAATTAGTGTGTTGCTTTAGTTTTATTAGTGCGGATATGAAAGTTATTAAGGCTTAAAGACGACTGGTCTACTATGTTGGGAATTTGGAAACTTTGAAAGTGCAGTTTTGGTTGGAAAACAATCATAACTTTGTTTTTTTTTACGACTGGTCTACGTATGTACTCCAGGTGACCAACCATGTTATTTGGTTGTTTTTATTTTTTTTCATGTTTTATTTTTTATTATTCATTTATTTGTTATATAAATAGAACATAAACCTAACACCCATAGTTCCTACATCTGTTGAGTAGTTGTGAAGGATATTTTTTGTTTGTTTTTAGATAAAGTTTGTCTAGTCCAAAAAGAAAACGTCTACAAAGAAGCAGAGATAGTTCACGATAAAAGTGATTCTGAATGTGGTACTGAAGATAATACGGAAGACGAAATATTTCGGATGAAGAGCATTTGGTTCAAGATCAAGAAAAAAAGTTTTATTTGGGCAAAAACAATGAAACAAAATGGAAAAATACTGCAAGTACGTGTGCGTTCCCAAAACATAATGAAACTTTTTCCTGGTACAAAAGGTATGACGCGTAATGCTGACACTGAAATCGAATATTTGAAGTTATATATAAATAATACAATTATCAGAATAAGCAAGTTCGAAGAAACTACCAAAGAGAGCAAGGTGCAAGACTAATTAATGAGACTGAAATTTGTGCTGCTATCGGTATTTTGTTCCTAATTGGTACCCTAAAAAGCTCAAGGAGAAATGTGCATAAACTATGGAATAACTCAAAAGGTATTGAGTCATGCTATCTAGCAATGAGTGAAAAAAGATTCCAATTTTTTCTACGATGTCTAAGATTTGATGATATTGGTTTAAGAAATGAACGAGTTCAACATGATAAATTATTCGCGATAAGAGAACTTTTCAATAATTTTCTGCTAAGTTTCCAAAGTAACTTTATACCCAGTGTGTACCTTATTGTAGACAAACAGTTATTAGCCTTCCGAGGTCGTTGCTCTTTCAAACAATATATTCTCAGCAAACCAGCCATACAAATGCCCATACAAATTCGGCAACAATGCTGAAGAAATAACTTTGCGATTGGTAAAACCAGTTGAAGGCACCAAACGTAATATGCGGACAACTGGTTTAGTAGCCTATCACTTGCCAATAAATTGTTGGAGAAAAAAGTGACCTTTTTAGGTACAGTATGGTTTCCATAGAATTCTTGCCTAATAAGAATTGAGAGGAAAAGTCCTCTATTTTCGGATTTTAAAAAGACTGCACAATGGTATCATACTGCCCTAAGAAGAACAAAACCGTGATATTGATCTTCTCCATGCACCATGACAATGCAATAGATAAAGGAACTGGGGACGAAAAGATGCAAATGATAGCTGATTATAACAATATAACAAATCCTATTAGGAACCTCACTTGCCCAACCTCCAGCCTTCCAACGACATCCAAATTATATCGGACGTTGCCACATTTGTCCTCGAAGCACGAATAAATCTTCCAGAAGATCTTGTGTGAAGTGTGGCAGATTTTCTTGCAGAGCTCCCATGAGAGAGTTTTGACTAAAAATTTGGCTCGTTTGGTTGTCTTGAACGCCTCTAGTATTTACCAGAACTGTTGTTTTTTCTCGTTTTAGAAGAATTTGGTTGATGTTTTTTATAAGCATACAAATTTTTTTATCTTTTATGCCCAAAAGTATTTTTTTGAGCCATTTATTTATTTTTGTCAATAAATGATGAAAAAAATCTGAATTTTCATTTTTGCATTTTCGCATCGAAGTAACAATTTTTTTTTAGAAAAAGGTTAAGTAGATTAATGAGAACACTCTACAAAACATACGTAGGAAAACTTTCATTTTAAAAATGCAACTTTCTGAGTTCTATTTCTTTTAAAATGGTGTACGATGGTAGACCAAGGGACCAACCATATATAGGAAGTCAATAAGGGCGTACGTAGGAATGTGATATATCAGTTCAGAGGTTTTAGGGATGTCTAATCGAATAATGATATTTTCGTTTAAATATCTTAACGTTTAAGTGACAAAATCCAATATGGCCGCTATAGTTTATTTGTGCAATAATTTGAGATTGCGGATAATTCACATTATTCCTGGCAGTACGATGCGTTCAGAGAATTATATTATTATTTTAAGCATATTAGGTATTCAACTATTTTATCCTTTTGACTGTCAGAAAATATGCAGGAAGCCTGGGCTATTGCCAAAAGTGGGGAGTAAGGGGTAGTGATTCGAATATAATTTAACCTTCATATTTGTTCGGAACAGTTGGAGAACGTGCTTACCCCCATTGGGCATGGGACCAGAGGTTTTCGATCGGTATGGTGCTCCCTGTCTAAAACAGACGAGGCTCTGGCGACCGAATATGGCCGGTATTGCCCTATGGGGAAGTTGAACTAGATCCAATAACTAATAGGAACTGCTCCATTAAGGACCTGTACAAACTCGTATAGGGGAAAATTTAATGGTGTGGTTAAACTAGAATCAACACTACGAACTACTCTATTAAGGACCTGTACAAACTCGTACAGGGGAGTGGAGTGGTTAAACTAGGATCAAAGGGTGCACAATAAGCCAGTAATGCAGTGCAGTGACTCTGGCCAGCCATCAGGCTGGTCTGAGCCACAATCGGGTGGTTTTAGTCGGTAGGAATCCGACACTACCCGGGTTCTCCTGGTAGAGGAGAAATGACTCTGGTAGGAAAGTAGTTTGGGCGTCTTATGCAAGATTTCCCCTTTATACCCTTGAAAAAAAAATTGCCAAAAGTGGTCACTTAACTTCTTTCCCAAACAAGTTCAGAGAGCGTCACGTTTTCGCACAAGATGACAGTTGGAGGAACAACACGCAAGCCATCGATGGGGAAAAGGCACTTTACATTGCACTTTACGCATATTATGTATAAGCAACAAGATTTAAGCAATAAGCTTCAAATATTCTGGTAAAAAAAATAAAAATAAGAGTATCTTCTAAAATAAACGTAGTCACTCACTTTACCGCACAAAAGTACAAAATACGATAAAGGTGGATCTTGGTACCTAGTTTTTTAACAACACCCATTGCCTACGCCTGTTTTGGAGATGTCTCTTTTTTATCTAAAGTTCTAGGTTGTATTTTTCGGTATCAAATATTTTGCGTCGTGGAAATTGTAAGTTTTGCATTTGTTAGATATTCATTAAAACTTAAAACACGGTATACAATAAAAATTAAATAAGACAAATACGAACGAACATAAATATTATCAACATAACAACGAAGACTTAAAAATAACACCTGGCAACACTCATGTTTTTGACAGATTTATCATATTACCAATGTATGTGATTTTAAGATGCACTTTGTTTGTAAAAGAGTAATGTGTTACAACTGCAATATAGTGCAAGTATTGATGACAAAGAAAACCTGATAAAACGAGACATTGCCATAGCGATGCGAGAAAAGCTCGGTCTAGCCGCTTTTGGGCGTTAATAAATTTACAAGAAATAGACTTATTAGAAAATGATCCAGAATGCCTACGATTTAATTTGTTAAATTGCTAAGCTAGCACACGGTGTTCAATATGCAAGGAACTTCTAGATCTTTAACAGATATCTAATGAATGCAGATTCTATATTTTTACGGCGCAAAATATCTAGGTTAGCAAGAGTTTTCCGTCATCGCTTTATATGAGAAAGGAACAGTCTTTTCGCGCCATTGTAAATTATTACACTTATACGTCAAAATAATCAAGTGACAATGCAATTTTCCGATTTAGCGTTCATTAAAATCCCTCAGCTATACAACACTTCTTAACTCGAAAATTTTAAAATGACTTAAACTATAGCGGCCATATTTGATTCTGTCACCTAAACGTCATAATATTTAAACGAAAATATCACTACTCGATTGGACATCCCCAAAAACTCCTGAATTGATATATCACATTCCTACATACGCCCTTATTGACTTTCTATTAATTTTAAAGGTGCTCTGCAGTCGCGAACTTAAAGGTCCGTTGCTCTAGAGCGTGGTTCTTTGACACTCATTTTGTCTTAAATTAATAATGATAGGAACAAAAATAATTAGTATGGTGATTGAAAATATAACATTTTTGGATTCATTTATATTTTTATTTACATTTACGTTCAAAATGCGTTTTAAGATATTTACCAGAATTTTTCACTCCACAAATTGTTACTAGTTTACGAGAAACAATTTAACTTAAATCCAGTACTAATATTCTAGCGAAAAACACCTATCGGTATTAATTAATGTCGTCAATAGAATTCTTCTACTGTTATGTTTACTTACTCATTTTGACACTTTTACTGGCACATTTCATATTTTCCTTAGTACTGTATCTTGAATCAATTTTCCCGGGGTTAAACAAGATTGGTACTGGGTTGTATTCACTTTCTTAATCATTATTTTGGGGTAATTTCTTAAAATAACACCACTTTGTTTATTTCTGTCATGACATCAAATTTTGTGAGGTTATAATTTAGTGAACAAAAGTACGGGAGAATCTCGAGGCCTTTACCCTTAGACGACAGCGTGCGCCGGCCTTTACTGTTGATAATGACTAATGGATAGAGTACTACTAGTTGTAATAATGCGGTTGTTTACTTTCTTATTCTTTTTTATTTATTTAGATAAATGTATAAATTTATATAATAACAATGAAGTTCTAGGGCATCTCAAATTTATTTATACCTAGTAAACACCAGCATGTATAAAAAATAAGTAGGTGGGTGGCTGGTATTGTTATCCGCAATAATTTTTTTTTTAGTGGCAACCACCGACGAATGGTATACTTTATGATCCAAATTCAAAATTGTGATTTATGTATTAATTTTATAGTTAGTGTGTTTTGGACTTCACGTCGAAAGGCTAAGGGTGCTCCAAAACGTGGGACGATTTGCCGGTTGCAGCGTTCCCAAAATTTGCAATGCTTTGCTGCAGTGTTCTCAACATTCTAGTGAAAAACACAAAAGTAACTAGCATGGTTATGTCTTATTATGAGACAGTTATGGCTCTTTCGTAAAGTTTCGTTGTATTTTTTCGAAAATCTCATCGATTTCAGTATGTTGCGATATTCCCGTGCTTTGTCTATTCGTAGATTAGGAATCTACGCACCATGTGCCTATTTCGGTCATGTTGGCACGATTGATCTTCTACCCCACTCTGATTGCGATGTTGTCAGCTTCACAATTTTTTAATTATTTTCAAGATTTGTGATAATTTTTTGGGATAACTTTTTAATAATATTCGATAAAGACGCGTAAGCGAAGGTGTAATGAGATTCGCCTACAAAAACCTCAATTTTGACTTACTACCCCGATCTTGACACTTCTCTCGATTTTGACATTTTCTTGCTTGTAATGATGGTTAGAATTGCGCTTATCGGCTTTTCAAGAATTTATGTTGCCCACTTAGCAACGGTGCAGAAAGCGATTTAGTTGTTTCGATTTTTTATAAATAAGATTTTTGAGTATTTATGATGGAAAATTAATTGAGGAAAGGGAAATTTGCTAGTGATGTATTTCCGGCGGAGAAAGCGAGGTTTCTTCAAGGAGGGGATCATTTCCCTTTCTCAGTTTCATCGACGGTTCCGTGTGGTGCGAGAGGTTAATAAGGTTTTTGAATTTTCTAAAAATCCAGAAGGGATTTTTTTACCTCGAGTTAATGGGGATTAACTAGTAAGCCTTTAAGTAAATACTTGATGAGTTTTGAAGTTTAGTTTTGCTCGACCAAGTGTCGGATTATTTTTTTTTAACCTCCGCCCACACGTGCTCCAAGTCTTTAACCCTTTCCCAACACCAACGACCTGGAACCCTCGATAACTCCGACAGTGCAGTGGGTCCATTAAGTTGGTAAGATTATGTCGATTTTGTAAAATATTGATCTTTCAACTCTCATTTTTTTTTAAATGTTTCCATGTTTTTTTATGACTACCTATTTATTGTGGACTGGAGGAGATAAAAACCCTTTTATAAGGTAAGATTGTTTTTTTGTTTGTTGGTATTTTTTTTTGAAAGTTCTTTACCTGAATACTGTCCACATAAACGTGTATTCGAGGTTATGGGGTATTTACTGGAATACTAAAGGTGGCGTCCTTTTATTCCAGGGTTTTTATGCGGTACTAGATTTCTTGTAAGAACCAAGTACAAGTAACCGAGAGTATAGGGTTCTCGTCTTCCTGTTGATAGTAGTGATGTTGCTGGAGATGTTAAGTTTTATCAGTTTTGACGGGTTGCACCAAGATCGTCTCCAAGAAGTTAAATAAAATTGTCTAAAAGAATTTTCGATGAAGTTATTTGGATCCAAATTTTTAATTAAGACCTCTTTTATTATTTGATTTTCTTGTAAAAATGTGTTATTGTCTGAACAAATAATTTTAGCTCTATCGTATAGACTTTATTACTGCCTTTTTAACAGATGAGCAATGATTTGAGTTAAAATTTAGATATCTATTTGTATGTGTTGGTTTTCTATAAACTGAGGTTTGTAATGCATTTTGTTTGTTTATTAAAACATCTAAAAATGAAATTTTGTTATCGTTTTCTACTTCTAAAGTAAATTTTATTGTTGGTTCTTTACCGTTTATAAAATTAAGAAAATCATTAAGTTTATTTTAATCGTGTGGCCAAATACTAAAAATATCATCTATATAGCGAAACTAAATGACCGGTTTAAAATTAAATTCCTCTAAAATTTTATTTTCAAAATCTTCCATCAAAATATTACTCATTAGAGGAGAAAGTGGAGAGCCCATTGCCATCCCAAAATTCTGTTGAAAAAAATCACTTTCCCACTGAAAATATGTGATTTTTATGCATAATGTGGGAAGTTCTAGAATAGCATTGAGGCTCAGTGTAGTTCTTTCGCCTAAATTTTGATCATTTTCTAATCGATGTCTTACTATAGAAAGGCTTTTACCTACAGGTACATTAGTGAAAAGGCTCACCACATCAAAACTCACCATCAAGTGATTATTAAAATTGACCACGGATAATTTTTTATAAAAAGTGTTGAGAATTTTTTATAATTGAATTTGTATTTCCTACTAAGGGATTTAAAATTTTAAGTAAATATTTTGCGAGTTTATGACATGGAGAATTAATGCTACTAACTATTGGTCTAAAAGGAATATTTGGTTTATGAATTTTGGGAAAGCCGTAAAAATGGGGAGGTTTACTATAATGTGGGGTTAGCTCTGAACGTTCTAGATCGTTAAAAAATCTTTTATGTTTATATAAAGTTGAACAAATATATAAATAGAAGAGGGCTGAGGGTCGATCCAGATAAACCGTTCGTGAAGTTCGGAGAGTATTAGGTTCATTTAGCTGGTATCGACGCTTTGTCCCCGAGTTTTCTTCTATTTTATCCCCGATCACTTCTTTGACTAAGAAAAATCATCGGTTTGTTTGGACCCAGGAGTGCGAGAATTCGTTTATGAGGATTAAGGAGCTTTTGGTGGCTGCCCCAATTTTAAGTTGTCCGGATTACGACAAAGAATTTGTGATACAGACTGATGCTAGTGGTTATGGTATTGGTGCCGTTCTTAACCAGCCGGACGAAGACGGTGAGAGAGTTATTTGTTACTTAAGTCGATCTTTGACTCGTCAGGAACAAAATTAGAGTACCAGCGAGCGGGAATGTTTGGCTTTGGTTTGGGCAATCGAAAAGTTGGGGCCCTTGTAACGGTTCAATATTTCCCTAACAATATCCCTTAGAAAAAAATAATTCTTCAAAACACCCTTCTAATACCCTGGCAAAATCTTTAAGTCAATCATCTTTACTATATGTCTGAGCATTTTGTTTATTCTATATCCTACTATTTTATGGCGAATGCGCTGGAAAAACAATATTTACTGTTGGACTGAGGTTGAATTACACTAGAATTATGATTATTTTATGTGGAGGCATTTTACTCTGTTTAACTTTTTTTTCAAAACAAAGCAAAACTCAATATTTCAAATAAAACACCATTGAACCCTTTCTAATAAACCAATAAATTTGATTACTGTGGCAAATCATGTGTTTTCCAAAAATAACATTACAACATCCATCTTTCTTTTATATTAACTAATGATATACAGTCTACAGTTCAATGAAACTTCGTATTTTTCTTGTATGATTTAACCAGTCCAAGAAAGGTTGCTCTGGCTCTGCAGTAACCTGAAACAAGAAAAAATAACATAATTTTACATAACTTAACACCAAAACGGTCTTTCTAGCGCATAGTTTAAACCGCCAACTTACTAGATTAGAAGCCTTTGTTTTTTTTATTGATTATATCAAATTCTCCTTCCGTCAACTACTTAACACCCGAAAATAAAGTAGATAATAAAGGTTAGTTTTATAAACCGTGTCAAACAAAGAGAGACTTAGCGGTCTTATACTTACTAGAAACTAGTGTCGGTTCATTTGTTGAGTGGTAGATTCTTGTCACTAGTGATGTGTCGGTGGTTGGCAGTTTCTGTTACTGATCGGTCCCCAATTTGCACATGTCAGGCTTTAGGGGGTCCAATAAGTCCTAAAAATAACAGGACCAAGGTTGTCACCAATCATATGGTATTGATATTACAAAATTACTCTACCTTTGTCGTCAGTTGACACAACACTCACCTGTTGGTTTTATTTTGGTTTCAAGTATGCGTGAATTCCTTAAAGGGCATTGCCCAACTTCGTACAGCCTAGCCATGTCAAGTGTGGACCGTCTTGCTTGTCTCTGTGTGCATTGTTGGTCTGTAGGGTCCATATTTCCTGTGGTTTATACGATAGGCTGTGCAGACTTTAACAGGTTAAATTTTGATAGATATTCAGTTTATTTATTCAAACGAGGCGATCATCTGTCCTCATACGACTCGAGACTGGCCTAAAAGTATAAGAAATTCGAAATAAAGGAGGTTTATAGTCGTTCTAAAGAGGTAAACAAACAGTAAAGGGGAGAGAGATATTTGTCAAGGATCCGTATGTTGCCTACACGGAAGGAAACTGTGACTCACCTGGATTATTTAGGAAGGCTTGGAGTGCCGGAAAGTGGTCTTTTTCTTTTCGAAAATCCGTGTTTTTCTTTAGGCATTTTATGGTTTTTCAAAATTAAATTCGACCGCCAGCTGACTGTGACGTTTGGGACGACGTTGCCAGATTGTCATAGGCGAAATTCTGGGAGTATACAGTGACTAACTTCACGTCACATAACTGTGATTTAAAGTTGCACATTACGTTACTGCTGAGTCGTTTTCGAGAAAACCAAGTGTCTACACTTATTGTTTATTGGTACTCCCAAAAAGATCACTCACTACTGCAACCAATGCCTTGTTGTTAACTTCTGGTCGTCACGTGATCTCTTCCTATCCCGCTGATACAGAAGGAAATCTGACAACACCGCTTCGTTGTCTTTGTCTGTCTTAGGTTGATGAATAGAGACTTCCGACTTGAACCTGTCGCATTCGAAAAGTAGAATTTGGACCCCAGCCCCTGTCGATTTTTGACCATATCAGAAAGATCGCCCAATTGTAATGCGTTTTCAGCAGCATCACCTAATATGGCAATCAGGATAAGCGATTTTCGACTGTAGTTTTCGCGCCTCTGAGGTTTTTGACCAATCGTTTGCCCGCAGGAAGCTTCTTTTTTAGCGTCTGAGATTTTCTGGAGGGAAGGAAACACTTCTTTTCCGGCACCGTTTTGAGTGCCACGTTTAATTTTTCTTTTCCAAGAATACCGAAAAGAAGTCGTGCCCATGGCGGCCTTTGCAACCTGAAATCGTCGTAGACGGAATCCGCAGAGGTCCCATAAAAAGAAGAAAGTCTTCGTGGAAGTGCCCGTTGCCTGTGTTTGGCGTTTGAGGTGGCGATTTTAGAGGATTTCTTTTTGACCGTCTAGGATACGGAAAATGGCCGGCTAGACCGTGGCTTATCAGCCGATCGATGGTAATTATATTCGATTTTTTTTTAAGCGTTTTCCCTCCAGTTTATTTCAATATTGACTATTTTTTATTCTGTATTTTTCTTTGTGCTACAGATTGAGGAGGCCTCACGTCAACTCCCTGGGAGGTATTAGGTTACCTGCCATGCGGAATGTCGCCCTCAGGATGATTTGAGGTAAATATTTGCTGCGTGTGTACCTTGATTATTTTTGCCCTTGTAAGAAATTAGACTGTTTTCTGTCGTTTTAAGTAATTTTTAGTTTTATCGTCCGTGGTACCCACTATACAATAGAGTGTGGACTTATATGTTTTTTTTATGCTTTTTTGGCGTATGTACTTTAAGTGTTGCCCCTCAGGCATGCCCCGTACAATAAGTAAACAGTAGTTTTTTTGTGTTACTGTTTTACTTCTTTTTTTTTCCTGTGTAAAATACATGTCCGTTATTAGAAATTAGTTATAAATGATACGTTAGGGTGTTCTCCCTTGTTCTAGAAGGTTGTTTTTATATCTGTCTAGGGTGCTTGGTCCCGGTGCACAGCCATGGGTGGTCCTAGTGCCGACTCTCAACACCATACATTCGACTTTCTGTCCTAAGTGCTGCTTTGCCCTGGCCTGAGATGCCTAGTCCAGTCATGAGTCCTGTGTACCTGTTCCAGGGATGTTTAGCCCTGTCATCGGCTAGCTATGTGGAAACAGATAAGAAATATTTCCCTGTCCAAACATTTTCTCTTTAAAAACCTTCAAAAAAAAAACTCATAAAATTTTATCAAAACTCATCAAAACAAGCTTCAACTTCATTTTTTTTAATATGAGAACCATTTCAACTTTTTCATCTTTGATAAAAGAACTTTCCCTCATTGAAATTAAACATAAAAACAAGAGGAAAGACCCCTAAAATGTTAGTTTTAAAAAAAAACTATTTTATTTGTTAAAATTTACATTTATTGTTTTACACTGTTTTCCAAAAATATATTTTGAGACTGTATAACCTGGTGTTTCATTGCTAAGTGCCCCACAACCGTGTGCTTACTCAAGTTGGCAAGAATGCCAGGCTCGATAGGACCCAAAGTATAGGAAGTTGTCATCTCTTCTATTGTGTGTTATTTTGTAATGTAACACTGGCTGCCCACGTGGTTCTCTGTTCTTTGGAGTAGGTGTACTTTTCTTTTTTTGGTTTTTTAAAAATGTTTTTGGTTGTTGGGTTGCCTTGGCAATGAAATACCATGGTACTTTGGCTTCAAGAAAGAAGATAGGTTGCAGTAGAGTACTACAAGGCTGTATAGAGATAGGTTCTTTCCTGTTGTACTCCTAAGCGAGTGGTTTTATAGCGTTCTCTTTTTTCTTTTGCTTTGAGAAAGCGAAGGGGGGGTTTACATTTGCAATTTTTTTTTAATGGTATTTTTCTTTAAGAGCAAGCCAGTCATTTTAAAAATTAATGTAAATTTTTTCTTTTGGGGTGAATTTCAATTTTTTTCCTAGGCCGAGTGGGGTAGTTTAAAAAAAAAAAAAATTTCTTACCGAACAACGTAATATATAAATTCAAAGTTTGTTTTTTTCCTCACCAAGTGAAGTATATTAAAGACATTTTTTTTTCTCTGACCGATTAAAGTAAATTCAAGAATTATTTTTTTTTCTTACCGAGTGAAGTAAATTAATTTTTTTTCCTTACCGAGCAAAATAAATCCCAAAAATAATTTTTTACCGAGTAAAGCAAATTCAAAAATGTTTTCTCACTGAGCAAAATAAATTCAAAAATAATTTTTTTCAAATCATAGCCCAACCAATTTTTTTCCTTCTCGCAAAGCATAAAAAATTGATTTTTTTTTTCAGGAAAAGAATGTTTTTTAAAAAACAAAATTTTTTTTGTTCACAAACCATAGTAAATCAAATCAGAATTTTTCTAAAAAGTATTTTTTCCAAAGCAAAGTAAATAAATGTCTTTCTTTCTCAAAGCATAATGAAACGAAATATTTTTTTCAAAGCAAAGAAAATCCCAAACTTTTGTTTTTTTTCAATGTTTATTAAATTGAAATATTTTTTAAAGCCTCATCTATCAGATATATTTTGTTGTTAAATCAGAAATATATATTTTTTTCAAAGCATGGTAAATCCAAAGAAAGTCTTAATAGTAAATCAAAAATATATTTTTAAAAATTTTTATTCCTTGCTTGTTTCCACAATAATTTCTCTCTTATATAAGGGTGTTGATGTGTCAAAGTCTTCGAAGTCTAGTTCGGCTAGATATATATCCGGAAAAGAATTCGTAAACGAATAAGTGTATTGTTAGTCTAAGTTAGTTGTTTGTCATTTTTTTTACAAGCGGCAATTATTTTTTTTAAGCAGCGTTTACCCCGAAACTAGTTTCTGGTAGTTTTTTGCTGTCACAGTAAACAGCGACTAAATTGAGTCCCCTTCTCTCTGTGTTTTTCTTATTTAAATTATTTTTGCGCCTCTTACAGAAACAAGTGTTTTTGGCAAGTTTTTTTTGTCACTTTTTCCCTGAACCGAAACCGTTACACTTCATAGCCTGACCTTTTTGAGGTTGAAAGACAGGATATTTGTTTGATTTGGTGTTAGTGCGTTGGTGCTTCAGGAAAATATGGAGGTGAATCGTTTACTTAGTGATGAGATCACATACGAGCTGGAAAGCCGAGGAGTGGAAATCGAAAACTTTGCAGCTCGGGACAAAAGGGCACAGCTGAGGGCTGTTTTTGCTGAAGAAAGGTCTGGAAACACCAGAGCTCGTGTTTGTTTTGATCCTATTCGAGAGTTAGCTATTTGTCGAGCAAAGTTGGATGAGCTTGGTGAGAGTATACAGGAATTTGACAAAAACAACAGAGATAATGAATTTAAGAGAATTCACACAAGATTATTTCATGTTCGGGGAAGGATAAATTTAATTCACCCAGATACCGAAGAGGAAGCGAGACGAAAGGATAGTTTGAGGGACTTGTGTTGTGGATTGTTGAGAGCATTGGAAGGCGTTTACAACATAGCAACCTTGGGCCTAGCTGGTAGTGCACAGGACTTTTTGGGTGATCTGCTTGAAAATCTTTTTGAGGAATCTTCCGGGATACCAACAGAAGAGCATCCTTCACATTCTGAAGTTGTCAGTCATCCAGCTACCACAGCTTCTGATGAACCAATGATAGACCTTGGAGTCGGTTTACCGACAGAAGCACAGCTACAGTTAACTAACAGCAACTCAGTTTCACAGCCATACCACCAAAATACCGGTTTTTCACACCCAGCTACTGCTGGTAGCTCAGCTATACCACCAAGCAACCCAAATAATGGTTCTTGCCACTCAGCTACAGCTACCAACAACTCAGCTACAGCTACCAACAACTCAGCTGCCCAATCAGATGTACCAAGAACTAACTTTTTGAGCTTAGCTAACCATAATAACCCAGATACGCAACACAGCTACTTAGCTATAGCTACCAACAACTCAGCTACACAACAAAATCAGCTAATTAATGGTTCTTTACACCCAAATACTCAATCCAGCTACTCAGCTACAGCTACAAACAACTCCGCTACACAAGCAAATGTACCAAGAACTGATTTTTTAAGCTTAGCTACCCATAATAACGCAGCTACTCAGCACAGCTACTCAGCTACAGCTACCAACAACTCAGCTACACAACAAAATCAACCAATTAATGGTTTTTCACAATCATATAGTCAACATAGCTACTCAGCTACAGCTACAACAAACGCAGCTACAGCTACCAACAACTCAGCTGCACGACAAAACCATCAAATTATTGTTTCTTCACGCCCAGCTATTAGAAACAACTCAGCTACACAGTCAGCTACTCACCCACAAGCTTTGCAGGGATCAGCTTTTCCCGCTGAAAGTGAGCGATCTCATAACAATACCAACCCTTTTCTTTGTGATTCTCCTGAGCCCCAGAATGTTGATGAAGTCTTACCTCCAGCACAGAACAGGAATATTGAGTTTGGTATTTTTAATGAGCAACCAAGGAATATTCCGGAAATCTCACAGCCTCTACCCAGTGCTGGTTATTCTCAAAGGTTTCAATTTCAAGATCCTTTTCGAGCAGTTGAAATTTCTCATGACCACTATAGGCCCCTTCAACCAAATCCATCTGTGGAGCGTAGACGAGTTAGTTTTCAGTACCCTCCTGATTATAGTGCTGCCCCTGCATCCGATTATAGATTTTATCCTGCTGGTCCTGCTGTTTCTTCGATGAGACCTAAGTGTTTTTCTCAACCCCATGTTTCAGACTTTTCACCGATCAGTCGTCCTTCAGTTTTGGAGTCTCGTGGTCCATTGATCGAAACCCTATCCACTGAAAGAGCTAGGTTCAGTACGGAACCTCATCATTATTCCCACTCTTTACCACAGAGGCATACCGAAGAAATACCTCACCGAAGAGAATACCAGCCAGTCCCTGATTTTTTGCAACACCGAAGGACAGAGCCACCTCAAGTTCCTTTGGCTAACTCTAACTTGTCCCATGTTTTGATGAACCCAACGGTATCTCAACTTAACAGCTTTGAGAAGTGGAACCTTTGCTATGATGGACATTCAAGCCTAAACTCATTTTTGGATAGTCTGGAAGATAAATGTCTTTCCAGAAATATTTCCAAGGAGCAACTGATAGCTTCAAGAGCTATGGGAGAATTTCTGAAAGGAGATGCGATGGATTGGTATAGGGTCCGAAGAGAAACTTTTCGCGACTGGAACGATTTTGAAGCTCAGTTGAGGAGAACATTTCTTCCTCATGATCATGAGGCAGCCTTGCGAAGGGAAATCCCTAAACGTACTCAAGGTTCAGATGAACGCTTTGGTCTGTATGTAACCCGCATGCAAAGTTTGTTTCGTCAACTTAGACCACCGTTACCTATGAGTGAGCAAGTGGCCCTGATCAGAAGGAACATGTTACCTCCTTTACAACGAGCCCTTGTATTGCAAAATATTGAGAGCATTGACCACCTCATCGATTTAGGAAGTGAAGTAGAAGAGACCATGTACCGAACAGAAAAATTTGCTCCACCACCTACCTCCACGAATTTTCCCGAACCTAACTTAGCTTATAAGCGCACCTCCCAACGAAGCACTGTGTACACTGTTGACACGCCGTCACGTAACCAATCCAGGGAAATAGTCTGTTGGCATTGCAGAGCTAAAGGTCATACTAGAGTGAACTGTCCTGAGAAAAAACTGAAATGTTACCGATGTTCCAAGGAGGGTTTTACTACCAGGAACTGTCCAAACTGTTCGAATTCGGGAAACGCCGAACAGGGTCATTAGACCATCGTCTAGTGACCCAATATCAAACTCCCACGGCGGAACAGACTTTTCTCTCTTATGCGTTGTCGCATGCTGCTGGAGACAGGCGGCCGTCCTTGAATGTTGACGTTTTAGGTCAGTCTATTTTGGCTGTTTTGGATTCCGGTGCGAGTTCCACGATTGCTGGGGAGTCTGGATGGAGAACTTTCCAGGAACTAGGATTAAAGTTGGATAGGAGTCGTCGGTCCAAATGTGTTGTAGCCAATGAACAGACAGCGAATATTGAGGGAACTGTTGACGTTCCATTTTTACTTATGGGTCGTATCCGTGTTTTACCTGTGATGGTAGTCCCTGATTTCCCCCACCCCTTGATCCTGGGTGTCAATTTTATTATTTCTATGGATATTCTTCCTGATTTGAGACGCAACCAGTGGAGTTTCGGTAATAGTGCAGTTGATTGCGAGGCTATTAGTAAACAACAGTTTTTCGAAGATTTTTTAGATCAGGTCAAGTGTTCTTCAGCTACTGTAGTGAAGACGGAAGAGGTTGGTTCCCTATCAGTCCTTACACCTGAACAACAAGTTCAGTTAGATACCCTGTTAAAAGAAAAGTTTGCAGGAATGAAAGATGGCTTGGGGTTTACCTCAGTGTATGAGCATGAGATACTCCTGGAACCAGGTACCAAACCCATCAAACAGAGGTATTATCCTTTATCACCTTTGAAGCAGAAGCTAATTGATGAGGAACTCGACAAAATGCTAGAGTTGGATGTCATCGAAAAGTCCAAAAGTGCTTGGTCATCACCGGTCTTACTGGTTCCCAAGTCGGACGGCAAGTTTAGGTTTTGTGTAGACTATAGAGCTTTAAATAAAGCCACAACAAAGGACGCTTACCCGATCCCGTACATCTCCGCCATCTTGGATCGACTGCGCGAGCCAAAATATATAAGTTCCATGGACATACGCTCTGCATATTGGCAGGTAAGTGTCAAAGAATCGTGTAGAGAACTTACAGCTTTCACAGTGCCAGGCAGAGGCCTGTTTCAATTTAAAAGGATGCCATTTGGTCTGACAAATGCGCCTGCTTGTTGGCAGAGACTGATTGACACCGTTATTGGCGTAGATCTCCAACCCTACGTGTTACAATATTTGGATGACGTCATAATCATTGCTCCATCGTTTTCGACACATCTTCGTATTGTGGGACTTGTCTTGGATCGGTTGCTGGCTGCAGGACTTACTGTGAGTCCCGAAAAGTGCAAATTTTGCCGCCCCAGTCTTAAATTTCTTGGTTTTACGGTTACTGCTAAGGGACTTCAATGCGATGTTGACAAGGTCGAAGCGATCATTAATGTTCCTGCCCCAACAACAGTGAAAGGTGTCCGAAGTTTTCTCGGCATGGCGAGCTGGTATCGGCGATTCGTTCCCGAGTTTTCCTCAGTAGTCGCTCCCTTGACTCGTCTTACGATGAAAAACGTGGCTTTTCGTTGGACTCCGGAGTGTGAAACCGCTTTTTGCAAGCTTAAGACTGCTTTGGTCTCAGCCCCCATTCTTACATGTCCTGACTTCACAAAGCCATTTACTTTACAAACGGATGCATCCGCATTTGGCATAGGAGCTGTATTAACGCAACAGTTCGACGAAGGCGAAAAGGTGATTTGTTACATATCTAGGTCATTGACAAAACAGGAAAAACAATTTTCGACTACAGAACGTGAGTGTCTAGCTGTTGTATGGGCCACGGAAAAACTCAAACCCTATTTGGAACTTACCAACTTTACGGTCATAACCGACCATAGCTCTTTGGTGTGGCTACACAATCTGAAAGACCCTTCAGGCAGATTGGCGCGTTGGGCATTAAGGCTACAATCATTTAATTATCAGATTATTCATCGAAAAGGTCGTGACCATGTCGTGCCAGATTTTCTTTCTAGGTCAGTCCCTAATGTAGACAGCGTTACCATAGAAAACCAAAAATATGACTTTTCTGATACTAAAGATGCGTGGTATTTAAGGATGAAAAACCTAGTAAACACCTCTCCATTAAAGTATTCTCAGTGGCGTATAGAAAACAAGATATTATACAAATATGTTAAATGTGTCATTCCTGAATTAGCCCAAGGATCTGATTACTGGAAAATTGTCATTCCGAAAGACTATAGATCGAAGATTTTAACAGAGAGTCATGACGATGTCCGCTCTGGTCATTTCGGCATTTTTAAAACGTACAATAGACTGAAAACTAGGTATTACTGGCCCAAGATGCGTTGCGATGTAACCCGCTATGTTAACCGCTGTCAGACTTGTGCGAAGTTTAAAGTTGAGCAGAAAGCGCCAGCAGGTCACATGGGACGCGATCCAGAACCTACTCAACCATGGCAAGTAATAAGTCTTGATTTTGTCGGTCCACTTCCTCGAAGTTCGAAACAGGGGAATACCCACTTGTTGGTTATAAGCGATTATTTCAGCAAGTACGTAGCAGTTTTTCCTGGTCGTGCTGCTACTGCGAATTTTATTTGTAAGCACTTAGAGAATGATATTATTCTAACCTTCGGAGTTCCGCAATATGTAATATGCGATAACGGCAGCCAGATGAAAAGTAAAGAACTCCAGAATCTCGCAGAAAAGTATAACTTCAAGCTCTCCTACACAGCTGTTTATCATCCACAGGCTGACCCGTGCGAACGAGCAAACCGAGTGGTCAAAACTATGATTTCGACTTATGTAGGAGATAACCATCGTCGTTGGGACGCTAATTTGCCAGCGCTCGCGTGTGCGATTCGAACTTCAAAAAGTGAAGCTACTGGGTTTTCGCCATATTATATTAACTTTGGTCGAGAGTATGTTTCCGACGGTCGAGAGTATTCTTATGCCATAAATAAGGATCCTAAACCTGTCATAGAGAAGAGGCTGGATGGCTTCAAAAAGCTTTACCAAGCTGTCATGGTAAATATGAAAAAGTCTTCAGATCGTAATCGCGGTCGTTACAATTTGAGACATCGAGAAGTGTCATTTATACCGGGAGATCTCGTATGGAGGAAAAATAAAGTTCAATCGGACGCCCTGAATTTCGTTAACGCCAAGTTGTGCCCTAAGTATGTTGGACCGTTTCGTGTCCGGAGAAAGCTAGGTACTGTGACGTATCGGCTTGAGGATTTGGATGGGAAGTTGTGCGTTGGAAATTGGCACGTCCAGGACTTGAAACCGGTGGTCGTTGCAGAAGACGACGACGATAGTCTTAATTTGTAGCGACAGATACGTATATACAAAAAAGTTCATTTCTTTTCTTTTTCTATACTTCATAATTTTTTTTTCTGGTGGTAACTGGCCGGGATTTTACATCTTTTTCAGGCAGTTGCTGAATCGGGTTAGTGGTGGGTTTCTCTGTATTTGGCGCTAGAACTTGGCAGATTTCCGATTCCAAGGCTCTAGTTAGCTCCATTAAGACTGAACATCAAATGTTTTCTTAAGCTTCTTCCTTCTTGTCTTTTTTAGACTTGCGCGTTTGACAGGATCTGTAGAGACTCTATGGGGGACAACAAATACGCATATGTTGTTCAAAGTCCTGTCGAAGAAGTTTAAGTTTTTTTTTTTCTTCGGTGGATAGTATCCCCGACCTTTTTTTCCCTTTTTGTGTGTATTTTGGTATGCCAGGTTGACTTCCGGGCGGTGGCCGAGGGCTGGTCTTCCTTGGGTGCGGGGACGTGGTCCTTTAGACTGTGGTGAGGGCTATTGAACGAGACAGGTGCTGCCCTAGCACCTTGTGCAATTTTAGCCTGCTGGGTCGAACTACCATCGCAGCGTGCCTAATGATGTAGGTTCCGTTAGGTATACTGACGTCTCGGCAGCACCATCACAGTCTGGAGGATTGCTTTCCGGCGTTCTGGGTTGGTCGGTGCTTTGTCACTCTGGGGAGTCTTCAAGGTATATTGGGGGGGTTCATTTTCTTATTATTTCTTTTTCGGCCTTTCGGTACGGGTCCCTGTCTATTGGGTGCTGCTCGGTTTCACCGTCACCGCTTTTGCTTGCCTCCTGATGGTGTGTCAGGATGGATGGGCATCTGACGTGGCCTTATGCGGCGGAGATTCGCATTTGGGGGGTTCGGGCTCTTCGATTGGTAGCTGAGGCGGGCCAATCATTTATGGGGAGTCCGGGCTACTGGTGTTGGGTTCAACCTGGCGGTGGGAGATGAGCAGCAGTAATGGATTTGGGATAACCTGTCAAAATTATATTATTTTGGTTTTATTAGTGGTAGCTATTCATTATAGCTCCACTAGGTAGTGTCGCCTGCAACAAGGGGTTGCACGCGATACTGCTGCGTTACTTAGCATGTAAGTTTCAGTAGTGGTTAAAATTTTAGCTACTTTTACTTTTCCTCTTCAAGGTTTCAAAGGTTTTACTACGTTTTTTCCTCTTCAAGGTTTCACAGTTTTGAAGGTATTGGTTAAAATACTTTCCTTGCGGGCAGTAAGGTACAGGTGTTGTCGAGGCCGCACAGTTGTCGATTCGCTTCTTGTTTTTTTTGGTGGGATGCACATGGTATTGGGATCAATCCAGCGGTGAGGGATGGGCCACAGTAATGGATTTGGAATAACTTGTCAAAACGATACCCAAAGTTAAATTCAAAGTTAATCGGTGTTCACCTCTGACGGAGGAAAGGGGGAGTGTAACGGTTCAATATTTCCCTAACAATATCCCTTAGAAAAAAATAATTCTTCAAAACACCCTTCTAATACCCTGGCAAAATCTTTAAGTCAATCATCTTTACTATATGTCTGAGCATTTTGTTTATTCTATATCCTACTATTTTATGGCGATGCGCTGGAAAAACAATATTTACTGTTGGACTGAGGTTGAATTACCCTAGAATTATGATTATTTTATGTGGAGGCATTTTACTCTGTTTAACTTTTTTTTCAAAACAAAGCAAACCTCAATATTTCAAATAAAACACCATTGAACCCTTTCTAATAAACCAATAAATTTGATTACTGTGGCAAATCATGTGTTTTCCAAAAATAACATTACAACATCCATCTTTCTTTTATATTAACTAATGATATACAGTCTACAGTTCAATGAAACTATATAACGTATTTTTCTTGTATGATTTAACCAGTCCAAGAAAGGTTGCTCTGGCTCTGCAGTAACCTGAAACAAGAAAAAATAACATAATTTTACATAACTTAACACCAAAACGGTCTTTCTAGCGCATAGTTTAAACCGCCAACTTACTAGATTAGTAAGCCTTTGTTTTTTTTATTGATTATATCAAATTCTCCTTCCGTCAACTACTTAACACCCGAAAATAAAGTAGATAATAAAGGTTAGTTTTATAAACCGTGTCAAACAAAGAGAGACTTAGCGGTCTTATACTTACTAGAAACTAGTGTCGGTTCATTTGTTGAGTGGTAGATTCTTGTCACTAGTGATGTGTCGGTGGTTGGCAGTTTCTGTTACTGATCGGTCCCCAATTTGCACATGTCAGGCTTTAGGGGGTCCAATAAGTCCTAAAAATAACAGGACCAAGGTTGTCACCAATCATATGGTATTGATATTACAAAATTACTCTACCTTTGTCGTCAGTTGACACAACACTCACCTGTTGGTTTTATTTTGGTTTCAAGTATGCGTGAATTCCTTAAAGGGCATTGCCCAACTTCGTACAGCCTAGCCATGTCAAGTGTGGACCGTCTTGCTTGTCTCTGTGTGCATTGTTGGTCTGTAGGGTCCATATTTCCTGTGGTTTATACGATAGGCTGTGCAGACTTTAACAGGTTAAATTTTGATAGATATTCAGTTTATTTATTCAAACGAGGCGATCATCTGTCCTCATACGACTCGAGACTGGCCTAAAAGTATAAGAAATTCGAAATAAAGGAGGTTTATAGTCGTTCTAAAGAGGTAAACAAACAGTAAAGGGGAGAGAGATATTTGTCAAGGATCCGTATGTTGCCTACACGGAAGGAAACTGTGACTCACCTGGATTATTTAGGAAGGCTTGGAGTGCCGGAAAGTGGTCTTTTTCTTGGCGAAAATCCGTGTTTTTCTTTAGGCATTTTATGGTTTTTCAAAATTAAATTCGACCGCCAGCTGACTGTGACGTTTGGGACGACGTTGCCAGATTGTCATAGGCGAAATCCTGGGAGTATACAGTGACTAACTTCACGTCACATAACTGTGATTTAAAGTTGCACATTACGTTACTGCTGAGTCGTTTTCGAGAAAACCAAGTGTCTACACTTATTGTTTATTGGTACTCCCAAAAAATCACTCACTACTGCAACCAATGCCTTGTTGTTAACTTCTGGTCTTCACGTGATCTCTCCCTATCCCGCTGATACAGAAGGAAATCTGACAACACCGCTTCGTTGTCTTTGTCTGTCTTAGGTTGATGAATAGAGACTTCCGACTTGAACCTGTCGCATTCGAAAAGTAGAATTTGGACCCCAGCCCCTGTCGATTTTTGCCCATATCAGAAAGATCGCCCAATTGTAATGCGTTTTCAGCATCATCACCTAATATGGTAATCAGGATAAGCGATTTTCGACTGTAGTTTTCGCGCCTCTGAGGTTTTTGACCAATCGTTTGCCCGCAGGAAGCTTCTTTTTTAGCGTCTGAGATTTTCTGGAGGGAAGGAAACACTTCTTTTCCGGCACCGTTCTGAGTGCCACGTTTAATTTTTCTTTTCCAAGAATACCGAAAAGAAGTCGTGCCCATGGCGGCCTTTGCAACCTGAAATCGTCGTAGACGGAATCCGCAGAGGTCCCATAAAAAGAAGAAAGTCTTCGTGGAAGTGCCCGTTGCCTGTGTTTGGCGTTTGAGGTGGCGATTTTAGAGGATTTCTTTTTGACCGTCTAGGATACGGAAAATGGCCGGCTAGACCGTGGCTTATCAGCCGATCGATGGTAATTATATTCGATTTTTTTTTAAGCGTTTTCCCTCCAGTTTATTTCAATATTGACTATATTTTATTCTGTATTTTTCTTTGTGCTACAGATTGAGGAGGCCTCACGTCAACTCCCTGGGAGGTATTAGGTTACCTGCCATGCGGAATGTCGCCCTCAGGATGATTTGAGGTAAATATTTGCTGCGTGTGTACCTTGATTATTTTTGCCCTTGTAAGAAATTAGACTGTTTTCTGTCGTTTTAAGTAATTTTTAGTTTTATCGTCCGTGGTACCCACTATACAATAGAGTGTGGACTTATATGTTTTTTTATGCTTTTTTGGCGTATGTACTTTGAGTGTTGCCCCTCAGGCATGCCCCGTACAATAAGTAAACAGTAGTTTTTTTGTGTTACTGTTTTACTTCTTTTTTTTTCCTGTGTAAAATACATGTCCGTTATTAGAAATTAGTTATAAATGATACGTTAGGGTGTTCTCCCTTGTTCTAGAAGGTTGTTTTTATATCTGTCTAGGGTGCTTGGTTCCGGTGCACAGCCATGGGTGGTCCTAGTGCCGACTCTCAACACCATACATTCGACTTTCTGTCCTAAGTGCTGCTTTGCCCTGGCCTGAGATGCCTAGTCCAGTCATGAGTCCTGTGTACCTGTTCCAGGGATGTTTAGCCCTGTCATCGGCTAGCTATGTGGAAACAGATAAGAAATATTTCCCTGTCCAAACATTTTCTCTTTAAAAACCTTCAAAAAAAAAACTCATAAAATTTTATCAAAACTCATCAAAACAAGCTTCAACTTCATTTTTTTTAATATGAGAACCATTTCAACTTTTTCATCTTTGATAAAAGAACTTTCCCTCATTGAAATTAAACATAAAAACAAGAGGAAAGACCCCTAAAATGTTAGTTTTAAAAAAAAAACTATTTTATTTGTTAAAATTTACATTTATTGTTTTACACTGTTTTCCAAAAATATATTTTGAGACTGTATAACCTGGTGTTTCATTGCTAAGTGCCCCACAACCGTGTGCTTACTCAAGTTGGCAAGAATGCCAGGCTCGATAGGACCCAAATTATAGGAAGTTGTCATCTCTTCTATTGTGTTTTTTGTAACGTAACACCCTATATAGAAGGGGTTCCGTTCCCGGTCATAACAGATCACTTTGCACTTAAATGGTTACATAACCTTCAGAATCTGGCTGGCAGGCTCGCTCGTTGGTCTGTAAAACTTCAACAATATGACTATAAGATCATTCATCGGAAAGGTAAGGACTTTGTGCGGATGTTGTGGCTGGAGTGCCTAAAAAGGATCGTTGGTAAAACGTGGTTGAAAACCCGTTAAAATTTTTGAATTGGCGTATTGGGAATGATGGAAATCTGTACAAATACATAAAACAGGAATACTCGGACTTGCTTCCGCAAGGAGACAATTGGAAACTGGTGTTGCCCAAAGAAGAACGGCGTGAGGTTATTGTCGCTGCTCACGATCCTCCAACGGCGGGTCATATGGGGTTGTACAAAACATACGGTCGCCTCGCTGAAAAATTTTTCTGGCCTAAAATGCGCCAGGATGTCGCCGTGTACGTAAGGCGATGTAATACTTGTGCCGCGCATAAGGTAGATCCTCGTGGAGTTCGTGATCAGATTGTCCCTAATGAAAAGGCTTGTAGGCCTTGGGAAATCATTAACATCGATTTGGTCGGTCCTCTACCGAGAAGCTATAAGTCTCATATGGCTCATTTGGTTGTCTATGACGACCTCAGCAAGTTCACTTTAGTTTTTCCACTCCGTTTGATGTCGATGAAGCTTGTTGTTAATAGGATTGAGGAACAAGTTTTTATGATTTTTGGTGTTCCTCGTAAGATTGTCTTAGACAATGGGAAACAGTTTACCGGTGGAGAATTCAGGAAACTGACTGAAAGTTATTAGTGTAAATTGCGTTTTGATACTTTCTACCACCCAAGGGCAAATCCAACCGAAAGGCAGAACCGTCAAGTAAAAACTATGCTTAGGATGTACGTGAAAGACAATCAGCGTACTTGGGATCAAGAGGTGCATAAATTGGTTTGCGCGGTGCGTACTTCGTTACAGGAGACTACAATGGTTACTCCGTACTTTATGAATTTTGATCTTATAGGTGTCGAAGATGGAACCCAGACTTTCAATCAGACTCGAAATATAGCGTTTCGGCATATGTTTGCTCAAGCTAAAAAGCGGCTCGAAGAAGCTGGACGGAGAACCGTGGTTAAATATAATTTAAGACGGCGTTCTGATGAATATCAGGTTGGTGAAATAGTTTGGAAGAAGAATTATGTGCAGTCAGATGCTGCCAAGTATTTTACTCATAAGTTGGCACCTTCTTTTATAGGACATTACGTCATTCATCAGAAGGTATCTCCTTGGACGTTTGTTTTGCGAGATTCAGGTGGCAGCGTTCTTCCAGATACTTGGCACGTTAAGGACCTGAAAACTGCCCACGGTGATTAGTTATGTTTAACTCTATGGGTTAACCATCTTGTAGCAGGGGAGGGATTTTGTTACGTTCGAAATGCGTTTTAATTTTTCACTCCACAAATTAATACTAGTTTAGGAGAAAAAATTTAACTTAAATCCAGTACCAATATTCTAGCGAAAAAAACCTATCTGTGTTAATTAATGTCGTCAATAGAATCCTTCTACTGTCATGTTTACTTTCTCATTTTGAGACTTTTACTGACACATTTCAAATTTTCCTTAGTACTGTATCTTGAATCAATTTTCCCGGGGTTGAAGAAGATTGTTACTGGGTTGTATTTACTTTCTTAATCATTATTTTGGGGGAATTTCTTAAAATAACACCACCTTGTTTATTTCTGTCATGACATCAAATTTTGTGAGGTTATAATTCGGTGAACAAAAGTAAGGGAGAATCTCGAGGCCTTTACCTCAGGTGACAGCGTGCGCCGGCCTTTACTGTTGATAATGACTAATGGCCAGAGCACTGCTAGTTGTAATAATCGGTTGTTTATTTACTTATTCTTTTTTATTTATTTACATAAATGTATGAAATATAATAACTATCCGCAATAATATTTTTTTTTAGTTGCAACCACCGAGGAATGGTATACTTTATGATCCAAATTCAAAATTGTGATTTATGTATTAATTTTATAGTTAGTGTGTTTTGGACTTCATTTCGAAAGGCCAAGTGTGCTCAAAAACGTGGGACGATTTGCCGGTTGCAGTGTTCCCAAAATTTGCATTGCTTTGCTGCAGTGTTCTCAACATTCTAGTGAAAAACACAAAAGTAACCAGCATGGTTATGTCTTATTATGAGACAATTATGGCTCTTTCGTTAAGTTTCGTTGTATTTTTGCGAAAATCTAATCGTTTTCAGTATGTTGCGATATTCCCGCGCTTTGTCTATTCGTAGATTAGGAATCTATGCACCATGTTCCTATTTCGGTCTTGTTGGCACGATTGATCCTCTACCCCAGTCTGATTGCGATGTTGTCAGTTTCACAATTTTTTAATTATTTCCAAGATTTGTGATAATTTTTTGGGATTACTTTCTAATAATATTCGATAAAGACTCGTAAGCAAAGGTGTAATGAGATTCGCCTACAAAAACCCCACTTTTGATTTACTACCCCGATCTTGACACGATGCAGAAAGCGATGTGGTTGTTTCGATATTTTATAAATAAGATTTTTGAGTATTTATGATGGAAAAATAATTGAGGAAAGGGAAATTTGCTAGTGATGTATTTCCGGTGGAGAAAACGAGGTTTCTTCAAGAAGGGGGTTGTTTCCCTTCCTTAGTTTCATCGAGGGTTCCATGTGGTGCGAGAGGTTAATAAGGTTTTTCAATTTTCTAAAAATCCAGTAGGGATTTTTTTACCCCGAGTTAATGGGGATTAACTAGTAAGCCTTTAAGCAAATACTTGATGCGTTTTGAAGTAGAGTTTTGCTCGACCAAGTGTCGGATTATTTTTTTTAACCTTCGCCCACACGTGCTCCAAGTCTTTAGCCCTTTCCCAACAGCAACGGGCTGGAACCCTCGATATCTCTGACAGTGCATTGGATCCATTAAGTTGGTAAGTTTATGTCGATTTTGTAAAATATCAATTTTTTTTATGTTTTTTTGGAACCACCCTCTATCTACCATGTGCCGAGGAGAGAGCATAAAAGTTTTTGATAAGGTAAGATTGTTTTTTTGGTTGTTGGTATTTTTTTTGGAAGTTCTTTACCTGAATACTGTCCACATATTCGAGGTTATGGGGTTTTTACTGGAATACTAAAGGTATCCTTTTGTTCCAGGGTTTTTATGCGGTACTAGATTTTTTGAAAGAACCAGGTACAAGTAAACGAGAGTATGGGGTTCCCGTCTTCCTGTTGACAGTAGTAATGTTGCTGGAGATGTTAAGTTTTATCAGTTTTGACGGGTGGCACCAAGATCGTCGTCAAGGATTTACCGGTTTGATTAGCTGGCATTTCGGTTTTATTTTTGACTAAATTTATGGTAGTTTTGGTGGCCACTGCAAGTGTTTTACTGCTACGCAATGGTCAAGTAGCTCCTTAATTTATTTATTTTTTTTTAAATAATTTTGACTTAAAGTTCTGGCTTGTCAAAAGTTTCATAATGTTTTCTTGTGGTAGGGCTGGTCAGTTGGTCATGGGAAATGAAGCACAGGTAGGGTGTCTCAAGGCTGGCTCGTTGCTAAGGCTGCCCTATTGTGTGACTGGTGGACCATATTACACTGGCCAGTAACATTTTGTCACAGATAGCGAAGGAGTTGTTTTAGGCACTTGTGTCACGGATGACATTTGGAAGTTTGATGGTCGGGCCAATGTTTACCATTGAAGGCTGACTTGTTGCAAAAGATGGTTATCTGCAGACTGGCAGTCGGACCCTCCCTGTGTCATTCATTGTATTTTTTTTGTCCTAATTTTAGCAGGTACTTTTGACAAGTCGTTTTACAATTTTTTTTTATTATTTCAATTCAGTTTCATTTTGGACAGATATCAGGAACATACATAATTATTGCATTTATTGGTGGAAGCTTGTTGACTAATTCCTAATTTAATTTTGTCAATTGAATAGTCACTGAATTCAGTTTGCGGTTTATATTTAAAGGTTTTTATTCCGTTAAGCAATACTATATTTCTCTTGCGTTTATGTAAATGAAGTAATAGCTCAAAAATCGGTAAAGCTCCTTCTGATACTTATAGAACCTATTATAGGCACATATAATTGATATTTTAAATTTTGAGGTTACATAAAATATCTATTTAACATTTCTGTTATCCATAGGGATAGGGGGGAAACATCTGAAATAAAAGTAAAGCAGCCTGTACTAGAAAATTTGGTGTTCATCTTCCTTCACCCCAACACTAGCTGTCCAAGGACATTCTTATAACTCAATTTTTTTTATAAACTATTTTGTTAGTTTTTTTCAAAAAAAAAAATAAAAATTTGTACAATAACCCTAGACCTTCTGATAGAATAATTTCGGTAGAAAAAAGAAGGAATTCTTTAAGTTAACTATTTTAGAGAGTTTTAGTCATTTTACAGGTTAGCATTGAAAGAAGGAAATAGTCAGTTCGTATTTAATGTTGATTTGTTCTTTTGGTGACTTAATAGTTTCCATCAACTCTTAATATTTTTATGCTACCATCGGTCCTCGTGAGGCGTCTTTAAATACGTGGCGCTCAAATACTTAAGAAATTATTCCTTTATGAACCTACGACCTAGAGACTGTTACCCATAAAAAGCTGGCGGCAGGCACTTGACGTGTAAGTTTACTTTAGAATAATGTTAAGAGGTAGAACCTGTTATTTATGATTGATTTTCATGGAAGTTGGTATCTCAAGATTCACGGAACCGATTTGAACGTCACACTATCAAAATTACCTAAAGCTTTTGAACTTTGAAACGATATATTGAAAGGTTCTTTTTTTCATCTCTTCAACAACTTAATTAAGTGACATAATGAACAAGTTCAAGAAGATGTGATATTTGACTTTAAAAACGAAATAAGGGAATACTGTATTCGAAATATTAAAATATTAGCGTTGGCGTCACTTACATTTCGAGAAAAGATTCTTTCGCTTACTAGAGTAGACCCTTTTTTGGACGCAGTTACCATAGCAAGTACGACTCAAAAAATTAAAAGAAATCATTTAAAACCAAACACAATAGGGATTGTACCCGCAGGAAGTTACATATGTCCCAAAACAAGCAATTTTCAACAATAGGTATTAAGTGGCTGCCAATGGGGTTTTCAGTTTTGATGTCGAAAGTTTATACACCAATGTCCCGATAAAGGAATCGCTAGATGTTATTAGAAAGAGACTGGTTGATGAAAAATCCCTTTATGAACGTACCAGCCTACCGCTGGAGGGAGTGATGGAGTTGTTGGAGTGATTCGAATCACACGCGGTTGATACCGCAACATATAAACCTAAGCTCTGGCTGAGATATGTTGATGATATTTTTATTTTTTGAACCGGGAATAACCAACAACTTTCAGAATTTCTTTACCACCTAAATAACATAAGACACCATTAAATTTACAATTGCATTACTTACAATTACAAAGAGTAGCGAAAAACTTTAATATTAAAACAGCTTTTGAATTCACTAATACAATTCGTAGCATTCTTAGTTAAAAAAAAAACCAGAGAACAAACAAAATAAGAAATGCATTTACCAAGTTCCTTGAAAGTGTGGTGAATTATACATAGGCGAAACGAAAAGACCACTATCTGTTACGCATAAGGAACATCAGACTAATACTCAAAAAGGTGGAACAACGAAATCAGAAATCGTCAAACATCCATGGTCAAAACAACACCGAATGAAATCGGCAGAAGCAAAGGTTTTGCACAAGGAGTCACACAGGAAGAAACGAAAATTCCTTGAAGCTGCCTTTATTGGGCAAAATCAGGGTATTTTAAGTAAACCAAGTATTGGAATTCCAAATATTTTGAAGCTCCTCCTTGGCCGGAGCCACCTTCTTAAACTTCAAGGTTGATTATAGTTTGCAGCTGAAGACGATCAGAGGTTGTACTGATTAATACGTCTTGTATAAATAAAATATAAACAATGGAAGTCCGAAACACAGAGCTTATCTCAATGTTTTAGTTTGTAAATAAATTAAAACAGTCGTTTTGGGTTTTTTTGTTTAGTATATTTTTCATGCATAATAATCGACCTTCACTTATGTTTTTTATGCTGAAAACGGGTTCAAAACATGGCGTTTTTCTGGACAAAATTGGAGGTGCTTTATTGGTTAATGAACAACTTGGGATATAAAAAAAGGTACATGAATTCTTGTAAAAACGAACTTATCACCAATTGCGACCAAACAATCCTTTCTGGGGGCTATAAATTTAAACCAGCCCGAGAGGTGGTCTAAAAAATCACCAACGTCAAACACGGATAATGAAGCTATTAGACACTTAAAGTAAATATTTCAACGCATCGGTATCAGTATACGTAACTACGTAACGTGTTCGAAACAAAGTCAAAATATACTACACTTTTGACTTTTTCATGCGATAAATTTAATTTTTAGTTTAAAAATGGCAGCCATGGTCCACCAGTCACACAATAGGGCAGCCTTAGAAACGAGCCAGCCTTGAGACACCCTACCTGTGCTTCATTTCCCATGACCAACTGACCAGCCCTACCACAAGAAAACATTATGACACTTTTGACAAGTCAGAACTTTAGGTAAAAATTATTTAAAAAAAATAAAGAAATTAAGGAGTTACTTGACCATTGCATAGCAGTAAAACACTTGAGGTGGCCACCAAAACTACCAAAAATTTAGTCAAAAATAAAACCGAACTGCCAGCTAATCAAACCGGTAAATCCTTGACGACGATCTTGGTGCCACCCGTCAAAACTGATAAAACTTAACATCTCCAGCAACATTGTTAATGTCAACAGGAAGACGGGAACCCCATACTCTCGTTTACTTGTACCTGGTTCTTTCAAGAAATCTAGCACCGCATAAAAACCCTGGAACAAAAGGATACCACCTTTAGTATTCCAGTAAAAACCCCATAACTTCGAATATACGTTTATGTGGACAGTATTCAGGTAAAGAACTTCCAAAAAAAATAACAACAACCAAAAAAACAATCTTACCTTATAAAAAACTTTTTATACTCTCTCCTTGGCACATGGTAGATAGAGGGTGGTTCCAAAAAAACATAAAAAAAATCGACATAAACTTACCAACTTAATGGATCCACTGCACTGTCGGAGATATCGAGGGTTCCAGCCCGTTGGTGTTGGGATAGGGCTAAAGACTTGGAGCACGTGTGGGCGAAGGTTAAAAAAGATAATCCGACGCTTGGTCGAGCAAAACTCTACTTCAAAACGCATCAAATATTTGCTTAAAGGCTTACTAGTTAATCCCCATTAACTCGGGGTAAAAAAATCCCTTCTGGATTTTTAGAAAATTGAAAAACCTTATTAACCTCTCGCACCACATGGAACCCTCGATGAAACTAAGGAAGGTAAACGACCACCTCCTTGAAGAAACCTCGTTTTCTCCACCGGAAATACATCACTAGCAAATTTCCCTTTCCTCAATTATTTTTCCATCATAAATACTCAAAAATCTTATTTATAAAAAATCAAAACAACCACATCGCTTTCTGCATCGTGTCAAGATCGGGGTAGTAAATCAAAATTGGGGTTTTTGTAGGCGAATCTCATTACACCTTTGCTTACGAGTCTTTATCGAATATTATTGGAAAGTTATCCCAAAAAATTATCACAAATCTTGGAAATAATTAAAAAATTGTGAAGCTGCCAACATCCCAATCAGAGTGGAGTAGAAGATCAATCGTGCCAACATGACCGAAATAGGAACATGGTGCGTAGATTCCTAATCTACGAATAGACAAAGCACGGGAATATCGCAACATACTGAAAACGATGAGATTTTCGAAAAAATACAACGAAACTTAACGAAAGAGCCATAATTGTCTTTGGTTACTTTTGTGGTTTTCACTAGAATGTTGAGAACACTGCAGCAAAGCAATGCAAATTTTGGGAACACTGCAACCGGCAAATCGTCCCAGGTTTTTAAGCACCCTTAGCCTTTCGACGTGAAGTCCAAAACACACTAACTATAAAATGAATACATAAATCACAATTTTGAATTTGGATCATAAAGTATACCATTCCTCGGTGGTTGCAACTAAAAAAAAATATTAACCGCATTATTACAACTAGCAGTGCTCTGGCCATTAGTCATTATCAACAGTAAAGGCCGGCGCACGCTGTCACCTGAGGTAAAGGCCTCGAGATTCTCCCGTACTTTTGTTCACCGAATTATAACCTCACAAAATTTGATGTCATGACAGAAATAAACAAAGTGGTGTTATTTTAAGAAATTACCCCAAAATAATGATTAAGAAAGTAAATACAACCCAGTAACAATCTTCTTCAACCCCGGGAAAATTGATTCAAGATACAGTACTACGGAAAATCTGAAATGTGTCAGTAAAAGTGTCAAAATGAGTAAGTAAACATGACAGTAGAAGGATTCTATTGACGACATTAATTAACACCGATAGGTTTTTTTCGCTAGAATATTGGTACTGGATTTAAGTTAAATTGTTTCTCCTAAACTAGTATTAATTTGTGGAGTGAAAAATTCTGGTAAATGTCTTAAAACGCATTTGGAACGTAACAAAATCCCTCCCCTGCTACAAGATGGTTAACCCATAGAGTTAAACATAACTAATCACCGTGGGCAGTTTTCAGGTCCTTAACGTGCCAAGTATCTGGAAGAACGCTGCCACCTGAATCTCGCAAAACAAACGTCCAAGGAGATACCTTCTGATGAATGACGTAATGTCCTATAAAAGAAGGTGCCAACTTATGAGTAAAATACTTGGCAGCATCTGACTGCACATAATTCTTCTTCCAAACTATTTCACCAACCTGATATTCATCAGAACGCCGTCTTAAATTATATTTAACCACGGTTCTCCGTCCAGCTTCTTCGAGCCGCTTTTTAGCTTGAGCAAACATATGCCGAAACGCTATATTTCGAGTCTGATTGAAAGTCTGGGTTCCATCTTCGACACCTATAAGATCAAAATTCATAAAGTACGGAGTAACTATTGTAGTCTCCTGTAACGAAGTACGCACCGCGCAAACCAATTTATGCACCTCTTGATCCCAAGTACGCTGATTGTCTTTCACGTACATCCTAAGCATAGTTTTTACTTGACGGTTCTGCCTTTCGGTTGGATTTGCCCTTGGGTGGTAGAAAGTATCAAAACGCAATTTACACTAATAACTTTCAGTCAGTTTCCTGAATTCTCCACCGGTAAACTGTTTCCCATTGTCTAAGACAATCTTACGAGGAACACCAAAAATCATAAAAACTTGTTCCTCAATCCTATTAACAACAAGCTTCATCGACATCAAACGGAGTGGAAAAACTAAAGTGAACTTGCTGAGGTCGTCATAGACAACCAAATGAGCCATATGAGACTTATAGCTTCTCGGTAGAGGACCGACCAAATCGATGTTAATGATTTCCCAAGGCCTACAAGCCTTTTCATTAGGGACAATCTGATCACGAACTCCACGAGGATCTACCTTATGCGCGGCACAAGTATTACATCGCCTTACGTACACGGCGACATCCTGGCGCATTTTAGGCCAGAAAAATTTTTCAGCGAGGCGACCGTATGTTTTGTACAACCCCATATGACCCGCCGTTGGAGGATCGTGAGCAGCGACAATAACCTCACGCCGTTCTTCTTTGGGCAACACCAGTTTCCAATTGTCTCCTTGCGGAAGCAAGTCCGAGTATTCCTGTTTTATGTATTTGTACAGATTTCCATCATTCCCAATACGCCAATTCAAAAATTTTAACGGGTTTTCAACCACGTTTTACCAACGATCCTTTTTAGGCACTCCAGCCACAACATCCGCACAAAGTCCTTACCTTTCCGATGAATGATCTTATAGTCATATTGTTGAAGTTTTACAGACCAACGAGCGAGCCTGCCAGCCAGATCCTGAAGGTTATGTAACCATTTAAGTGCAAAGTGATCTGTTATGACCGGGAGCGGAACCCCTTCTATATAGGGCCCCAACTTTTCGATTGCCCAAACCAAAGCCAAACATTCCCGCTCGCTGGTACTCTAATTTTGTTCCTGACGAGCCAAAGATCGACTTAAGTAACAAATAACTCTCTCACTGTCTTCGTCCGGCTGGTTAAGAACGGCACCAATACCATAACCACTAGCATCAGTCTGTATCACAAATTCTTTGTCGTAATCCGGACAACTTAAAATTGGGGCAGCCACCAAAAGCTCCTTAATCCTCATAAACGAATTCTCGCACTCCTGGGTCCAAACAAACCGATGATTTTTCTTAGTCAAAGAAGTGATCGGGGATAAAATAGAAGAAAACTCGGGGACAAAGCGTCGATACCAGCTAAATGAACCTAATACTCTCCGAACTTCACGAACGGTTTATCTGGATCGACCCTCAGCCCTCTTCTATCTATATATTTATTCAACTTTATATAAACATAAAAGATTTTTTAACGATCTAGAACGTTCAGAGCTAACCCCACATTATATTAAACCTCCCCATTTTTACGGCTTTCCCAAAATTCATAAACCAAATATTCCTTTTAGACCAATAGTTAGTAGCATTAATTCTTCATGTCATAAACTCGCAAAATATTTACTTAAAATTTTAAATCCCTTGGTAGGAAATACAAATTCATTTATAAAAAATTCTCAACACTTTTTAGAAAAATTATCCGAGGTCAATTTTAATAATCACTTGATGGTGAGTTTTGATGTGGTGAGCCTTTTCACAAATATACCTGTAAATAAAAGCCTTTCTATAGTAAGACATCGATTAGAAAATGATCAAAATTTAGGCGAAAGAACTACACTGAGCCTCAATGCTATTCTAGAACTTCCCACATTATGCATAAAAATCACATATTTTCAGTGGAAAAGTGATTTTTTTCAACAGAATTTTGGGATGGCAATGGGCTCTCCACTTTCTCCTCTAATGAGTAATATTTTGATGGAAGATTTTGAAAATAAAATTTTAGAGGAATTTAATTTTAAACCGGTCATTTAGTTTCGCTATATAGATGATATTTTTAGTATTTGGCCACACGATTAAAATAAACTTAATGATTTTCTTAATTTTATAAACGGTAAAGAACCAACAATAAAATTTACTTTAGAAGTAGAAAACGATAACAAAATTTCATTTTTAGATGTTTTAATAAACAAACAAAATGCATTACAAACCTCAGTTTATAGAAAACCAACACATACAAATAGATATCTAAATTTTAACTCAAATCATTGCTCATCGGTTAAAAAAGCAGTAATAAAGTCTATACGATAGAGCTAAAATTATTTGTTCGGACAATAACACATTTTTACAAGAAAATCAAATAATAAAAGAGGTCTTAATTAAAAATTTGGATCCAAATAACTTCATCGAAAATTCTTTTAGACAAATCGAATTTCCAAGACAACGCGAACGTAGACATAATAATGTACAACCAACAAATTTAATAATTCCTTTTATACCAGGTATTTCGGAAAAAATTAAACGAATCGCTAATACTTATAATATTAGAACAATTTTAAAAAAATCAAATACTCTTAGATCAATTCTAACGAAAACAAAACCATTAAATGCTGAGAAAAACTCAAAAAATATCGTTTATAAAATTCCTTGCGAGTGTGGTAAATTTTATATTGGAGAAACTTCAAGGCCTCTTGAAGTTAGAATAAATGACAATAAGGGGTACCTCAGAAGGAGAGACTGGGAGAAGTCTAAAATTTGCCAACATTCTTTTGAAAATGATCACAGAGTAATGTGGGGAGAAACCAGTATATTACAAAAAGAACCAGACAAAATTAAACGAAAAATCAAGCAGCTTGCATCTATCTTAATGAAGATGAATGCATAGCTAGCATATCAGTTGATATAAATACAGTTTGGCTTCCAATTTTAAAACAAGATTTTCAAAAAGGTTTTTTTAAAATAAATTAAAAAATAGCATTGATATTCTTTGGGTTTCTAATATATTTTTTCTTAAGTTAGTCAAAAGATAACTTTTATAATTTATATCTTAAAATAAAAATTTTGTATTTTTATAAAGTAATCTAAAATCGAAAACACTCAAACAAATATAATTTTGATTTTAAATTTTAATAAATTCACCCAATACCTTGTTGGCTACTATCGACGCACCAAACTGTCAAGTTAATATTTGAAATATATATCAGTCAAAGTCAGTCAGTTGTATGACAACAGACAGATATTTTAAAAAAGAATCGAAAAAAGTTTTTAAAAAGGATTAAATTCTTTGATAACGGCAGTAGAATTTCTGCCGAAACGTCAGATAAGTACTTAGATTCTAGTTAGTATTTGCGTGTGTGTAGGCAAATTTTTTATCTTATTTAAAAACCACTGACAAACGAACAAATTTTTTTCTTTAGGAATTTACGCAGTGGGTTTTAACATATTTTTGAAAAAATTTCCTTAACTTAGTGGCGAAAAACCCAAAAAAAGTCGTTTCGACATTATGAATCCGCCACAAACATATAGATTTTATTTACAGTATAATATGGTCCACCAGTCACAAAATAGGGCAGCCTTAGCAACGAGCCAGCCTTGAGCCACCCTACCTGTGCTCGATTTCCCATGACCAACTGACCAGCCCTACCACAAGAAAACATTAGGACACTTTTGACAAGCCTGAACTTTAATTAAAAATTATTTTAAAAAAATTAAAGAAATTAAAGAGTTACTTGACCATTGCATAGCAGTAAAACACTCGCAGTGGCCACCAAAACTACCAAAAATTTTGTCAAATATAAACCCAAACTGCCAGCTGGTCAGAACAACTCCTCAATCAATACGATATTAATTTTTTAAGCTAATCAAACCGGTAACTCCTTGGCGACGATCTTGGTGCAACCAGTCAAAACTGATGAAACTTAACATCTCCAGCAACATCACTACTATCAACAGGAAGACGAGAACCCTATACTCTCGGTTACTTGTACTTGGTTCTTACAAGAAATCTAGTACCGCATAAAAACCCTGGAATAAAAGGACGCCACCTTTAGTATTCCAGTAAATACCCCATAACCTCGAATATACGTTTATGTGGACAGTATTCAGGTAAAGAACTTTCAAAAAAAATACCAACAACCAAAAAAATAATCTTACCTTATAAAAGGGTTTTTATGCGGTACTAGATTTCTTGTAAGAAATAAAAAGAGAGTTGAAAGATCAATATTTTCAGTTTAATACCGATTTTATTAACTAATTTAAAAAATGGCTGTCATTTTTAAACTAAAAATTAAATTTATTTTTAGTATCGATGAACATTCGTCAAGTAGGTAGGTACCTACTTTTTGAGATATCTTGGTCCAAATTCTAAATAATAAACCTACAATACCTACCAAGTAATTCAAGGATTTTAACATAAAGTTTAGTTAGATCACCACTTCATAAAAAATAATCTTTTGACCTCTTCAAGTTACAAAGCTTGATTGTCACCATCATCTTCTAGTTTAGTATTGAAAAAATCACAAAATTTCGATGTAATCGAGAGTATTTGCAAGGATATTTTGCAACGGCTATCTTATGACCGCCGCGGTGGATTATTATAGTTTATTCAAAAGAAACTAGAAAATAAGCTTACCTATAAAAAACACCAACTACCACTGCAAATTGTTCTTAAAAAGGCGAAAAAAAACTGTAACAAGAATTTTTGTGTTTGAAAACCATTGTTTTGGAAGCTTTTGTAATAATTTTTTCTATGGCACGCTAAGCAAAACAAGCAAGCAAAAAACTATGAGATACTATAAAGGCCCTGCCCGTGTATCTTCCTATTTTAAAAAGCGTAACGGAAACCCCTGCGAAAATGGATTAATGACAAGTTTCAATGCGTATGCGTCAGCTACTCGCGCAGGCTTAGATTGAGCCGTCATTATCCTGTTGGCCATGTCATGGCAATTTTGATCGTTGCCGCTACGATTTTCTCGCATCCTGGGCCTTTATATACCTAATAGTTATATGGTTTGTACAACAGCAATAGCATGACGCGGTGAGCGCTAGGCTTCATTTCACTCAAGCCAAGCAATGGTCCATTGATAAAAATAGACACTTAAAGTTGCACAAATAGAGAGTTCTTAATTGTTATCGTATCTCAGTTCTCATTCTTAGAATGGATACGTCGGACAACGTCTCACCTATCTCTGCGAGCACTCTTGCAGTATTCGTACGCACTTGTGTATCCTAACCATTTTGTTATCTGTGGGTTTCCATAAATGCTTAATCCACAGTTTCACTCCTTCTATTTTCTATTCTATTGCCCTCTCACTTTTTCCGACAAGGAAGGAAATGAAAGTGAGCGGCATGAATTAAAACTGTGCATCAAGCACTATACAAGTGTTGTTATGACTCAATTCAATTCACTTAAGGTCTGTTTCAAACTTAACAAACTTGACTTCTGAGTTTCTTTTCAGCTGACAAATTATTCATTCATTTAAATTTAATTTTTCAATAAAAATGAATTTAAAAAAAAATAAATTTTTAAATTACCCATTATTCTATGGATGACAAACTAAATAAGTAATGACAAGCAATGACCGTTTTAGAAAATTTTATAAATCTAAAAAGTTTTCTTTTGGCATCAACTACTATATACCCAGAAAGTGGCATACATCAATCAAAAAATACACGATTCTTTGATGTACTCAACGTACTATTGGCATCCATCTCAAGAATTTTATTGTATGTTAGAGTATTTGTATTTCGGAAAAGCGCAGATCATTAGGGATGTAATTGACTACTTTAATTTCAAGCATATATATTTCTAATAGTTTTAGTTTAGTCCTTCTGTATTGTGAAAACTAAAAAAAAAATAATTTTAAATGTTTAAACTTGATTTTTTAAGTATTAGGTATTATATAAAAATAAAACAATGTAATAAATAAAATGGTGTATTATTTACATAAAAAGTAAACCAAAATTTAACAATGATTAATTAATCTAAATAAAGCTTACATCATAAACTTAATCTAAATAAACGTAATATATATATATATATATACACAGGGTGTCCTAAAAATCCAAATTCACCCTGATATCTCCAGAATCAAGACTATTTTTTTGGATGCTAATTAAAAAAAGTATCGTCGCCGCCCTAGCTCCGCCTCCTTAATGACGGGTACGACGATTAGCATCCAGAAAGATATTTGTTTGTAAACCATCTAATTATGTGAAATTTTACTTCTCTTTCTCTTTTCGTTTTGATATTACGGTGGACACGAACTTTTCGGAAACTCTGTATAAATAAATACTTATTTTACTAAATTTATAGAGTGTATATAAATTTATAAGTATTATGTTTCCTTTAAACACCAAGTCATTTAACAAAAAGTTGATTTTTGCTTCCTTTCTTTCTTTTTTTTATCACTTTTTCTCTAAGGTGAATATTTTTGGACTTTGCGTTTTGAAGGTTATGTTTATAAAATGAACCTTTTAACCGTTAAGGTCTTCTAAAAGATATGTAATTGGAAATGTAGGCTTTACCTTAATTACCTTAAAAATTTCAGAAGACCGATTAATTAGAAATTAACTCTGTGTTTCGGACTTCCATTGCCTATATTTTTTTTATACACGACGTTTCGATCAGTACAATGTCTGATCGTCTTCAGGTGCAAACTACGTAGTTTGCAGCAGACAATGGAAGTCCGAAACACAGAGTTAATTTTAAATACATCATTGTCTCAAACTTTCAAACAAACCAATTAATTAGATAACTTTTGTCAAACACACCTTTATATACACTAATTCTAAACAAATTGTTTACATCAAATTTAGTTTTTTTACTTTTTAGTTTGGGAAACCAAAATTTTAGGAAGCTGGGTATTTTCTGTGCCATCAATAGGTCTCATTTTAATCATCCTGTGCTTGGTAAAGTTGTATGAGTGTGTAATTTTTTGCAAGAAGTTTATCCAATTATGCGTAGCCATAAGTGCCATTTCTTTATTAGTTCGTATAACTCTTTCGGCAATAACAGACTTTTTAGTTGAGTAGGTTTGGAAAAAGTTATTCTTCAAATTTTTCATTTCCTTTTGAAATTTTGTATCAACAAATTTGGCCCCCGCATCGGACTGTGAATTTTTAGGGGTGTACCGAGCCTTCGTAAAAAAGTTTTAGACTTAATAGGTCTTGTCTAAATAAAACTTGAACAACAGTCTGTGCAAACCAAAATATATTTAAACCCTCGATTTTCATCAGAAAGGTTTTGAAGTTCAGCCAAGTCTCTTTGCCAAAGATCGCCAAAATGTAGTATTTTGGTTTTTCGGCGAAGTAAATTTTTCCTTGCAGGTCGAAGAAGTTCATTTAAAATTAATTTTCTTTCCATTTCTTTATAAATAATAAATTACTATTTCTCTATTTCTAAGTTGCAGTTAGGGTGATATTCTAATATAATATGATAAATTCTGTTTATTCTTTCTAACAACTCGTATTGATGCTTTATGTAGAATGGAAGCTTATCCTCATTTTTTTTTAACTTGTTTGAAATATAATCTTCCAAGTTATTCTTTGAAGCATTAACTGATTTAGTCACAGCTAATTAAATATCGTTTGTAAGTACAATCACTCGAAGTTCAAGAAAATCGTAATTTACTGAGTCTTTGTGACCTACAGGATCAACCACGTTACATAACCGTCTACCTCTGATTCAGCTTAAAACCAATACCAGGTGTACCCTTTAATACACACGGTCCGCCTGAACCACTTTTAAATCGAAAGTTGAGCACCATAAATTTTTATTTTTTTTCTGTTTTCTTAGAGCCAAAATAGTTCAAAATTAAAAAACTAAAATAATCCTTAGAGCACTTTTCGAAAATTTGCATAGTGATTTTTTTTATATTTATATAATTTTTGATGAAAAAAAATATAACTAGAGCTATTTTAGGACTTTGACAGTAAAAATATTACGTAATACATTAAATTATTCGAACGCCAAGAAGTAAATTACATTTTCTAATTTTCCTTCATTTTTATAAATTACTATTTGCATTCTTTTTGATCAAGTTTTCTTCAACGCCTTATTGATATTATTACGATATTATGTCTTAGGATTAAGTATGCTATGACCGCATGACGCCCGGTTATCAAAAACAATAGCAAGAGCTGTTCAAGTTTTTACATGTCAAAATATTCAGGCTCTGTAGCTAATCATCTTTAATAATGTATACTTCTTCCATATTTTAAAAACGCAACGAGTCAAATTATGGTATGTTAAAAATGCTTTTATCTATTGGTTGCTTAGATACTGCTGCTAAATAATTAATGAACATTTATTTAAAAGCTACTGAATATTTAGAAAATGTAAAAATCAAGGTATCAAACTGATTTTAAAAAATATAATTTGGTGACTGAAAATAACCAAAGCACGGCTTTTTCGGTTACCGATGCAAAAAATAATAAAGATTTATGTCCGTGAGATTAAAGAGAAACATTCGAAAATAGTAATATTTATAAAATCTAATTACTTTTGCCTAAAAATTAAGCCATTTTCTCTAGTTTTCTTCAAGTATTTACAAAAACATCATTTAATAAAATCGTCAAATGACCAAACTGTCAAAAATTTAAATGTCCCAGCCGCCTTGATTTATGGTGTAAAGATGGTAAGCTGTGAGAAGTGTTGATCTGTTCGAGATTTTTAACATTTTTCCTGTTTTTCTTAGATTATTTGATATAGTGTTTAAAACTCGCGGCTAAACTGTGCATTTTTTAAACGCGTTTTTAAATATATCGCTGCGCTGGTTATTTATACCAGCGCCTGTGAAAAAGCACTATTTTAGCAACTATAACTAGAACACTAATATGTAATATGGTTTTTTCCAGTCCGTGTGATTGAGCTTGGGTTCGTGTTTTAAGCATTACACGCTATTTCAATTTTAAGGCTTTTAAGATATTTTTGTCGAATTATTTGTGAATTTTTAGGCCGAAATAAAAAAACCTTGTAAGAATCATTCCTTAACACACGATGAAAACAGGACAAAAGAATATGTATTTTGTGTTTACAAAAAAGAAAAAAAAATGTTTTTAATCGATGGCAAACTAAAATATGTATTATTATATTATATATGTATTATACAGTGTTACTCACCTTCAATTAAATAGTTGTTTGCCATCGGCTATTTGCTGTAACTGTAAAATAACCGTTTATGGCGCATCAAAAGAGATAAAAAAATAAAAACTACCCAACTGCGATGGCTTTACTGGAAAAACAATCAAAACTAGATTGGCTGATTGTTCCAAGCTTTGCATCTGTAAATTATGCCAATTGGCTAGAGGCAGTTCGCGGTGGAATTTTTCTAAAAATACCAAGCTTCGTATTAAAAAATCGGAGTCAGTAGAAAAGCATTGTCAATCTTGTTTTACTATTCTGGCAAAAGGCAAGGAGCACAACTGTACATCATCCACTGGTGTAAAAAATATAGAGACGTTTGTAAATGAATCACTCTCACAGCAACAAAAGGAGCAACTAATATCCAGATTGATAAGGACAAATACCACAAGAACTGGTGCTTTATAACAAATTCGTGGGAAACCCCTACGCTTTTTAGTAAAACCAGAAAAAGTCACTCCTGTCCCTAGCCTTGTTATAAAATCTGACGTTCTCATCAACATTAAGACAAAATTTAATATAAGCTCAAATGTTACCAATGGTATAGCGAGTTCCTTGAGAATAGTTGCACAAAAAAGAAACCTAATCGAACCTCATCTGAAGATGAAATTAATTATTCAATTAACAATATTAAAGAGTTCATAAATCATATAAAACATGAAAGAGATGTAAAAAATACTCACTTAAAGTTTGGAATTGATGGAGGAAGAGGCTTTCCTAAAATTTGCTTATCTATTCAAAATAAGGAAAATGCCTTATCTGAAAATAACAAGCGTCTGACATATAATGATAACTTATACATGGACTTTAGGGACACTGGTGTGAAAAAAATTCTTATATTAGGATTATCTCAAGATACTGAGGAAAGCTATATGAATGTTTCTAAGCTTTGGAACCTGTTGAGAATAAACGAAAACTTTGCTAGCACAATTGCCACAGACCTTAAATTGGCAAATATTTTATTTGGTCTGATGTCGCATTCAAGTACATATCCATGCACAAGGTGCTATGCTCACAAAAACTGTTTGGAGACCTACTCAGACTTACAACTGGCAAAGGATTTTATGAACTGTGTTAACTTACCTTTAATATCAGGAGAAGACCACACTTTATTTTTAGAGGTTTATCCCCCTCCTGAGCTGCATTTGTTACTTGGAGTAGTTAAAACTCTTGTAAAACATATGATGGTGAACTGTTGTAAAGATACAGAGGCCTGGATTGAAGCATGCAATGTGCAGTGAGATGTAACCCACAGAGGCCCATCATTTAAGGGCAATTCGTGCAACATTCTGCTCAAAAAAATCGATGTTTTAAGATCACTGTGCTGCATTAACTGCCTCAAATATGTCCATACATTAAAGTGTTTTTCAGTTGTCGTGGAGGACTGTTTCACAGAAAATCTTAGACAAACATATGAACAGAGTATTTCTGAGTTCAAGTTGACTTATCTAATATTAAATATACTGGTAACGCTCAAAGTACATGCTGTATTTTTCCATGTGAAACAGTTTTGCGACAAAACAAAATCTGGTTTAGGATTCTAAAGTGAACAAGCCGTAAAGTCGCTACACCATGACTTTTCTCAAACTTGGTTAAAATACAAAGTTCCAAAAAATAATAAACTATACGCTAGTAGATTGTTAAAATCTGTATCAGAATAAAACAGCAACCACATATAAATTTAGTACATCACAATGTTATATCTTGAGAGTTTTAAAGAGTTTTAATATTATTTTTTCAAAAGATGAATTGTTTATTTAGAGGTGTTTATTGTTAGCATATATATAAAACAGAATAGAATAAATCCATTAAAAAAAGTGCTCTAGGAATTATTTAATTTTTCATGTTCTTTAATAAGTTGAGATCCACAAAATGAATTGAAGACAAAAAAATTATGGTGCTCAACTTTCGATTTAAACGAGGTTAAGGCGTACCGTGTACGATCGGTTTTGTATTAGCTCCAACTCGTCCAGAATTGTCAATCGTGTTGTTTCCACCTCCCATTTCGCAGAACGACTGACATGTAATTAAATACTAAATTTGCCTTTAAACCATCAATAAATTATGTTACAGTCCCCCAACTCTTCCGGTACACTGATTTTTTAAACTTGAGTTTCCCGCGTTTGACGATGCCACTAAAAGTTTTAGCCTCTGTAAAAAGTGATTTATAAGCCATTGACCAGTGAGGAGCGGTTTTGACCGCGGTTATTCTTTTGGTCATTGATTTTGAGGTTAGGCTATTGAATCACCTCTAAATATCATATTCAAAGACGTAACTAACCTCCAGTTCAAGATTCTCATCGAAGTTCGTAAAATAAATTTAAAAATCGCTATTTTTAAAACTAATGACCAGAAACATAACTCACCTCCCGAGCACGGTTATCTTTGGTGAAGACCAAAAATTTCCCCTATTTTGGTTAAAACCGATGTCGCTTAGATGCATTGTTCTTGAATAAATATGACCGGTCATTATTAGTCAATGGCTTATAAATCACTCAAGTTCTTTAACGGTCTTCTAATAAACATATTCTAATTTCTTCTCCGAGTGAAGACTTTTAAATTTCTGATAAATAGGGATATTTTGGAACGTTTATTTGACACTTTGTTGGTTGGTTGTGGTAATTACTGCGTCTGCGCAATAGCTAAACGTCATTTCGTTGTGGTAATTAACCACTACCACTGCCGTAAGCTACAAATCCATTTCGTTGTGGTTGTGGTTATTTTTATGAGTAATTTTAGAGAATTTTGGCACAATTAATTTTAAAAATAATAAAATATTACCATCATATAAAATACTTATTTTTTAAAATAAAGTCCAATTTTGCAATTTTCCCATCTTTATATTTTTTTATGAGTTACAGTTTCTAATGTGTTCCAAAAACTCTAGTAAAATCAATGCGTGGTAATGGTAGTGGTTGTTTAACACTAACATAGCGGCTGTCAAAGTTGTCAAAATTTTAAGCGTTCCAAAATTTCCCTAATATTAACCCCTGAACCTTCCTTTAATTGAAACGAGCTGCTGGATCTTGTCAGTGGTACTCTAATTTGCTTAAGCTTTAGATTTTGATATAAATAGAAGCCATTTCGTTTAACATATCGTTTGTAGGCTGCATTAGTTAAACTTTTAAATATTATCGCTTACTGGTTTCTCTCCTTTATTTACGATTGACGGATATTTCAAAAACATTAATTGGTTTAAATCCGCGCCACCTGTTGCTTGTATTAGGAATTGATATTTTGTCTAAGTCGTATTCTATCTGTCTTTTAGCGCAACCCCAGTGATTACCGCAACTACCGCTTCTTCCACCGACTCAGCATTGGGCGTAAGTGGTCGTGACTTGCCTTACCCCACAATAATCATGTCTAGTGTAACGCCTCCTGCCACGTCACCGACCGCGCCGGCCAACGCCACTGCAGTCACGCCTACTGCTACTACACCCACTCACCCTTTGCTGACTACTAGGCGGGATTCCACTACTCAATGTGGCAAGTTGGGAAGAAGGGATTCTCGGTAAGATTTAGAGATACTATGTAAAATTATATTATTATATGGGGTGTGCTATAATATTAAGGCTCTAAAAAACTAAGGCGTCAAAATTTATAGATCTGATGTCCAACGTAACGTTTTCTAAAAATCTAAGATGGAGGACCTATTTAAAAAATAGGTATTTTTAACCCCTTAGAAATTTTTTCTGTGCGACACCTCATTAAATCTTAAAATTTAGTCAAGAAGTAAGAAAGTTTAAAATGTTTAAATAAACTAGAGTTTGCCTGTAGCAATTAGTTTTGAAAAAATTGACCAATTTTACTTTGAATTTTCAAAAAAGACAGGTTTAAAATTTTATAGAACTGTAAAAAAAAAATTCTATGTAACACTGAATTTACTCTCAGTACAGTTGTGAGTTCTGACGCACTTAGCGTTAACCCTAACGTATATCCGACAGTTCCTCTGTCAGTGTGCAGTCGCGGTGTTTAGTGGTGCCAATGGGGCGTTACAAGTGGGTGTCGTTTAGCATGTAATAAAGGCCTATGTAAATAGTGAATGTGATTACATGAATATGATGACCTATGAATGTTCTACAGAGTAAGGTACTTGTGTTTTTGAAAAATGTCGTCACAGGATGAAAGATTGCTATCAGCGGGTATACCTAAAGTACTTCTTCTGCTATGTGCGCACGTTTTTTCCCTATGATTTCTGTAAAAGACTAATTTTGGTTTACATTGCATCGGGGACCAAAAGATCTTAATAATTTCTACGAATATTTCGAGTTCTAACTAACTGATATAATTTTTTTTTGCTAGATTTCTTTGTTCCAATGCTATTTATACCCCCACAGGAATGGAGAAGCCTAAATGGCATTAAAGTGGTCAAACAAAAGTCATAATTGTAACAATGGGATTTGACAATATCTTTCTTTTGCTACATTTCTATATTCTATCAGATGGAATACTGACTTGTATCTAAAACGGAGTGCACCAAACAGTGGTAAATAATATTATTGTATAAACTGAATTTTTTTTTATTGTTGGAACGCACTCGCAACGAAAACCCTATGCCGCGGCGAGTGCACGCAAATGTCGGTTAATACTGGTCTTAAAGGATCCCTCACGAAATACATGGGCTTTTGGTTTTCCGCTGAATTTGATGAAACTCGGGTATGTTAGAGATCTCGATAAGCTGATCACACTTTAAATGGACCAAAATCAAATCGTATGATTAGTTTCCGAAATACTAGGGTAGTTTCTAAATAATTCGACCACTTTTCTTCGTTATTCTTAATAATTAGCACATTATTAATTAATTGCTTGGAAATACATCTTTATTATAGTCAAATATGGGATATACCAGGGACATGAAAAAAGTAGTTACTGAAAATATTCAACTTGAAATTTATTTAGTTAGGAAATTAACTTTCTCGGCATAAATCTCAAAGAGCTTTTTGTTATAATGGGTAGAGGTGTTGAAAAGAGTTTTTAGAATGCATGGCACAAGGGTAGCACAAGAAGTACACCTATACGTAATCACAATCACCGCACCTACACCCACCGTTTAGAAATAATTAACTGTTTGCTTCTGCTTCTTATGTGATCGAACAATCTCCGGCGGTTCTACGGGGAGGGGGGTCACGGGGGTTATTACCCTCCCCCACCCAGACCCCCGAAAAACTAGAGATTTTTGCATAAAAAAAAAATTTTTCGCACGCAGCGCAAATACCTATGAAATTAACATAATTTAACAAAAATGTTCGCCGAAGGCGCATTTTTTTGAAAAATGTCGCCTGCGGAGCTAGTCTTATAGTTTTCTTTTAACTTAATTTTCTTTCAGGAGTGAAAAATTTCTGTACTTTTGAAGTGTTACATATTTTCTTACTGTTGTACTGTTTTTCTTTCGGCATTTTGATGCTGCGGGAGAAAATGTAAACGTATCATAAACGTTTTAGAAAACAAAGAGCATTTCTTTATACTTTGTTAACAACCTTATTAAAATTATTATTTAAAAATTGATAACTAACCTATGTAATATATTTAACTATTTAAAACAAAAAAGAATACTTCAAATTATTTCAGGAAGCTCATCTAGGTCAGCGTCATCTTGGCGAACATCTTGAATAAAATTTATATTTTTGGTACTCGGGAATTTGATATCAGCCATAAAATGGCGACTATAGCTGAGGTACCAAATAGCACTAGCCACATGACAGCACATTGCCACAACTCTGGCGCCCGATCGACATGTTATCCTGTTATCTCATTTTCGTCCATATCAAATCTGACGAACAACTGATGCATTGTATTATTTTTGTGCCTAGATAATATCCTAACTAATCAAGTTATTTTCGGTAACTCTAGTATCTATCTTCATGCAGTGTCTCCCATTTTCGTCTATGTTGTCTTGTACATACGACGGGGATAGTTTTAACTGCAAAACTCTAAATGTTAGACTTTTGAGCGCCGCCATTTCAAGTTTCGGAAAATTGATGTTATATCCAATAAGGTTTTGCCAGTTTCTGTGGCGCCTGATAAGGTTGACTTGCTCCACGTAATTCAGAACGTGGTTCTCTTCTAAAGCTATTTGTCGCATCTCGTTCGCTAGTTCTATAGTGGCATCTTCTATCTATTTCAAATATTCTTTTAGGTGTGGGATTTGGCTATTTGGAATACAGTCTCTCAAAAGTTTTAAAATACTTTTGACATGTCCATTTCTTGATTCAATAATCCACCTAGTCTTATTATTCTGGAATGGTTTGCCGCGAGCACATCTCCGTACCCTTTGTCTAGAATAAACATGTCATACGTCATATATCGCAAAATCAGTGTCATATCCAAGAAATTGTGGTACAAAATTATGCTTCAAAGAAAGCAACACAGTGTATATTATGAGGCTGGTTTTCTGCAGACTGCTACGACCAAACATGGCGGATAAAAAAGCATCGGCAATTCCTTGCCGAATTTAACAAAGTAGACAGAATAAGTCTCGTTTAGAAATTGTCCGTAAACATCCATATAACTGGACTGCTGTACAGTATGCAAAAATATCCCTGAACTGCTCTTTGGTTAGCGATGCAAGGGCTTTCATATCATCATCTGCAAAATTTTCCTCGTCGTCCATTCTTAACGGTGGATTAAGAACTTTATTTCTTAGAAATAACAAAAAAACCGTCAATTCTCGCCCCTTCGAAATAATTGGCCATCTTAATCCATCTTGCAGCGAACGAAGGACTAGACCGCTGTTGTTCAAATGATCCTGACATACTCTTGAGTTTTCCGGAACATATATTTCTTTTTTTACAAAAATATCCAATCGCGCTTCCAGATTAAGCCTTGTAAAAGTTTCAACGTGACAAACAATGCAATTGTTATATCGAAACAACACTTTCAGGACTGTGGGGTCGGGGTCTTCCTGGAAAATGCGAATTTCTTCGGCTATACTTTTGTGGCAATTAGTGCAGATCCTAAAAAAACTCGTTCTCAGTTGTGTCCAATGCATACAGTCTGCCGCGATACCAGTCCTGTGTGGAGGGCGCAAAATATAAGTAACAGTATACCTATATATATTTGTAATTAACCAAACCTATAACTTAACGTAACCTGATACGCGAATCGCCTCGCAGCGTATTGACCGTGGCGAATTGTCTCTGCCCCTACCTACCTAGAGTTAGCGGCCACCAGATTTTCTTCCGGAAATCCTAATTTATGCCTCGTTTGTAGGGGAATTCTTCTAATATCAGCATTTTCTCGGTAAAGAACTGATTGATGAGCTAACCTGATTTTGTCATTGCATACAAAGCAAATATATCTTGCGCGAAAAGCCATTGATAAAAATGTATTTTATTTATGGTCGCAACGCAACGCGTCGCTTTTTCTGTTTGACAATGAAAATGACCAATCCATTTAAAAAAAATAGAATCATGACACACTAGATTATTGAAGTATACTTAACTACATTACAGGACATGTTTGTTGTTTTTTACGTGCTAAACATGAGCATATTATGGTAGGACAGTTAAAAGCTTAGGTTTGTATCTACCGTTTCCTTTCTGAGGAACAGCACATAAATCTATTTTATTGGGATATTAGTTAATTTTGACACACACTACAAAAAAGTAGAAATGTGGTTAATGTTTTTATTTGATTTAAATAAACATAAAATTAAATGATTCTAACTACTTTTGAAATGGCCCCGGTATTTTAAAAAACTGTTATTGCTCAAAATAATATTGTGTGAGTACCTATTGATGTTTTGTCCTGGTAAATCTACGAAAAAATGCTAATCAGTCAATAATTACCTTAATTTTTGGTTTTTGTGACTTTTTTTGAAAATCCCCTGTATCTCGCACACTAATAATACGATTTGATTATGGTCCATTTAAAATGTGATCGGCTTATCGAGATCTCTAACATACCCGAGTTTCATCAAATTCTGCGGAAAACCAAAAGCCCATGTATTCCGTGCGGGATCCTTTGCTTAAATTATAGACTGGATGAAAACCCCTTTCAGGATATATAAGTATTGATATAAGGATATTCTTGGTGTTTCCAATTTAACTGAAAATTTGTGGTTTCCTAAAAGAAGGGGTTATTTGTGCGAGCTTTTTATTAAATTAAGTTTTTTTATTATTTATCTTAACCCCCCCGCCCTAAGTCAATTCCTGGGTGCGCCACTGCCTTATGTAACGTTTTGTAAAGCTATCGCTAACCTCGTTAGCGTGCAATTGATGGATGGATCGAAATTTAAAAAAAAGGTCAAGCTTGGGATTGGGATTTCAATCTCGGTTAAATTACAGTAAAGCAAACAAATAGATTTTAGCTAAACTACAGCGCCAGAAAACTTCGTGATGGAAAGCGCTATCGCCTGCGAATAAAAAGTGAAAACACAAACGTTGCAAAAACAAATGTAAAAGTTAGGTTAAATAACTCTGTGCCGGTAAAAGCCGTTCGTTTTTTGTTTATCGCAAGGTGCAATAAACATCCACACTCGATCAAGCTCTACGCTCTGCGCGCTCTGCTTTTAATGTATGAATGTTATTAATTTCGGTCCTCCAAATATTGCACAAAAGTATGTATCTTAATTTCTATTAAGGTTTTACCAACTCCAACTAATTTCTTTTATTCCAAAATTCGCGCATCTAAAAAAAGGAATAAAATACTTTTTATTTTTCTCTTAATCACAATAGGTTGAAAGAATTTTTTTGGAGTATTATATTATTTTTTTGAAGTAAGTATAAAAACACCACCCGTTATTAAAAAGTCGAATGTTTCACCATGTAGATGATTTTGTGCCGCTTTCGAACTAGGCTGAAAAAATAGGATATATAAATGCCTTTATTAATAATCAACAGATTGAGAAAAATTCGCAGTTTTAAGATATGAAAAACCACCCTATATTAAAAGAATCGATGGTTTTAGCCTGTTGATTATTTTGTGCCGCTTTCGAACGAGGCTGAAAAAAAAAGGTTATATAGTTGGCTTTTTTAGTAATAAACAGATTGACAAAAATTCAGAGTTTTAAGGTATGAAAAATCACCCCTTAATTAAGAATCGATTATTTCACCCTGTAGATGATTTTATGCCGCTTTCGAACTAGGCTAAAAGAAAGGTTATATAGTTGCCTTTTTTAGTAATCAACAATTTGAGAAATATTCAGAGTTTTAGGGTGTTTTTTTATAACTTCAACCTCTAAATTTTTGTCAATCTGTTGGCTACTAGAAAGGGCAACTATATAGCTTTTTTTGTCAGCCTAGAAAGCGGCATAAAATCATCTACAGGGTGAAACCATCGATTTTTTAATATCCGGTGTTTTTTCATAACTTATAACTCTGAGATTTTCTCAATCTGTTGATTACTAAATAAGGCATTTATATAACCTATTTTTTCAGTCTAGTTAGAAAACGGCAAAAAATCATCTACAGGGTGAAACACTCGATTATTTAATATAGGGTTTTTTTTCGTAACTTAAAAATCTCAATTTCTGTCAATCCGTTAATTACTTAAAAAGTCATTTATAAAACCTATTTTTTTAGCCTAGTTTGAAATCGGCACAAAATCATCTACAGGGTAAAACAATCGATTTTTTAATAAAGGGTGGATTTTTGTAACTTTTAACTCTAAATTTTTCTAATTCTGTTGATTATTAAAAAATACATTTATATAACCTATTTTTTCCGCCTAGTTCGAAAGCGGCTCGAAAAACAATCGACTTTTTAAATAAAGGCGATTTTTCAAACCTTAAAACTATGAATTTTTCCCAATCTGTTGATTACTAAAAAATGACATCTAAATAACCCATTTTTTTAGCCTAGTTCGAAAGCGGCACAAAATCATCTACAGGGTGAAACAATCGACTTTTTAATAAAGGGTATTTTTTCATAACTTTAAACACTGAATTTTTTTCAATCTGTTCATTACTAAAAAAGGCAACTATACACAACAATAAATCCTAAACGGTAGGGGATACGAAAAGGTTTAAATTAGGGCAAAGTTGCGCAATTTGACGCTTTGCTCAAAATAAAAAAAAGTACAAATTCCGGGTAGTTCCGCAGATAGACGAAAAAAACCGAAATCTTTACTTTTATAATAATAATATTAAAACGATTAAAACTTTCTACAGGCACTTTTTTAAGATCTACCTAGTGAGAGGTCCATTTTTGATACTTGAAATTTTAGTGTGACAGGAGCACTGAATAGTTTATCTTTTCTTATGGACACATCCTTTTTTCTCCTGCCGTTTGGTTCATAGAGGATAACAGATAATATTTTGTAATCTTATTTTGACAGGTCACCTCACGTTTTGGGTTTATTAACGATCATCATCCCAAAGTTTTGCTTTTAACTTACTCAAGATATTTTGGAAACTCGATTGCAGTACTTTTTTAACATTTTAAAAATGACAGTTTTCTAACATTTGGTTATAACAAAATATCTTTACCTGATATTCTAAAAACACGTTTTTATCTTTGTTTTTTAATCTCTGAATTTGGGCTGATGATGGTCAATTAACTCACAAATATGAACGAAACGGCAGGAGAAAAAAAGAATGTGTCCATAAGAAAAAACGAACTTCACAGTACTCCTATCACACTGAAATATTTTAAGAGTTTTTTTACAACTTTAATAATAAGGACGCAGAAAAATTAAAACTAAAAATACAGATTTCGGTTGTTTTCGCCTACCTCCAGAACTACCCGGAATTTGTAAACTTTTTTTTGTTTTTGAGCAAAGCGTCAAATTGCGCAACATTGCCCTAATTTAAACCTTTTTGTTTCTCCTACCATTTAGGAGATCTCCATGGTGAGCATCGAATTTTGAACACCCTTTATAACCTATTTTTCCAGCCTAGTTCGAAAATGTGGCTAAAGTTAGCTTGGTATTGGGATTTTAATCTCGGTTAAATTACAGTGAACCAAACAAATATTGCATTAAAATAGATTTTAGCTAAACTACAAGCGCCAGAACACTTTATATGTATAAATATTATTAATTTGGGTCCAAATATTGCACAAAAGTGTGTAACTCAGTTTCTTTACCCCTAATAAGGTTTTACCAACCCCTAAACTAATTTCCTTTATTACAAAATTCGCGCATTTAAAACACAGGAATAAAATACTTTTTATATTTTTCTTAATCGCAGCAGGTTGAGAATTTTTTTTTGAAGTATTAGGGGATTATTAAAAACCGATATTTTTACTTGTAGAGGATTCTGTGCCGCTTTTGAACTACGCTAAAAAAGTGGGTTAAATAAATGCCTTTTTTAATAATCAACAGATTGAGAAAAAGTCAGAGTTTTAAGTTATGAAAAAACATGCTATATTAAAAAATCGATTGTTTCCCCCTGTATATGATTTTGTGCCGCTTTGGAACTAGGCTGAAAAATAGATTATATAGTTGCCTTTCTTAGTAATCGACAGATTGACAAAAATTCAGAGGTTTGAGGTATGAAAAACCACCCCTCAATTAAAAATCGATTGTTTCATATTGTAGATGATCTTGTGCTGCTTTTGTAAATCGCCCAGAACCTAGTTTATCAACGATTTATAGGTTTGTGCAGAATTTTGAAAAGTTTGGTTGTGTAGCGCCAAGAAACCATAAAAAACCCACTGTTTTGAATGACGAGCAGGAAGTACGAGATGTGATGATTTGCGCTGCAGTGGAGGAAAATCGAAAGTTAACTAGCCACCAAATTGCCGAAGCAGTTGATACGTCTTATGTGTTCTCAAAAAGAATGGTTATCATTCTTACAAAGCGTCAAAAACGCATCAAATTTTTCCGTAAGACAACTATCGTCGTATGGAATTTTGCGAAACAATGATGGAAAGGGCTAATCGTTCTTTTCACAGATAAAAGCACTTTTCCATTATTGATTCGTCATAACCCAACACACGTACGATATTGGTCGAGGGAAAATTTGCATTTGTATTTTGACGTAAGGACACAGTATCCCCAAAAACTAAATGTTTGGGGGGGTATTGTAGAGGAACACGTAATTGGGCCATTTTTTAATAACGGCAATTTGAATGGTCCTAGATACTTGGATCTACTGCAGCAGCATATTATTCCAACTGCTAGGCAGTTGTTAGGTGTGAGATTTGGTGAAACATGGTTTCAACAAGATGGTTGTCCCGCTCACAATGTTGACCTTGTTAGGGAATATCTTGATAATGTATTTCCTAATAGGGTTATAAGTACACAGGGAACTATTTTATGGCCAGCTCGATCACCCGATCTTGCTCCTAGTGACTTCTATCTGTGGAATTATATCAAAAATAAAGTTTACGGGCATGAAAGTGCTAATAATTTGGAAGAACTTCGGATTCAAATTGAAGATCAAACTATCACCCCTAACATGTTTGGAAACGTTAGAACGGGTTTTTATAATAGGCTTGGATATTGTCTAGCCGAGCAAGGAGGACTTTTTGAACATTTGCTCTAATTTTTTTTTGACTGGGAGATTTTTTTTGCTTTTTAGAATGTATTATTTTATTTTGAGAACTTCCTTTTTTTTGTTTCTACTTATTATTTTCATTGTAACACGTTGTCAGTGATAAATCTGAGCAGTTGACAATAAAACGCTCTTATTTATCAGTGACAAAAAACTAAGAAAATTACGTTATAAAAACTTGCGTATTTATTGACCAAATTCCGCTTTCATTGACTACGCTCCACACAGCACCGTGGTTAGAGGCGTACTAAATATCAAAGGCAAGTCACGCAAGTGGTGATCGCAAGCCTGAGTATTGGTTGCTTCACTGATAGGTGTGCGGTGTCCCTGCATGTACGTTCACTGACAAATTGGACTTCTTCCGGCCTATGTTCGCAGTAGCTTGAAGCGGTCTGTATAAGATGCCTTTTTTAGTAATCAACAGATGGAGAAAAATTCAGAGTTTTAAGTTATGAAAAAACACCCTACATTAAAAAATCTATTGTTTCACCCTGTAGATAATTTTGTGCCGCTTTCCGCCTAGGCTGAAAAAATAGGTTAAATAGTTGCCTTTTTTGGTAATCAGCAGATTGAGAAAAATTCAGAGCTTTAAGGTATGAAAAACCAACTTTTATTTAAAAATCGATTCTTTCACCCTGTATATGGTTTTGTGCCGCTTTCGTGCTAGGCCGAAAAAATAGGGTATACAGTTGCCTTTTTTTATTAAGGGCAAGTTTTTAAAATCATCTGAAATTCATCTGAACTTTGGCACCGATGTCAACACTTGATTGAACATCTGATTCTGACAGCCATCACTGATGATTAATCCATCCATCAATAGCGATAAGCCCTCGGAGCCGATTGCAATTGTTGGCATCAAGTCGGTTGCATCGGAAATCCAAAAGAGCGCGTTTGATGGCATCGGAACATTTCAAGAACTTGTTTGATGCATCGATTGCTCAATCGATGATATTATAAACTCGGCCAAATCAACAGATTGATAAAAATTCAGAGTTTTAAGTTATAAAAAACACCCTATACTAAAAAATCTATTATTTCACCCTGTAGATCATTTTGTGCCGCTTTCAAACTAGGCTGAAAAAATAGGTTACATAAATTCAGAGTTTAAAGTTATGAAAAACCGCCTAATATAAAAAAATCGATTGTTTTACCCTGTAGATGTTTTTGTGCCGCTTTAGAACTAGGCTGAATAAATAGGCTATATATATGCCTTTTTTAAAAATTCAGAGCTTTAACTAATGAAAAAACACCTTACATTAAAAAATCTATTGTTTTACCCTGTAAATAATTTTGTGCCGCTTTCCAACTAGGCTGAGAAAATAGGTTATATAGTTGCCTTTTTTAATAATCAGCAGATTGAGAAAAATTCAGAGCTTTAATGTATGAAAAATCACCTCTTAATTAAAAATCCAGTTTCACCCTGTAGATTGTTTTGTGCCGCTTTCGAACTAGGCTGAGAAAATAGGATATATAGTTGTCTTTTTTAGTAAGCAACAGATTGAGAAAAATCCAGAGTTTTAAGTTATAAAAAATACTCTATACTAAAAAATCTATTGTTTCACCGTTTATATGATTTTGTGCCGCTTTCAAACTAGGCTGAAAAAGTAGGTTATATAATAAATAATTTTTTATATATAAAAAAATCGATTGTTTCACCCTGTAGATGATTTTGAGTCGCTCTAGAACTAGGCTGAAAAAATAGGTTATATAGTTGCCTTTTTTTAGTAGTCAACAGATTGAAAAAAAAATAGAGTTTTAAGTTATAAAAAAACACCATATAATAAAAAATCTTTTGTTTCACCCTGTAAATGATTTTGTACCGCTTTTAAACTAGGCTGAAAAAATAGGTTATATAAATTCAGAGTTTAAAGTTATAAAAAAACGCCTCATATGAAAAAATCGATTGTTCCACCATGTAGATGATTTTGTGCCGCTTTAGAACTAGGCTGGGAAAATATCTTATATAGTTGCCTTTTTTGGTAATTAACAGATTCAGAAATATTCAGAGTTTTAAGTTATGAAAAACAACCATATTAAAAAAATCAATTTTTTCACCCTGTAGATGATTTTGCGTCGCTTTTAAACTAGGCTGAAAAAACAGGATATATATAGATACCTTTTCCAACAATCAACAGATAAAAAAAAAATCAGAGTTTTAAGGTATGAAAAACCACCCTTTAATTAAAAATGGATTGATTTAACATGTAGAGAGAGGGGTAGGGCAGAAAGGGCTCAGGGAGGCTTACTTGCCGGGCTTTGCGCCGCCCCTTCTCTACTACTACTACTACTAACATGTAGAGGATTTTATGCTGCTTTCGAACTAGACTGAAAAAATAGGCTATATTGTTGCCTTTTTTAGTAATCAACAATTTGAGAAAAAATCAGAGTTTTAAATTATGAAAAAACACTCTAGATATAAAATCTATTGTTTGACCCTGTAGATGATTTTGTGCCACTTCGAACTAGGCTGAAATTAATAGATTAAAAATAATACAGAGTTTTAAGGTATGAAAGACCCGCCTTAATTATAAATCGATTGAATTAACATGTTCGAACTAGGCTGAAAAAACAGGTTATATAGTTGCTTTTTTTTAGTAATCAACAGATTGAGAAAAAAATCAGAATTTTAAATTATGAAAAAACACCCTATATTAAAAGATCTATTGTTTCACTTTGTAGATGATTTTGTGCCGCTTTAAAACTAGGCGGAAAAAAATAGGTTATCTTTAGGCCTTCTTTAGTAATCAACAGATTGAGAAAAATTCAGAGTTATAAGATATGAAAAACCACCCCTTAATTAAAAATCGATTGTTTCACCCTATAGATGATTTGGTGTGGCTTTCGAACTGGAAATAGGCTATATAGTTGCCTTTTTTATTAATCAACAGATTCAGAAAAATTCAAAGTTTTAAGTTATGAAAAAACACCCTATATTAAAAAAATCTATTTTTTCACCGTGTAGATGATTTGGTGCTGCTTTTAAACTAGGCTGAAAACATAGGTTATATAAATGCCTTTTTTAGTAATTAACAGACTGAAACAACCAATTTTTAATAAAGGATGGTTTTTTAATAATTTTTCTTAATTTGTTAATTACTACTATATAAGTTCTTTTATCAGTCTAGTCCGACAGTGGCACACAATCATCTACAGAGTGAAACAATCTATTTTTTAATATAGGGTGATTTTTCATAACTTAAAATTCTGAATTTATCTCAATCTGTTTATCTGTTCATTTATGTAACGCATTTTTTCAGCCTAGTTGTTCATATACCTTAAAACTCTGAATTTCTCTCAATCTGTTATTTACTATAATAGGGCATCTATATATCCTATTTTTTCAGCCTATTTCGAAAGCGACACAAAATCATCTACAGAGTGAAACAATCCATTTTTTAATAAAGGGTGTTTTGTTACCTTAAAAGTAAAGTTACCGTTTTTTTTCCTCATCTTTTATTAAAACCTTCAAAATTTTACAACGAATTAACGTTTAGAGAGTATAACTAGATTGGGTTACTCGCTAAAGTTGTCATACATTAATAAATATTAGTATCAGGTTTCCAAGTGAGCAAAATTCTTCATTTACATTTTCTTGAATGGTATTCTGGCAGTCTTTACTGATTTTACTTTCGGATTGTTTGCTAAGAGTTAGGTCAAATGACAAAGGCAACCGAAGATAACGCATACAAACATACCTTATGGATCTGCCTACGGCTGTGCTACCGCCCTAAGTATCAAAACTTGTCATCAAACTTCCACCTTATCACAAATCGTCGTACTGTAAACCTGCTCCGCATTCTTGGGATTTCCTTTAGCCAAGTCCTGGTCATTTCACTCAAAACTTTTAGTATTAAAATGCAGCAAATACTTGTTCGAAAAATTACTAAAAAACGTAAACAAATTATTGGGTTCAGAAACCCTGTTTGCATTTTGTTTTTATTGGGGTAGTTTTCATTGGACTACACACTTCTATTGCGTTCGTTTTATCAAGCCGGTTACCCACATCTAGGAACCAAATATGCGTTGCGAGATTTGCTGTTAGTTTACTAATTTCAAGGAAAGACGGGCCCCTGGTCTTTGACCAATGACCCTCCTTTTGACAATTGCCTGGTAGAAATGGTATTTTTAGGCTTTTCGGTAGATTCTTAGTAGGTGCAAACAATTGGTCACGGTTTGCTTTTCTTAGAATAGTTTACTGGCCAACTATATGTGCCTATGTCACTTGTCGATAGATTTTGTCGTTCGAAAGTCATGCGTTTTGAAAAATTATGCCTTTTTGGCACTTCTAGAATCATCCGTTAACATTTAGCTCTATTAGGAGTGTTTCCTATCGATTTTATCGAGGAGATCAAATGGATTTATGTGGGGCAAATTTTAAAGCAGAGATAATGTTTCTAAAGTAGACTAAAATGACATAACCTCAATTCGGTAAGCATCCTAGTCCTAGTTTTATAGTTTTATGTCATATGTCGGCTCCTATTTATGGTGTATAAAATCGATTGACGTCCCGTCCCTCCTTAGGCAACCCTCCACCACGGCTATCGTTGACACTTCATTCGCCATCTCAGGAAACTGAATGGCCACAAAGCAGCAAAGATAATTATGATCTAGCCAAAGTTTAGTTCGCATATTTTATAGTTCAAGGTTTAATAAGCTTGTTTTCGTAGACCAAGTTTTACATAGCCGATATACCAAGTTCTTCATAGCCGATATACCAAGTTCTACATAGCCGATATACCAAGTTCTACATAGCCGATATACCAAGTTCTATATACCCAATATACCTGATGTATCTGGGAGACCCACCATCCTCGCCAGACATGCTTTGGTAGCTACCAGTCCATAGCGCTTCCACCTTGCTGACTATTCATCAAGCCAATTAATTTCGTCAGCTAACCAGCCGGTAGTTCAGTCAGCCGAAAGTCACATAAGCAGATAAAACTGAATTGGTACTTGATTTTTCATATGTCATAATTTAATTTTTTATGAATTTTCCTTTAATATGGGAATACTCCCTCGCTTCCTGTGACAACTAGGCGTCTAAGTGGTCTTAAGACCCTTCTTCCCAAAAATATGTCATAATACTTGTTTTAAAATAAAACTAATGTGAAATTATGAAAAGGTTAACCATAAACTTTACTCAAAAACCGAACTAAAATTAGTAACATACTTGTAAACCGAGCATAGCTGTGTGGTGGTATTGACAAGAACTTGTGATATATTACTGAGACATATGATATGATATGATATAAAAGGGGTATTTTTAGTTTATTTTAAGTGGTATAGGTATATACTTGTATACTTTACTTTACAATTTTGTTACCTTACCTGGTATAGGTATATACTTGTATACTTTACTTTACAATTTTGTTACCTTACCCTGTTGCTTGGTTGAGATAATCATTAGACTTTTATGCTGATTTAGCCCCTCATTTTGCAAAGAAATAATTTTAAGCGCAGAACTGGGTGTGAACGCTTAACCCTTTACTTTTTTATTTGAAACAAGTGGCGCCTTTCTTTTTCTTTTTCAGAAAGAAATACCACATGGCAAGGATTGGTTTATGGTTTTTTTTCAGAATATAGATAACCATCTTAGTGACATGTGTTGGTTTACGAGTGTTATGAAATTCTTTTTTTTTAAAGAGCAATTTTCATCTGGAAAGAAAATCCTAATGCTTGGGCTAGGATATTAATGATATTTACAACAACAGCTAGACATTCATTGCCTTGGACATTTTGCAGAAATAGAGTGTCTAAAGAGTGTTTTTTTGGGGAAAACAATAAGGACACCAAAACGAGCTCTTCTTGATTTAAAATAATTATTTGTTTTACTCGAGGATAAAGTCTTATTTTCTAACTGCGAGAGGACTGCAAGCTGTTGAAAAAAAACTACTACACTTTTTTTAGAAAAGTATAAATAATGTGAGTGTTTTTTGGTTGGAAAAATCAAATTAAGACATGTCTTTTGAGATGGGTTTTGTGAGATGGCTAACCTTTGATATGAAAGCTTAAACCTACTGACTTTTGGTAGTTTTAGCAGAATTTTTATAATTTGCTTAAGTTTTCAACTTTTTTTTTAGTTGAAAAGCAAACTCGGTCCACTTTTCGGTCGGATCACTTTTGGTAACATATTTTTAATGTATATTTTGTGGAGATTTTTTTTTAAATTTCTACTAGCCATTCCTAGTTTTATTTATTGGTAGAACCAATGAAATTTTTGACTTCACAAACCTGTGATCACACTTTTGACATTTGGAATACAGGTTATTTCAAAAAAATACTTCTTGTATTTGTGATCTAGAATCAGTCGATGATACTTCTTGGACTTTCCTTTACATAGGCGTTTGCAAGGCTGGATATTGTACAGAATGAGCCAGAAATGTCATTACTTTTTATTGAGTAACAGGCTGATTTTTTTTTGGCCATCCTGTACAGGACTAGGGCGGTTTGAAATAGTCACACCCTAGTTGAGCAGAAAACTGTTTTGTATTACCATATTGTATGAAGAGTATATAGTATATTTTACTCATTTTCATATTTCGATGAAGTTTTTTCGATAAACGAATACCAGGCAAAGTAATTTGCAACTGCTCTTCTGATAACTGGTGCAATGAGAACGACTCCCATCCACGCCCTGGAAATAATCTTGGATCTCCCCTCCCTTCCAACTTGGATCAAGAAAAGGGCGATGGCGACACACCTGCGATTAAGAGACCAGTGACTATGGAAGAGTAGGGAAGAAAGAGAGGGCCATCTGGCGGTCGAGAAACTGGCGACGAAAGAGTTGCCCCTCCTAAGACCGCCAGTAAACGCACCGCTTAAACCATGGAGGTTCGATAAAAAGTACAAGATTACAATATTAGAACGGAATGAGTGGCAAAGGGAAGAATTCCGAACGGAATTAAGCAAAGAGGCGACGGTTTTCTACACGGATGGCACTAAACTGTCAGCCAGGCAGACAACAGGCGCTGGAGTCTAGACGGAAAGCCTAGAAGTTCAGAAAAGTTATCCACTTGGAGAACACGCTACGGTGTTTTAGGCGGAGATTTATGCCATTATCATGGCAGCAACCCTACCCGAGGTCAAAACTGAAGACGTCCTGGAGGCAAGAGTTAAAGTGCAGACAGTCCAAGCTATTCGTGGATGGTCCGAATGTAGCCAGAACTAAATGGATCTTAGGCAAGACCCGAAAGGACATTGGACTGCTGACAGGGATGCTGACTGGCACAATCGGCAGAACAAACATTTGACGCAAATAAGAGTAGCAGGAGATCCCGTGTGCCCCGATTGCGGGCTCGAAGAGGATTCGGCGCAGCACTTGATAGCAGATTGTGATACATATGCCAGATTAAGGCAGCTGAAGTGGGGATTTCCCATGATAGAGGAAGAAGAGCTGCACTCGCTCAAATGGGTCGACATACTAAACTTCGTAAAGAAGACAGGGAGGCCCGGAGGGAGAGTTGCAGCAGAAGTAGGGGCATAGGGGTAAGGAACGGGGTATGGTAGAAAGGGCCCGTGACGCCCCTATACTAGTAGTAACTACTGCTAGCTAAAAGTTTAAAATTCAAGCCGATTATGCAGGGTGGTCATTAGCCCAAAGAATTAAATTTGAATTCAAGCTTCAGAGCAGTCACTAGCTCGAAGTTTTTTATCAAAGTAATTTACACTGAGTGGTCGCTAGCTCAGAGTTTAAAATTGAAGTCAATTATACAGGGTGGTAACTAGCTCGGTTTTTTTTATACTGAGTGGTCGCTAGCTCAAATTTTAAAACTGAAGTCAATTTACAGGGTTCTCATTAGCCCAAAGTATTAAATTTCAATTGTACAGAGTGATCAAATCTAGTGAACCTTTCGTGACTTGTATATTCCTGTCCTCCCATTTATTTCTGCAGTAAATATTACTGAAAGTTTTCTACGCTAGGCGTATATCCCTGCAAGGGAAAAGTAGTTCTTTTGGGTTTTGTAATTTAAGGTTTCTGAATAACCTGCTAGAGTTAAAAGCAGTGCTATTAATTTTTGCCCTTTCTACTGCAGTTTGTCACAACTTTAGTTTGAAGTGATATCCGGCAGTGGGAGCTTACATCGATTGGTTGACTCAACCCGTGTTTTTAGGATCGTGTAAGCCTGGGATTTTACTAGTCTTAAGGTTTTTTTTGTCAATAAATTGGAGGAATAATAGAGGAAAAAGCAATTATTTTTTTTAGTCGAAGGAAATTCTTTACTGTGGTCTGTTAATACTTTAGTGGATTAACACCCCACAGAACATGCTTACATTAGTCAGGATTTCGAGAGCACTCTTGTAAGCCCGGAATTTTACCTTTGTTTTTTTCTTTCGAAAGAAGGGGTCGGGATACACTAGTGCCTAATATTCTAAGTTAAGTTATAGTTTGTGATTTCAGTACGGAACCAAATCGTTTATTAAATGAAGAACTTACTTATGAGCTACGGATTCGAGGACTATCAACAGAAGGCAGAGTTGACGACAAAAGACAAAAGTCTAAGGCAAGCACTTTAGATGCAACAAACGAACTTTGTATTAGCAGACCAAAGCTTTTTGGACTTAGATTCAAAACTTTAATTTTCAGAATAGGAAAAATAAATTTGAGTGCCTTTACTCACGATTACTGCATACTACTGGAAGAATATCTCGCTCTCTCTATCATTCAAAGCTTGACAAATACCTTCAGATTAAACTGCGAGTGCAGGGCATGCAATTGGTTTGTGAATTAAACTTGAGATTTGAAAAGCCTGGTCAACAAGATAATCCTGTTAAAACTTTACGGGAATCAAACCCAGCTGAAAATCAAAACGCCAATGAAAATATTTTACAACCTCGTTTAATTCCAGTTTTACGAAAACCGGTTAGAATACCTTCGTGCTCGTATGAACTAATCAATTCTGAAAATGAGGGCTCTACAGACATGCCATCCATAAGAGAACTATTGTATGAACAAGACATTGCTGCTTGATGTTCATTCCAACGTAACTATTCATCCTTCTACGAACTATTCTGACATAACTGATTTGATAGCTGGTCCTGTATCTTCTGAAGATCACGAATGTGAATATATTGAACCCGACCGATGTCGAAGTTAGTGAAGAGAGGCGCTCTTCTGCAATTCCTCCGGGAAATGTTGACATTGGCCGTTATGAGCTAACTGAGCCTAAGAACTATTCTGAAGTCCTTCAAGTGACGGTCGAGATAGGATTTGGGATTCATTAACCAGAGATAAAAGCGTTTTCGAAGATCAAATCAGCCTATTATGAATGATAGGAACCATATGCTTACGTAGTTAGGGATCACGAAAGTGCTCAATCATCAAAAATTCCACCGACGGGAGAAGTTACTGCAGCCGCTTGAGGGTGCATTAGCTGGTCTAAAATTTAGGCAAGATAAACTTAATGATCAATTGGGTTTTTATTAACCTCAGGTTGTTCCAAATTCAGAGTTTCCCTGGATGAATAAAAATTTTGCATCTACAGAATTTCCACGTCACCGAATCCAACAACCGGAGATTCAAACTACGCATTATCAGCTTCCAGTGTCTTGCGGAATCTGGAAATTTGATGTAGACTTCTGGTCACCAAGGGTTTTCTTTATCTGGAAACTCCTTACCTACTTCTGTTCACCAGAGTTGTGTATCATCTGGAAAATTGATGCAAACTGCTGGTCACCAAGAGTTTTTTTCATCTGGAAACTGAATGCTTAATCCTGGTCATTAAGGTTTTGTATGATTTGGAAACCCCTTACCTACTTCACAGAGTTGTGTATCATCTAAAAATTCGATGTATATGTTCAGGGTATTATTCAGCCTCCTGGAAATCCATCACTGTATGGAAGTTTTACTGGTAGTCAGTATTTTGTTGGGTCTAGCAACCATAGGTGTTGTACACGTAGCTTAGATATAGGTCGTTGAAATACCCGGTTTGATGGATCTGGTAGTGTCAATGATTTCCTTGAAAGGGTTGAAGAACTTCGTCATTCCCATGGCGGTTCTAAGGAAGAACTATTTCGCGCAGCTCCAGAACTGTTGTCGAAGGATGCTTTGCTTTGTTTTCGTACTAGCAATTTTGCAGACTGGGATGACTTGAGATATAACTAAAAAATGTTGTGCTGAAATATGTAAATCACCTATGTTCAATTGCTTTGTTCATTCTTGATACAATTGTGATATTTGGCCTTTGGCGGATGTTGTTATTATGCTGGATTTCTTGAATTGGATTTTTGTTTGGTAAAAATACGAATTGCGATATTTTGAAAATATAAAAGTCTTGTATCAAAAATATTTGTCTCCTTAAATAAAAGCATGCTTGGATATAGACGATCTTTTTTATAGATGACTTTTATAAGCCATTTTTGAACACATCCAAAAGTGTAAGGTGAGTTTTTGAGATACCGCCCCATGCAATTAGACCATAATATAAGTGTAATTGAGCAAATGCGAAATACAACGTTTTGAGTTAATTTAAATCAAAAATGTCTCTATAAAAGCGGAATATTGATAAAAGTGCTCTGAGTTATTTAACGACGTAATTTGCATGAGAGTCCCATTTTAAATGACTATCAATATATACCCCCAAATATTTAAATTTATTGCAAGATGGAATTTCTAATTGCTGCGACTTCATCATTCATCAAATTTAATTCTGTAAAAATCTGGTAATTTGTTTGCGTAGCTACAGAATGGCATAAAATATGTTTTTTAAGGTTTATGCTAAGGGTTGTTCTGAAATAAAGTACAAACATTTAGAAAGTCTTGGGTTACAAGCTCCAGAAGGTCTTCCCACGATTTTCCCTGGCAATCAGCAACCGTATCATCACAGAAACTGTAAACCTCGGCCCGATTTTTAACCTTATATAAATCATTCATTATCAAGTAAATATTAAATAATATCGGGCCAAGAAGAGTCCCCTATAGAAAACCGTAATCCACCTCCAGAGGCTCGCTTAAAACACCATTTACTTCGACCCACTATGCCCTATTTGCAAAATAACTTATAAATATATTTACTATGTTCCTTCAAAGCCAATGTTTTCAAGTTATTTCAATAGCAATAATGTACAATAAACACTCAATTGTAAACGTTTTTAATTAGTTCCGCCATTGAATAATCTGTTGACTTACCCTTTTGAAAGCCGTATTTTTCTTCTAAATGCGTAACTATTCTTTCTTTTAAAATTTTTTCAAACATTTTTGACAAGTTGCTAACTAGTGCAATTGGGCGATAGTTGGACTTCTGAGACCTCCAGACTTGTGCAATGGTTTAGTTACGATCTCTTTAAAAATATCTGGATAATTAAAGCGCGTTAAACGATTTGTTAGAGTCTGTTCGAATATATTTCGCTAAATCCGAAGCTACAGTACAAAAGTAGTTATTAAAGACGGCTGCTGTCTTTTTGTTATCTGTTACTATTTGAGAATATTTATTTTTGTCTTGTTTTAATTTGGTCTGTTTGTTTTGTTTGTTGTTTGTATATTTTATACACTTTCAAAATTTGTTTCGGGAGTTTTTGGTAATATCGAGTTGTTTTTTGTAATACTGTATCCTAACTGCTCTTAAAACACTTGCAAGCGTATTTTTGTAGTGTAAAAACTCTTGCCTACGTACATTGTTATTTGGTTATTGTTATTTTTTTTTATACAACTTTATTTTATGATTGATTGATTTAATTAATGACTCAGTTATCCAGTCTTTATGTTTTCTCTTTTTACTATTTAAATATCATATTTGCGTACATTTTTCTATGTTATCAATTATATTTTTTGAAAAGTTTACAGCACATTTATAAGAATTTTTTTCGTTACATACATTTTTTCCTATTAGTAATTAGTAATAATTAGTAATTTAATGACGTCATATCTAAATATGATTTGTATTCCTGCTGTTTTGTGGTATTTTAGCAATGAAAAAAACATTTTATTTGAAGTGTTGTCCAGTAATGGTCACTTATTTTAGATTTAAGTATTAACGATGTTAAAGAATGATTTTGGTAGCTTGGTTTAAGAAAAATGTAATCTATGCGTGTTTTTGAATCTCTAGTTACCCTTGTAGGGGTGTTTTTTTTGTAGAAAAAAGCCCCATTCTTCTAGGCAATTTATATAATCATCTCTCGGCTCAGAAATTGTAAGTAGGTTTATGTTTATATCTCCTAATAATATATCAAAATCTAATTTAAGTACAGTCTAAGTACTGTTTGAAACAAATCGTAAAGTTAATGGTTAAAATCAGACTCTTTAGTTGAGGGGGATCTATTTGTTGCGATTGGCCGAAAGTTTCTATTATTTTTGATAATTTTAAGAATTATAATTTTACTGTTAAAAAAGTTTACTATGTAAACACACCGTCATTAAATTGTAATTAGGAATGTTTAAAAAGATACATTTTTTAATATGTGGGTTTTGGTCAGAACAATGCAGTCAAAATCTCTACCGATTGCTGATAAAGTAACATTAATCGCATTTATGTGAAGATCTAAGCTATACTTATATCGTTATGAAATATTTCGAATGCTTCGTCTTGTTTTGTTTTGCAGGTGGTAAAATAGTGTTAAGAAATTCAGAAACACCATACACTGACCCTAAAAAGGCAGAGATTGAAAGAACAACAGTATCTCGGATTTCAAGACCTCCCATTTTTATAGGCAATGTGCTTTCCCAGTGAGCATTTTTGTCTATATACAAGTTACACTAATTAATATAAAACCTTCATAAAATAACCAAAAGTTATATTATTTAGTGGTGGTGATAATTTTATAACTCTAATATATCTCTTAAATGAATTATCCAGTCTTTATGTTTTCTCTTTTTACTATTTAAATATCATATTTGCGTACATTTTTCTATGTTATCAATTATATTTTTTGAAAAGTTTACAGCACATTTATAAGAATTTTTTTCTTTATATACATTTTTTCCTATTAGTAATTAGTAATAATTAGTAATTTAATGACGTCATATCTAAATATGATTTGTATTCCTGCTGTTTTGTGGTATTTTAGCAATGAAAAAAACATTTTATTTGAAGTGTTGTCCAGTAATGGTCACTTATTTTAAATTTAAGTACTAACGATGTTAAAGAATGATTTTGGTAGCTTGGTTTAAGAAAAGTGTAATCTATGCGTGTTTTTGAATCTCTAGTTACCCTTGTAGGGGTGTTTTTGTTGTAGAAAAAAGCCCCATTCTTCTAGGCAATTTAGATAATCATCTCTTGGCTCAGAAATTGTAAGTAGGTTTATGTTTGTATCTCCTAATAATATATCAAAATCAAATTTTTGTTTAAGTACTGTTTGAAACAAGTCGTAAAGGTAATGGTTAAAATCAGACTCTTTAGTTGAGGGGGATCTATTCGTTGCGATTGGCCGAAAGTTTCTATTATTTTTGATAATTTTAAGAATTATAATTTTTTTTTGTTCTTCTAGGCAATTTAGATAATCATCTCTCGGCTCAGAAATTGTAAGTAGGTTTATGTTTATATCTCCTAATAATATATCAAAATCTAATTTAAGTACTGTTTAAGTACTGTTTGAAACAAATCGTAAAGGTAATGGTTAAAATCAGACTCTTTAGTTGAGGGGGATCTATTTGTTGCGATTGGCCGAAAGTTTCTATTATTTTTGATAATTTTAAGAATTATAATTTTACTGTTAAAAAAGTTTACTATGTAAACACACCGTCATTAAATTGTAATTAGGAATGTTTAAAAAGATACATTTTTTAATATGTGGGTTTTGGTCAGAACAATGCAGTCAAAATCTCTACCGATTGCTGATAAAGTAACATTAATCGCATTTATGTGAAGATCTAAGCTATACTTATATCGTTATGAAATATTTCGAATGCTTCGTCTTGTTTTGTTTTGCAGGTGGTAAAAGAGTGTTAAGAAATTCAGAAACACCATACACTGACCCTAAAAAGGCAGAGATTGAAAGAACAACAGTATCTCGGATTTCAAGACCTCCCATTTTTATAGGCAATGTGCTTTCCCAGTGAGCATTTTTGTCTATATAGAAGTTACACTAATTAATATAAAACCTTCATAAAATAACCAAAAGTTATATTATTTAGTGGTGGTGATAATTTTATAACTCTAATATATCTCTTAAATGAATTATCCAGTCTTTATGTTTTCTCTTTTTACTCTTTAAATATCATATTTGCGTACATTTTTCTATGTTATCAATTATATTTTTTGAAAAGTTTACAGCACATTTATAAGAATTTTTTTCTTTATATACATTTTTTCCTATTAGTAATTAGTATTAATTAGTAATTTAATGACGTCATATCTAAATATGATTTGTATTCCTGCTGTTTTGTGGTATTTTAGCAATGAAAAAAACATTTTATTTGAAGTGTTGTCCAGTAATGGTCACTTATTTTAAATTTAAGTACTAACGATGTTAAAGAATGATTTTGGTAGCTTGGTTTAAGAAAAATGTAATCTATGCGTGTTTTTGAATCTCTAGTTACCCTTGTAGGGGTGTTTTTGTTGTAGAAAAAAGCCCCATTCTTCTAGGAAATTTAGATAATCATCTCTTGGCTCAGAAATTGTAAGTAGGTTTATGTTTGTATCTCCTAATAATATATCAAAATCAAATTTTTGTTTAAGTACTGTTTGAAACAAGTCGTAAAGGTAATGGTTAAAATCAGACTCTTTAGTTGAGGGGGATCTATTCGTTGCGATTGGCCGAAAGTTTCTATTATTTTTGATAATTTTAAGAATTATAATTTTTTTTTGTTTGTTGTTTATATATTTTATACATTTCCAAAATTTGTTTCGGGAGTTTTTGGTAATATCGAGTTGTTTTTTGTAATACTGTATCCTGACTGCTTTTAAAACACTTGCAAGCGTATTTTTGTAGTGTAAAAACTTTTACCTACGTACATTGTTATTTGGTTATTGTTAATTTTTTTTATATAACTTTATTTTATGATTGATTGATTTAATTAATGACTCAGTTATCCAGTCTTTACGTTTTCTCTTTTTAACAATTTAAATATCATATTTGCGTACATTTTTCTATGTTTTCAATTATATTTTTTGAAAAGTTTACAGCACATTTATAAGAATTTTTTTCGTTATACAGACCGCTTCAAGCTACTGCGAACATAGGGGGAATCAAGTCCAATTTACTCTCCGTGCCGTACGACCGAGGTCGATTCAAAGCACGCTGCAGTGTTATCTTTTAGAAATTCATTTTGTTTTTATTATTTTGTTTTATTTCTGCCTTGCTCGAGAAACAGATGGGTAAGTTCTTAATTGAAATAATACATTTTTAAAACCAAAAATGGATGTCTACGAAGTTGTCGAAAAAGTGCAGATGGTCAAATGGTCAAATCGTCATAACCCAACACACGTTCGATATTGGTCGAGGGAAAATTTGCATTTGTATTTTGACGTAAGAACACAGTATCCCCAAAAACTAAATGTTTGGGGGGGGGGTATTATAGGAGATCACGTAATTGGGCCATTTTTTATTAACGGCAATTGCAATTTGAATGGTCCTAGATACTTGGATCTACTGCAGCGGCACATTATTCCAACTCCTAGGCAGTTGTTAGGTGTAAGATTTGGTGTAAGCTCCTAATGACTTCTATCTGTTTTTGAAGAAGCTTTTCAAATTATCACCCCTAACATGCTTGGAAACGTTAGAAGGTGTTTTTATAGTAGGCTCGGATATTGTCTAGCCGAGCAAGGAGGACTTTTCGAAAATTTGCTTTAATTTTTTTTTGACTGGGAGAATCTTTTTGGTTTTTAGAATGTATTATTTTATTTTAAGAACTTGCTTTTATTTTGTTTCTCCTTATTATTTTCATTGTAACACGTCGTCAATGATAAATCTGAGCAGTTGACAATAAAACGCTCTTATTTATCAGTAACAAAAAATAAGAAAATTACGTTATAAAAATTTGCGTATTTATTGACCAAATTCCGGTTTCATTGACTACGCTCCACACAGCACCGTGGTTAGAGGCGTACTAAATACCAAAGGAAAGTCATGCAAGTGGTGATAGCAAGCCTGAGTATTGGTTGCTTCACTGATAGGCGTGCGGTGTCTCTGCATGTACGTACACTGGCAAATTAGACTTCTTCCGCCCTATGTTCGCAGTAGCTTGAAGCGGTCTGTATACATTTTTCCTATTAGTAATTAGTAATAGTTAGTAATTTAATGACGTCATATCTAAATATGATTTGTATTCCTGCTGTTTTGTGGTATTTTAGCAATGAAAAAACCATTTAATTTGTAGTATTGTCAAGTAATGGTCATTTATTTTAGACTTAAGTACTAACGATGTTAAAGAATGATTTTGGTAGTTTGGTTTAAGAAAACTGTAGTCTATGCGTGTTTTTGAATCTCTAGTTACCCTTGTAGGTGTGTTTTTATTGTGGAAAAAAGCCCCATTCTTCTAGGCAATTTAGATAATCATCTCTCGGCTCAGAAATTGTAAGTAGGTTTATGTTTATATCTCCTAATAATATATCAAAATCTAATTTAAGTATTGTTTAAGTACTGTTTGAAACAAATCGTAAAGGTAATGGTTAAAATCAGACTCTTTAGTTGAGGGGGATCTATTTGTTGCGATTGGCCGAAAGTTTCTATTATTTTTGATAATTTTAAGAATTATAATTTTACTGTTAAAAAAGTTTACTATGTAAACACACCGTCATTAAATTGTAATTAGGAATGTTTAAAAAGATACATTTTTTAATATGTGGGTTTTGGTCAGAACAATGCAGTCAAAATCTCTACCGATTGCTGATAAAGTAACATTAATCGCATTTATGTGAAGATCTAAGCTATACTTATATCGTTCTGAAATATTTCGAATGCTTCGTCTTGTTTTGTTTTGCAGGTGGTAAAATAGTGTTAAGAAATTCAGAAACACCATACACTGACCCTAAAAAGGCAGAGATTGAAAGAACAACAGTATCTCGGATTTCAAGACCTCCCATTTTTATAGGCAATATGCTTTCCCAATGAGCATTTTTGTCTATATAGAAGTTACACTAATTAATATAAAACCTTCATAAAATAACCAAAAGTTATATTATTTAGTGGTGGTGATAATTTTATAACTCTAATATATCTCTTAAATGAGTAAAAAAGACTTGAAAAACAACTGCCCAACACCAGCTTATAAAAACTTATGGTACATAGTAGTGGATAGAAAAACAACATATAGATTTTATAAAACTTCCTTATGAACCCTCAAGTCTAGACATTAAAAACTTTTAGAATGTTGACAAAAATAATTCAATAAAATGTCAGGTCTCCAATAGCAATTCAGTTTTTATAATAATAAAGTACGCAAACGATTTGTTTGTATGAAAAAAGTATACTAATATACTAGTCAAGGAAAAAATTATTAATCTAAACTATTATTACTCGAGTAAGTCAAAAAAATTATTCTCCAAAATATGTCGAATAAACACTGTAAGTTTTATAACTTAAGTAAAATTGCTCTGATTATTAAAAATAACACTTCTCTTATAGGGCTTGCATGAGTAAACTGTTAAAATTGAAACATCATTAATTTCGTTAGGCGCTGCCTTGAAACGCCGCAAATTGACGGTCGGTCAACATAAGAATTTGGACGTTCGAAGGACATGCACCTTTGTGTTTTAGCGAACTTCTTAAATTCTGTCCCATTACAGATAGGGTGGCGTGGCATTGTACCCAACACATATGCACCCAAGCGTGTTTTTCTGTTTCAGATGAATAATTATTCATCTGTTAAATATGTATGGAAAACCACTGTAAATTAGTTTAATTTTTAAAATCAAAAACACAAACTTATAAATTATCCCAACCGCACTGTTGACGTAAAACTTGTTAGACTTATCGCTAAAAAAACCAAAAAAGAAGTTAATAAACCTCCGAATTAGTTACTTCAATCAAAAATAAATAAAAAAATAAAAGATCAAAAACTTATCGTTGTCGTCGAAGTTGTAGGCACGAATAAAAATTATCTATTTTTTTTTAGGTCACACGCGAGTCCAGAACGCAGAAACTCCCGTCTTCAAAGACAAAACACTGCGTATGATGAAACTTTACCTCTAAGTCTGAACCGAAGGGGTTCTCAACCGACTGCCCTGAGTCCAGATGTGGATGAAACAGGAAGAAAAGCCAGGCGGGATTCCTTAAGCCCTGACTCGGCATCTAATAGAGGAGGAAGAAGGGATTCGAGGTCTCACTTAAGTCCAGATAGGTAAGATTTTATGCAGATTTTTCTGGCAAATCAGAAGTTATAATTTATGTATAGATTTTATACAGGGTGTTTCAAAAGTCAGTATTAAGATTTTAAGGGCCATTTATTCAGGTTAAAATAAGATTTTCTTTCTGTTAAATATGTGTCCTTAAACGTTTCTTTACCGATCTACAGAGCGTGAAAATTTCATGAATTTTGTAGTTTTTTCCTTATATCTCTTGCAGCTTTTAATATTTTAGATTAAATTTGAAACGTAGCTTACATTTTAGGATTATCATTTTCCATCGTGATATTTTTTCGGAGGTCAGACCGTTTTTTTGATTTCTAGTAATTTTTTCGTATCTATGGTAGGTATAGAGAAAAAAAATTAAATCGTTTTTTTCTAATGCGCTACATTTATCTAAATTATTGTAACGACAAGGTGATTCAAAATTCCCTAAAAAGACTTTAAATGTAGGTAGAATTTGTTGTTCTGAACAAGAATTAGTAAAATATATTTTTTTAAACACTTTTGTTTTAGAGATATTTGCATTTAAATGTAGTTAATATCTTTTGAGAAGCAACCTTTACTACGGGGTAGAAATATAAGTTTTTGAAAACAAAACTTTGACAACTTCAAAATGTTTGAGAAAAACCATAAAACATGACATTGTCAGCACACATAGACTTGTGGATAAATTATTTTAAAGGCGATGCCCAAAAAAATACGAAAATTTTACCCTTAAAGTCGGGGAAAAAAATATGAGTTTTAAACAAAATAATCATGTAAATTTTCTTAGATTATTGATATCTAATTACTGTTTAAATCTTTTTAAGGCATTTTGAATCACCCTATATTATAAAACATTAACGTTCTACAGACGGTTAACAAAATGTTTGAACCTGAGAGCTATGATAAAACCCTTTGAAAAAATAAATAAACCTCAAAATTTTATTCCACTCCCTCTTTTACAAGAAAAGTTACACCATTATAACAAACAAAAATTATGCAACAAAAAATAACTGGGTTGGGTTAAGTTTTGGACACTTATTTAGTAATTATATAAAAAAATTTTACGTTTTTTGAAACTTGCTGAGCGATATTTATTAGGGACTTAAGAATGAATTTGAATCGTCAAAAATCGCTTTCTGCCACTACCGCATTTTTAATAGATATGGTTTCATTAGATGGCTTTGTGTGTACCAATAATAATTTATTTCTCATTTTATTATTTGCCGCGTTTAGGACGTTCTCCAAATTTACATAACCAGTAGCTAGGCCAGTGTTATTTATTCCACTTGGTCTACATAATATATTTATAATAAATGTTGGAAACCGTGTGTAAAAGAACTTTTTTCACAATTTTCACATGGTTTATGCAAAAATATAACTGGTTGGTATAACAAATGCGGAAAGTGATACGCACCGAAAATTGCAGATTTTGTTTGTTGCTTTTCACACGTGTTGGGCACAAACATTTTTTGCAACGAGGTTTTTGTGGGTGATGCCTTATCACTTGGTGTGACATGGAATTGTCTAGCTATCTAGGTCCATGTCGCACCACGTGATGAGTTCTTTGATTCAATGGTGTGGGACCGCACAGAGTAGAACGAGCTAAAAGCATTTTTTTTTAGTTTTTACATATTTATTATAGCCGTTTGTTCTTTAACAAATACTTTTAATACATCTGCAAAAGGCTGAATTATCCCTAGCCTTTTATGATGAGTGTCTCTACCTACGAACATAAGTGAAAAAAAATATTGGTCTGTTATGTAGCCAGTTTCTAGGATCAGTATGAAGATAGCAGATTGAGATATCAGATGTCCAAGCCGAATGACTCCGATCGTCTATACACTGCTCAACTCCAACAAAAATGTAATTTGAAAATTGTCATAACAAGTTTTCTTTAATTGTACATTTTACAACGATTTTACATTATTCATACTATACGGTCGCAGAAGCTGAAGATCTTTACTATCTACTATTTCTTTTAAATTTAACAACTTAATATTTGCATCTAAAACATCTTAGACGATAATGTTTCAAAATTAAATATACCTTCACTTAACTTAAATAGCCACAACAAGAATAAAATTCACCTGCTTTTTTCCGCAGCCCCTGACTTAAGTCATTATGACTTACTTCTAGATACTGAAAACGAGAACCTTACGGATTTTAATTCATACTGCGATATATGTAAAAAGTATTTTAAAAATCCAAGTGGTCTTAAAATATATCCTTAAAAATTCCACAAAGATTTACAGATTGATACAAAAAATACTAAGCCAAAGCCGAACTTTAATGACGGTTTACCCAGAAATAATAACTCCAAATTCTTCGTTCCAAACCTATTCAAAGAAACTTGAGTGCTCACTTTGTGGTAAATTTTTTTCCGGCAGAAATGGGCAACATTATTTGGAACCCACTTTTGTTTGAAAATTCTTGGCAAGTTTAAAATCAAAATAATACTCAAAGTGACAAGAAAATGTGTTGCAGAGGAGTTTTCTGTTCTTTTGAATAAATGTGTTTCCCAAAACATTCCCCACAATTGGTTCCTACTTTTTATATTTTTTTTTATATGAGGATACCAAATAAATAAAAAAAAAATCGTCTTTGACTGCCACCGCAAAAGAAAATTTATCAATATGGAGATTAAATAAGAGTTCCGAATTAGAAGCTTTAATTAGTTTATATCAACCAAAATTCATTAAGAAAACTAATTCAAGAAAATTCAAGTCCAACCACCAACTCTTAATCTTTTATGTTCTGATGACACATTGGCATTGCCTGATTTGAACAACTGCAATGTTCTCAAAGAAAAACATCCCGACCACCCTAAAACACGCAACTTTCTAGAAAACAATAAAAACAAAGACGTCACCAATATCGACGAAGTCATGACTCATGAAATTAAGAACGCTGTATTGTCTTTTAAAGCTGGGTGGGCTGGAGGTTTGGATGGTTTGAGACCCATTCAGACGTTACACTTCTTCTGCACATTCTTCAGAAAAAGTAGTTTAAAAATTTAAAATAAAAAATAAAAATTTAATACCTTATAGCTTTCAATTTGAGTTTTAAAGATATCATTTTCTCTAGAGTGAATGAGCTTTTTTTAAAAAAAAAACTCTCTAGCTATTCCCAGAATTTCTTATATATTACATTGCTTTTCATATTGGCATCACTGTGAGTTATTAACAATCTAAAAAACAATCTTAAAAACTGCCTTGGGAGCATTTGTAATTGGAAATTTGATCCTAAATCTTGGTTTCAATGCACTCTCCCTGTCAAATATGGATGACTTGGCATTCGTAATACTTCCACTTTATGTTTTTCTGCCTTTTTGGAATCTGCTCAAAATTCAAGCAATTAAGTAAATCTCATCCTTCCAGAAAAAATCAATTCTTGTAAAGATTTAAAAAATGGTGCGGCCCTAGACAATTGAATGAAAATCTCAAATCTGTCCCAGATATTCTTCCAACTTCTCAAAAAGAGTTTGACAAGGTGACCTCCAGGGAAATGGTGTGGCGTGTTTTTTTTTGAAATGCGACTTAAAAGCCAGATATCTTGCTCTTCAAGAGCCACAAAGTAATGCTGGGCTTAATGCTTTTCCATCTTCTCCTTTGGGTACTCTTCTGGATAATCAGACCTTTTGTGTTTCCGTTGCTTTGAAGCTATGCTTTGAGGCTATGCGTTCTTGTTTACGAGCCTCACGACTCTTGTAGCCAAACAGTAGATATTTATGGCTATCACGGCCTGAGCTGTCACAAGTGTGCAGAAAGGATGGCTCGCCACACAACCGGTTGGAGTGTGTTGGAGCGACAGAAAACGGGCGGATGAAATGACCAGATTTCCATGGAAGTTTGGTAAACCTCGCTTCTAGGATGTAACACGCAAAGACACTTTGTGTCAATCTTACATTAATTTGTCATCAAAAACAGCAGGGGAGGTTTGTAAAATGGGAGAGTCCTTAAAGAGGAGGAAGTGTGAGGAGCTCTTGGATCGCTTCTGTTTCACGCCCTTTTCCGTTGAAACTTTATGCTCCTTAGGTCCTGAGGCTAAAAATTTAATAAACAAAATCGGTCAACTTATAAAGGGTACATTGGGAGGGGATTGAAAAGTTAAATCATTCGTTATCCAAAAAATAAGTTTACCCGTTCAGAGGGGCAACGCGGCATCAGTTCCTGGGTCTTTGTCTTGCCAAAAAGGTATGGAAGAAATGTTTTGTGTCGAGAGCTATTGTTATTTTTGTAGATTTTTAAATAAATTTTTATACTGATATTATATTTAACGTAATTTTTAAGTTTCTTTCTTATTGTGTTGCAATGTTAATTGAAAAATATTGTAATTATGAAATACATATTACTTTTTTCCAAAAACACTAAAAATCTTTTAATATAAGGCTACCACGTTATTTTAAATTATTTTTATAGTATATACCTTATCTGCTATATTTGTAGCTCCCAAATCAGGAACTGCTCAAAAAAAATTTTTTGTTGCAGTTGCTCCTCCTAAAAATACCTATAAAATGGTACCCGATATAAGCTTTAGAAATGCTACACACTATCCCAAAATACCCAAAAAATATATTACGTATTTTATCTGCTATGTCTGTATCTCCCAAACCAGGAACTGTCTAAAAACAATTTTTGGCACACTATTTTTCCTTGAAAATAAAACTAAAATGAATATATAACAGGGGGGCAATTGCAGTGGGCTATCGTTATGAGATAACGATCGCTATCGCCATTTTTTTCACTGTTACGGCAACATCGCTTATTGTTAAGTAAAAAGAAGAAGGCTTGAACGGCACGCAACCCGCAATACATTCTCAAAACAACTGTCAAATGCCGACAGTCAGTCAAGTTTGTTTACCTTTCTTGGAACTTGCGGCGAAATTTCGGGAAAAATATTAATTTTCATGAACTTTTTGCACGCAATATGGATTAAAAATCTGATTACAATGTGATGGTGGACGACTGTTATCAATTTTTGATTGAATTTTGTTTGGAAAAGCCACGTTCTTTGTGAAGAGAAACCCACATGGGCCTTGTGTGGAAGTGCCGCCAGATTTTTTGTTTGGGTAAGTACTTATACTTACTTTATCTTATGTTCTATTCTGTTGTTTTGGTGCTTAAAGAACACCACCTACATAATGTAAACAAAAAGATATAGTAGGTCAGTTTTAAGCACAGTTTATACATTTTGAAAAGACGTGAGCCAGTGGTCAGAAAATCGAAAAATAATTTTACAAAATATTTAAACATTATAAGACAAAAAAGTTAGGAATTAGTTAAGAATGCAGGATTTCTTTGGTCCAAGGTTATTACACTGATTTTTTATTGAAAAAATCTGACATCAACTAATAATTTATCTGGACACTGACACTTGTTCGCCTATTTATCATCCATTGTGTTTACGCTTGTATTTTTTGTGGTTATCGCCAAATTACTAAATATTATGCCTTGTATAAATGATAGTACTTGCAACAGAACGCATTGAGTACCTAGTTAAAGAGAGGCCGCTGATTCTGAATTGCTATGCATCACCAAGCAAAAATTTTGCATCCCTTCTCATACTGTCCCCCCTTCTTCAATGATTTTCTTTTGCACAGGATCGTAGATCTTTTGAACTCCCTCCCTCTGTCCGCTATCGCCATTTAAATGGATAAATGACAGACAAGAATCATGTACCTAATTTTCGTACAATCAAATTGATTTTTCTAAAAATGTACACATTTTCTTTTTTCAAGGTTTGCAAACTTTTAATGTTTTAATATGTAATGTACTGTTTTTTTTTTAGGTCAACTGTTGAAAATCTACAAGACCATGACCCATGCTGTAGTGCCAATAAGAGAGAAAAAAATAAATTATGAAGTTTGGGAATAAACACTTACAGTAGCTGCTCAATGGATATTGATAAATTATCCATATCAGTTTTGGTAAGTTTTCAATTCCAACACCAGATTTTAAATTTGTAGGTACACCTATTGTCAAGTAATGTAAACTATCCAAAGATTTTGTCTGATACAGTCAAGTATTGTCAGGTATTATCGAGTTTTTGTACACCTATTGGAGGTGTTGGCCTATCGGTTTTAGATTCTGAGATTTAAAAATGTTTAATTAAATCTCTGATTAATAATAAGGCATGTTTAAAAAGTAAACAAAAACTTCTAGTAAATTTTACCATCAGTATTTATAAACATTGGGTCATTACTTTTTAAATCCACCAATTTGGGATTAATTTGTTTCTCAATATTTTTAAAAATTGATAATTTTTGACAATTATATACTATAATTTACATGTATTGGTTAAAAAACCTAGATTATTTTTTTTTCTCTGTTTGTAAATATGTACTTACTTGCTTATCATTTAAAATTATGGTTTCAAGCTAGCTAATAGTAGCTTTCAAAAGACCCTGTTTAATTGGTCTAATTTTTTTTAAATATATTTTTGTGTAAAAGTAGAGTATTGTGGTTTTTAAGGAAACATAATTTTAAGTTTCGAAATTATGTCAATTATAAATATGTAATTTTTAAATATTTATCCTTTGCGTTTCTACATAGTTTTAAGACCAATTTTCTCAGTTTTGTCAAAATCAAAATGCATAAAACTTTTAACTTTTCAAGCTCTCTACTGTTGATCAAATTCCTGTCTTAAAAACTGTTTTAGTTTTTAAATTCTGTTTTACAAAGTTTACTAGTTCTTATCAGTAAATTATTTAACCCATCATCACACAAAATTATTAAAGTTAAAAAAATTTAATGTGCAAAATGAGGCAAATAATTTAATAATAATAAAATGCAATTTTACTCGGAAATCATTTTATTGGGATAATTTCAGATAATTTCGTTTTTTTAACCGGTATCAAAGACTGTTTACCTCGACTCCCCCTTCCTTTGGGATGCCACGGGGTAACCATATATACCTATTTAACAAATCTTATGCATTTTTGTTAGATATCGTTAAAAAAAATTGGATTATTTAAGTCACGTTACATGTTTTATGCATAGATTTTATAGATGTCACTAATAAAAAGAATAAGTAAAATTGATAATACAGTACCTAAAATGTTATAAAAATTTACACTTTTTGGTTTTAGTTCATTCATTCATTCATTCATTTTTTTCCTCGTATTGAAAGATCAATATCTCAATAATTGAAAGAGTCTCAAATACAGAAATTTAATCATCAGTAGAGCATGAAAGAATAACAATATATGACAAGTTTTATTCATTTTAATTCATTCCTAGATGAGAAGATTACCTTTAAATTTGGCACAAAATTGGAAAAATATTCGGAAAAAAACAAAAAAAAAAGCACATGGTAGGGCTATTGTCTGAAGTATTAATTCAAGTGAACTAACTGGTTAGCTGCTTAGACTATAGATTTGCATACATCGCACCTATAATAAATTATTTTAAATTTAATTTCAGATCAATGATTTCTCATAATTGTTAAGATGTATGATGAAGATATTTAAGCAGGCAGCGCCCCATCCCACGCAACAAAACATTTTAGCAAAATCCGGCAAAATCATATGAAGGACAAAACACATGGTAAGCTACCCTCACATTAAAAAAAAAACATTTTAAAATCCAAAAATTCATCAGTAAAATTAAAAAATTTGACTACTTTTTGGTAGATTGTTGTCGTTTCAAACAAATATAAATTTTCAACATAAATATTTCAAATTTCATTAGTGAAATCCAAAGTGGAATAAAGTTTTAAGGTAACTTTGTATGGGCACAGGATATTTTTTTAAGAAAAAACATTGAATAACAATTGAAGATCTTGTGGTAACTAGGGGATAAGCCACACTTATTTCGTTAATTTACAAGAAAAAGTCAAGAGTCTTTTTCCACTTGGATCCCCTTTGTTTCCCCAAGGTTTTGAATTATTATTCACCATCTTGACAGTTTTTTTGATCAACAGTTTACATTATTTTTTCTAAATAATATATACAGGGGCCAAATTCATATTGATTTTATTTAGCAGGCAAGTTTTTTATCACCTTAGCCAGAAAGTTGTTTTATCCTCTCCCTTAATTTCTAAATCAAAGTACTTTGAACCAAATTCACACAAGCATTGACCATCTCTTAAGTTTCTAGATTACCTTAAATATTAAGATGTGGGGTAAACAAAAGATAGTCAATAATAAAGTAGAATGTGATGTAAAACTTGTTCCGTACTTTTCTAAAAGAAACTAAATTGGCAGACAGCAATAAAACTGGTGGCCAAAAAATTGGTGAGAGATAGTCGATCTAGTCTATTATACTCTTGTTCAAAGGAGGAGGTTATTAAAACTTACTATCGGTGTAATTGATTGATTTTACAAATCAAACCTGAAAGCTTCCAATCTTAAGTAGCCAGTTCACTGGCTTATATTTTCAAATACATCTTATTTTTTGTTTCAGGTTAGCAGTGCCCAAGCTGATGAAGGAAAAGATGCAATCCACCAAATATTGAAATATTAGAAAACAATTTTTAATTCTAAGTAACATATAAACCAATAAGTAAAATAAATCAGTTTTTTATCCCAAATTTTATTATTTTTTAATAGCAATGTTAAGAGTGACAAAATCAAGTCAAATCAATTTTTTTCTTTATAACATAATAAATTATTAATATTAAATTAAAAACTAGCATAAAGTATAAATTTAGCCGAAAAATTATATTTACCTAAATGCATTGTAAAAAACTTGTCATGTCAGTCAGTAAACCCTTAAAGTTAATTTAAAAATGTAGCATACATTTTAGGCCCTTTATTTGAAGTACTAAGTAGGTTTCTTAAATTATATTACTCAGCTTTACATTCATAAAGATTGATTTAAAGTATGCTATTTTCAAGGATATTAGTTATAAAAATATGTTCCTGAGGTAAGCATTTATTTGATTATTTAGAATCTATAACTTTGAGTTATTAGTTTTTCTGGTAGCCGTAAAAATAAGTTGACAAAGCAGATATTAAAAAGCTATTAAAAATTAAAATAATTTGCTTAATTAGCCAATTGCTATATAAATATCATGCAATGCTATGTGTGTGTGGGAAGAAATATCATGTAGATAATTTAAAAATGGATGTAAAATAATGAAGAAATATCATTTAGGTAAATATTAAATCACATGAGTTCAATTTTTAAAAAAATCTTCATCAATTCTTTTTTTATAGCAACCAGAGCTGTAAATAACTTAAAACTGTACTTAACTTTCTCCACCAAACCAATCCAAAGGCTCTCGAAAAAAAAGCTCTGCCTTATTTTAAAAAGTTTGCAATATCTTAAATTAGTATGTTTAAAATAAATTGGTTTTATAGGTGTGACAGTGAGCAGTAACTATGACCCACTCTTTTTCGATGACTCCCCCAAAAAATCTGCGAATTTTCATGAAAAAGTTCTTAAATCGTAGTTACAATAAGTCCAATGTTCTATAACTATCACTTAAGTGACATTTAAATTTTTGATTTAAACAAATGCGGCCTAAAAGAATTAAATAATAAAATTTTATTTCTGTACTATATTTTACACAACTTTTTAATTCATTAAAAGTTATCTTATTATTTTTTTAAATGGGAGAACGATTAACATTTAGCATACATGTACATATATTGCATCAGTTTCTTCTGAAAGTTAGTTTCACTATGTCTTTTGAACATCGAATCTTTGTCTACTTTCATCTAGTGCCTTGGAAGGTTGGTCTATGTCTTACTTGAATCCATCCATACCTAATTTGTGGCTCGAGTTGTGGTACTTGATCGGAGACTTGATCATACTAGAATGATTCTTACATGTAGCTCCATTCAAATACCCTAGCATGTTATTCCTAAAAAGAAGTATACATTTTAAGTTTTATCAAAATAATACTTATCCAAAATCTGATCACAGCTTTAAGTAGTTATTTTTTCTTTGGTGAACTGCAAGAATCTAAGTCAGTAGTTTTTATTTTAAATAAACTATCTTAGTAGATAGATAGATATATATGGACGCAATGGCCCTCGCTAATGCGCCCATGCACGGATGCAAAGAATATATATGTCATATATGCTCACTTATTAACTTTAAGTCCAAAATTGGTAAAGTATGTTGCATAAACTAAGCTTTAATTTCTTTAAAAAAAATTTTACTGTATAATTTTTTCTAGGCTCATCTTACGACTATATTCGCTAATTACTAATACCTTCTTTATCGGTGATAAACATACACACTAAAAACACAAAGAACATGCTTTTTTATTTTTTCTGCATCTGTGATTATTTGTTTTGTTAGAATGTTCTTGAAGCTCTTTGGCCATTTAAAGCATTTTTTAGCTAACAGAATAGTGCAACCGGTTTTTTGTTTTAATAAAGACATTTTATATATTAAAAACAAACAATCACCTTAACGTATCACATTCTCGCTCACCCTGACTTTAATTTAAGTAGGTAATAAACTTCAGCAAACTCAACTGGTTGGGCCATGCTTATCTATATTCTGCCATAAGGGCTTGCGTTTTCTTTTACAAAAGAGTATAAAATATAAACCCACCTTAAAAGAACAGTCTCATAAATAGCTAGTCGGGAACTTATGATGTACAAGTTTAGGATGAGAAGTAAAACAAATATTTCCCCATAACAATAGCTAATTTTACTTACTGTGTTCTGCTCTTTATGGGCTCCAAATATGGTGTGAACTGCAACCATCGCAGAAGAAATCATGTTAATTTTTCTCAATCATTGTAGCACTATTATTACTCAAAAGTTATATTTTTGTGCGAGTTTAGTTGTCAAAGTTGAATTGACACGGCCGCGGCCATTGTGAAACAACAAAACAAACCGTGGTGTTGCCGCGATAACGAATTCGCTCCGTAACGATATCGGTATGAGCCACTGGAATAGCCCCCCCGATATTTTATATACAGGGTCTATTCTTTAAATGGAACGGTGCTCCTAGCGACTTTAGAGAAAAGGTTTTAAAAAAAGGTAAAAGTGAATCTTCACTGATTTTTGACGGATTTTGCACCCATTTATGTTGGGAATTTGGAACCTTTGGTTGCACTAAAACAGAGTTATGATTGTTTTTCACAAACCAAAACTACACTTTTTTGTACTCGACGTGCGTCGAATGCAAAAAACTTTACTTTGCACCCATTGTAAAAAAAAAATTTGAGGCCCCCAACTGGAAGTCTTATTTTTTTAAATGAGGATGTACCACCTGTGGAACCTTTTTAGAGAGATTATTAAAAAATAAATTTAACGCATTACTTTTTTTTTGACATCTGTTAACCAATGTGTTGTATATATAGTTCATTTTCAAGCTGAAATAATTAACAAAAAATAGGTATTTTAAAATTTTTCACACATGGATTGACAGATGTAAAAAAATTATTTAATCGAATTTCTTTTTTAACAAGCTTTCGAAAAAGGTTCCAGAAGTGGTACCTCTTTATAAAAAAAATGTCGGTAGGCCCTGGGCCTTCAGTGAGGGCCCCCAAATGAGCCGCCAATAATGTTCTTGTGTGGTATTTTCTTTATTCCTCTCAGTAAATAGAGAAACATATAGTTTATTTTGAAGCAACAACAACTGACAAAAAAATTGTTTTTTTTAAATTTTTGACACATTGGTTGACAGATGTCAAAAAAAACTAGTGCAATAGGTCTGTTTTGTAACAAGATTTCCAAAAAGGTGTCACAAGTACCTTCTTATTTAAAAAAAAAATACTTGGTGGGCACTGGGCCTCCAGTTGGAGGCCGTAATTTCTTTTAACATAGGCAGAGAGATCATAAAAAGTGATTAAAGACTCGCTTTTAGCTTTTTTTAAACCTCTTCCCTAAAGCGTCTAGAAGCACCGTTTCATTTAAAGAATCCACCCTGTATATATAGCTTCCAAACCAGAAACTGCCCAAAAACAATCCTTGATACGCTTCTTCTTCTTGAAAATACCTTTAAAATGGTATTACATCCAATGTTCTTACATCTTTATGAATGCCAAAAACCACCCCAAAAATATATGATAAGTATTTTGCTTTGTCTATAACTTCCAAATCAGGAACTGCCTAAAAACAATTTTTTGTACGCATGTTTTTCTTGAAAATACCTATCAAACGGTGCTACACTTAACCTCCTGACATCTCTACAAAGGCCAAAACCTGCCCCAAAATTTGAAACTAATATAATATAAAACATATTTTATCAGCTATGTCTCTAGCTCATAAACCAGGAACTGCCTAAAAACAATTTTTGGTACGCTTGATTTCGTTAAAAATACCTATATATAAAAGTGCAAAAAACTATCCCAATCTAAAACTTATATATTAGCTTTCAATTTTTGGGGTGGTTTTTGGCATTTGTGTTTGTATTTTTAAGGAAAACATGCGTACCAGAAATTGTTTTTGGCCAGTTCCTGGTTTGGGAGCGTGTTATACATTTAAGTTTTTGGGGTGGGTTTTCGCTTTTCTAGGGACATCAAAAGATAGGGTCCATTTTATAGGTATTTTTCAGGAAAACAAGCGTACCAAAAATCGTTTTGGAGCAGTTTCTGTTTTGAGAGCTATACTGCACCGCAGTAGAAATATATTTTATATATTAGTTTTAAGTTTTGGAGTAGTTTTTGGTCTTTCTAGGAATGTCAGAAGGTTAAATATAGCACGGTTTTATAGGCATTTTTGGGGAATTCCTGGTTTGGCATCTATAGACATGGCAGGTAAAATACGTGTTATATACTAATTTTATATTTTTGGGGTGGTTTTTGGCTTTTCTAGGGATATCAGAAGAATGAGTCTGGTACCATTTCATAGGTTTTTTTTTAAGGAGAACAAGCGAACCGAAAATTCTTTTTGGGCAATTTCTGGTTTATTTATTAGTTTTAGATTTTTGTGGTGGTTTCTGGCTTTTCTGGGGATATCAGAAAATTGGTTCTAGTACAAGCGTATCAAAAATATATTTTTGGACAGTTGCTGGTTTGGGAACTGTAGATATAGCTGATAAAATATATGTATATTTCTTTTAGATTTTTGGGTGGTTTTTGGCATTCCTAGGTATATCAGGAGATTGGGTCTGGTACCGTGTTTCTTGTCTACAACAGATAACATTTTATCGTCATTTAAATTGTGATCTTCTAGACTGAAACTGCTTTGTTGGTCGGTAAATATAATTTTTTTATAGGACGCAAAAATTGTCCAGATGCAGTGTTTACCTGAACGAGTCGGATATTATTGCCATTACCAGGAAAACAATCTCTATTCTTCCTATTGGCCATTCTGACCTTCTATATAAATCGTTTTCTATTAAAACTAAACTTACAACTTTTATATATATGTTTTTAAGAAAAGGCCGTATTCCACACAAAATCTGTTATTTTAATTTTTATTGAAATACACCTTTAGGTCGACCGGTTTCGCCTGATTGCCATTAGCAAGACCGCAATTAAAGTTGTACAAGTAATAGATAAAATTGTTATGAATATACATTAAAATTTGTTTTAAGGTTGAGGGCTCCTTGAGACTTCAGGCTATGTTTACTTATTCTACTTACTTTTAAACAATTGAAGCACATGTTGATTTGACAAAAACTGCTAAACATTAACAATAATTTGCAAAAAAAGGAAAGGGTAAAACATGCCTTCTTTTATAAATAAATTCCTGAACCTTCCAGAAACATCGAGGGTTAGAACAGCGAAATAAAAAATCTTCTACAAATATTGATTTAGTGCTCTGAGTCAGGACAATATGGTTTAGATAAAATTGGATTTTAGGCCTGCATATAGGTACCGAGTCAACCCTGCGAACTGCTGCTGAAATGATTAATTTGACCGAAAAGAAGAGGGTGCAGGGCAACTGTATTGGCTATTGGCCTAAGTGTCCCGTGCACGTATCTGTGTGAAAGCCTTAAACCAGATATTTTTGTTAGAGGCTTAGTGACCTGATCTGGACGAGAAAATAAATTCCTGATCCCGATAAGGACACTCAGTCTCATTGTCGGTGAATTTAATTGGGACAGGTTAAGGAGTAGAAAGGGCTTGAAGTTGAGTTGTTGGGTTGGGTTCGTAGATAGATTTATGAAGAAATTGATTTGGGATTGAGAAGTAAAATGTAGAAATGGAAACTCGAGAGATTTTTTGTATAAAACTCCTAATATCGGGTGGGGGGGGGGGTTGGTGAGGTTGGAGGAGAAGTAGGGTTTGGTTGGGTTACAGTAACAATTTAAGATGAAAGTTGGTTAGGACTTTAGGAACTAAAAATCAGTTTAACCACTAAATGTCAGTCTGTCAGATACTTTCGGCAATTTTCATGCCGACTGACTGGGTCATTTGTGTAGCGTACATCACAAGCTTTAATTTGCTAGCTCATTTGTACTGCTCCTATTATACATAATAATATATAATCCACAACACATGACTTTATGCATGCCCAGAAAGCGGTTCTCAAAGAATTTTACGGAGTTTCACGTTCAGAGAATTTTTAAATTAATTATAAATAATATTCATATTTTTATAAGATTTTTCCAAGATCTACAACTTTCTTATTTAAAGTTTTTTTAAAAAAATAACTTTTTGTTTAGTCAAAATACGTTAAAACTGGTGGTAACTACAAAAAGTTGAGTAATTAAACAAAAATGTTGCAAATTTCTTGCCAAATATTTTTGTTCCCAGATTTTTTCACCTCCGAGCAATAGAAATGGAGAAAAAAGATTTTTCAAAATGGCGGATGGTTCCTGAGGAGTGGGGGATACACAAACTTGGGAGTTTACTTTTACTCCCCCGGATTATTTTCGACCTCAAATGACAATTTTACTGTACTATAACCTCTTCCACCATCCTCCCCACCAAGCTGCAGGAAGAGGTAAGAATTTCCATTGTATTTGAATTTTTTTTGAATTCCTTGATAATGAGTAGCATTCTCGCTGTATAATACTGATGGTCTACCTCTTTTGGCGATAAATCTTCTAAACGCTTGCAGAAAACTTTCAGTCGACAATGATCCAACCACTTCCAAATGGACTGCCCTGTATACTGCGCAAGTGAAATTAATATCCAAACTTTTTCTTTATTTCTAAGATAAAATAAACCAGCAGAATCCATCCCAGTTTACTCAAATACTAGAGCATCTCAATTACTGGCAAGGGTAATAATGAGGCTACAATTTTTCGTGTGTCAAATTTTCTACAATTACGGTCGTTGAGTCGGACCAACAATACATCTTTTCATTTTCGATTTATTAGTTTTTTGTGACAAAAACCAACAGCCTTTCTCCAAATATAGCAGCTAACAATTCTAATCTGGGTATGGAAACTTCTTTGGGTTAAACTCCACTTTTACTTGTATTAATTCAATTAAAACTTCTTTATTACACATGGTTCTCCAAAAAACCTGCTGCGGCCTATGATTTGGCTTTTAAAATCCATCTGGCTATTTTGATGCATTTTAGAAGGTTTAGGTTTTTTAACCATTCCAAAAATGCATCTCTAATATTATCAGGCACATTTTTATTCCCATCTAGCTTTAAAATGCATGTTTGTTGTAAAAGCTTTTAGATTTAAGTAAAACTAATATGCAATTAGCCACTGACAAAATTAACTTTTTTGTTAATGATTGGGTTTTTAAATGCTAAAATCCTAATCTAATCTAAAAGAACCTTTTTGTTCCTATTTAACCTTGATACCGATGATACTTGGACATCTGTTTCATCTGCTTTTTGAGTCACATTGGTAGAATCCCATATAGTGCGGGCGCTAGGTCATGTCACGTGTGCACTAATATGTGCCCTCAGTTTTGTTGGTCTAGATCATGGTCATTTGGTCGCCATATTTAAAAATGGCCGCCAAATTGCTGGATTTTTTGTTTAAGTATATCTCGGTCCCCAGTGGACCGATTTTAATTTTTGAACTCATTTCTTCAAAATAAACAAATTTTGTTTTTAGACATTTTTTGTTAAATCACGTATTTTTTAAGTTATGAGATAATTTAGGATTATAGCATATCTTAATGTAAAAAATGGACACTAAGGACAAAAGTACATACTAATTCTAAATAGTTATTTCAAAGTGGATAATTCTAATACAAATCAGTAACATAGTACAAAAAAAATACATTTTATACAAAAAAACAATGCCAAAGGTAAAAGCATAACAGAATTATGTAAGGGGATTCTTGCATTGGCCCAAAACACTACATTTACAAAAGTCACAGCGCATTATTTCCGATATTCTGCAAGGACATACAGTTCCTCTAAAGCACGTCTGGCAATTGCAAAGCTTAGGAAAGTCTTCAGGATCCGTTGGATTGTCTGTCACTTGTGGAATTAAGTTACCGCCTTCCTCTATGTAACCATAGTCCAATGGATTAAGTTTCTCGGGCCGTTCCAAAGCATGAATCCATTTTTGTTGTGAAGTCGGGTAGATCGTGAGGTAAGGGCCAAATCTTGAAAGTTTCGTCATTTTTTGTGATGAAACTAATGAAAGCGTAATTTATTAATTGTACCCAAGCTTGAGCCAAGTGAACGAACCAACAATTTCTCTGCCTTTTTTCCATATCCTCATTCAGTGGCCCCTTGCCAATTTCGAACAAGAGATGTTTTGAATATGATTCGGCTGCTTTCAAAGCTGCTAACATCGTACTGACTTTCCTTGTAGTATCACAGCCGGTTAAGGAATGGATAGCTGGTAGAGCTGACAAAACAGTAAGTGGTACTCGACCTTCAAAGGGGTGAAGTGGAATGTACCGGGATGTTTTCCCTACTCCAAAGGCAATGCAATGTTCTTTAAGTTCTAACGTTTTGCATTTCAGTAGATAATAGTAGAGTGCACTAACAAAAAAATCGGTATCTGTAGAACAAATAACCAGGTGACTAACTTTTGAAGTAAGTGTCATGTGAGAAATATGGGTTAACATTCTGTCATCTGCTTCTTCATGATCAGATTCCAAAGTAGGTTCTTCTTTAATTATACCATTCTTTATAGCAAAACATTTTGGCTGACCATCTTTCACTACACCACCAAGATAAATGAGAAAAGATGCCGTGACAAAATCTTTTTTTGCCGGGATATCCAATCAACAAAGTATGATTGCAACAATTCTTTGTTTGTTCTCTAGGTCCGTATCTATTTTTTTTTCTTTTTGTTGGGCGCTGGTATTATCCTCCTCTTCCGAACTTGATTTTTCCGCATCTTTTTCTTGTTTTTCTTTAGCTCATTTTCCCTAGTATATAAGGTCTGTAGCAAGCTATGTGATATTTTATACTGTTGTGATCTTCAATGCTATTCAACACATCGTCCCCAATGACTTCAGAAGCAGTTTTAATGTTTTTTATACCGTTTTCACTTGAACATAACTGCAAAGAACTTATCCATTTTTTACATAAAATGCACAAGTTACTGTATTTTTTATCGTCTCTGCGTCTTTTTCGAGCAGCACGCACCTATTGAATTGGACATACAATTGCATCTTAGAAAATAAAGCCAACATAGTAGTCTGTGGTTATAGGCATCTAGCTAGCTATGCGCCGACGTGCATAATTTTTATCCTGTGACAAAAAATGCGCCTGCGCATCGGGGGCTATGAGTCCTCCGCGCTCTACTATGTTGGCTTCATTTTCTAAGCTTCCTTTGTGATCACACACACTAAATCTACACATGTAACCTGAAAAAAAAACGAGTAAATATTGCATTAGGGACCGTCCATAAACTATCTCACACCATTTTGAATCATTGTTCATCCTCCCTTCTCCTTGTCACAAATTGTTGCATTTTTAATGACCCTTCCCCCTAAAGTTAACTTATAAAATAGCAAACAGCCCCCCTAAATCAACCTAAACATTTTGAAAATATCAAAACATTTTAGCACAAAAATATTTTTATATTTTTTCTTGGTGATTAAAAAACATCCACCGAGCCCCCCCTATTCTCACATTTTCTCATGGATCTGCATAGCCACTCCCCTCTTTAGGTGTCACACAATTTATGGAGGACTGCTAATATTGCAATTACAACACAGATACAGACACACACAATGTGATCCTTCGCGAACCGGAAATATTAAAAACCTTAGTATATCCCAATAACTATCGGATTTATCGAAAAATTTTTGAAAACAAAATTTGTTTGTCTTTAGGAAATGAGTAAAACAAGCTTTAAAAAATTAAAATCGGTTCACTGGGTACGGAGATATACTAAAACAAAAAATATAGTAATTTGCCGGCCATATTTAAATATGGCGGCCAAACGACCATGATCTGGACCATGTGACCAATTTTTTTTGTGCTCCTATGGGTGTTTGACAAAACCTCGCAACACAACTTAGGGCACGTATTAATGCACACGTGACGTGGGCCAGCGCCTAGACTAATAATCTGAGGTCAAATTGTGCTTCTGCCATAATTGTTTTGATTCTTGAATAAATGTTTGTAGATTTTTTTCTGTATCTAAAGTTTTGACACAATTATCCACATAAAATGATTTGAACAATCTGTCTATAGTAAGTGCTGAATAGCTCTGATTTCAATTGTATTCTTTAAGCATTGCTCAAGATGGTATTTTGACAGCTCCAAGAAGACAAAACCTATCAGTAATTACAGAAACGACTCTGGTATGCCGATAAATGGTTAGTGTGTCATTTTTGTCATACCTAAGAAATATTAAATACAGTATATGCTACCCGAAATTTATCCACATTGATTGACGTCAACTGTCAACGAGAATTTTCAGTCTGACGTTTATTTTTTGTTTCTCCCTAGATTTTTGGCCACACTGATCACAGTATGGACAGGGCCTCATTCAGAAAATTTTCGATTTCGTTTAGTTTAAATTTTATCATGAGTTGATTGTAATAGAAAGTTTTTGAACCAACTTTTTGCCATTTTGTTATTGTTATCGTAAGACAATTGATCACAGTGTGCTAGATATGGCCAAGGCAGCAAGTGTTGATCCAATACATAAACGTAAATAGTGCGAACTCTACACATCATAGAAGGGACTGGTTATGAAATCTCAAATGAATGAAGCTCAGACATGGGTGATTTTTGCTCATGTTTTGATGACCAATTTTAACTGACTTATACACATGCGATTGTCTCCAAATTTGGTATGCGTTTATAGTTCCGGTGACAATACAATAATCTGGTATTAACAGGTACCCACCTCCCCTAACGAGGGAAGTGGAGAAAGAAAAAGGTTTAGTTTGTTCGATTTCAAGGATTTTGAGTTTTTTATCAGATTTGAAAATTTCAATATGGCGGATTTAAAATAGACAAACAACAAACAAATTTAAATATTAAAAAATAATTTTATATAAAAAAAGCTTTTCAAATTCAAGCTTTTATATAATATAAAGTTCACTAAAAAGTAGAGAATTTTTAGCATTCTGATATCATAATAATAAAAGCGATGGCCGTAAATTAGGTCGAGTTGGGTTGAATTCAGTTACCCTTGAATTTCTCTGCATTATAGTGAATAATCAATAACATAAATTTTTTGACTCGACATGGTCAAACTTTCTATAATGCACCCATCGCTTTTATTATTATGATGGTGAACTTTATATTTTTGTATAAAAGCTTGGATTTGAAAAGCTTTTTTTTATATAAAATTATTTTTTAATTTTTAGATTTGTACTCTAAATCGTCCATTTTCCAGATTCATAACCCCCTTCTGTAAGAACCCCTGTATGCCACTTCCCTCGTTAGGGAAAGGCGGGTACCTGATAATACCATTTTAATATATTGTCACTGAAACTAGAAACGCATACCAAATCTGAAGACAATCGCATGTGTATAAGTCAGTTAAAATTGGTTAGCAAAAGATGACCAAAATTCGTTTATCTTGAATCCGGCATATTGAATTTTCAAAATCTGATCAAAAATTCGTATTCCTTATCCCAAAAAAACCCGTGTACCAATTTTGGTTAAAATCAGACAAACTTAGGTGTTTTCCCCCCTTCACTCCTCCTGTAGGGGGGGGGAAGGCTGCCTAAAATACCAAGTTATTGTAGTGTTACTGGAGTTTTAAACGCATACCAAATTTGAAGACAGTCGGGTGTGTATAATTCAGTTAAAATTGGTTAGCAAAACATTACTTAAAATCGTCCATCTTGAATCCGCCATTTTTGAATTTTCAAAATCTGATCAAAAGATTCGTATTCCTTATCCCCAAAAACCTTCGTATACCAATTTTGGTTGACATCGGCCAAACTTAGGTGTTTTCCTCCTCCGCTCCCCTCGTAGGGAGAGAGGGGGTGCCTAATAATACCAAGTTATTGTATTGTTACCGGAACTTTAACCACATACCAAATTTAAAGACAGGATGGATGTGTATAATTCAGTTAAAATTGGTTAGCAAAACACGAATAAAAATCGTTACCCTTGAATCCGCTATATTGAATTTTCAAAATCTTATCAAAAATTCGTATTCCTTATACCCAAAAACCTCCGTATATCAATTTTGGTTGACATCGGACAAACTTAGGTGTTTTTCCCCTTCCACTCCCCTCATAGGGGGGGGGGGTAGGGAGGTTCCTAATAATATTATATAATTGTATTATTAGAGGAACTATAAAAGCATACAAAATTTAAAGACAAGCGGATGTGTTCAAGTCAGTTAAAATTGGTTAGCAAAACATGACAAAAATCGTCCATCTTGAATCCACCATATTGAATTTTCAAAATCTTATCATAAATTCGTATTTCTGATCTCCAAAAACCCCCGAATACCAATTTTGGTTGAAATCGGAAAAACTTAGCCGTTTTCTAATACCATATTATTGTATTGTCACCGGAACTATAATCGCATACCAAATTTGAATTCAATCGGACATGTAGACGTTAGTCAAAATTGAGTAGCAAGATTTGACCCGAACATATAAACATGCAATACATAGAGATAAAGTTAAATAAAAGCTTGTAATAAAAAATACGCAAAATATAAAGCCGGTCCAGCATTTTTAAACGTCTAAATTGAATTTGAATTCATTAATTTTTGGATGACTTCGCTCACCAGTCTGGGTCTCTTTCAGGCATATTGGGTCAGCATCGCGTTTCCTTTGTTATGTTCGGTGTACAAATAAAAACGAATATCATGGCCGCCTTAACATAGATTACATAGTAATATATTGTTCATCCATAAGGTATCTCTGGCATCTTGCTGTTTCACTCTGGTGCATTTGATTGATATGAAAGCGTAATATAAGGGGTTATTCGGAGTGATTTAAAGTTAGCAGTGTAGTTATGCTGTGGCAACTTAAAAATCTGGTTTTTATTCTATGGAAATAAAAATGGAATGGACTGTAATTTCTGTGTGACTCGCACAATCTTGATTTGACAATTTGCACTGAAAGGTTTTTTAATGTCAGCTATAACACGATTTCTACATAATCTAACATAAATACTTCTTCTAGGCAGTGGTTTGAAGATGGGTTATTTTTTGTTTTTGCAAAAGCGTCAAATACTGGACGAATTATTGTGGTAGCTCTGCCTAATTTTACTACATGGCGGTGCAGTCTTCGTAGTATCCATCGTTCTCTAGCTCTTTTTTAAATTCTACAAACTTTCTATTCCTAAGGCTCCGTACTTATATACTATGAGAAATCACTCAACCGTGAAGTTTAAGAAGTTTTGTCTAAATAAAAATGGAATGGACTGTAATTTCTGTGTGGCTCGCACAATCTTGATTTGACAATTTGCACTGAAAGGTTTTTTAATGTCAGCTATAACACGATTTCTACATAATCTAAAGCGAAATACTTCTTCTAGGCAGTGGTTTGAAGATGGAATATTTTTTGTTTTTGCAAAAGCGTCAAATACTGGACGAATTATTGTGGTAGCTCTGCCTAATTTTACTACATGACGGTGCAGTCTTCGTAGTATCCATCGTTTTCTAGCTCTTTTTTAAATTCTACAAACTTTCTATTCCTAAGGCTTCGTACTTATATACTATGAGAAATCACTCAACCGTGAAGTTTAAGAAGTTGGCTCCGCTCAGGGAGGGGCTTCCAAATATTTGGAATTTCATCATTTGGTTTACTAAAAATACCCTGATTCTGCCGAATAAAGGCAGCTTCAAGGAATTTTTGATTCTTCCAGTGTGACTCCTTTGCTTCTGTCCACTCCATTCGGTGTTGTTTTCACCATGCATGTTTGGCGATTCCTAATTTCGTTTGTTCACCTCTTTGGGTATCCGTCTAATGTTCCTTAAGCCTAACAGATAGTGGTCTTTGTCAGTCACTCACATCATCATAGGCAATCACTCGATACCGAGTATGATTTTCCTCTATTCTGTATAGTCGCTATCTGTTGTGCGTTTTTTGATGGCTATGTAAGCCAATTCTCGAGCCGCACACTGTTTCACAGTCCTGGCACACTCAGTCTGCGGTAGAAAGCGGGTGTTGTTGGTCATCCATTCTTCCATTTTCTTGCTCCTTTATACGTTCTCTCTTTTCCGTCTCTAGTCTATGTCGTTGCTCTTCAAAAGTTTGTGCTCCCTGTTCAGCGCGATGAAGCCCTATCGCTTGCCGTGGTCTCGAAGTTGCTTATATCGATGTGACCCTTCATCATATTCCTTTTGAGAACGTCCTTTTTTGTCGACCTCCTTGTTTTCTATTTCCCTCCTTCATTGTCCATAAAATATCTGCTTTAGAGACGTGTTTCGGGAATGCGGATAACGCGACCAGTTAAACGAAGCGGGTGCTTGAAGATAAAGCCTTGTATACCAGTTGCTCCGGCTTCTTCTAAAACATTTATGTTGGTTCGTCGGTTTTGCCATTTGATTCTCGGGATTCGTCTTAAACAACTTTGGTGATATTTTTCTAGTCGTTTGATATGCCTTCTGTAGGTGGTCCACATTTCGCATCCGTATGTTAGAGTTGGTATTATAACTGTGTTGTAGACACGAAGCTCTGTGTTGTAGACACGAAGCTTGGTCTCCGCATTGACGTCGTGATTGTTGAAGTCTCTCTCCGAAAGCCGTCTGAACGTCAACGCTAGCACATTTTAGACGATACTGTATTTCTGCCTCAATAGTTGCATTTGATGATAGGTAGCTCCCAAGGTATGGGTAATGTTCCACGTTCTGCAGAAGATGGCCATTTATGGAAGTGTTTGGAGCTTGGAAATTCGTACCTGGTTCTGGTTGCTGAAGAATTTGCGTTTTAGCAAGATATGCTTGCTTAAATGCGTTGATTACCAGCTGTGGACCTTCCTCTGTATCTGCCATAACGACGTTGTCATCGGCGTACTGCAGTTAGATTACCGAGGTCGTCGAGACCTTAGTTCTTGCTCGCAGTCTGCCTAGGTTAAGTAGGTCTGTTACATTACAAAATAAACATACAAAATAGAAGCGATGACAACTTCCCATACTTTGGGTCCTATCGAGCCTGGCATTCTTGCCAACTTGAGTAAGCACACGGTTGTGGGGCACTCAGCAATGAAACACCAGGTTATACAGTCTCAAAATATATTTTTGGTGTGTGAAAAAACAGTGTAAAACAATAAATGTAAATTTTAACGAATAAAATAGTTTTTTTTTAAAACTAACATTTTAGGGGTCTTTCCTCTTGTTTTTGTGTTTAATTTCAATGATGGAAAGTTCTTTTATCAAAGATGAAAAAGTTGAAATGGTTCTCATAAAAAAAAAGAAGTTGAAGCTTGTTTTGATAAGTTTTGATAAAATTTTATGAGTTTTTTTTTTGAAGGTTTTTAAAGAGAAAATTTTTGGACAGGGAAATATTTCTTATCTGTTTCCACATAGCTAGCCAATGACAGGGCTAAACATCCCTGGAACAGGTACACAGGACTCATGACTGGACTAGGCATCTCAGGCCAGGGCAAAGCAGCACTTAGGACGGAAAGTCGAATGTATGGTGTTGAGAGTCGGCACTAGGACCACCCATGGCTTTGCACCGGAACCAAGCACCCTAGACAGATATAAAAACAACCTTCTAGAACAAGGGAGATCACCCTAACGTATCATTTATAACTAATTTCTAATAACGGACATGTATTTTACACAGGAAAAAAAAGAAGTAAAACAGTAACACAAAAAAACTACTGTTTACTTATTGTACGGGGCATGCCTGAGGGGCAACACTCGAAGTACATACGCCAAAAAAGCATAAAAAAAAACATATAAGTCCACACTCTATTGTATAGTGGGTACCACGGACGATAAAACTAAAAATTACTTAAAACGACAGAAAACAGTCTAATTTCTTACAAGGGCAAAAATAGTCAAGGTACACACGCAGCAAATATTTACCTCAAATCATCCTGAGGGCGACATTCCGCATGGCAGGTAACCTAATACCTCCCAGGGAGTTGACGTGAGGCCTCCTCAATCTGTAGCACAAAGAAAAATACAGAATAAAAAATAGTCAATATTGAAATAAACTGGAGGGAAAACGCTTAAAAAAAATCGAATATAATTACCATCGATCGGCTGATAAGCCACGGTCTAGCCGGCCATTGTCCGTATCCTATACGGTCAAAAAGAAATCCTCGAAAATCGCCACCTCAAACGCCAAACACAGGCAACGGGCACTTCCACGAAGACTTTCTTCTTTTTATGGGACCTCTGCGGATTCCGTCTACGACGATTTCAGGTTGCAAAGGCCGCCATGGGCACGACTTCTTTTCGGTATTCTTGGAAAAGAAAAATTAAACGTGGCACTCAAAACGGTGCCGGAAAAGAAGTGTTTCCTTCCCTCCAGAAAATCTCAGACACTAAAAAGAAGCTTCCTGCGGGCAAACGATTGGTCACAAACCTCAGAGGCGCGAAAACCACAGTCGAAAATCGCTTATCCTGATTACCATATTAGGTGATGCTGCTGAAAACGCATTACAATTGGGCGATCTTTCTGATATGGGCAAAAATCGACAGGGACTGGGGTCCAAATTCTACTTTTCGAATGCGACAGGTTCAAGTCGGAAGTCTCTATTCATCAACCTAAGACAGACAAAGACAACGAAGCGGTGTTGTCAGATTTTCTTCTGTATCAGCGGGATAGGGAGAGATCACGTGACGAACAGAAGTTAACAACAAGGCATTGGTTGCAGTAGTGAGCAAGAAATGGACTTTATCTTTTTGGGAGAACCAATAAACAATAAGTGTAGACACTTGGTTTTCTCGAAAACGACTCAGCAGTAACGTAATGTGCAACTTTAAATCACAGTTATGTGACGTGAAGTTAGTCACTGTATACTCCCAGGATTTCGCCTATGACAATCTGGCAACGTCGTCCCAAACGTCACAGTCAGCTGGCGGTCGAATTTAATTTTGAAAAACCGTAAAATGCCTAAAGAAAAACACGGATTTTCGCCAAGAAAAAGACCACTTTCCGGCACTCCAAGCCTTCCTAAATAATCCAGGTGAGTCACAGTTTCCTTCCGTGTAGGTAACATACGGATCCTTGACAAATATCTCTCTCCCCTTTACTGTTTGTTTACCTCTTTAGAACGACTATAAACCTCCTTTATTTCGAATTTCTTATACTTTTAGGCCAGTCTCGAGTCGTATGAGGACAGATGATCGCCTCGTTTGAATAAATAAACTGAATATCTATCAAAATTTAACCTGTTAAAGTCTGCACAGCCTGTCGTATAAACCACAGGAAATATGGACCCTACAGACCAACAATGCACACAGAGACAAGCAAGACGGTCCACACTTGACATGGCTAGGCTGTACGAGGTTGGGCAATGCCCTTTAAGGAATTCACGCATACTTGAAACCAAAATAAAACCAACAGGTGAGTGTTGTGTCAACTGACGACAAAGGTAGAGTAATTTTGTAATATCAATACCATATGATTGGTGACAACCTTGGTCCTGTTATTTTTAGGACTTATTGGACCCCCTAAAGCCTGACATGTGCAAATTGGGGACCGATCAGTAACAGAAACTGCCAACCACTGACACATCACTAGTGACAAGAATCTACCACTCAACAAATGAACCGACACTAGTTTCTAGTAAGTATAAGACCGCTAAGTCTCTCTTTGTTTGACACGGTTTATAAAACTAACCTTTATTATCTACTTTATTTTCGGGTGTTAAGTAGTTGACGGAAGGAGAATTTGATATAATCAATAAAAAAAACAAAGGCTTACTAATCTAGTAAGTTGGCGGTTTAAACTATGCGCTAGAAAGACCGTTTTGGTGTTAAGTTATGTAAAATTATGTTATTTTTTCTTGTTTCAGGTTACTGCAGAGCCAGAGCAACCTTTCTTGGACTGGTTAAATTATACAAGAAAAATACGAAGTTTCATTGAACTGTAGACCGTATATCATTAGTTAATATAAAAGAAAGATGGATGTTGTAATGTTATTTTTGGAAAACACATGATTTGCCACAGTAACTAAATTTATTGGTTTATTAGAAAGGGTTCAATGGTGTTTTATTTGAAATATTGAGGTTTGCTTTGTTTTGAAAAAAAAGTTAAACAGAGTAAAATGCCTCCACATAAAATAATCATAATTCTAGTGTAATTCAACCTCAGTCCAACAGTAAATATTGTTTTTCCAGCGCATTCGCCATAAAATAGTAGGATATAGAATAAACAAAATGCTCAGACATATAGTAAAGATGATTGACTTAAAGATTTTTCCAGGGTATTAGAAGGGTGTTTTGAAGAATTATTTTTTCTAAGGGATATTGTTAGGGAAATATTGAACCGTTACAGGTCACCGTCAAACCTATATAGAATTTCCTCTCCCGGCGGTAGATGTTTCTCAACAAAGTGAAGCATGGCACGTAAAAATATAGAGAATAGGGTGGGCGCAATAACATACCCTTGTTTAACGCCTGTCGTAATCTAAAATGACTCTCCTGGTCCATCGTTGCTCAGGAATATTGCATTCATTTTGTCGTTTAATAGTCTAAGAATTTCAATATATTTTTAAGGGCATCCAGCTTTCGCCAGTATTTGCCAAAGAGCTTCTTTGTTGACCGAGTCAAATGCTTTGACTAGGTCTATGAAGGCCATGAAGAGAGGAGAATTTTGTTCTCTAGATTTCTCTTAAATTTGTCTGGCACTGATGATCATATCAGCTGTGCCTCGATTGGGCCTAAATCCACACTGTGTCTTTGGCAGATTTTGTTCAGTAATCGAAATTAATCGGTTTGATAGTATCCGTGCAAGTGTCCTTCCAGCAACAGAAAGCAGATATAAACCTCTGTAGTTTTCACACAGAGGCGCCTCTGAGTTCGACAGGAATGGTCTCAATGTGGCTGAACTTAGCTTGGGATTGGGATTTCAATCTGGGCAGAACTACAGTTGACCAAATAAACTATGGTTAAAATTGTTTTTCATCTATACTGGGTGCGCTGGAACTACATTAAACATTAAAATCAATTGTTTTAGGCTTACGTATTTAAAAAAATACATCGATTTTTTTTTAAAGCGTTATTCCATACAGATTGGCAAAAACCGAATTTCAGTGCAATGTCGTTTTTGACCCATTAAAATAACGGAAAATGAAAAATCCATAGCAGATTGCGGGTATACTTGTCAAAGGCTACTTTTTTAATAAGTTTCAAAATGGCAGATTTTAATATCTACAGGGTGAAAAAACCAAATTAAAGTAACAAGGTCGTTTTTGATCCCTAAAAAAAACTGGAAAATAAAAAATTTATGCTAGATTGCGGAAGTACTCGTTAATTTACTTACCTTAACTTACTTAAAAATACCGCAAAATAATTTATTTATAATTAAATGATCAAATGCTACTTTTTGATAACTGTCAAAATGGCAGATTTTAATCTCTACAGGGTGAATAAACTAAATTAAAGTAACAAGGTCGTTATGTATCCTTAACAATACTGGAAAATAAAAAATTTATGCCAGATTGCGAAAGTACTCGTTAAGCGAGGGTGAAAATAAACAAAATAACGTGTTTCTTTATATACAGGGTGAAAAAACCGAATTAAAGTAACAAGCTCGTTTTTGACCCTTAAAAATACTGCAAAATAAAAAATCCATGCCACATTGCGGAAGTACTCTTTAAATGCGATTTTTCCAAAATGAACAAACGAGTTTCTTTATATACAGGGTGAAAAATCCGAATTAAAGTAAGGTCATTTTTGACCCTTAAAACACCGGAAAATAAAAAATCCATGCCAGATTGCGGAAGTACTCGTTAAAAGCTGTTTTTAGAAAATAAGCAAAATAACGGATTTTGATATATACAGGGTGAAAATACTCTATTTCACTTAGAAAGTCGTTTTTGACCCATTAAAATAACGGAAAATGAAAAATCCATAGCAGATTACGAGTATACTGGGCAAATGCTACTTTTTTGATGTCGGTTAAAATGGCAGATTTTAATATCTACAGGGTGAAAAAACCGAATTAAAAGAACAAGGTCGTTTTTGACTCTTAAAAATCCATGCCAGATTGTGGAAGTACTCGTTGAAAGACAATTTCCGAAAATAAACAAAATAACGTGTTTCTTTATATACAGGGTGAAAAAACCGAATTAAAGCAACAAAGCCGTTTTTGACCCTTAAAAATACCCGTTAAAAGCCGTTTTTTCAAAAATAAACAAAATAATGGGTTCTAATATATACAGGGTGAAAAAAACCGAAAAAAAGTAACAAGGTCGCGTTTGACCCTTAAAAATAAGGGAAAATAAAAAATCCATGCCAGATTGCGGAAGTACTCATTAAAACCGATTTTTCGAAAATAAACAAAATAAAAGGATTCTTTATATACAGGGTAAAAACACCGAATTAAAGTAAGGTCGTTTTTGAACCTTAAAAATACCGGAAAATAAAAAATCCATAGCAGATTGCGGGTATACTGGTCAAATGTTTTTTTATTACTGTCAAAATTTCAGATTTTAATATCTACATGGTGAAAAATCGGCTCAGTTAAGTTTGCCCCCCCCCCCAGATTGATTTTCTCAAAAATTTTTATGCCAAAATTTTGCACACATTTTGCACAATTTTGCACACCACAAATCAAATTTTGCACACCTTCCTACGAGAAACTACAGCCCATTTTCTGTGGGGGGGGGGCAAACTTGACGTTGCCCCCCCCAGTCAATATTTTTCAAAAATTATGATGTCATTTGAAAGGTCTTATTTTGCACAATTTTGCACACCCATTTTAAAATTTTGCACACCTCCCTGTAACCCACACGAGGGTTCTAAAAATATCAAGTTTGCCCCCCCCAGTCAATATTTTTTAAAAATTTGGGAGTTATTATAAAGGTCTAATTTTGCATCATTTTGTACACCCATTTTAAAATTTTGCACACCTCTCTCTAACCCACACGAAAATTCTGAAAATATTAAGTTTGCCCCCCTCAGCGCCGATATTTTTCAAAAACTTTTGTGTCATTCGAAAAGTCTATTTTGCGCAATTTTGCACACTCTTCAGTACCCCACAAGAGCATTCTCAAAAAAGTTTGCCCCCCCCCCAGTTAATATTTTTCAAAAAATTTATGTCATTCGAGAAGCCTAATTTTACACAACTATTTTTAAATTTTGCACACTTCCCATGCCTTTTTCTTTTTGTGGCGTTTACGGTTAAACTTGGTCCTAAAATTTCCCAGAAGTATAAGCAAACGAAGGAGACCTCGATTGTGTAATATCTTTGAATATTGTTTAAATTTGCAGATAATTGTTTATGTTTACATTTGTATATAATCAAAAGTTTTTAATTTTTATGAATTTCCGGATTACTTAAATTTTCATATCAAAAATGAACAGAAAAAATCGATGTAGACAGCGCATCCTGTCATGTTCGATGCCTTGAGAATCGGAACCAGCCTATTTTGCCGGTTCAGAATGGTTGCGGTTCTCAAGGTATGGATCTTCACAGGATGAAACCCAATTCTTTACTGATTGGTTGTCTGTCTGTCTGTCCGTCGCCTCGATATGCGCCACTGTAACTCAAAAACTCCTGCACCGATCATAACGAAATTTTACACAACGATTACGTGTATTGACGCGCGGAGCCCTATTGTTTTTGAACTTTCCTCCATTTCTCCCTTCGGAACTACCCTCAATATACCTCATCCCTAAAAAAATCTTAAGACGTATCTCTATCTTGTCGGCCAATTAACCAAGTACACTTTTAAATTTATGGCGAATGCATGACATCTCCAGCTGATCGAAATGACACGTTTTTGTTGATAGAGCAACGTCTTGGGTGAAAACTACGTAACGTCACGTCTTCTTACGTGTTATCCTGCCACGTATTGCAGGACAGGGTACCTATTCTTCAGTTTCGAGAGAACTTTCCTATAGGAATGCTCACATTAGTGATTTGGACCAATAGGATAGTTTGACTGCTTGCACTAGCCATCCGATATCAGTCGAGCACCGCCGGACATTACCGGGCTACCGCATATCAAGAGAACTCTCCTACAACTTACATCTGCTGGTTATGGGGAAGAAAGCGGGTTCTCCTGCGCGGGCGCCGTGGAGCTTTTCAGCTTATCGAACGTTTCGTAACCGCATTGGGGCTTGCATAATAGTTGAAATAAAGGATGTGATCGTTCCTACACGAAAGTTTCTCTCGAAACTGAAGAATGGGTATCCAGGGGTACTTTGATCAGCTGGAGCTGTCTCGCATTCCCCATATATTTAAAACTGTACATGGTTGATTGGTCCACTGGACAGAGATACGTCTTAGGATAGTGTTAACTTTGATAATTGGCTTTAAGTGTCTAATAAAATAAAAACGTTAATTTTAAGTTCCATAAAAGTCTTTGTCACGCAAGCTAGTCGAAAGTAAGTAAATCGTATTTGCGTGTTGTTGCACCTCTAATATTAAACTTTGTTGATAGATAAAATAAACACTTTCTTTAAAAAAAAACGATGCTTTGTTTTTTTTCAGATCTTTCTACTTTCCCGCACGCATATTTTACTTCAATAATAAACCAAAATAAAAGTTATATATACATATATATATATATATATATATAATACTTACGGGACCGTGGAGTTAATAGGAGTACGCCCTAATTCATTCCACGGTTCCGTAAGCTTGTTTTTATACAACCTACACTTTTTTAACCTGTATAGTTAACTTATAAAAAAAAAACAGAATTTTTTTCACGCCCAGACGTTTTCGTGCTTCTCGTCCATTAAATTCATTTCTTCCACAAATACACACTGCAAAGTGTAAAGACGATGATGACCAAGGTCCAAGAAACGTCAAAATTTGGTGCAGAACACCCAAAAATTTAGGTAGGTCCATTTGGGGAGTGAAGGACGAGGAAACTGTCACTTTCTATGAAGATCTTACCGAAAATGACTAAGAACGCCTATAACGCCGCATTACTATCTTTCTCTTTTACATGTCAAGAATACCAAAAGCTTATCAAATTTCTAGAGGGCTGCACTTACCCATTTTGGGGCAAGTTTCACCCGAGGTCGAACGCGCCTCCGATTTCATGGGTGCGTCCGAAAATTTTTATCTGGATAATGGTGCACTTCACACCACGCGTTTGGCGTCTTGGTGTGTCATTAACTAGGTTTACATAAAAAAATTCCGCCTGTCAATAATTATAATTAGAAGAAGTCGTTTATTTATTTCTACGCATGAACATTTTAGACATTTTGTTTTTGTATTTCATGCACTTAAAATGGCAAATAAGAAAAAAATTATTTTATAGATCGAAAAAAAATTAAATCGAATTCAAAATATATGTCATGTAAATTTGACTCAATTCTCAACCCAAAGAAGGAAACAACGCCTGTTGCAAATGGGATGACACCAATAGGTAGAAAGTTAAAGTTCCATTCACACTTAAGATCTTTGTTTAATTGGTCAGTGTTTTTGTCTCTTTCCTTATTATTATTGTTACTTCTGCGACTGCGCAGTTCCATAACAGAGTTCGGAATTTCTGGAGGAATTACTTTATGGTTATCGTTATTTTATTTTTTTCGTAATATTTTTGGAAAATTGATTGATGAGGTACGTATCATCGACTAAAAAAAGTAAAAAGTAAGTAAGAACGTTAGGTTATATTTACCGATAACCACAAAGTAATTGCGTAAACTGAGAGGTAGTGCACTTATTACGTAACCCTTATTTTGCCCAATTTGGACCTCAACCTGCGACCCCCTATATAACGCTTTGTAACGTTTGGGACTACTCCAGTCTAAAATAACAAAACGTTTTGCTGCACGAGACTCCCTCTTTTTTTTCTTTTTCACTCGAAAAATTCAAAAAGTTGTTTTATTTCACAATAATAATTTAAAAATTGCGTTACGTAACGGAACCGCGAAACCCCGCTCAACCCTACATAACCCCTATAAGCGTTACGCCTAGTTGCCACCTATGTGTGCTCACCCTGACATTAAAAACGCATCACGCGACACTTTTAAAAAATCGGCAAATGCATGGCTGATCACGTGATGCATTTTTAGAGTCAGGGTGGGCACGCATAGGTGAGAACCAGGCGTTACGTAATGTTATGTATTTTAAATAGAGGCGTTCACATTGACTTTCCTGCCGAAATGGAACGCCACCATTTAAAATACACGTTGCAAACTTCGGAAATTTCACCCGAAGTCATTCTGAATCATGAACACAAATAAAACTAGGCATTGCTAAGCGACGTTTCAATATATTACATAAAAGGCCTTCGCGCGTGGTAGGTGTAGGTACGCACGCATTCCTCTTTACGGCACGTACAACCTCCCGCTTCCCGCGGATACCTGTCCCGAATTCAGATATAGGTGCATATACCTACCTACTAGTTTCTGGAGCTGTTTTCTTTTTGTAGCGGTTACGGTTAACCTTGGTCCTAAAATTTCCCAGAAGTATAAGCAAAATAAGGAGACCTCGATTATGTAATATCTTAGAATATTGTTTAAATTTACATATAATTGCTTATGCTTACTTATATGTGTCTATAATCAAAAGTTTTTAATTTTTATGAATTTCCGGATTATACTTAATATTTCACATGCTATGACATCATCTAACAAATGAACGTAGATAGCACATCCTGTGAAGATCCATACCTTGAGAACCGCAACCATTCTGAACCGCCAAAATAGGCTGGTTCCGATTCTCAAGGCATCGAACATGACAGGATGCGCTGTCTACATCGATATTTTCTGTTCATTTTTGATATGAAAATTTAATTATAATCCGGATATAGATATTACACAATCGAGGTCTCCTTCGTTTGCTTATGCTTCTGGGAAATTTTAGGACCAAGTTTAACCGTAAACGCCACAAAAAGAAAACGGCATGGGAAGTGTGCAAAATTTAAAAATAGTTGTGCAAAATTAGGCTTCTCGAATGACATAAATTTTTTGAAAAATATTAACTGGGGGGGGCAAACTTTTTTGAGAATGCTCTTGTGGGGTACTGAAGGGTGTGCAAAATTGCGCAAAATAGACTTTTCGAATGACACAAAATTTTTTGAAAAATATCGACGGTGGGGGGGGGGCAAACTTCATATTTTCAGAATCTTCGTGTGGGTTAGAGGGAGGTGTGCAAAATTTTAAAATGGGTGTGCAAAATGATGCAAAATTAGACCTTTCTAATGGCTCCAAAATTTTTAAAAAATATTGACTGGGGGGCACACTTGATATTTTCAGAACCCTCGTGTAGGTTACAGTGAGGTGTGCAAAATTTTAAAATGGGTGTGCAAAATTGTGCAAAATAAGACCTTCCTAACGACACCAAACTTTTTGAAAAATATTGACTGGGGGGCACACTTGATATTTTCAGAACCCTCGTGTAGGTTACAGGGAGGTGTGCAAAATTTTAAAATGGGTGTGCAAAATTGTGCAAAATAAGACCTTTCTAACGACACCAAACTTTTTGAAAAATATTGACTGGGGGGAGCAAACTTGATATTTTCAAAACTCTCGTGTGGGTTACAGGGAGGTGTGCAAAATTTTAAAATGGGTGTGCAAAATTGTGCAAAATAAGACCTTTCTAACGACACCAAACTTTTTGAAAAATATTGACTGGGGGGGCAAACTTGATATTTTCAGAACCCTCGTGTGGGTTACAGGGAGGTGTGCAAAATTTTAAAATGGGTGTGCAAAATTGTGCAAAATAAGACCTTTCTAACGACACCAAACTTTTTGAAAAATATTGACTGGATTGAAACTTGATATTTCCAGAACCCTCGTGTGGGTTACGGGGCGGTGTGCAAAACTTTAAAATGGGTGTGCAAAATTGTGCAAAATAAGACCGTTCTAACGACACCAAACTTTTTGAAAAATATTGACTGGGGGGGCAAACTTGATATTTTCAGAACCCTCGTGTGGGTTACAGGGAGGTGTGCAAAATTTTAAAATGGGTGTGCAAAATTGTGCAAAATAAGACCTTTCTAACGACACCAAACTTTTTGAAAAATATTGACTCGGGGGGGCAAACTTGATATTTTCAGAACCCTCGTGTGGGTTACAGGGAGGTGTGCAAAATTTTAAAATGGGTGTGCAAAATTGTGCAAAATGAGACCTTTCAAATGACATCATAATTTTTGAAAAATATTGACTGGGGGGGCAACGTCAAGTTTGCCCCCCCCCCACAGAAAATTGGCTGTAGTTTCTCGTAGGAAGGTGTGCAAAATTTGATTTGTGGTGTGCAAAATTGTGCAAAATGTGTGCAAAATTTTGGCATAAAAATTTTTGACAAAATCGATCTGGGGGGGCAAACTTAACTGAGCCTGAAAAATCCGAATTAATGTAAGAAGGTCGTTTTTGACCCTTAGAAATACCGGAAAATAAAAAATCCATGCCAGACTGCGGAAGTACTCGTTAAAAGCTGTTTTTATAAAATAAACAAAATAACGTGTTTTTATATATACAGGGTGAAAAAACTCTATTTCACTTAGAGAGTCGTTTTTGACCCTTAAAAATACCGGAAAATAAAAAATCAATGCCAAATTGCGGAAGTACTCGTTAAAAGCTGTTTCTCGAAAATAAAGAAAATAACGGGTTTTTATATATACAGAGTGAAAAAACTTAATAAAAGTAACAAGGTCGTTTTTGACGCTTAAAAATACCAGAAAATAAAAAATCCATAGCAGATTGCGGTTATACTGGTCAAATGCTATTTTTTCGATTGCTGACAAAATGACAAATTTTAATATTTAGAGGGTGAGAAAACCGAATTAAAGTAACAAGGTAACAGATTGCCGAAGTACTCATTAAAAGCTGTTTTTAGAAAATAAACAAAATAACGGGTTTTTATATCTACAGGGTAAAAGACCCTATTTCACTTAGAAATTCGTTTTTGACCCATTAAAATAACGGACTTTGTTACTTAAATTTTTTGACAGTAATCAAAAAGATAGCATTTGACCAGTTTAACCGCAATCTGCTATGGATTTTTTATTTTCCGGTATTTTAATGGGTCAATAACGACTTTCTAAGTGAAATAGACTTTTTTCGCCCTTTACATTTATAAACCCGCTATTTTGTTTATTTTCTAAAAACAGCTTTTAACGAATACTTCCGCAATCTGGCATAAATTTTTTATTTTCCGGCAAATTTAAGGGTCAAAAACGACCTTGTTACTTTAATTAAGTTTTTCCACCCTTCTAAAAACAGCTTTTAACGTGTACTTCCGCAATCTGGCATGGATTTTTTATTTTCCGGTTTTTTTACAGGTCAAAAAAGACTTTGTTACCTTAATTTGCTTTTTTCACCTTGTATATAAAAAAAACCGTTATTTTAATTATTTTCTAAAAACAGCTTTTAACGAGTACTTCCGCAATCTGGCATGGATTTTTTATTTTTTCAGTATTTTTAAGGGACAAAAACGACCTTGTTACTTTAATTTGGTTTTTTCACCCTGTAGATAATAAAATCTGCCATTTTGAAAGTAATCAAAAAAATGGTATTTGACCAGTATACCCGCAATCTGCTATGGATTTTTTATTTTCCGTTATTTTTAAGGGTCATAAACTACGTTCTAAGTGAAATAGAGTGTTTTTTTCACCGTGTATATATAAAAACCGGTTATTTTGTTTATTTTCTAAAAAAAGATTTTAAAGAGTACTTCTGCAATCTGACATGGATTTTTTATTTTTCGGTATTTTTAAGGGTCAAAACGACCTTGTTAATTTAATTCCGTTTTTTCACCCTGTAGATATTAAAATCTGCCATGTTGAGAGTAATCAAAAAAGTAGCATTTGACAAGCATACCCGAATTTTTATTTGCCGTTATTTTAATGGGTCAAAAACGACTTTCTAAGTGAAATAGGGTTTTTTTCACCCTCTATATATAAAGACCTGTTATTTTGTTCATTTCCTTAAAACAGATTTTAACGAGCACTTCCGCAATCTGGATGGATTTTTTCCGGTATTTTTAAGGGTCAAAAACGACCTTGTTAATTTAGTTCGGTGTTTTCACCCTGTATATATAAAAATTCGTTATTTTGTTTATTTTCTAAAAACAGCTTTTGCGCAGCAATCTTGTTACTTTAATTCGGTTTTTACACCCTGTAGATATTAAAATCTGCCATTTTGACAGTTATGAAAAAACTAGCAATGGACCAGTATACCCGCAATCTGCTATGGATTTTTTATTTTCCTGTATTTTTAAGGGTCAAAAACGACCTTGTTACTTTAATTAAGTTTTTTCACCCTGTATATATAAAAACCCGTTATTTTGTTTATTTTCTAAAAACAGCTTTTAACGAGTACTTCCGCAATCTGGCATGGATATTTTATTTTCCGGTATTTTTACGGGTCAAAAACGACCTTGCTATATTAATTAGGTTTTTTCACTCTGTATATATAAAAACCCGTTATCTTTCTTATTTTCTGAAAACAGCTTTTAACAAGTACTCCGGCAATCTGGCATGGATTTTTTATTTTCCGGTAGTTCTAAGCGTCAAAACCTTGTTATTTTAATTTGGTTTTTCACCCTGTATATATAAGAACCCCTTATTTTGTTTTTTTTTCTAAAAACAGCTTTTAACGAGTACTTCCGCAATCTGGCAGGGATTTTTTATCTTCCGGTATTTTTAAGGGTCAAATACGACCTTTTTAAGTTTTATCACTCTGTATATAAATATTTTTTTTCCAAAAACCGCTTTTAACGAGTACTTCCGCAATCTGGCATGGATTTTTATCTTCCTGTATTTTTGTGAGCCAAAACGACCTTTCTACTTTAATCTGGTTTTTTCTCCCTGTAGATATTAAAATCTGCCATTTTGACAGTAATCAAAAAAAATCTCATTTGACCAGTATATCCGCAATCTGCTATGGATTTGTTATTTTCCGGTATTTTTAAGGGTCAAAAACGACCTTGTTACTTTAATTAAGTTTTTTCACCCCGTATATATATATATATATAAACCCGTTATTTTGTTTATTTTCTAAAAACAGCTTTTACGAGTACTTAAGCAATCTGCTATGGATTTTATATTTTCCGGTATTTTTAAGGGTCAAAAACGACCTTGTTACTTTAATTAAGTTTTTCACCCTGTATATATAAAAACCCGTTATTTTGCTTATTTTCTAAAAACAGCTCTTAACGGGCACTCCTGCAATCTAGCATGCATTTTTTATTTTCCAGTATTTTTAAGGGTAAAAAACGACCTTGTTTCTTCAATTCTATTTTTTCAGCCTGTAGATATTAAAATCTGCTATTTTGACAGTTATCAAAAAAGTAGAAATTGGCCAGTATACCCGCAATCTGCTATGGATTTTTCATTTTCCGTTATTTTAATGGGTCAAAAACGACATTGCACTGAAAGTCGGTTTTTGTCACTCTGTCTGTATTAACGCTTAAATCCCAATCCCAAGCTAAGTTCAATGAGGTATGGTCTCAGTGATCCATATTTTACTTATTAGAGTTTGGGAATTAAGTGCAGGACCCCCTTGTTTGTAGAGTTCAGTAATACCATCTGTGCCTGCTGACTTGTTGTTCTTTAGCTGTGTGATTGCGTTTTCGATTTCCTTTAATCTCGGAATCTCACTTAGGTGTTGTTGTGTAGTTTTCTCCAGAATTTTGTCGAAGATGTCGTTATCCACTTAGGACTCTTTGCTGAGTAGTTCTTGGAAGTGTTCTTTTCATCGTGAATTCGTATCGTAGGGGATTGATACCTTGTGTAGTGGGACCATCATGTTGGACTCAGCTATATGTTGCAATTCATGTGATTTTGTTGTCCACCATTGGTTTTTTAATGTACGTGTTTGCCTTTGTACTTCTGCTTTGGCTTCTTGATACCTTCGCCTGCTCTTCTAGTTTCACTGAGAGCAGCGATATCGATGTTATATCTCTTTGGTTCACGTGTCACTATTGCCGGTCTTCTTTGTGGTCTTGTGGTTGTATCTGCATCCATAAGTGTACGTATATTCCATGTGGCAAAGTTCATTGGATTTCTTTTTCTTTTGTTTTGACCGCATGTGGTGTACCCACTGGATGCGGTTGCCCAGTCGGGCAGTTGTTTGCTGGCTATGTTGAGGGCACCTTTTATAGCCCCCTCCCTTTCAGGTTGAGCAGAGTGGGTCCTAAATAGGGCTGCCCAGTCACGGATGCAACACACAAGTTGCTCTACAGCCAATCCTTGAGCAAAACAGCGGTCACGCTTCCGCCGCTTTCGTGCCGGTTTGTCACTAAGAGCTTCCAGACTACACTGTCATGCTCCCGCCGCAACTTGCTGATCGCCGAAAGACTTTGGTGTGCTTGGACTGAATGGTCTTATGTGTCCTATAAAGTATAAGATCTTAGAGTAGAGAATGCCTGTTTGAGACTTTCATTAACGTGGACATGCTGATGCACAGTCAGCAAGCCCACGGTCCCTAATAATGAGTGATTACCCAATGGCGTAAGAAATACGACGATTGGGTTCCTCGAGATTAGGCCAGCTGATTGCATGATTGAGCACTAGACTCGAATCGTGGGCGGAGGATCCGCTATATCCCACCGCCTACAGGCTACAGGCAGTATGGTTCGTCCAACTTCCCATAGCGGACAGATTCATGCCACAGTGGCCTGATCTATCCGGCCTGGTCACTCACAAGGAACTAGGTAAATGCATTCCTTATTTTGTTTGTTCTCCGATTTTGTTTTACCAAGAAGGCTTCGATTTGTGTTATTAGATTTAAAAGTTGTTTTAATATTAAAGTTGTTTGCTACTCTTCGAATTTTCTCTGATACTCCTTTAATGTGTAGATCTGTAAGGAATAAATTTCCATGGTTTTGGTCTTGTAATCTTTGTCCTGTTTGCTGAAACTTTGAAATAGTGTCTGTTGTAAGTTTAAGGCTGTAACCATTCTGCTGCATATCCTTCTTAATGTTTCTTATAGTCGTGAAAATTGTTACAAATTTGAACGGCCCTGTTATACAAATTTCTTATGATGCCTCGTTTGTTTGTAGCAGAATGATTTAAATATTGTCCTGTGTGAGTGGATTTACGATAGACGGTTTTCTTGATGTCGCTTTCTACTCGTTTGACAAGTTCATCAAGAAAATGATTTGACAATTTTGCTCCGAAACCATTATAGATTTAATGGTGGGTCTTATGTTACTTAGGTGGTAAAGAAATTATGAAAGTTTTTGGTCTTTCCCGGTCCAGAGTATCATCAACATATCTCAGCCAGAGCCTAGGTTTATATGTTACCACTCCATGGAAATATTGGCCACCACTGGCGAAAGCGATGAACCCATTCGCAGACCGTGATCCTGAGCATAAAACCTATCTTTCACCTGAAAATAAGAGTTATGTAGACAGCATTCTAACAACTCCATCACTCCCTACAGCGGCAGGCCGGTAGGTTCATAATGGGATTTGTTATCAACCAGTTTTTGTCTAATACTTTCTAGTGATTCCTTTATTGGGACATTGATGTATTGATTTTCGGGTCCTAAAATAATAGATTTAAGAATATTAACAAAATGGTTGCAATTTTCTACAAATGAAGCGGTCTTACCTGCGGTCTTGATGTCGAAAGCGTATACACCAATGTCCCGATAAAGCAATCGCTAGATATTATTAGATAAAGACTGGTTGATGACGAATCTTTTTATCGTTTTATGAAGGTACTGGCCTGCCGCTGAAAGGAGTGATGGAGTTATTGGAATGCTGTCTACATAACTCTTATTTTTAAGTGAAAGATAGGTTTTATGCTCAGGATGACAGTCTGCCAGTTTCGCCAGTAGTGGCCACTATTTACATCAGACTTAGGGTGTCCATCCAAGACCCCATTTTTGGGTCAATTTCTAAATGCACTGGCCTATACGATATGTAGTAATAATCAAAGTATTCCATCCGAGAGACCATGGAAAGTAGAAATTCAATAGCTGAATGTCTCACTCTATGATAATAATGAAGTCCCAGTGGAAGTTCTGATAGGTGCAGACAATGCTGGAAATCAGTATGGGCTTAAATGTGGTTTAATTCTAATGGAAAAGAAATTGCCTTGGACTATTATAAGAAAAATGAAGCAATTATACGGGTCTTCCTCGATAATGAATAATTATTTAGTAAACTGTAGTACTTCTAACGAAGATAGAGAAAATACCGAAGATATGTAACCTTACGGGCTAAAATGTTAGCAAAAATTGGAAGTTCGTGGATAACTCCCCAGAGCGCGCATAGTCGCTTTTGGACAACTCGACTGTCATCAACCCAGTGCATTTCGTCGCAGCGAAATCTGTAAGCATAAAAGACATAATCAATTTTCCTTTGCAATCTGTAATAACTTTCCAATGTTTCACTTGACTTCGTATAGGTGGCGCTATTAACTTAGCATTAACATTCCTCCTGCGCTAGATAGCATAGAAAATAGAAATTTCACTGCCATTGTTAAGATTTGGTGAAAATTGAATCGTATATCATTGAAATTAACTTTTTATGACGACATAAAGAACATTCTTCTTGTTTTTATCAGTATTTTTTTTTGTGTGATTTAGTGTTAGAAAAAAAGAGAATATTATCCTGTTGATTGTGTGATTTTTGAAACAAAAATAGTTTTATTCTTGTGATTTATTAACGCTTACAGGTAAGTGTTCCTTATTTTGCATGTTTTTGTTTTATACTAACAAAAAACTGTTGGTAAATATTTTCTCGGTAATTATGCAGTATACGGTTTTCTGCCATTTTTGATTTTTTATGAAAAATTCTTTATGAGGGCACCTATACTAGGGTCCCTAGGACCCCAAATCCGCCTGCGCCCGATTTTTCTTTTAAGAGAAAAAAGGGTGCCCGAGGGGGGGGGGGTTGTAATGTTTTTCTGATTGTTTTAGGTTGGGTTGGATCGGATTGGGTTGTTTTAGTAAAAAAATAAAAAAAAACAACCGGCGCAGGCGGATTTGGGGTCCTAGGGACTCTAGTAGATGCCCCCATAAAGAATTTTTTATAAAAATCAAAAATGGCAGAAAATAATTACCGTTTTTTCGCATTAATAATTAAGTAGGTAGGAACTATTTAAAAAAAAAACATCGGGCAGTTCGGGAATTTCCTAGAAAATTTCAGTTATAAACAAGATATTAAATATAAATAAATTTGGCTTAAGATATTTTAGCATAATTAAAGGGGTAACGTTTTTGTTTAAGAAATTTTTATGCCATGATTTTGCTCCCATTGTATAGCCTTATTTCCAAACTTTCGATTTTTAAAATAAAACACTCATTTTTTTTAGCATTCAAAAAAGTACTGCAATAAAACCATTTTTCTCTGTTAAAATGAAAATTATTTAAGGTTGTTGAGAGACAGCAGGCTATTAAAAAATATTTTAGAGAAAGATGGAAATAATTTAAGGCAATTGTTTACTAAAAATTTCTGTTTTGTCATCTGTCTGTCATCTTGAGTGGTTTTTTATCCGACGACGACAAAAATTGTAATTGTTTATTGTGTAAGTCATAAGGTGGTATTAATTTCTTTCAATCAAAGTTCTTTATAGTGTTTAAAATGATCAAAAAACGTGTCCTACTATAAGTATATTTTAGCACATCTAAAAAACAGGTATTTAAATAAATTATTTTAAAGTTAATCATGGTAGACGTTTCTATTTTGTTATGTGGCCGCTAAATATTTAAATTTGAAAGCAAATTGTTGTTAAGTTAAAATAAAAAAGCATATTTAAAAAAATTAAATACAATAAATACCTATAATAGAAATAAGATTATAGCATTTATTATATTTATGAACATCAACTAATATAATATATAATAAAATAATTTTGAACCCACTTTAGTCCATCAAAAATTAAAAAAAACTAACACCCAACCTGAAAACTACCCATTTGGTCCACCCAACGCACAAAATGTATTTTTAAAAGTACATAATAGCTTAACTCACCCTTATTTCGCTATTTTCGCTCGTTCAAAAAGGCACTTTCACTGGAGCGCTCCTTCTCGTATACCGGCGTGCGTCGAATAGGCTGAGGTTAGACATCTGTCAAATAACCTCAGAAAAAACCCAGGTTGGTTGAGCACAACAAAACAATTGGTTAAGGAAAAAAATTACCCTTGTTTACAATTTACAACAATTATGAACGTAAATGAACATCAAACATTTCCGCCCACTTAAAATTAGGTAAGAATTTTAGCCCCAAACAAAAAAAATAATTCCCATGAAAAGAAGATACTTAAACCCCCCCCAAAAAAAAATATATGTTTTGCAATTGTTGCAGCAAAGTTTTGACAATCGCACATTTCTAAAGATCGCCAAAAAAAGAAAAAAAAAATAGATATATTCAAAATCACACACACAAACAAATTGTAGTCAGCCTGTAACTCTATAGTAAGGGTAGCGGGCAAATCTTCACCAACGGTCTGTCAAAAGTGCCCTTGGCTGTCTTAATTTTAACTATGCGTGGAACCCCCTTCAGGGCTAGGGTAAATTTTAATAATACGTGCCAGGGTCCAGCGCAGTGGTGGAGTATTCTCATCTTTTTCCACGACTAAAGTGTCTAATTGTGGAGGTTTGTCTGGAGTATTCCATTTTTCACGTGTTTGAAGTTGGTGGAGATATTCCATCTGCCATCTCTGCCAAAAGCTTTGATGTAGTTGTTGTACCAACTGCCAATGGCTCAAACGTCCAACCTTGATGCCTGATAAATCTTCATCTGGGGGCGCCGTTAAAGGCTCGAGGGTCAAGAAATGTCCAGGTGTCAAACATGAAAGGTCGTTGGGGTCTGGACTAAGACTACACAATGGACGAGAGTTTAATATGGCTTCTATTTGAACTAATACAGTGTATAGTTTTCAAAGCTCAAAATTTGATCGCCGACTAGACGAAGCAAATGCGACTTGGTCGACTTGACACCAGCCTCGTGCAGCCCGCCAAAATGCGGAGCTCCGGGGGGGTTGAAATTCCATTTTATTGCTAAGCATTCACTAGCCTTTCGACAATAAGAATCTAATAGGTTTCTAGACTCAATAAAATTGGTCCCCCGATTACTATAAAGCTCAGAACATCGACCACGACGAGCGACAAAGCGACGTAGTGTGGCCAAAAAAGCGTCTGCCGTCAGGTCCGACACTAATTCCAAATGTACTGCCTTAGTAGGCAAACACACAAAGACACATCCATACGCCTTTTGTGACCTTACACCTCTGGCTCTACTAAGAATAATATGGAAGGGCCCCATATAATCTACTGCAATATGAGAAAATGGTTTGACTTGGGAAATTCGAGCCTTAGGTAAGTTTCCTATATACGGAGAAAAAGGCACCCGATTAACACGGTAACATTTAATGCATCTTGACAACACACTATGAATCGCACGCTTTGCTGAGAGAATCCAAAATCTTTGCATTACTAGGTAATGCATCATTCTGGGTCCAGGATGACCATTTTCATGATGAATTTGCTCTATTATTAAAATAGTTAATCTATGGTTTCTAGGCATCAACATAGGGTGTTTAGTCTCGTAAGACAAATCATCACTATGACGAAGCCGTCCGCCCACTCTGACGACACCTACACTATCAATAAACAGAGCTAATTTTCTCAATAGTTTGGAATATGACTAATTCCTTGTCAATGTTGATATATCAGCACCAAAACACTCCTGTTGCACGTGTCTCACAAGCACAACCAATCCCCTGTGTAACTCTTCAAAACACAAAGCCTTTGAGTCGAAGATGGCCTTTAAATGAAAGCGACGGAACGGTCGCAATAAATATGCAATAAGTCGTTGTATTTTGTGCAAAGAAGAAAAACGAGTCATCAGCTCGTCAAGCACATTGGGAAATATCTCTGTGACAAGAATTTCAATCTTTTGTTCAGCACAAATTTCAGTACTTTCACAATCATTAAGTTCAGATGTAGGCCACAAATCTGAAGGCCAATGCAACCACGGTGGTCCATGAAACCACAACGAATGATTCACAAATTCATTAGGGAGTAAACCACGAGAGAGACAATCAGCGGGGTTGATTTTTCCCTCAACATGATTCCAGCAACTGGGAGCGAGTACTTCTTGTATTTGGGTCGGGTCGGGTTGGGTTGGCGACAAATACCTTTAACTGAGATGGATGATCCTTTATCCACGCCAACGCAACGGTTGAATCGGACCATGCAAAGATATTGTCAATTTTGACGTCACGCAAATTATTTAGGACAAAATGCATAAGATTACTCAATAAATGAGCAGCACAAAGTTCGAGACGGGGCACTGATATTGTCTTAAGAGGAGCCACTTTACTTTTGGCACAAAAAGATGCACTGACACATTTCTCACATACCCCCATAACCAAGCATAGACGCATCACAGAAACCGTGCAGGTCAGTCTGAACCACATCATCTATAGTTACACGTCTAGGTATAGATATCATTGATAAAATAGGCAACTGACTCACATAAGAAGTCCAGTGGTCAAAAATTTCTTTGTCCGGGACATCATCAAAGTTGAACTCTTGCAAACATAACTTTTGAATTAAGGATTTAGCCACAAAAACAACGGGCGAGAAAAATCCCAACGGGTGTCATAAATCTTCGCTATCTGCGACAAAATATTCCTTTTAGTACAAGGCCTGTCTTCAGGCAGAACAGAGTAAGAAAATATATCATTTACTGGACTCTACTGGAGCCCTAGGACCTTTAACACCGAATCTCTTTCATCAAAACTAATAGGTTGCAAATAACTTTCTGGCACATTGGCTAGCAACTCTGGACAGTTGCTTGCCCACTTTCTAAGCTCTAAACCACCAAGTTTCAAAAGTTCAATTAGTTGACGCTGAATTTCCAAACCTTCACCTACACTATCACAAGATCCTACAGCATTATCAAACATAAGTCTGATGACGTAATATACCAGCAGCCAATGGATAATTACCTCCATGATCCTCAGCCAGTTGTAATAGAGTGCGGATTGCCAAATATGGGCTACAACTAAGACCATAGGTCACTGTGTTGAGCACAAATTCTTGTACAGGATGGCTTTGGTCAAACCTCCAAAATATAGTTTGAAAAGACACATCTTGCGGATCAATCAGAATATTTCGGTACATTTGGCGAACATCTGTAGTAAAAACCACCCTTTTTACTCGAACATTTAATAGAACAGAGACAATATTCACCTAAAGTTTCTGTCCAGTCAACAAAACATCATTAATGCTCTTCGAATTAGTAGTTTTGGCTGAAACATCAAACACTACGCGCAACTTGTTAGTTTCACCACATTGTTTCCAAATTCCATGGTGTGGAATATAATATTTTCCAGAATTCATAGTACCAGCAGGGCTCATATGATTCTGGTCCAGGTAGTCCTGCATAAAATCAATATAGTCCTTATGAAACAAAGGATTTTTGAGAAGCCTAGCCTCAAGCAAATAAAACCTACGAAGGGCTTGATTTTTAGACTCACGCAACATAGCCTCCTCACAAACTGGCAACCTTACAATATAGCGCCCACTGGTATCACGTTTGTGATGTTTTCGAAAAATATTTTCACACAGTTGGTCCTTCTTATACAATGGAATGTCTGTTGGGACGGATTCCAACTGCCAAAACTTCTGCAAGGATTGTTCAAAATCTAATGATGTCAGAAAAGTTTGAATACTTTTCCGTTTAGAGGTCACATTATTACATACACCGCCCACTAACACATACCCAAAGATGGTATTCATAGCACAAGGACCTCCATTCTGTCCCTGTTTGAAGCCTGGAAGCAAAACGTGTGAAAACATATCAGCACCCAACAATAAATCAACTTCCCGCGGATTTCCATACTCAGGATCAGCAAGTGTTAACCCTGACAAGTACTTACAAGTATCACGCACACTACTAGAAGGAGTCAAACCACATATTAATGGAACTCCCACAGCCTTGACTTCAATTGGCAATAAAGAACCAGACTTGGAAGTTAAGCAAAGCAAAATGTTACCCAATGATACAGAGGATGTCATATTATTTAACCCTATTATTGGGGTACTACTATTAACACGTGGCAAGCCCAAACGTTGAGCACAGGCTGCCGTTACAAATGAAGCCTCACTCGCTGAGTCTAGCAATGCTGGGCAAGTAATAAAGTTGCCATGCACATCACGCACACACACCTGCGCAGTAGCAAACAACACCACTTTAAAAGATCTTCAGAATTATCACCACTTTGTTGTTGGTTATTGCCATATATTCACTTGCTGGGGATGGAGCCCCATTTTGTGATCTCGGAAAATGTAAAAGAGATGAGTGCCTTCTTGAACAGATGCCACAACCCACTGTCACGGGACATTCAGAATAAGAGTGTGTCTTTGCCGCAAGACAATTGAAACACAGTCTCTCAGATTTAGCTAAGGCATGACGCTGTTAAGGTTCCATCTCCAAAAACTTCCCACATTTTTCTAGAGTGTGTGACCCAGCTACCAAGCAACAAGGACACTTCACCACTGTACTAGTACCTGTCATATACTTTTGTTGTCTTTGATGTGAACCACCCTTTTTTGACGTGTCATATTTCTTAGGAGGCATGCCCCCTTGTGCACCACTTCCACTAGTCACATTACTAGCTTTGGACAAAAGAGCGCTGTTTTCTAAAGCATGACAATTTGTTTCCAAAAATGCAATTAGACTCTTATATGTAGAATTTTGTCTTGACTATGTTCAATCTCAAATCGTGTTTTCAAAAAAATATCTACCTTTTGCAATAAAAGATTTAATTTTGTAGCTTCCAAATTTTGGTTAAAAGTAGAAATTAATCTTCTTAATTCATTAGCACTATGATTTTTTGCAGATAATAGCCAACCAATAGTCAGTCAAAAAAATTCTATCATTTTGGTACCTTTTTACCAAGGCATTGTATGCCACTAAATAATTTGTACCTTAGATAGGTATATTTTTAATTATTTCTGCTGCCTCTCCCTCTAACACAGACACAAGAAGCTGAAACTTCGCTATATCAGAATAATCCAATTCTTCACGGACCAAAGTCCGAAACATGTCAAAAAAGGTTGGCCATTTACGCCTGTCCCCATTAAAATTAGGTATATCTAACCTCGGTTTTGCCAACATTTTCTGGCGACCACACACAGACATATTTGAATCCTTTCTTGGTTCATGTTTTGATAGCTCTGGCGGAGGAAATAATGTTTTACACATTTGATGAATGCTAAATCGCATTTGATCAAATTCATCCAACACGGCTTGCTCTCCATCGAATTTGTCGTCACTAATAAGGGACACAATATCTAAATGTAAATCTTCAAACTGAATTGTCAAATTGCTTACATTTTCCAACCGAGTTTCCAATTCCGGTTTTTTTGGGGGGTCGGTTTGAGCGTCATGCGCCAAAGTATAAATAGTTTTCATTCTAATAAACAACGATTTTCGGCGACGCGACAGCGCCTTTATTTCCTCCGGCATCGTTCCGTTTTCAAAACATGCAAAAATTACGCCGAAAAATGTCAACAACACAAGAAAATAAATGAGGTTAATTCGAACCTTTTTTGAGGTTAGAATACTTTTGACAACTTGACAGACGTCACACACTGAAGTGAATATAGCCACACAACCTATAAAATTCCACCGACCAGAAAAGTCACATGCTGACCAAAATTCGTTTGGTCCACTTTACACACACGGCTATATTCATGTTGTTTTCCGAACGTCCTCGTTTCTTTTCAACCGACAAAAAATTGCAAAAAAAACGATAGAAGTTTCACGAAAACAACACAGAATATGCTGAAAAAAATAAAATAAAAAAAATTAAATTAAAACAAATTGCTGCAAAAACTGCATGAATCAATCAAAATCACGAATTTCACTAAACCACAGTCGCTTTTTCAAAGATTTGACTCGCGAAGGACCATTTAATGAACCCACTTTAGTCCATCAAAAATTAAAAAAAAACTAACACCCAACCTGAAAACCACCCATTTGGTCCACCCAACGCACAAAATGTATTTTTAAAAGTACATAATAGCTCAACTTAGTTTTATTTCGCTATTTTCGCTCGTTCAAAAAGGCACTTTCACTGGAGCGCTCCTTCTCGTGTGCCGGCGTGCGTCGAATAGGCTGAGGTTAGACATCTGTCAAATAAACTCAGAAAAAACCCAGGTTGGTTGAGCACAACAAAACAATTGGTTAAGGAAAAAAATTACCCTTGTTTACAATTTACGACAATTATGAACGTAAATGAACATCAAACTAATTTTTTCCGAAATAATTTTGCAATGCTTAAATGCGACACTCTTGTATCCCAAAACTAAAATTTTGGAAAAAAAGGAACTTTCAATCCAAATAGCTACTGTCATAGGGAGGAGAATTTATGCTAAATGCATAATAAAGATATTAGACAAAGTTAAGAGTAAAAAAGAAAGTTTCGCGCTAACTTATTGTAAATTATCACTAACTTTTGATATTCACAAACACCAATCGAAATGTTTATGACACACATAAAATCTAATATATATTTGACAAAAAATGCACCATTATAGTGCGCCACTGTGGCAATTTTTGGCTCTACCATGATGAACCTTATAATTTTGTTAAATATCTGTTAAATTATTTTTAGATATGCTAAAATACACTTTAGGAGGACAGGTTTTTTGGTAAATTAAAAGACTGCAAAGAATTTTGATTGAAAGCAATGAATACCACCTTATGTTTTACACACTTTACGCTTTGAAAAATTAAAATTTTTGATGTTTTTTGGATAAAAATGTCAAAATAAAAATCATATGCACAACACCACTAAAGATGACAGAGGGATGGCATAACTAAAATTTTTAGTAAACAATTGCCTTAAAATATTTTCATCTTTCTCTGGAATACTTTTTTATAGCCTGCTGTCTCTCTTCAGCAACCTTGAATATTTTTGCACTTTACTAAATTATTTCCCCATCTACCTCTAAAATTCTGCCCTCTCTCATTAAATATTTTTCATTTTAACAGAGGAAAGGTATTTTTTGGCAGTACTTTCTTTGAATGCTCAAAAAACGGTGAAAGCTTGAAAAATTTGAGTGTTTTATTCTAGAAATCGAAAGTTTGGAAAGAAAGCTTTAAAATATGAGCAAAATCATAGCATAAAAATGTGAAAAACATAGTTAAAATTGCTTAAATAAAAACGTTACCCCTTAAATTATGCTAAAATATTTTAAGCGTTCTAAGTGTTCTGTTTGAGTTAAGGATCAACGTATATATCGTGGTCAGCAGAATTTTTGGCCGAAAGTACCCGGTCAGCAGAATTCGAACGGGTCAGCAAATTAGGAACACCCTTCCTTTGGACGTGTTTCGCGTGGGTTCATTGAACTTCATTTGATTACCCACGTCGCGCTGCAGGGGACACACCGGACACAGCCTCGTGCCCCGCCGGGGTTTCACAGGTGTGTTAGTTTACGATACAGTGGTTTCGTGCTGCTTACTATTTTTATTGAATAGTCTCGTGAATTGTAATCGAAATAAATTACAAAATGTCAACAAGGTGTTGTTCGTATTGGAACTGCTCCAACCATAAAAATAAAAACGAAGATGTTGCTTTTTCCTCCAATTAACTACATTGTAAGATTGGAAAAATGGAAGAAACATTCGGGAAGCTTAAACATTCTTTGTAAAACCGAGGAAGAACTGAAAAATTTTGTCATTTGTGAAAAACATTTTGCCCCAAATTTTATATTCAAAATTTGTTTTAACTTATTTTTCAAAGAAGACACTCAATATATTTTTAATTTTTTTTTAATCTATGGAAAATTTCGGTTTATCTCTCCTGCTTGAGCTAAAAAAATTCACGGGTTTCTGCATTTTTATAAAATTAAGCAAACAATTTATTTGCTTAATTTTATATAAAGACCCGCGGGTTCTTTAAGAAAGCCAAAAAGGTCATTAGGAAAGCCTTTCATTTGTGTGTTGTCATGTGAAAAGCCACAGAAGCTCATCTCTAGTGAAAAAGAAGAAGAAAAGCCTTTGACCGCTAAAATTTAAATTATTTTGATGTTTATAATAAAACCCAACTTTTTTTAATTTGGCGTGTACCTAAAAAAAAGTTTTATGCTTTATGGACTACTGTTTTTTGACAACTGCTAAAAACCGTTTTTTTATACCTTCATGAAAAACAGGATATTACTCAATGTTCGCATAAAACCAAAACATGGCTTTATTGGATACCGGTGCAGAACATTTTTTTTTTACGGGCTCAAATTATTTTTTGTTATACCTTCATTAAAAACACGATCCGCTATCCGCAATGTACCCAACCATGGCTTTTTTGGTTACTTTTTTTTGGAGATTTGGAGAAAAATAGTTTTAAACGTTAATACTAAGAAATTCTTATTATTCCTTTCCCTGGAAAAAAGGTGCAATATTACTCTGACTATGATTCCAAAGTTTCTATATAAAATATATACAATTTAAATTGTCAAATTAGTATAGGGTTTTGCAAGTAAATATGGTTGGAGACATACTAGGAGGCTGGAAATAAAGAGTCAATCGCATTATCTCCTTTAACTCAGAAAATTATAATGCGTTGAGATTCCTAAGATTTTAGTTAGTGGTTGTTGTCAAATCAAAGAAATAAGAAAGATATTATCGAAAGTTAATTTTTTCTAGAAATCTTCTCTGATGCTAGCAAATCAGGCTGGAGAATAGTTTGTGGAAAAATAAATCCAGTTTAAATATTCAGATAAGGCATCTATTTACAAATGGAAATTAAATTATAACTGAATCAAGAAGTGTTTTTAAAGATAACTAAAAAAGTTAAAAATTCAGTAATTGATATACTTGCCAGTGACTTAGTGCTTAGTGCAAGTGTATTTATGCTTAGAAAAGGGATTCAAATGCAGATGTATCCTTCACCCCCTGTAATAATGGCTTACACTGGTGGTAGAAATCTCAACGAACAAGCTTTCAGATTGAAATGTGTACAGGATTCAACCAAAAAGTGAAGTTCGATGGTAATTATACTGGTCTCCCTCGATAGTGAATAATTATTTGGTAAACTGTAGTACTTCTAACTTCACGTTATCACGAGTAGTTCAAATTCCTCAAAACAATCTGGACCGGTATTCTCGTAACTAAATACGCTCGGCGTTTCGTACTCGCTGACCGTATGATAACGTAATATTCGCATACCACGTGACCAAAGTAACAAAAATGGTATTCACGTATATTGAACGCAAGGCGTCCACGAAGTGTGCTCAGCGCGTGGCGACCGTTTGAGAAACACCTACCATTTGCCAGCTGTTTTGGTTACTTTTTTTTGGAGATTTGGAGAAAAATAGTTTTAAACGTTAATACTAAGAAATTCTTATTATTCTTACCTAGAAATTAATTCAAAAGTATTCACAAGAAGAACATTCAGAAAATACGAGAAAATTACAAACTATCAAAAATTAAAATGTAAGGTTTAGCAAGGTTACCATAGAAACCATTGTTTTGTCATGTTGTTTTGTCATGTACGCAGCCACCATTGATATTGCTAATATAAAAGTTGCGAGCTTTCAGTGGATGTTGTGTTTGAATTTTATTTTGCAAGTTTTTTTCCTGTTTTTAGAAGTTTCTGATAAAGGTATTAAAAAAATAGTGTTTACAACTCACGGCTAAACTCTGTTGTCTTTTACTTTTAATAGTGCTTTTTTTTACAAGCGTTGGTTTAAATAACGAGCGCAGTGAGGTATTTAAAAACGCGCGTAAAAAAAGCACAGTTTAGCCGCGAGTTGTAAACACTATTTTTTTTAATACCTTTATCAAAAAATCAAATAAAAACAGGAAAATGCTTTTAAAATCTCGGACGAAGAGCACTTCTCGAAACACACCATCTTTACACTATAAATCAAAAAGGCTGGTAAATGAAATAACAATCGTTTCCACAGCGATGTGCCTTTCTGCGCGGTGATGTTCAGTGTTGCGGCATTTTAATCTTTGACAGTTTGAAATTTTGCCGATTTTTTTAAATGATTTTTTCGTAAATACTTGGTGAAAACTGGCAGAAATGGCTTAATTTTTAGGCAAGAATAATCAGATTTTTTCAGTATCACTACTTTCCCCTATTTCTCTTTAATTTTGGGTAAAAAACGGAAAGAATTCTTTTTTTGCACCTGTGATCAAAAATAAGGTTTTTTGCATCGGTAACCAAAAAATCCATGCTTTAGTTTCCTGCAGACAGTTACTAAAATCATGTTTTTGATAAAGGTATAAAAAAAAATATTTTTTTTATTTCTCACATATCCCTAATAAAAAAAAAACAAAATGTAAAATGTATAGGGTGTGCGATTTTAATAATATTAAGCTTTTTAGAAAGCCAAAGCTTGAAAATTTATAGGACCAATTTTAAACTTTCCTTAACATTTCCTAAAAATTCAAGATGGCGAACCAATTTGAAAAATAGGTATTTTTAACCCCCCGTAGATATTTTTTTTGTGTGAGACACTGTAATAAATATGAAACGTCGGTTACGAAGCCACATTCTTTCGAAACACATCAATGAAACATTTTGAAAATTGGGACAAGGAATAAGATTGAATCTCAGAAATATTTTTCTAGGGGGGTGAAATTTGGGTACTTTTTAAATAGGTCCGCCATCTTGGATTTTTACTAAATGTCAGTTTTTTCATTAGTTCTATAAATTTTGAAGCTTGTGACTTTTAAAAAGTTTAAACTTATTAAAACCGATCAATTTTTGAAAAAGTTATTGCTATTTAAACAAGCAGATTTTTTCTTACTAAGCATGATTTTGCAGGTACTCCGATCTATTTAAAAGTTGCAAACTTCCTTATTTCTTGTCCGAATTTTTAAAATGATATATCTATTCTTCTTCGCTTTTGCTTTAAAAGAATGTGGCTTCGTAACCGATGTTTCAGATTTATTACAGTGTCGCACACAAAAAAATATCTAGGGGGGTTAAAAATGCCTATTTTTTGAATAGGTTCGCTATCTTGGATTTTTACGAAATGTCAAGTTTGACATTCGTCTTATAGATTTTGAAACCTTAGATTTCTAAAAAGTTTTATTTATATTTAAAAAAGTACAGTTTTTTTTGGCACACCCTATATAATTTTTTCGCAACCTTTCCATTTCTAGCAATGCCTTATTATTACAAGGTTTCTTTCCTCTCAATTCTGTACAAGTTCTTTCCCAATTAACTCTGCATAAAAGTCACAGTTTAAAAAAAGTTCTGAATTTACCTTCTTTACACCCCTCACACTCTCAGTCAAGTGGGTCAAGTTTTCATAAAATTTTATTGTCACTTAATCAAATCGTAAATCTGAAAACCGCATGTTTGTATCTGTTTTTATTACAAAGTTCTAAATTTACCCCCTTTACACTCCTCACCCACCCTCTACCACCGTTTTTTTTCATAAAATTATATTGTCACCAGATCAAATCATAAATCTGAAAAGCGCACCTTTGTATTTGCTTACATTACAAAGCTTTAAATTTATCCTTTTTACACCCCTTAACCACCCCCTACCCCCGATTTTGTTTTATAAAATTGTATTGTCACCAGATTCAATAATAAATCTGAAAACCACATGTTCGCATCTATTTTCATTTCAAAGTGCTGAATATGCTCCCTTTAGACCACTTTACCCACTTTACACCCCCCAATCACCCACTACCCTCCCCCATTTTTTCATAATATTGTATTGTCATTGGATCTACTTTGCTGTGCCATATTTCATTAAAATCGGTTCACGGGAAGTGCGTCAATGAATTTAGCCCCTTATTTTTAAACCTTAACCACCCCCTACTCACCAATTTTTTTTCATAATATTGTATTATCATCCGAACTACATTACTGTGCCAAATTTTATTAAAATCGGTTTACGGGAAGTGTCTCAAAAACGAAACGCAAAATTTGATAGTCAGGCAGACTGTAAAGTTAAATATAATTGTTTAGTAATAATTAAAACTGTCTTGCTTTTTATATTATGATCTCTACCAGCTCTCATTCCCTTAGCAACAAGTTCATTCATTTCCGCCACTGATAAACCGGTATTCAGCAAAGAATCAAAAACTTTCGGTAATTCCCCTTTCATGGCTTGACTTGCTGTTCGGATACCGTCGGCTTGCGTCGGATATTAGCACGTGTCCTCTCTGTCCTCGTTGTCAGCACTACCTATTAATTGCGGTCTCCGCTAGCGCTCTCTAACAGTAACTCGACAAAACGAAATTTTTGGTTTCCATACTTTCCGCAAGGTAAATGGGGGGCACCAGTTGCCTGACCAGGGTTTATAAAGAGTGGAAGTGCAACGGACTATACTCACTTCCCCTTATCAGTTACATATCTTGGCCATTTTCTATCTACGCTTCTAACCTCACGTTATCACGAGTAGTTCAAAGCCTCCAAAAAAATCTGGCCTGTCTGCCCTCACATAAAAGAGAATGTGGTTATAACCTCATTTCTTCTAACTTGTGTCTGGGAGTAGTTCGTTAAAATTTTAAAAAGGGCAAAATTCCTTAAAATGTTCTCCAGAAACCGTAACCTACATGTTAAAAGTGCATCAATTAATGTATTTGTTTCTAGACTATTGGACATTGGAGCTACATCCAAATTTTAAAATTGGAAAAACAATGTTTCTATAAAACTGAGAAATATAGCTTGCAGGCTGAGGTCAAGAGATTACTTTATGGCCACCATTGCTCTTAAAGAGGCCTAAATTACTAGATATAGCATGCAGTTTTTGCAAAATTTTTGAAGTATTAATTTACCGTTCAATTATGTAAATATAATAGGTCTTTATTTGTAAGTTTTACAAATGTGGTTATTGTGCCCACATTTGATAATAGGATTTTATATCTAAGTCTTACAAATATAGTCTTGTGCCTAGTTTGACAATTATGATCTTTGTGCCTAGCTTTAGAAATGTGCTGGTACTTGTGTCAAAGTTTATAGAAAAGATTGAATCAGTTAAAAAAAGAGTTGAGCATAGAAAACTATAACCCATTGGAAAGTGAAGGAGCTAGGATGGATTAAATGTGGCTTCTAATATACTTAAGAAAATAAGTAATGCTAAGGTAAATAAAACATTAGAGAAATTAAATCAGAAAATTTTACAAATGTGGTCTTTGTGCGCACATTTGATAATAGCTTTTTGTGTCTGTTTACACATATATTATTTGTGCCTAAGTTTTACAAATATGGTCGTTTTGCTTTGCCTAATAACCTTAATTCATCCACTTGAATTCTCACCAAAATTATAAAATCCATCCTGTCTTCAATTCTCTGCCAAATAACTATTTCCTTTCCCTGGAAAAAAGGTGCAATATTACTCTGACTATGATTCCAAAGTTTCTATATAAAATATATACAATTTAAATTGTCAAATTAGTATAGGGTTTTGCAAGTAAATATGGTTGGAGACATACTAGGAGGCTGGAAATAAAGAGTCAATCGCATTATCTCCTTTAACTCAGAAAATTATAATGCGTTGAGATTCCTAAGATTTTAGTTAGTGGTTGTTGTCAAATCAAAGAAATAAGAAAGATATTATCGAAAGTTAATTTTTTCTAGAAATCTTCTCTGATGCTAGCAAATCAGGCTGGAGAATAGTTTGTGGAAAAATAAATCCAGTTTAAATATTCAGATAAGGCATCTATTTACAAATGGAAATTAAATTATAACTGAATCAAGAAGTGTTTTTAAAGATAACTAAAAAAGTTAAAAATTCAGTAATTGATATACTTGCCAGTGACTTAGTGCTTAGTGCAAGTGTATTTATGCTTAGAAAAGGGATTCAAATGCAGATGTATCCTTCACCCCCTGTAATAATGGCTTACACTGGTGGTAGAAATCTCAACGAACAAGCTTTCAGATTGAAATGTGTACAGGATTCAACCAAAAAGTGAAGTTCGATGGTAATTATACTGGTCTCCCTCGATAGTGAATAATTATTTGGTAAACTGTAGTACTTCTAACTTCACGTTATCACGAGTAGTTCAAATTCCTCAAAACAATCTGGACCGGTATTCTCGTAACTAAATACGCTCGGCGTTTCGTACTCGCTGACCGTATGATAACGTAATATTCGCATACCACGTGACCAAAGTAACAAAAATGGTATTCACGTATATTGAACGCAAGGCGTCCACGAAGTGTGCTCAGCGCGTGGCGACCGTTTGAGAAACACCTACCATTTGCCAGCTGTTTTGCCCTCCGCGCGTACGATTTTCCTACCCTACAATACTTTGTAGAGTGCTGCAGAAAATATAGCAGTTTTTTAAGTTTGCGTTTTTATTAATAATTAGAAAAATAAAAATCCCTTATTAGTAGCTTGGGGACGGGTGACAAACACGTACACATCAACCTTACTATTTGATGCTCGATGTAAGACAACTTTTTTCCAAAAAAATTGCAACAAAAACTTTTCTTATCAAAATCGACATCGAAATAATTGAGCATCCGTATAATACTACAAATAGAAGCAATTAAAATTCTGTAAAACCAAGGGTAAAAAAAGCCATTGGTCAGCGGTGCTTTTTGTATCTTTCATCGGATGTGTACCAAAAAATATCTGGTTTTGTTAGGCTCCTGCCCACATTAATTGTTTTCTTTCAAAAATAAACTAAAAGCTTTCATGAAATATGAAATTAGCAAACATGAAATAAATAGCTTAATTGATATAAAAAATAATTAGCAAACAATATAGGTAACTACCTTTATTTCTGTGTTTTCGTCTGTATTTTCTTTACTTTTCTAAAATATCACATTTTTCACATTAATTACCATTTTTATGTTTTTTATCTTTTGTCATTTTATTTATTCATAAATGTACTAAAAATTACTATTTTCTTTTTTTAATTTAACAGTTCCATGAAAATATAGATTTTTCCACGCGCGAGGTTTCTCTTGTGGATGTATGAATACTGTGTTTGTTGTTGAATTGGTTAGGTTATTTTTTGGGTAAAAAATACCTTAGAGTTTTATTTTCTGTTTCTTAAAATGTAGAAAACGCATGTTCACTATAATTAAAAGATATAACTTACTAGATATATAACTAACCAATGTGAAACCATTTTAACCATAAATGCTACATAATAAAGTATCAATATGAATATACGACCGTGCCGGAAACACCACTTTCCCTGACTGAGTGCCGGAATAAATTTAAACTTTCCCGCACTGAGTGCGGAATTTTTTTGTAGGTGTGCGGTTAAGTCTCGGGGTAAACATTTTCCCGCACACTGTGCGGGAACGTGCTACTAGTTTATATCACAGGGTCAAAGGGCAAGTTTAACTGAGCTAAATCAAACCATCAAGTAATTTTTTAAAGGATCAACATGCACTTGTGCAAGTCACCATTTGATTTACCCTTTCTGAACTACGGATCTAAATCGATCACGTAATGGCCTCTTTCTTACACATAGAAAAAGAAAAGGAGCGACAAGACTAACAAGAAATAAAAATGCAAAATTCGGTGATGCCAAGATGTGCTAAGCGAATTTGATTCTGTCTGCTCGTAGGGCAGCGCGTTCGGCAGAGCGAATACGAAAAGTCGTCGGTCAGCGTGCCGCTGAGCGCTCTGTTCGCTATTCGTTTCGCTTAGCGACTTCAAAACGTTACGTATTACGAGAATACCGGTCCTGGTCTGTCTGCCCTCACGTACAAGAGGATGTGGTTATGACCTCACTTATTTTAAAGCAGTGTCGCAAAAGCAATACGAAAAGGGCGGGAAAATTAAGTCTTCAATTATTTACTTTTTAAAAGGGTAGGGTCTCACTATCGAGGGAGACCAGTATAACTAAAAGTTTGATCTTTCAATTATACTAATCTCCCTCGATAGTGATTAGTTATTTGATAAAATGTAGCCGTTTAAAGCCTTTTGCGCAAAGCCTTCAGGCAAAACTTTATTCAAGAAACACCAAATAAAATTGGAAGAAGCAAAATCATAAAAACAAAGAGTTTTATTCTAATCTAGTCATAAAACTCAAAATTAAAACATGTGGACTTCAAAAATGGTAAAACATCCCTAGCAAATAAAATTTTATCAAAAATTTGTCTATTATAGGATCTGGCAAAAGTGATAGATTCTTTGGATCAAGTTGCTGCTTTTTGAATGGAATCCAGATAAACTGCTCCTTGTCTCTTTGCAATAGTAGAGTCTGAGTGTCGAGTGTTATGCGCCGAATAATAGTTTTTATCAGCATCTTGAGATCTGATGTCTTACTTTTTGAATAGAAGAGAGTAAAGTAGTACTAATGGGCAGATGGTAACCTGTTCTTTAGTATTGATAAAATTTTAATATTGCCCATCTTTAATTTTCAAACTTTTAGATAGCACAATCGCAGAAAAAGTATCTATTCTATGTGTCATAACCAATATGCAAGCAACATTTCTATTTAAAAAAATTCACTTTTGCTTTTTGAGGTGTTAGGTTATATCCTCCTTTTAAACTGTTTGGTTGAATTCTGTACACATTTCAATCTGAAAGCTTGTTCGTTGAGATTTCTACCACCAGTGTAAGCCATTGTTACAGGGGTGAGGGATCCATCTGCATTTGAATCCCTTTCCTAAGCATAAATACACTTGAACTAATCACTAAGTCACTGGCAAGTAGATCAATTACTGAATTTTTAATTTTTTAGTTATCTTTAAAAACATTTCTTGATTCAGTTATAATTTAATTTCCATTTGTAAATAGATGCCTTATCTGAATATTTAAACTGGATTTATTTTTCCACAATCTATTCTCCAGCCTAATTTGCTAGCATCAGAGAAGATTTCTAGAAAAAATTAACTTTCGACAATATCTTTCAACCACTAACTGAAATCTTAGGAATCTCAACGCATTATAATTTTATGATTTAAAGAAGATAATGCAATTGAACTTAGGCACAAATAATAGGCTCAGTTAAGTTTGCCCCCCCCAGATCGATTTTCTCAAAAATTTTTATGCCAAAATTTTGCACACATTTTGCACAATTTTGCACACCACAAATCAAATTTTGCACACCTTCCTACGAGAAACTACAGCCCATTTTCTGTGGGGGGGGGGGGGCAAACTTGACGTTGCCCCCCCCCCAGTCAATATTTTTCAAAAATTATGATGTCATTTGAAAGGTCTTATTTTGCACAATTTTGCACACCCGTTTTAAAATTTTGCACACCTCCCTGTAACCCACACGAGGGTTCTGAAAATATCAAGTTTGCCCCCCCCAGTCAATATTTTTCAAAAAGTTTGGTGTCGTTAGAAAGGCCTTATTTTGCACAATTTTGCACACCCATTTTAAAATTTTGCACACCTCCCTGTAACCCACACGAGGGTTCTGAAAATATCAAGTTTGCCCTCCCCAGTCAATATTTTTCAAAAATTTGGTGCCGTTAGAAAGGTCTTATTTTGCACAATTTTGCACACCCATTTTAAAATTTTACACACCTCCCTGTAACCCACACGAGGGTTCTGAAAATATCAAGTTTGCCCCCCCCAGTCAATATTTTTCAAAAAGTTTGGTGCCGTTAGAAAGGTCTTATTTTGCACAATTTTGCACACCCATTCTAAAATTTTGCACACCTCCCTGTAACCCACAAGAGGGTTCTGAAAATATCAAGTTTGACACGCCCAGTCAACATTTTTAAAAAAATTTGGTGGCGTTAGAAAGGTCTTATTTTGCACAATTTTGCACATCCATTTTAAAATTTTGCACACCTTCTTGTAACCCACACGAGGGTTCTGAAAATATCAAGTTTGCCCCCCCCAGTCAATATTTTTCAAAAAGTTTGGTGTCATTAGAAAGTTCTTATTTTGCACAATTTTGCACACCCATTTTAAAATTTTGCACACCTCCCTGTAACCCACACGAGGGTTCTGAAAATATCAAGTTTGCCCCCCCCCAGTCAATATTTTTCAAAAAGTTGGGTGCCGTTAGAAAGGTCTTATTTTGCACAATTTTGCACACCCATTTTAAAATTTTGCACACCTCCCTGTAACCCACAAGAGGGTTCTGAAAATATCAAGTTTGCCACCCCCAGACAACATTTTTAAAAAAATTTGGTGGCGTTAGAAAGGTCTTATTTTGCACACCCATTTTAAAATTTTGCACACCTCCCTGTAACCCACACGAGTCAATATTTTTTTAAAAGTTTGGTTTCGTTAGAAAGGTCTTATTTTGCACAATTTTGCACACCCATTTTAAAATTTTGCACACCTTTCTGAAACCTACACGAGGGTTCTGAAAATATCAAGTTTGCCCCCCAGTCAATATTTTTTAAAAATTTTGGAGTCATTATAAAGGTCTAATTTGGCATCATTTTGTACACCCATTTTAAAATTTTGCACACCTCCCTCTAACCCACACGAAGATTCTGAAAATATCAAGTTTGCCCCCCCCCCCGTCGATATTTTTCAAAAAATTTTGTGTCATTCGAAAAGTCTATTTTGCGCAATTTTGCACACCCTTCAGTACCTCACAAGAGCGTTCTCAAAAAAGTTTGCTCCCCCCCAGTTAATATTTTTCAAAAAATTTATGTCATTCGAGAAGCCTAATTTTGCACAACTATTTTTAAATTTTGCACACTTCCCATGCCGTTTTCTTTTTGTGGCGTTTACGGTTAAACTTGGTCCTAAAATTTCCCAGAAGTATAAGCAAACGAAGGAGACCTCGATTGTGTAATATCTTTGAATATTGTTTAAATTTACAGATAATTGTTTATGTTTACATTTTTCTATAATCAAAAGTTTTTAATTTTTATGAATTTCCGGATTATGCTTACATTTTCATATCAAAAATGAACAGAAAAAATAGATGTAGACAGCGCATCCTGTCATGTTCGATGCCTTGAGAATCGGAACCAGCCTATTTTGCCGGTTCAGAATGGTTGGGGTTCTCAAGGTATGGATTTTCACAGGATGAAACCCAATTCTTTACTGATTTGTTGTCTGTCTGTCTGTCCGTCGCCTCGATATGCGCCACTGTAACTCAAAAACTCCTGCACCGATCATAACGAAATTTTACACAACGATTACGTGTATTGACGCGCGGAGCCCTATTGTTTTTGAACTTTCCTCCATTTCTCCCTTCGGAACTACCCCCAAAATACCTCATCCCTAAAAAAATCTTAAGACGTATCTCTATCTTGTCGGCCAATTAACGAAGTACACTTTTAAATTTATGGCGAATGCATGACATCTCCAGCTGATCGAAATGACACGTTTTTGTTGATAGAGCAACGTCTTGGCTGAAAAATACGTAACGTCACGTCTTTTTACGTGTTATCCTGACACGTATTGCAGGACAGGGTACCTATTCTTCAGTTTCGAGAGAACACTCCTATAGGAATGCTCACATTAGTGATTTGGACCAATAGGATAGTTTGACTGCTTGCACTAGCCATCCGATATCAGTCGAGTACCGCCGGACATTACCGGGCTACCGCATATCAAGAGAACTCTCCTACAACTTACATCTGCTAATTATGAGGAAGAGAGCGGGTTCTCCTGCGCGGGCGCCGTGGAGCTTTTCAGCTTATCGAACGTTTCGTAACCGCATTGGGGCTTGCCTAATGGTTGAAATAAAGGATGTGATCGTTCCTACACGAAAGTTTGTCTAGAAACTGAAGAATGGGTATCCAGGGGTACTTTGATCAGCTGGAGCTGTCTCGAATTCCCCATATATTTAAAACTGTACATGGTTGATTGGTCCACTCGACAGAGATACGTCTTAGGATAGTGTTAACTTTGATAATTGGCTTTATGTGTCTAATAAAATAAAAACGTTAATTTTAAGTTCCATAAAAGTCTTTGTCACGCAAGTTAGTCGAAAGTAAGTAAATCGTATTTGCGTGTTGTTGCACTTCTAATAGTAAACTTCGTTGATAGATAAAATAAACACTTTCTTTAAAAAAAAAACGACGCTTTGTTTTCTTTCAGATCTTTCTACTTTCCCGGACGCATATGTTACTTCAATAATAAACCAAAATAAAAGTTATATATTATATATATTATATTATATATATATATATTATACTTACGGGACCGTGGAGTTAATAGGAGTACGCCTTAATTCACTCCACGGTTCCGTAAGCTTGTTTTTATACAACCTACACTTTTCTAACCTGTATAGTTAACTTATAAAAAAAAAACAGAATTTTTTTCACGCCCAGACGTTTTCGTGCTTCTCGTCCATCAAATTCATTTCTTCCACAAATACACACTGCAAAGTGTAAAGACAAGATGACCAAGGTCCAAGAAACGTCAAAATTTGGTGCAGAACACCCAAAAATTTAGGTAGGTCCATTTGGGGAGTGAAGGACGAGGAAACTGTCACTTTCTATGAAGATCTTACCGAAAATGACTAAGAACGCCTATAACGCCGCATTTCTATCTTTCTCTTTTTCATGTCAAGAATACCAAAGGCTTATCAAATTTCTAGAGGGCTGCCCTTACCCATTTTGGGGCAAGTTTCACCCGAGGTCGAACGCGCCTCCGATTTCATGGGTGCGTCCAAAAATTTTCATCTGGATAATGGTGGGATCACACCTTGCTATTTGCGGACAGCGGCTACGGTGATGACGCCCGCCTTGATTTTGCAGTTCACACCACGCGTTTGGCGTCTTGGTGTGTCATTAACTAGGTTTACATCAAAAAATTCCGTCCGTCAATAATTATAATTAGAAGAAGTCGTTTATTTATTTCTACACATGAACATAGACATTTTGTTTTTGTATTTCATGCACTTAAAATGGCAAATAAGAAAAAAATTATTATTCCTTTTATAGATCGAAAAAAAAATCAAATCGAATTCAAAATATATGTCATGTTAATTTGACTTAATTCTCAACCCAAAGACGGAAACAACGCCTGCTGCAAATGGGATGACACCAATAGGTAGAAAGTTAAAGTTCCATTCACACTTAAGGTCTTTGTTTAATTGGTCAGTGTTTTTGTCTCTTTCCTTATTATTATTGTTCCTTCTGCGACTGCGCAATTCCATAACAGAGTTCGGAATTTCCGGAGAAATTACTTTATGGTTATCGTTATTTTATTTTTTTCGTAATATTTTTGGAAAATTGATTGATATTTTCAGAACCCTCGTGTGATCGACTAAAAAAAGTAAAAAGTAAGTAAGAACGTTAGGTTATATTTACCGATAACCACAAAGTAATTGCGTAAACTGAGAGGTAGTGCACTTATTACGTAACCCTTATTTTGCCCAATTTTGACCCCAACCCGCGACCCCCTATATAACGCTTTGTAACGTTTGGGACTACTCCAGTCTAAAATAACAAAACGTTTTGCTGCCAGAGACCCCCTCTTTTTTTTCTTTTTCACTCGAAAAATCCAAAAAGTTGTTTTATTTCACAATAATAATTTAAAAATTGCGTTACGTAACGGAACCGCGAAACCCCGCTCACCCCTACATAACCCCTATAAGCGTTACGCCTAGTTGCCACCTATGCGTGCTCACCCTGACATTAAAAACGCATCACGCGACACTTTTAAAAAATCGGCAAATGCATGGCTGATCACGTGATGCATTTTTAGAGTCAGGGTGGGCACGCATAGGTGAGAACCAGGCGTTACGTAATGTTATGTATTTTAAATAGAGGCGTTCACATTGACTTTCCTGCCGAAATGGAACGCCACCATTTAAAATACACGTTGCAAACTTCGGAAATTTCACCCGAAGTCATTCTGAATCATGAACACAAATAAAACTAGGCATTGCTAAGCGACATTTCAATATATTACATAAAAGGCCTTCGCGCGTGGTAGGTGTAGGTACGCACGCATTCCTCTTTACGGCACGTACAACCTCCCGCCTCCCGCGGATACCTGTCCCGAATTCAGATATAGGTGCATATACCTACCTACTAGTTTCTGGAGCTGTTTTCTTTTTGTAGCGGTTACGGTTAACCTTGGTCCTAAAATTTCCCAGAAGTATAAGCAAAATAAGGAGACCTCGATTGTGTAATATCTTCGAATATTGTTTAAATTTACATATAATTGCTTATGCTTACATATATGTGTCTATAATCAAAAGTTTTTAATTTTTATGAATTTCCGGATTATACTTAATTTTTCACATGCTATGACATCATCTAACAAATGGACGTAGATAGCACATCCTGTGAAGATCCATACCTTGAGAACCGCAACCATTCTGAACCGCCAAAATAGGCTGGTTCCGATTCTCAAGGCATCGAACCTGACAGGATGCGCTGTCTACATCGATTTTTTCTGTTCATTTTTGATATGAAAATTTAAGTATAATCCGGAAATTCATAAAAATTAAAAACTTTTGATTATATACAAATGTAAACATAAACAATTATCTGTAAATTTAAACAATATTCAAAGATATTACACAATCGAGGTCTCCTTCGTTTGCTTATACTTCTGGGAAATTTTAGGACCAAGTTTAACCGTAAACGCCACAAAAAAAAAACGGCATGGGAAGTGTGCAAAATTCAAAAATAGTTGTGCAAAATTACGCTTCTCGAATGACATACATTTTTTGAAAAATATTAACTGGGGGGGGGCAAACTTTTTTGAGAACGCTCTTGTGGGGTACTGAAGGGTGTGCAAAATTGCGCAAAATAGACTTTTCGAATGACACAAAATTTTTTGAAAAATATCGACGGTATGGGGGGCAAACTTCATATTTTCAGAATCTTCGTGTGGGTTAGAGGGAGGTGTGCAAAATTTTAAAATGGGTGTGCAAAATGATGCAAAATTAGACCTTTCTAATGACTCCAAAATTTTTAAAAAATATTGACTGGGGGCAAACTTGATATTTTCAGAACCCTCGTGTAGGTTACAGGGAGGTGTGCAAAATTTTAAAATGGGTGTGCAAAATTGTGCAAAATAAGACCTTTCTAACGACACCAAACTTTTTGAAAAATATTGACTGGGGGGGGCAAACTTGATATTTTCAGAACCCTCTTGTGGGTTACAGGGAGGTGTGCAAAATTTTAAAATGGGTGTGCAAAATTGTGCAAAATAAGACCTTTATAACGACACCAAACTTTTTGAAAAATATTGACTGGGGGGGGCAAACTTGATATTTTCAGAACCCTCGTGTGGGTTACAGGGAGGTGTGCAAAATTTTAAAATGGGTGTGCAAAATTGTGCAAAATAAGAACTTTCAAATGACATCATAATTTTTGAAAAATATTGACTGGGGGGGGGCAACGTCAAGTTTGCCCCCCCCACAGAAAATGGGCTGTAGTTTCTCGTAGGACGGTGTGCAAAATTTAATTTGTGGTGTGCAAAATTGTGCAAAATGTGTGCAAATTTTTGGCATAAAAATTTTTAAGAAAGTCGATCTGGGGGGGGCAAACTTAACTGAGCCCAAATAATATATGTGTAAACAGACACAAAGAGCTATTATCAAATGTGCGCACAAACACCACATTTGTAAAATTTTCTGATTTAATGTCTCTAATGTTTTAATTACCTTAGCATTACTTATTTTCTTTGGTCTTTCATAAGAAAGTATATTAGAAGCCACATTTAATCCATCCTAGCTCCTTTACTTTCCAATGGGTTATAGTTTTCTTTGCTCAACTCTTTTTTTAACTGATTCAATCTTTCTATAAACTTTGACACAAATACCAGCACATTTGTAAGGCTAGGCACAAAGATCAGAATTATCAAACTAGGCACAAGACTATATTTGTAAGACTTAGATATACAATCATATTATCAAATGTGGGCAAAAATACCACATTTGTAAAAGTTACAAATAAAGACCTATTATATTTACATAATTGAACGGTAAATTAATACTTCAAAAATTTTGCAAAAACTGCATGCTATATCTAGTAATTTAGGCCTCTTTAAGAGCAATGGTGGCCATAAAGCAATCTCTTGACCTCGCCTGCAAACTATATTTCTCAGTTTTATAGAAACATTATTTTTCCAATTGTTAAATTTGGATGTAGCTCCAATGTCCAATAGTCTAGAAACAAGTACATTAATTAATGCACTGAAGATGATCAGAGATTGTACTGATCAAAACGTCATGTATAAATAAAATACAGACAATGGAATTCCGAAACACAGAGTTAATATCAATTAATGCCTTGTGAGAAATTGAACCTAAAAAACTCGTTGACAATAATAGAGTAACCCTTAACAATATCTAAAATATTAGGAACTCTAGCTACTTGTCTCCATTCCCTGGTCTTTAGAACTTAATCTATAACAGATATAAAACATTGTTTTCCAAATTTTTAATATTTGGATCTAGATCCAATGTCCAGTAGTCTAGAAACAACTACATCAATTAATGCCTTGTGAGAAATTAAGTGTAAGAAGCTCGGTGAGGATAATACAATAAACCCTATTGATATCTAAAATATCAAGATCTCTAGCTACTTATCTCCATTCAGTAGCCGACATAGTAGATATATTTAAAAAAAAATATATTTTTTAAATTTTTAACATTTGGATGTAGATCCAATGTCCAGTAGTCTAGAAAAAACTACATCAATTAATGCCTTGCGAGAAATTGAGACTCGGTGAGTATAATAGAGTAACCCCTATTGATATCTAAAATATCTGCAGGATCTCTAGCTACTTGTCTCCATTCAGTAGCCTTTAGAACTAAATAAATAGTAGATATAAAGAAATTGTTTTTTAAATATTTAACATGTGGATGTAGATCCAATGTCCAGTAATCTAGAAACCACTATATCAATTAATGCCTTGTAAGAAATTGAGCTCAAAAAGCTCGATGATAATAATAGAGTAACCCCTAATGACATCTAAAATATCAGCATCTCTAGCTACTTGTCTCCATTCAGTACCTTTAGAGGTAAATAAATAGTAGATATAAATAGATTTTTATTTCAAATTTTTAACATTTGGATGTAGCTCCAATGTACAATATCCCTAGCTAATTGTCGAATTCAACCAAACAATTAAATACATATACGCTGCCAAATTGAGACCAAATAAAAGCTCACCCGCTAGCAAACCTAACGGAGGTTTTTTTTAGATCCATATCTACGAATCATGATAACATGATTTAAAAATACTGGAAACTTCTTGATAAGCGTGGATCTTGTTTTTGAGTCCAAACCCTTAAACATCAAATCAGTACACTTACATTTCCAATGTTTTTAACGTTTCAATCGAAAATATTACAAAAAAACATATTGAAGCTTTAGTGTGTCCCTGTCATCATCATCTGTTTACATTTTCTTTGTTTTATTGTGTGTGAAATAATCATCAGAAAAAGTGAATAAAATGGCTTTCCCTTAGCTTTCCTCACAAAAATTTTCAAAATGAAGAAAAAGTGTGTACTAAAGACACAAAATCTTTTTACTTTTATTTGCAAGAAGGTTATTATTAACTTTCACATACTTCTATGCCGCTGAAGCATACAAGCAACATATACATACATTTTCTTTTTAAATTTTTTAAATTTTCTTCTCCAGAAGTCTGCCTCGTCTTCTTTAGACGTTGATGCACTTTTAACATGTAGGTTACGGTTTCTGGATAACATTTTAAGTAATTTTTACCCTTTTTAAAATTTTAACGAACTACTCCCACACACAAAATAGAAGAAATGAGGTTATAACCACATTCTCTTGTACGTGAGGGCAAACAGGCCAGATTTTTTTGGAGGCTTTGAACTACTCGTGATAACGTGAAGTTAGAAGTACTACAGTTTACTAAATAATTATTCATTATCAAGGAAGACCCGTATAATTGCTTCATTTTTCTTATAATAGTCCAAGGCAATTTTGTTTCCATTAGAATTAAACCACATTTAAGCCCATACTGATTTCCTGTAAATAGCTTTCCAGCAATGTCTGCACCTATCAGAACTTCCACTGGGGCTTCATTATTATCATAGAGTGAGACATTCAGCTATTGATTTCTACTTTCCATGGTCTCTCGGATGGAATACTTTGATTATTACTACATATCGTATAGGCCCGTGCATTTAGGAATTGACCCAAAAATGGGGTCTTGGATGGACACCATAAGTCTGATGTAAATAGTGGCCACTACTGGCGAAACTGGCAGACTGTCATCCTGAGCATAAAACCTATCTTTCACTTAAAAATAAGAGTTATGTAGACAGCATTCCAATAACTCCATCACTCCCTCCAGCGGCAGGCCAGTACCTTCATTCATTCATAAAAAGATAAAAAGATTCGTCATCAATATCTAATAATCTAATAATATCTAGCGATTGCTTTATCGGGACATTGGTGTATACGCTTTCGACATCAAGACCGCAGGTAAGACCGCTTCATTTGTAGAAAATTGCAACCATTTTGTTAATATTCTTAAATCTATTATTTTGGGACCCGAAAACAAATACAAAGTATTAGACAAAAACTGGTTGATAGCGAATCCCATTATGAACCTACCGGCCTGCCGCTGGAGGGAGTGATGGAGTTGTTAGAATGCTGTCTACATAACTCTTATTTTCAGGTGAAAGATAGGTTTTATGCTTAGGATCACGGTCTGCCAATGGGTTCATCGTTTTCGCCAGTGGTGGCCAATATTTACATGGAGTGGTTCGAATCACACGCGGTTGATACCGCAACATATAAACCTAGGCTCTGGCTGAGATATGTTGATGATAATCTGGACCGGGAATGACCAAAAACTTTCATAATTTATTTACCACCTAAGTAACATAAGACCCATCATTAGATCTACAATGGTTTCGGAGCAAAATTGTCAAATCCTTTTCTTGATGAACTTGTCAAAGGAGTAGAAAGCGACATCAGAAAAACCGTCTATCGTAAATCCACTCACACAGGACAATATTTAAATCATTCTGCTACAAACAAACGAGGCATCATAAGAACTTTGTATAACAGGGCCGTTCAAATTTGCAACAATTCTCATGACTATAAGAAACATTAAGAAGGATATGCAGCAGAATGGTTACAGCCTTAAACTTACAACAGACACCATTTCAAAGTTTCAGCAAACAGAACAAAGATTACAAGACCAAAACCATGCAAATTCATTCCTTACAGTTCTATACATTAAAGAAGTATCAGAGAAAATTCGAAGAGTAGCGAATAACTTTAGTATTAAAACAGCTTTTAAATCTAATAACACAAATCGAAGCCTTCTTGGTAAAACAAAATCGGAGAACAAACAAAATAAGGAATGCATTTACCAAGTACCTTGTAAGTGACCAGGCCGGATAGATCAGGCCACTGTGGCATGAATCTGTCCGCTATGGAAAGTTGGACGAACCATACTGCCTGTAGCCTGTAGACGGTGGGATGTAGCGATCCCCCGCTCACGATTCGAGTCTAGTGCTCAATCGTGCAATCAGATGGCCTAATCTCGAGGAACCCAATCGTCGTATTTCTTACGCCATTGGGTAATCACTCATTATTAAGGGATGGGCTTGCTGACTATGCATCAGCATGTCCACGTTAGTAAAAGTCTTAAACAGGCATTCTCTACTCTGAGATCTTATACTTTCTAGGACACATAAGACCATTAAGTCCAAGCACACCAAAGTCTTTCGGCAATCAGCAAGTTGCGGCGGGAGAAGGAGAGTGTAGTCTGGAAGCTCTTAGTGACAAACCGGCACGAAAGCGGCGGAAGCGTGATCGCTGGTTTGCTCAAGGATTGGCTGTAGAGCAACTTGTGTATTGCATCCGTGACAGAGCACCTCTATTTAGGACCCACTCTGCTCAACCTGAAAGGAAGGGGCTATAAAAGGTGCCCTCAATATAGCCAGCAAACAACTGCCCGACTGAGCAACCGCATCCAGTGGGTACACCACATGCGGTCAAAACAAAAGGAAATACGTACACTTATGGATGCAGACACAACCACAAGACCACAAAGAAGATCGGCAATAGTGGCACGTGAACCAAGGAGATATAACATCGATATCGCTGTTCTCAGTGAAACTAGAAGAGCAGGCGAAGGTATCAAGAAGCCAAAGCAGAAGTACAAAGGCAAACACGTACATTAAAAAACCAATGGTGGACAACAAAATCACATGAAATGCAACATATAGCTGAGCCCAACAATACCAGAGCCTTCTTTCAAGTTACTAAGATGATTTATGGTTCCACTACACAATCAATCCCCTACGATGCGAATTCAAGATGAAAAGAACACTTCCAAGAACTACTCAGCAAAGAGTCCTAAGTCGATAACGACATCTTTGACAAAATTCTGGAGAAAACTACACAACAACACCTAAGTGAGATTCCGAGATTAGAGAATTAGGTCGAAAAGGCAATCACACAGCTAAAGAACAACAAGTCAGCAGGCACAGATGGTTTGCTGAACTTTACAAACAAGGGGGTCCCGCACTTAATTCCTAAACTCTAATAAGTAAAATATGGACCACTGATACCATACCTCATTGAACTTAGCTTGGGATTGGGATTTTAATCTGGGCAGAACTACAGAGGACCAAACAAACTATGTTTAAAATAGTTTTTTAGCTATACTGGGTGCGCTGGAACTACTTTAAACATTAAAATCAATTGTTTTAAGCTTACGTATTTGGAAAAATACATCGATTTTTTTTAAAGCGTTAATACAGACAGAGTGACAAAAACCAAATTTCAATGCAGTGTCGTTTTTAACCAATTAAAATAACGGAAAATGAAAAATCTATAGCAGATTGCGGGTATAATGGCCAATTTCTACTTTTTTGATAACTGTCAAAATAGCAGATTTTAATATCTACAGGGTGAAAAAATCGAATTAAAGAAACAAGGTCGTTTTTGACCCTTAAAAATACTGGTAAATAAAAAATGCATGCCAGATTGCAGGAGTGCTCGTTAAAAGCTGTTTTTAGAAAATTTTGAGGGATTTGAACTACTCGTGATAACGTGAAGTTAGAAGTACTACAGTTTACCAAATAATTATTCACTATCGAAGGAGACCAGTATGATTACCATCGAACTTTACTTTATGAATTTCGTTTGATCTTTCAAGAAAACATCAGAAAAAAATTAACCATGATTTCTAGCACAATGTTCAGTCAGAATTTTTCGATCAATGACGGTCTCTTTCAGTAACCGGTACATTTTCGCAGCTTCCGTTTTTTATGTCCTGCTCGCAAATTTAATTCTTATTGACATTTTAGTACAACCAAATTAAACTAAAAGTTTGATGAGTGGAAATGGTAAAGTGGCTTCTGATAAACGTTAAAAAAAAACTAATTAGAGTGTGGCTCTTGCGTGGTGGATTTGTTGTGGGGAAAGGGGGAGAAAAATGATATTATTCCAATTTCCGGCAAAACTGAACGTCATAAAAATTGTAGAGAGTGCAAAGATCTACAATTTTTGTAAATGTCACTTTTTAAAATAACCTCAAAATTTTCGAGAAAAATGCGAAAAATCTTAGTATTTTTATTTTTTCGTTTCCATTTCCGCAAAAATAATTGTATTTTCATGAAACTTGGTCAAAATATACCTCTCTGTGCCCTTAATGCCTAAAATTTTTTTTTAGGTAAAAAAGTTAGAATTTTTTTAAGAAATTTATTTTTTTTGGTCCAAATCACTTTTTTTTAATCAAAAGTTCTTCTCAGGAAAATTCTTCTACTATTTTTTGATATTACTTATTTTTTTTTGTTTTGACTTATACTTTTTGGAGGGATAATAAAAAAAATAATAAATTTTTCAGCAAATGTTGATACTTTCCTTCAATTTAAATAAAATCAACAATCGATTACAACAAAAAATAAATACAAAAAAAAATACTGTCAATCCTTTCACCTTATATTTTCTCAAAAATTAAAACGTATATATTGTTATATTAAGAAAAACCTTGTATTACATAAAATAAAATTGATTTAGCATTTAAAATTGTTTCAATGGTATATTTAGGACAATTATTTTCAAACCGTCCTTTGTTTAAAAGCGCTTTAAGAGTACCGTGTAAACAAAGTAATTGTTTGACCTAAAACTTTATTTTTGTGCAGTATTGCTGTGAATATCTTATTTCGATTAATAAAGTGTCATACATAAAAAAAATTGTTTGTCGTAGAATCGATTGGTGCACTTTTTCCCTTATAGTTAATTTGGAATCCAAATTTGTTGTCTATATGAATGTAATTTTTGTGTAAAAAAAAGGAAGAAATGAAAAGGATAGGCCATTTTTTTAATAAATTATTTAAAATCCGATTTTTCATTTCAAAAATAGTATATTTTTCTAAATTCATGGTTCATGAAAAATCGTAAGGTATTAGAGCTTATTAAGCAGGAATTGTAAAAGCAATTTTTCTTTTTATTATTTATTTATTTTTAAACTTCCAACAAGCTAAAATTTTAGTTTTTTGATTTTTTTTTTAAACTTCAGAAAATATCAAAAGATATTTTCGTCCAACAATTATTTAGATAGAAATAGAAAAAATACGCCTCTCATATTATTCTGATTTAAAAAGAGTTTACAAAAAAAGATAATAAAAAGGTTTTTTAAGGAAAGCAAATGATCAAAAAAGAGTGCATTCTAATCTTATAGCACTAATAAACAAAAATAACGTTTCGGTCAAAACAATAAAATCGATTTTGCGTTTTTCCGTACAATTCTTGATTTTTTTTTAATTGAAAAAAATTATAAAAAAATTATTACTGAAAAATTAAATACTGTTAATACCATCATTTTGTGAATAAGTGTAAGTATAATTTTTTATTATTTTACCAAAAAGTATATGTCAAAACAAAGAAAATGAGCAATGTTCTACTCAGGAAAGTTTTCGTTGAAATTAAAAATAAATAAATATAGAAAACGACAATTGCTTTTGCAATTCCGGATTAATAAGCTCTAATAAAGAAACTTACGATTTTTCGTGAGCCAGTAATATAGATATACATTGTAAAAATTTAGGAGAATATACTATTTTTGAAAGCAAAAATCGGAAAAAAATGGCCTATTCATTTCATTTCTTAAATTTTTTACATTTTTTAAAAGAAATTTAAATTCAAATTTATCTAGAAGTTAAAAAAAATAATTTTAAATAATACATTAAAAAAATATATTTTAATTACTAAAATAAAATAAAAAATAAGTGCACCAATCGATTCTAGGACAAATAATTTTTGTTTATTTATGACAATTTATTAATCGTAATAAGATGTTTACAGCAATACTGCACAAAAAATAAAGTTTTCGGCCAAACAATTACTTTGTTTATCATTGGAACAATTTTAAATACGAAATCAATTTTATTTTTAACCAGCATCAGTATTGAAATAGCGCCAGTAATTAAATAGGGCTTTACTAAATAGCGCCAGTAATAAAATAGCGCGTAACTAAATTGCACCAATAATGAAATAGCGCCAGTAATGAAATAGCGCGTAACTAAAAGGCGTCAGTAATGAAATACCGTCGAACCCTAACGCAACCTTAACCCAACACTAACATAATCGACCAAACCAAACCAACCCAACCGAATATAACCCATTTGGTTAGTTTGGTTATGGTTGACTGAGTTGATGTCTGGTTGAGTTGGTTGTGTTAAGCTGGGTTGGTTATGTTGGTTTGGGTTGGTTATTTTTGGTTGGTTGGGTTATGTTGGGTTGGGTTGATTATAACCTAATGGGTTGGGTTGGTTCAGTTGGTTCAGTTGGTTTGGTTATGTTCGGCTGGGTTATTTATATTGGATTGGTTTGGTTGCAGTAATAAAACGGCGCGTAACTAAATAGCGTCAGTAATAAAATAGCGCCAGTAATAAAATAGCGCCAGTAATAAAATAGCGCATAAAATTACAAAATCTTTTTTTTACGCTCCATTTCGTACGGCGCTATTTTGTATGACGCTATTTTAAACCAGAGCCCTATTTAGTTCAAGCAGGAAGGCAGACACCTGTTGGAATACTCATGATCACCTACTGGCAACCCGACAGACAAATGATTCACATTTGCTGTCGACCTCTTAATGAGTTATTTTTTTAAGGGTAATAATATAAGATGGATGCCCAGATATAGCTTGATGAGTCATGCACCCACGGCGTCTCTAGAGTCACAAACTAAGGCCCTGCCTACTATTATTCCCTCGACAACCACCTGTCCATATTTGTTATGTCTTGAGTTGATATACCTTATAAGTATATGTTATCCAGGGGATCGAACCGACGCCGGCGCGGCGATATGCAGTATAAAAGATAGTCGCTCAAGACAACACGCCCATGACGACTTGTTAATAAGCATTTGTCAAATGATGTATGAATAAAAGCAAGATAACGTTTGTGGTCAGATTGTGCGCTCGACAAACAATAAAATATTTATGCAATACAGATCATTGAACTGATGTTTGACAAATAAAGGCAAATAACGCTAATTAATTTGTCTCATAAAAGTTTAGCTCTCTCTGCAAGTCTAAATGTGTTGCTTATGTTGCGGTCTGGAAAGTATTTGTTCCATAAATTATATAGTCTATGACAGTCAATTGAAAACTAACGGCAACAAAATATTTTTACATATATAATGAAATCTAATACCGAAATTATTTTTATTTATGTCCTAATAGGTCCCTTATGTTTTTGAAAAATAATCTACCAAATGCAAATGATTTACTATAATATTTCTGTATAATTTTTTATAGATTGGAGATATAGAATTAATCCCGGCACTATGTACTTGAGATTTTGTCACAGCTTTGCTACGCGCTACCACGGAAGACGAAAATAAGAGATGGCTAATTTGCTCTGCCTATTTCCCTGGGGAGGAAATGATATGCCTGCCACAAATGTTAAGCGATATAGCAACATATGGTGCAAATATGGCCCATCAACTTATTTTAGGGTGTGACGCTAATGCACACCACACAGTGTGGGGAAGCACGAACATTAACCGTCGAGGAGAATCACTTCTGAACTTTGTGATTTTAGAGGGCTTGATTATCTCCAACATCAGTAATAAACCTACAGTTATCACAAAAAAACAAAAAGAGGTACTGGACTTAACTCTCTGCACCAGAAGGGTCAGTGACATAGTACAAAACTGACATGTGTTAGAAGAACCTTCATATTTAGAACATCGCCAAATTCGATTTAATCTCGACGTATCCCTCACGAAGGTGACATATAGAAATCCAAGAAAGACAAACTGGCAGGGATATAAGAAATTCCTTAAATTCCTTGGTAAATTTGGTGGAACAAAAACCTCAAATATCTTAGGGCAGAGGTAGGAAGGTTGTTCGACATAGCGAAAACCAATCAAAGTTGGGAAGAGTACAAAAGTAAGTTAACGATATAGAGCAAAGAAATCCGCAAAGCTAAAATGGACTTGTGAAAGAAGTTCTGCCGAGAGATAGATGATATCCCGGCATGCTCCAGAATCCACAAAAATCTGACAAAGGATAATTGTGCTGCAAAAAAAGTAGGTTTCCTTAAAAAAATAGGCAGAACTTACACCGAAACTAAGAAAGACAGTCTTAAGGAACTTATAAACATACACCTCCTAGCGTCATCGTTAGCAAACCCAGTAGTGCTAATAATGAGCTAATAACACATCTGTGCAAAATCCTAAAGACCTGCCTGTCATGGGCATTCATCTTAGAAGGATGAAGAAGAATAAAAGTCACATACCTTCCCAAAGTAGGAAGAGTAACAGACCTAATTATTAGTTCTTCTACGCTCACCGCTGAGCAAAAGACAGTACGCCTATCAACCAGGTAAATCAACAGATCTAGCCCTGGACGAATTAAACAGTCGAATCTTAAAGTCAATAAGAGATAAAGAAATAGCTGTAACAGTGATTTTAGATATTGGAGGCGCCTTAAACAACGCCACAACAGCTTCACTCACTGCGGAAGCACAACGACGGCAAGGGGTAGCTCCCTGCATCTGTCGTTGAATAAAAGCAAGCCTAGAAGAAAGGGTAATAATGTCCACTTTAAGCAGCAAGACTCTAGAAGTCAAAGCAGGAGAAGGATGCCCGGTGGGGTGTTGTCACCTCTGCTCTGGGCGAACTTAGAGGATGACATCCTGAACAAACTTACCATTTTTGGTGAGGTAATATCTAAACGAACTGAGAAAGCACTAAATTTAGTCAATAACTGATGCAAAAAGGAACATTCAAAGAAGACGCAAGCACGAGAGGTAGCCTACAGGCTAACGCTGGGTCAAGTACTGGAATTGCCGAGCGACGTAATAGTCTGCAAGTACAATTTCGAAAAGAAATACAAAGTCAAAATTCCAGATAGAGCCGACTGGTGGGGAGGTAATCTTTTCGGAGTGGAATCCATCTGGTACACAGATGGCTCCAAGACCGATGAGGAGCTGGCATTACGGGCAAAAATACAAGACTTTAGTCTCTATGATTTTGACAAACGCTTGCAAAATGTTCCAAGCTAAAGTAGCGGCAATACATCACTGTGTAAAGAAATAGAGTAAAGGAAACTCTCATTCTGTAGTTATATATTCAGATAGTCAAGCTTAAGATACTAAAGCTCTAAAAGCAGTGCAAGTGAGATCCAAACTGGTTTGAGACTGCAGAACAGCTCTAAATAGGCTGGCAAGCACCAAAAGAATGACACTAGCCTGGGTTCCAGGACATCAAGGACACTCTGAAAATGGCCAGACAGGACTCGGCAATAAAGTTCACAGGGCCTGAACCATTCTGTTAGATCGCTAAGGCCAGAGCCAAGCAATCTAATAAATATTGACTCACCAAAAAAACGAACGGTCTGTGGGAGCAAATGCCTGGACAAAGACAGGTCAAACAGTTTATTAAAGAAGGTTTACCAAAGCTGACATTAGAACTTCTTAGTAAGGAAAGAAGACAAATAGTGGGGCTCCTAACAGGTCACTGCACACTCAAAAAGCACTTTTGTGCAAGAAAGAGAAAGAAACCTCATTACATGTCCTATGTCAATGTGAAGGCCTAGTGAGAACCAGAGATTTGCTGGGGAACCTAGAATGTCTGCCGCCAGAAAGCTATATACAGGGTACACTGGAAAAGCTTCTGGGTTTCATGACGAAGACGGGGCTGCAACTTGTTTTGTGGTTCTAGTAAAGCAAGGAAGAAGAAAGGGGAACCACAATAGATCTGAGAAAGTCGGGATAGATAGGTGTGTACACCACTTTATTCTAATCTAATCTAATCTAATAGATTGGAGATGTTTGGTTAAAGATATATTTTTTATTCAAACATTTTATATTTTATTTTTATATTTTTGTAATGAAATATGATGTAATTTTTAATAACTATTTAACTTCTATCGTGAGATCTGTTGTTCTATCCCTTAGCATTAATAATTTCTAATGTTAAGGAAAAAAGCGCCTATGTAGCGGTGGTTAAACTAAGGAATAAAGAACATTTTCTTGTTTGCTTAGTAAAAATTAGTAAGGCTTTAACACAAGTATAATTCTTAACGAATGATTGCCTTTATAATAAATAAATTTAAAAAAACAACTGATAATAGTTTAAAATTTCAAACAATTATACAACCTTTAAATATACAGTGGTAGAAAGTTAAAAGATGAATTACTTATTATGTCTAGGTATAAATAAATACTTTTATCGACATGTGCGCAAACTTTTCTCCCAGGAATTCCAAGAAAAACTAAAGGACTTAGGTGGTTTTATAACAATATCTCGGCTCCTGGTTAATCGATTTAAAAAATAATTTTTTTGGTAAAATTGTAAACTCCTATCCAACCTAAATAAATAGTTTTAAAGTATAGATGTAGATCAACCAGACGGACCTTATTTACGATTATTTCTCCAAGAAATGGAAGATACAGATAGAAAACTTAATCTCTTCAATAAAAAATAGGTGCAGTTTATGCGTTTTTCTTCTATATTGTGTAAAAAATGTAATAGTAAATGTCAATTTACCACATAGTTATCGTCAAAGTAGCTTGCTTCCGAATTTAAAAAAAATATTACAAAATAAAAATATACAAGTTAAATGATGTCACACCTGTGAGTAATATGATAAACTAGCTCTCTTTATAATGTTTTTTAAAAAACTTGTTTTAAATTTATGTTTTGTTTCATGAAAAGTATAATACTACCCTATGAAAGTTCCGCAGGCAGGTTGTCATTTTATTAACACTCATTAACTAAATTAAAACTTTTTAAACAAGATTTTTTATTTATGTATAAAATCCATTCTTCATGTTTCACATGAGACAACAGTTTCGTTAATTTTATTGGGGTTGGATAACCTAACGTTTTAATTCATATAGCCTTTAAAAATGTCCAAAAACAAGAAACAAAACGCACATAATCACTCCGACAGCGATGCGACACGAAGAATACAGTTACTTTTTAATTTGTAACAAAACAAAAGTTTTGGTTTGTTAAGGCCAATACACATTTTGAAATTTAAAATTGCTTTGATGGAGTAAAAAAATAAAACACGAAAGAATTGGTGAAACTCAATTTCTATTAAATGCAAAGTAACCTATTGGTACGGTTATTATTTTCGCTCGCATTGCAAAAACATATTTTGTGAATTAGAGTATTCCTATAAGCGTTTACTGCGATGTAAAAATGTCCAAAAATAAAAATTTATAAATCTTAGTTGAATATTAATATAAAACCGCTATGTGCTATGAGAATCCTCTACTTGCTGTTGTAACAAATGATCCATACGTGCATTTATCCAAGATTGCATTTCAAGGCAACACATCCTGTTTTTAACTTTTAATACTGATAACGATTTAGAGAAATATTTAAATGCAGTCATCAATAACAGCGTAATAATATTTACTTAACAACTATCATCGACGAAGTTGTAAACTTTTACTCAAACTGCATATTCTTGATAATGTAAAGGTATATTTATAGGTTATGGTTTCTGTGCTGTTAGTGAAACAGACACGAGTGATCATCAGAGTGGTAGATATCCCCAGGGAGTGGGGTGAGACATTTAAACTATTTTTATTATTATTTATTTAAGTTTGATATTTTTGACTTATAGTATGCAGAAAAATATATCTTACTTGTTTTGGTAAGCGAGCTATGTCCAAATATATAAGTAAAATTAGAATGGCGGAATTTTTTTTTCGAAAACTCTTTTATCGAGTGAATTAAAAAATATATATTTTTACGAGTGACCGCAAAAAGAGAGCATGGAGATTCACACCTGATTTTCCAACAGTATACTTATATACCTATAACTAAAAATTGTCTAATTGAACTTAATGATATTAGTGAAGACGTATAATAAATGCTTCAAACCCTACAAATTTTGAACCTCCTACATCCGGTAATAATGTCATCAAATTTGGGACTAAAAAACGGGTCCTAAGCGCAGAAAAACAATTTTTTTTTAAATAAAAAACGATTATCTGTTTTATATATTTAATCTATCTATTTGTAAACATTTTTATTTACATGGCAACCATTTTCTTATTTGAATGTCGAAAATCTTTTCTTCATATTTATGTTTGCTATTAATTTATATATTCTTAAGACAAAATTCGGTCGTGATGGTAAAATGTTAGTATGATAACTACTAGTCTACGACTAGAAATGAATTGCTCCCCTAACTGGTATCTCCTCTTCAAAAATAAAATTTTTATCAGTTTTTCTTATGGTATTTGAATTTATATATTTGTAAAGTATACAGAACGTACAAATATTCGAACTCAACTATTTCAATGTTACAAAAAGTCCTAAACCAAAGACGGTACTAGAATATTTTGGTAAAACCTACAATACTCTTGGTTTTCCCTTTTAGCGAGTAATAAATATAATCACATATTTTTATATGTTACTTTTTACTACTATACTAATACTAATTTAAGATAATAAATGGGGTCTGAAAATATTTTTATTTTAATTTAGAATGCAAGTCTTATGGTGTTTAAAGGAGATAGCTAGTTTTTAGAGTTATTAAAAATTAAGGTCTAAGAATACTAAACTAAACTATAACCAGGTAAATTGATTTTAGATTTTCTTCTAAGCAAAGTACATAAATGATTTATTACTTGCGTTCACATCATCTTGCTTTAAAGTAAAAAAGTAACTACGTATTTCAACTTATCAACAAAAAAATTCATCAAAAATTATTAATAATTCTTGCCGTTTCCTCATCAGGCTTCAATTTTGCGGCAGGTTTATGTTTAACAATATTTCAGCTTTGTCTTATTTTTAAATAAAGGTCGAATGATGTTTTTATATTTAGTTTTGCAAGCCTGCTTACTTAAAGGCTCTCTAGAATCACTATGAACACTGCTCAGTTCTAAAATCTGTTTGTTGGTCTGCTGCTCTATAGGTGTAAAGTGTTTTGTTCTTTTTTAATAATATTAAGTTATGAAGTCCAGAAGTGTTTTTAAAGACTTGATCATTTAAAACAATATGCTCTTCGTCAATCCTTATTTCTTTATCGCCCAACATCCATTTGTCGCTGTCATATCCGGAGCCATAGACGTCGTCATACACGTTTTCCTCATTGAAGGCATTTTTATATTGAAAAAGAGTTAATGCTGTTTGTTTTGGAGGTTCAATGAAAGGTTTAAAAAAGTTTTCCGTTTAGTTTTCCGTTTAGTCTTTCGAATTTACTGTATAGAATATATATACCGTTTCACCGTCGTCAATAAAGTAAGTTTACAACAAATGTTAGCAAATCAAGGTTTAAGTACAGCTGAAGTAAAGTTGAAGTATAGCTGAATTACAGATGAATTACAGCTAAAGTACAGCTGAAGTACAGCTAAAATACAGCTGAAGTACAACTGAAGTACATCTGAAGTACAGCTGAGGTATAATAAATCAGCTGTTTTAGTTGCTATTAAATAATGTCAAATATCTAGTTCCATAAAACGTATTTGTAAAAATAATAATGACTTGGCGGTTTATTTATTTATTTTTTAAATATGATGCTTACAATCTGATTCAGATTTTCTCGCACTATAAGCAAATGATTTGGAGCCTTATTAAAATAACTAGATGTTGACTTGTTTTTCTTAAATTCATGGAAAACATTTCAAAATCTTCCATTCTTTTGTATACAAAATCACCTTTTCTATGAGTAACATCAAGATTGTGGGGCAGATGATGTTGCGCTATTGCAATGGTGGGATTGTATATTAAATCATTATGCTCAATCCAGATATAAGGTGAAATTTTATATCCATTTGAATATATCTTAGTAACAACTTGCGCATTTGTTATAGTTCCATACCTTTTAGCTACTTCATAGAAAACTAAACTTGCAGCTAAGCAGACACTGCTTTGTTTGATTTAGTTAGTTCGATTGAATAAATGCTTGTTCGATACAACACTTAATTAAATTTAACCTAATGTAATCTCGCATGATGTCAGACATTACTGCTTACAAGAAGAGCTGGATGTTGAATGATTCTCACACATCTTATCTATAATTATTTAAAGCCGTTTGATTTTAGTTGGCAGCAATGAAATTTGTTTGGTATCAATGATTATGTATGTATGTTAAGCCAACAGCAGTGAATATTAATTTGTCCATGCAATAATGTAACAAAACCTCACAATATGTAATATACTTACAGAAACAGGCGTTAAATGTAATTTAGTTGGTAACAATAACCGTTAAGTTTCCCATTAAATATAAAACCTTGACACTTTACTTCGAATCATTTTGTTCTCGATCGTTAAACAGAACAGATTAATCTAAAAAGGGATTAAGCAAGGGTGAATAAATAACAAAATCAATGAATACCAAGCTTTCGCTTAAAAAAGGTAATGGTAACCGTAGATCTGGATTTCGCACTTGTGCTCATCAGTACGGTGCTAGGAATTAGGAGATGAAATTATGAACGGATTAAGTTTATACCACGTAGTGCAAAAATTTTCTCTATTATACAATAAAGACTCATTTTACTTTTTTTCTTACAGAAGATCTCCCTTTACTGATGTGGTAAAACATATCGCCGCCATATTAGGATTTCTAACACCTCAATATAATGAAGAAGTAGCTAGGGAAGGACTAGGAGAATGTGCTCTTGGTATAAAGAGAATTGATAAAGAATTAAAAAAGCTGGTGAAAGACAGCATATTGAGGCCTGTCTACGACATATGAAAAGTCTAGGAAACTAAATTGAAGCAGGGGACCGGGCTTTTAGCAAGAAAGAAAACTGCCAGCGATAGAGTACACTAGGAAGATTCTAAATCAGTATCTTCTTATAGGACTTGCGGATTGAGGTATAAAGGTATAAAGATTCTAAAGCTTTTCTTATTGACTGTAAAGCAATTTTTAAGATACGTATCCAGAACGGTCTTAAGAAAGATACAGCTGTAAAGGCTAATGTAGTTTTCTGTGGGGAATTTGAAGTATTGAAAGGTGACGCTATACAGAGAGAGCACGTCCTTTAATGAAAGAGTTGGAAGAATTCTAAGAACGAGCTAGTGGGTGGTTAACTTGGAAGTAAACATAAATAAATATGCAAAAATAAAAATTCATTTAAAACACTTCACGTATCTGACAAAGAAAAAGAAAGACCGCAAATCTGTTTTGAGGCTACCGTGCGGTACCACTATGTCTGGATAAAAACCTTGTCTCGCCTTGTCTTCAAACAACTAAGTAAAGCACATGATCAAAAATTCTTGAGTGATCAGTGTCTCATCTACTGCAGATCAGAAGAGAAACTTGCCAAACATATCGAGATATATTTAAAGATATTCATTCATAGTCGAAGTCTATCTAGAGAGCGTGCTTAAGCCACATGATTCTAAAAAGTCACAGAGAAAGCTGTAACACATTCCTGCGGCCGTTGGCTATGGCTACGTTCATACCGAAGTAAATATTTCGTGAAGTGGTTTGCTGATGAAATAAATAGTCTGGCAGAAGACTTGGGAACCGTATTCTGGTGTCCTTACGTTATTGAAATGACATGGATGCAGGAATTCGAGCATCAAAAGCTACGCGTGCTACATCTGCGAACAGACTTTTGCTCCTGACGATTAAAAAGTAAGAGACCATAACCACCTAATCCCCAGTAAACACTATCGCGGGACGGACCACGAATCTTTCAACTTTAATTATAAAGATAGTCATACTATTCCTGTTGTCTTTCATAATCTAAGCGGTTGTAATGCCCACTTTATAGTAACTCATATTGCAACGAGGATGAAGGGTTCCATTAATCTGCTTCCGATCACAAAAGATAAATATTTAAGTTTTACAAAACATGTTGATGAGTTTCCAATTCAATTTCGTTTTGTAGATAGTTTTCGTTTTATGGCTTCATCATTACATAAGCCAGCATCCTACTTGGAAGAATATCCAAACTTGAAATCGCACTTTCCGAATCTACCAAAAAAAAAGTTTAAATTATTAACGAAAAATGGTTGTCATTCCCTATGATTATGTCGACTTATTGAAAAATGTAACGAAACATGTTTACCGGGTCAAGGTGCCTTCTATAATAAGTTGGAGAACAACCCCTATCCCCACCGACTCTACCTTTAAGCCAAGCACGTTTGGAAAAAATTGGGTTGTACAACGTTAGGCAAATATATTGAGCTATAAATGAAGACGGATATAATGCTTTTGGGAGGGGGGATCAACATTTTTTTTAAATTCTAACTTACGAACTATAGAGCGACAAGCGATTTTCACATTAAGATAGAAAATTTTGAAACAAACTGCAAGTCTTGTTAAAAAACCGATCTTTGTTGTGCAATCAATTTTAGATTTGGCAAAGACCAAAATATATGATTTTCACTATGGGTATATGAAGCCTACTTTTGAGGATTGTTCAGCGCACTACACAGATACGGACAGCCTGATTTTTGAGCTCTTTCACGGGTCCATATGAAGTTATAAAGCGAGACTGTTTCAAGTACTTTGGCACGTCTGATTATCTTTGTGATAATACCTTTGGGACTTCATAAGTTAATAAAAATGTGTTAGGAATGATAACTGATGAAAATAAAGGTGTTTCTATGACTGAATACGTAGGTCTCAGATCAAAATTATATGCAACGGAACCTTTAACCACTGAAAGTACTATTTTAGGAAAAAGAAAAAAAAATGCAAGATGATTGATATAGCACTGATGAAATTGGATCCATCATAACAAATTTTCATGTTACAAAGAAGGTAAAAAAGATCAAATCTTCTGTTGTTAACGTAGGTATCACATGAAGATTACATTACATTAAATGATTTACATTAATAAATTTATCAACTCCAGAGCTTAGGATATCTGTAAAGATCTCCGTAGAGACGCTTAATATTCCTTCAAATTGAAGGTACATCTGCCGATTCTGCAATTTGACAGATGGTTGTCTTTTACATGAATCTTGTGTCAGATTTTTTCATCATCGTTTCATCTCCTAATTCCTAGCACCGTACTGATGAGCATCACAAGTGCGAAATCCGGATCTACGGTTCCCATTACCTTTTTTGAGGGAAAGCTCGCTATTCATGGATTCTTTTATTTATTCACCCTCACTAAATCCCTTTTTTAATTTATCAACTCCAGAGCTTAGGATATCTGTAAAGATTATTATATCTGTCTCCGTAGAGACGCTTAATTTTCCTTCAAATTGAAGGTACATCTGCCGATTCTGCAATTTGACAGATGGTTGTCTTTTACATGAATCTTGTGTCAGATTTTTTATCATCATTTCATCTCCTAATTCCTAGCACCGTACTGATGAGCACCACAAGTGCGAAATCCCGATCTACGGTTACCATTACCTTTTTTGTATGTCTCGATGGTTTTAAGCAGAAGACTGTTTCCAAAAATATTATTCGATCAGAAAACCATCAGGTACACTCCACCACCCGGCTGAAGATTGCTTTTTCGCCTTACGATGATAAGCGGTACGTCATTCCTGGGACGGATGAAACGTTGCCTTGAGGTTATATACCTACAACGATTCTAATGAAGTTTTGCCGGTGAAGCCGTTAAATTAAGTCACGGTTTAAAATTTTGTAAAACTGAAAACAAAAAACATAATAAAAAACATGTAAAACCCTTATTCTGTAACTATCTATTTGTCTGAAAATACCTCGAGAAATACACAAAAATCTTTTAGAAAAGCACTAAAAGTTCTAACAAAAAGAGCGTACGAGAGACTTTCCGTGCGCAAAGTTCAAAGTTGCTCACGCAAATGAGTTTGCGAAGTATTCACTTCGCGCGCGAGTAGATAAAAAGAAACTATTGAACAACTGAGCTAGTGGCGAAATATTCAAAAGTAGTTTTAACATAAAGAAATTTATTTACTATGTTATCTTTCATTGGGTCATCCTTCTGTAGAAGTTTTTCTTCTCGAAGTTTTTCGGATTCGAATGCTCAGGAGATCTGTTTCCACAATTGGCTGAACGTGGACTGATCATCTACAGAACGACGTCCCAACAGCCCGAAAGACAACATACTATCAGACGAAGGTCGCGAAAGCTTAACTTGTTTAATTTAAGAAATTTATTTGTACGTTTCTAATAGAAGGTGATCAAGACGCTTCTAGCATGCATTATGGAATGAGTTGGATCTGGTTAAAATCAAACTTCGTTAAAATCTATATTAAAATATTATAGTAACGGAATGAGAAATAATATTTGAATTTATATATTATAGACTTGCATTCTTATTGCAAAAAATTAAAATACTTCCTTAATCGTTTTATATATTTACTGAATTACTTTACCTTCTAGGTCAGGCGAGAGAGAGTTAAGTCCAGTAAGGCGCAGCAGGAGGGGAAAACTAAGAAGACAGTCAACAAGTGTCGCTGGAAGGCATGGTCCCAGGTAGGTAACACCAAAATGGTTCTCTAGAAAAACCTATTTTTTACAATTTGACAACTTAAGGGCTCGTCAGGAAAATTAATCTTGTGTCCGTTTTTATATTTTATAGATTAAAAATAAATCAGATATTGTATAATTTTGCTGATGCTCGTCGTCAATTTTATATTCTAATATTTTGTTTTTTTTTCTGAGTTTCAAAGTCCAAATTTGTCGAGTATGAAGTAAAGCATAGATAGAGAATACCCTAGTCCACCAGTGAGAGAACAGTCTGTTGCACTTTCAATCCCTATAAAACCCCATCAGTGTACTGCCGTCCTAAGTAAGACTCACGTATCTGCGTTATGACTTATTTCAAAAAAAGCGAATTTAAAATTCAAGTTCTTGCTGAAAATCACATAGCAATAATTTTTTTGTTGGGTAGTGCTTATACGTTTACAATGGCAATATCCGAGTGATAAAACAAAAAAAAATATTATTTTATATTTTTTCTATGTAAAACTGCAGATACGAGGAATCGGAGGTCACTCACTTTTAAGACAGTAATAATTAGCAATAACCCCGAAAATATGTCAAATTGAGTCTAGTCTACAGTTGTACTCTGCAAAAGTATTATATTTTTACGTTACTTTTAAAAGTAGATAATATTTATTTATTTTTAAACATGGCCTTACGCAGAGGGGGATTGGAAGCTCAACCTCCTTCTCAGAGCGCCATTGACTCCTAAAGATTGAATTTTTTCAAAAAATCAAGTAAACTAATACGTTAAGCGCTCAGAGGTCTCCAGGAGCCTGAAGCCCCCGCCCTTAAGAGTTTTAAGCCCCCTTCCAGAAGTTTTAAGTCCCTCCCCCACCAGGAGTCTATAGCCCCTTCCTCAGGAATCATTTATGCCTACGCAGTGGAATGTTTTCTTTGCTTAATAATAAATTTTTATTGTAGATAAATGACAGGGTCTATTTCAATAATAAATACTTATATTATTAACTAAATTAAAAATAAATTTATTTCGATAATACAAACTACAAAAATATAACAAAGTTATGATTGTTTTCCACTAACAAAAACTACACTTTTTTGCACTCGACGCGCGTTTCGCTAACAACGTTAGCATCATCAGGAGACGATAAACAATTAATTAAATTAACCTACTCTCTATCTTATATACTATCTTTTAGTGGGCGGAGATAAAACTAATAATTTGGGATTGATCACGATTTATAATCCTATATCCCCTCAAATAAAGAATAAAGTGTACTAAAGGGAATGGGGCCTCTATCTTTATTTAAACTATTTCTGGATTTAATGATTTCCATACTTTCGTATGCATTTAAAAGTCTTTTGTTTGGTACCCTTTTCAGAAGTTTTAGGTTATCTTATATGAATCTATGATTGCTTTCAAAAGCACACTTAACTTTTCTGTTCTTCCGTATTTTAAGTGTGCTAAGTGTTCTTTGAATCGTGTTTGAATAGAGCGTCTCGTTTTGCCAACATATTTTTTGTCACAATCCATGTAACTAATTTCGTAAGTTCCACTTTTTTCCAGAACTGTAGTTTTATCCTTGGGATTTTCTAGTAAACTTCTTATTGTGTTTTCCGATTGATATACTGATATAATATTATACAAATTTTGAGTCCGAGCAGTACCCTCTCCAGATAGGCCGATCAACTCATACCGATTTAGTGTCCTTTTATCCACCTTCGCCGCCATTTTCACTCAAAAGTGACAGATAATCCATTAGTTTTCTGTCAAAATGGCGGCGAAGGTGGATAAAAAGACACTAAAACGATAAGAGCTGATCGGCCTATGTGGAGAGGGTAATGGTCCGAGGTATCTTTTTTTCTGAAAAAAGTGTAATTCCGAAAGGTCTTTCGAAAAGAATGTCTATTTATCAGCTTATTTGTTAAACGTTCATCGTAACCGTTTTCGCCAGCTATATGCCTAATCCTATTCTTTTCTGCTTCAAATCTTTCTTTGTTTAATGAGAAATTTACTAATCTATATATTAAAAAGTGCAAACTTGCAAGCTTATGTTGTAAGCAATGAAAAGAGTCATTTGGAATATACCTGTTGGTGGCCGTTCCTTTTCTGTATAGGTCAAAGTCCAATTTATTTCCATTTCTTATAACTAAATTGTCTAGAAACGGCAATGTTCCGTTATTCTCTATTTCATAAGTAAATTTAATTGTGGAAAATATGTTATTTATTTTGTCCATAAAATTTTCAACACCAGTTACTTTAGTGTTAAATACTGCAAACACATCGTCTACATACCTGAACCATACTCTGCGGACATACTCAAATTCTTTACTTATATCTGATTCAAATTTGGTCATAAAGAGGTTTGCGATAAAAGGTAGTAAACTATTACCTATTGTGGTTCCTTCTAATTGTTGTTAGTAGTATTTTTATATTGAAAGTAATTTTGATTCACGCTGAGTTTTGTTAAATACCTATCTTAAGTCTGTTTGTCTTCTAGATTGTTTTTCCTTAGTAGTTCCTCCAGGTATTGTAAGGTATTGGGGACCGGCACACTAGGGAACAACTAACTAAGATCAAAAGAGATTAAAATTTCACCTTCTTGAAGTGAAATATCTTTAACTTTGTTAATAACTTCAAGGGAATTTTGAAACTCGTTTGCTAGCCATTTCGAAATATCGTAAGTAGGTGATCCTACAGCAGAAACTATAGGTCTAACCGATTCTCCAGGCTTGTGGATTTTCAGAAGACAATACAGTTTCAGCATAGTAGGATCGCTTACTTGTAGCTTATATTTAATATTGTCAGTAATAATATTGTTACATTTTTTAATTGTGTTTTTTACTTCGTTAATTATTTTTGGTAAGGGGTTCTTTGTGACTTGTTTATAGGGTCCATTTTTTTATTAGGTTATCTACCCTTTTGAAATAATTTATTTTATTTAATTTAACAACCTTATTACCCTCAGTAATTGTTAGCCTTTAAATAGAAAACATCTTTTTCTCACAAACTTTTAATTGTTTTATTGTAATTTAATGTACCATTTTTGTTGTTCTGAATGATGTTTTGAGAAATCTGATATCGGAAAGCATCTCGCACATAGTCCTTTGTGCCTTCTGAAAAATTCGAGATTGAACTTTCAATATTTACAATAATATTACTTAAATTATCTCTTTGTTTAAAAGTGATATTTCTTTGTTATTTAAAGTTTGAGAGGATAGGTTTTCTACAATGTTTGCGATTTCCTTCAACTCCTAAAGCAAAGAAGTTAAAAAACCTCCAAATCAGTTACTTCAACTGAAAAGAAACTTAAAAGCAAAAAATCCAAAGATCTTGGGTGGGGGTTAGTTTTCCCACGCTGGTTACCCAGGGCGAAACATCATTTGATCGTTTCTCTTTTCGCTTTGATCTTTTGTGTGTTTCTTGTGGGATGACCATCCAAGTTTGAATTTTCGTTATTTCCACCCAAGATCTTTCGATTTTTTATTTTTTAGTTTCTTTTCGGTTGAAGTAACTGATTTGGAGGTTTTTTAACTTCTTTTTTGTTTTATATGCCTTAGGGGCATAATCCTACTGGAAATATTAACACGTCAGGTCACTTGGATAAGTACGAGTGCGGAACGATGCCTATTTGTGAGTGGTTCAAGTTTGGAAATCAAAGTGTATGATGGTTTTTAATGATGTATAATAAAGGGTGACCAGTGAAACTACTGATGAGCCCACGCTGGTTACCCAAGGCGAAACATCGTTTGATCGTTTCTCTTTTCGCTTTGATCTTTTGTGTGTTCCCTGTGGGATGCTAATCCATATTTCATATTTTACTTCAAGAAGGTGAAATTTTAATCTCGTTTGATGTTAGTTCGTTGTTCCCTAGTGTGCCGATCCCCAATACCTTACAATACCTGGAGGAGCTACTAAGAAAAAACAATCTAGAAGACAAACAGACTTTAGAATACCTATTTTTGACAAAACTCTGCATGAATCAAAATTACTTTCAATATAAAAATAAGTACTACCAACAATTAGAAGGAACCACAATGGGTAACAGTTTATCACCTTTTATCGAAAATCTCCTTATTAGCAAATTTAAGATATAAGTAAAGAATTTGAGTATGGTTCAGGTATATAGACGATGTGTTTGCAGTATTCAACACTCAAGTAACTAGTGTTGAAAATTTTATGGAAAAAGTAAATAGCAAATTTCTCACAATTAAATTTAATTATAAAACAGAGAACAACGGTACACTGCCATTTCTAGATACTTTGGTCATAAGAAAAAAAATAAATTGGACTTTGATCTATACAGAAAAGGAATGGCCACCAACAGGTATATTCCAAATAACTCTTTTCATGGCCTACAACATAAGCTTGCAAATTTGCCTTTTTTAACATATAGATTAGTAAATTTCCCCTTAAACAAAAAAAGGTAGATGCAAATAGACATTCTTTTCAGAAGACTTTTCGGAATTCCCCATTTTTCGGAAAAAAAGATACCTCTGACTCAAAATTTGTTTCAATTTCTTGTAATCCTAATTATACGAAAGGATTACAAAAAGCAACACCGGTCTTAAATTAGTATATCAATCCGGAAACACAATAAAAAGTTTACTAGGAAATCCCAAAGATAAAACTACAGTTCTGGAAAAAAGTGGACTTTACGAAATCTATGCAACTGGGATTGTGACAAAAATAGTTGGCCAAACGAGGCGCTCTATTCAAACACGATTCAAAGAACACTTAGCATACTTAAAATACGGAAGAACAGAAAAGTCAAGTGTGGCCGAGCATGCTTAGATTCAGATCAGATAACTTAAAACTTGTAAAAAGTGTACCAAACAAAAGACTTTTGAGTGCATATGAAAGTATGGAAATCATTAAATCCAGAAATACTTTAAATAAAGATAGAGGCCCCATTCCGTTTAGTACACTTTATCCTTTAGTTGAGGGGAGATAGGATTATAAAGCGCGATCAATCACAAATTATTAGTCTTGTCTCCGCCCACTAAAAGATAGTATGTAATATAGAGCGTAGGTTAATTTACTTTATTGTTTATCGTCTCCTGATGATGCTAACGTTGTTAGCGAAACGCGCGTCAAGTGCAAAAAAATGTAGTTTTGGTTTGTGAAAAATAATCATAAAGGTTCCAAATTCCCAACATAGTACAAAAATATAATTTATAATTAAACTTTAAAAACAAAACACTATAAATAATATGAATATGAATACTAATTGAACGTTTCTTGAAAATTATTTATAGTTGGTTTCATGTAATTTTTTTTTAAATTCCAATCGATTTCCCGGCACAACGCTCTAAAAAAAATTTTAATAAGGTTTTTTACCTTGGATAAGTCAACTGGGAGGTCTCGTGGCTCTAGCCATATTATTTCAGAATTTTTTACTTTAAGTTGGAGAAAATGCATCTGAAAGCATTCATCTTTATGTTTTATTTTTTATTTTAGAATCTCTATTCTCTTCTTTTTATTTTAACTTGGGACGAAAAATCTTCCCAGTTGTAGAAGTTGCAAGGTTACATTTCATTTACAGATTCTTTTTTAAATTCGATTCTTGCTGCTCAGCTCTCAGAAAATCGTTATATTCATACGTTTTCCTTTAATGCTTCAATGACATTTTCACTTACTGGTGGAAACTGTCAGCTGATATGAACGTGTGACTTTGCTCAAAGTAATTAAACTTAATATCTTGAACACCCACTTCAATAGAATTATCTATATATATGTTAAAAATGTAAATAAGTTTCAATTTTTGTTTTAGCCAGGGCAATTATCCAAACAAATTGTGAAATGCTTAACCGTGTGGTGTAAAAGAAACGCATAAAATATGCTAATTACCTGTTCTTTGGAACGACCGTCAATTCCTTTATGCCACAAACAAACAAACGGTTTGTCTTGTGACTACCCTAAATGGACAAATCTTTCATTCTACACGCTAACTCTTTGTAGTTAAAACGCCGCATATACATAATACTCGTCTAGTGGTAGATTTTTTACTAAGCAACAGGTAGTTGCGGGGTATTTGTTAAGTAATAGTCCATTTTGGTGAAGCTACGTTCGGTGTAACGATTTAAAAAAAAACCAGACAGATAAAAACTTCGGTTTTTTTTTCAAAAATAGTTAAGTGACCTATTTAAAACCATTTCCGGTCCTAACTCATTTTTGACTTTTTTTCAGATACGTGGGTCTTACTAGGGACAGCAGTGTAGTAACCTCTCTTAATTAGCGTGCAGAAACCATGGCACAAAAAATTATTTTCGCAGATTAATTGTAAGAGGACGCCATAGGAAAGCGCAAAGACTAAAGGTCCGTTCATTCAAGGTTACTACATCATATCGATATGTCAAAATTAATAGCGTCACGGTATGCTGTTGCCAAATTTAATTCGTCTTCAAAAGCGTTTTAATAAAATGAAATCCGCCTATAGTTAAAATTTGACACCTTTACTTTACATCTGCAAGATTAATTTTAAAACCATAATTATAGTTATAGTGTAGATTTATTAATTATCTGGTATTGTTTTTTACCTAAACAAGAAAAAGACTACAATTTTTAAAATTAGGTTTTATATAAGTAAAAATATTTCAGTTTCAATTTTATTTTAAAAGGGCAATTCCAAGAAATATATATTTTTTGGCATAAATACAAAAAAATTGAATTAAAAAATACATTTATCTGTATCGTAAATTATTATCTAACTTTTGGAAGTAGTTATATGCTCGTGGTATATTATAATTTACATTTATTTTACTTGTCAGACCACTCATGAGACAAAACGCATACAATAATAAAAGTTTCTCAAAAATAAAAACAGTTAAAGTCACGTGACCTTTATGTCGCACGACCATCCTTTCTCATTATGCTAACTTCGCTCCATCTGGTTTAATATTATAGATTAAGGAATAATTTTTCTTTATGGTGCAAACTTTTCCTAGTCATGTTTCAGAACGTGAAAATAATCTCTGAAAACTATTATTAGGTTCTCTTGTAAAAGGTCTCTGTTTGATTAAATTATTTTTATTATATTTTAATTAGTTCCTAGGGCACGATGTTAATGTTTTTGATCTTTTCTAAACAGACCTAACCCAGGTCCATATTCTGTGTGTGATTGAGTCTTGATTCTTCCTCTTTTATTTTTTACTAAAGTTAAATTATAGTGAAAATATAATAATAATTTAAAATAAAATTAATTTTTCCCAGTTAACTTTTTAAACACCATTATATAAAACTCCAAAAAAACCTAAATTTAGGGTTTGGTATAATAAACCATGTGTATAAATTTTTTCTTCAAATAAAATCATAAATAAAAAGAGAATTTTACCAACAGAAAACTGTTGGATTTTTGGCCTCCTCAACCAGTTCTACCACTGACTGGTTTCAGACCCAGTCCATCCACCAGTCGGGCTTTTTTACTATGATGAATCGATAGCAAAAAAGCGAACTTTACAAAATACACCGGAGTACCACAAGAATACATAACGGGTGCGACTTCGAGACTATACACAGAGAAGTGTTTCACCCTTGTTAGGGATCTTCAGTGCGACATAAGTTTTTATTGTCGAATAATATGAACGAACAAATCAAGAAGTCAAAGACAATTGCTCGGAAAAACATTAAACATTATGAATTAATTTCTCATTCATTAAATGCCGAGTCGCTTGGTGCGTTTTTTGAGTCACGGTAAGCGCGCTTATAGGTGAAAACGCAAAATATATTTAACTTTAGATTTTGATGAAATCTTAATATCCTTATTTTTAATTAAATAAGTCGCTTGCATATTTTCTTTCTTATCAGCTTGTGCACGTGCTAACTTGAATTAAAGATATTACCTACATGAGTAAACAAGACATGAAGGAAAAAAGTGAGAAAGCCTTTTATAAAATTTCTATAAATAGTTTTTTAATATGATTGCATTAGTACAATTTTCCACAATGTTATAAATAATAAAACGTCAAGAAAAATAGGTAAAAACGAGATTACCCACTAAAACTTACCAATTACTTGATATTTAATGATCGCAGTTGGAGACCGGCCATTTTCCAACCACAGGTTTGCTAATTGCTGAGATGTTGTTTGTTCAACGATCTTTGGGCAAATAGACTCCTCGTACGGTGGGGAGCGCGCGTGTCAAGTCATGGGCATCAATTCACGATATAAAAATATTGGGGAAAATCAATCAATCATAAACATTACCGCCCACTAAAAAATATAATATTTTTATAAAATAAATAAATAATAAAAAAAATAGACAAAATATAATTCTTGCGAAATCACATCAAATCAATAAAAAAAATAATAATTCTGGTTTAAACATATATGCACAAAAATCGGTCTGGCAAAGTTATTGTGAGGGTAGTAAACATGCTTTAACCAGAGACCGATCTAAAAGCCCTTTGGAAGTTCTTATTTTAACCACATGGGGAATTTGGTCAGGGCTTAGATATATTTTCTTCAGGCTCCCAATGACCCAACGAAGGGGAGGTTGCTTGTTATCTTTTATGAAAACAAGGGATCTAACCTTAGAGGGGGTGGAATTAACATTTAATTTGTTTCGTTGGTAAAGAGTATTCAAATATTCTATTGACCACCTCCTCCAGAAATGCTGGTGCATTTGTTGGATCATCTGCCAACGTTTCAGGCGATTGGCAGGTACCTCAAGTACATCGTCTGAAGTGGCAGTCAGAGCCTCGAGATTCAGAAAATGGCCTGGAGTAAGGCACTCTAGGTCATTTGAATAGGGACTCATTTCACAGAATGGTCTGGAATTAAGAGCAGCTTCACACTGGGATAAAAATGTCAAAATTTCTTTGAATGACAGAACTTGTTGTCCAAGTACGCAAAGATGGAATTTAACTGCTTTTACACTAGACTCCCAGAGAACCCCAAAATGTGGGGCGGAAGGTGGGTTAAAATTCTAATGAATTCTAATGAATAGCTTTTCAGTGATTACTGTATTTGCACAAACAAAATTTGTTCCTTGGTCACTGTAGCGTTTGAAGGCGGCAAGAAATGCCTCTGAAGTTAAGTCCGACACAGGCTTTTAATGTAATGCCGTGGTTGACATGCAAACGAAAATACAAATATAACCTTTCCGGCTTTTTACAGCTCGACGTCTAGATATAGTTACAGCTATTGAACCCAGGTAATCAACACCAGAGTGTGATAAAGATTTAACATGGGAAACACGCACTTTTGGCGAATCTCCCATCAAGGGATATAAAGGGTTTGGCTTTACACGAGCGCATCTATAGCATTTGCTTAATACAGAGTGAATGGCTTAATTTATGGACATAATCCAGACTTGCTGTCTTAGCAAATACTGAAGTAGCCGGGGACCAGGATTACCATTTTTGTTATAGACAGATTCTACGATTAATAGGGTTGGTCTATGATCTTTATTGGTATTGAAGAATCGTAAGCTTCTTAAAGATTCCGAAGTGCAAATCAAGGAGGACTTAACAAAATACCGCCGAAAATTGTTTCGCAAAGCAATTGAAAAGTACTCAAAAAATTGTGCGTGGGTTCTAAACGGTAATGTTTACATAAAAGTCAATGATCAAGTGCAACGCATCTCAAGTGAAAATGATCTAAACAAATAAAGTCAAAATGTGTGGTGTATACTGGAAAATATTAAAAATTAAAAAATATATCCTAATAAATAAATTTCAGTATTACCTTTGCTATTGTGGTAAGAATTTATTTAATTGTTTTTTGGATTTGAGCAGAGGTGTATAACCAGAGTATAATAAACCTTATTATTGTGCAACATTATTTAATCTGGTTTTGTAACAAGTTTTTTTTATTTTTTACCTGTATAGAGTTGCATGGCTGAAAATATATTACTGTGTTCTTATACCAACGAATACGTTTTTAATTAATAATTCTTATTTATTTTCCAATATTAGATATAAAAGCTAACTTCCAGCATTCAAGTCAAAATTTGCTGTTTTCTTTTGTAGAAAAAAGAAATATATTTTTCATCTTCGTAATTGGTATATTAGAGGGTACATAGGCTGAAATCGTTTATCTGATTTGCAAATGTTTAAAAATATTCTAGTATTACATTATAGCATAGAGGGGAATTGCGGGGGGCGTGATGTGAGAGAGAGGCCTTCGTGGGGGGATGGGAGGTATTTTTTATGGAACAATGGCTAGTGCTGGGGATAGTAGGCGTAGAGATGATAATGGACACTCCTTGCCTTCATATGACAATAACTTCTCTATTGGTTTGTTGAATGTCCGCTCTATAAACACGGTGTTTGATGAACTTGTAAACTATATCTATGACTACAATTTAAACGTGGTTAAATGAACGGGTTTCCAGTGGTTACTTTGGTTTACCGGTTTACGTTCTTGTAAGGTGTGATAGGGGTATGAGCAGAGGTGGTGGTGTTGCCTTGTACATAAAAAAGTTTTTGCAGTATAAACAGGTACACTTTCATTATTTAGAGTATATGGAACTCATTGCAATTACTTTTAGAATGGGGGGTAAGACGTTTTTACTAGCAAATATTTATAGGTCAACCTCCATAAGTAAAGCAAATATTTTGAATGAATTAGAAAATTTTCTGGGCTATGTTTCACCAAGCTATAATTTTTTAATGTTAATGGGAAACCTAAATATCAACTATCTAGATAACTTCGGATATTTATCAAGTTTAAAAAATATTTTAAATAATTTCCAACTTTTGCAATATATAACTGAACCAACGAGAATCAATCTTGAATTAAATTAAGAGAGTCTGATTGATATGATTATCACAACTAAAACCCTAACTCCCACCACTTCTGGCTCGCTACCTGTCTCTCGGTGCATCACGGATCATAACTTGGTATTTTCGGAATTTTTACTACCACGTATAAAATCACCAAAGATCATTACATACCGTGATTATAAAAATATAAACTTCGAACAATTTTTAAGTGACGGCCACCGGTACAATTGGAGTCTTCTGTGTAAAGAAAGTAGCGTTGATAAAAAGGTGAGCCTTTTTACTGAATACAGTATAGCTATATTAAACAAACATGCACCGCTAAAGAGCAGAAAATTTTCAGAAAAACCATTTTTACCCTGGCTTACTGAGAATATTAAGACAATGATTAGGTTGAGGGACAAAACACACAAAAAAGCATTGAGAACTAAAAAGGAGAGAGACTTAGCTTATTATCGTCAGTTAAAAAATTTTATGAAGCATGCACTTATTAGGGAGAAAAAGTCATACTTTAACACGCTAGCGCAAAAAAAGGTAAGGATTTTTGGAATACTACAAAAAAAGTAAATATAACTCAAAATTCCCATTTGGACTTACCCTCTACTTTACGGGAGGCAAGTAAAATACATACATTTTTTCAGGAGATGGACAATATGGTTGAATACACGTCAACGAAATCTATTGAATTTTACAATAAAATAAGCTTTCTTACGCAACTCTTGACTTTGTCCTTATTGATGAATTAACCTTACACGAGATAATTAAATCTATTTCGTCTAACGAGGTTGGCATAGACGGAATTTCCATAAAGGATATTAGGCTCTGTCTTCCATTTTGTGTAGGTGCCTTAATTAATATAATAAATACTTGCATTTTAAAAAGTACTTACCCTTCTATTTGGAAAAAAGCAATTTTGAAACCTATAGCGAAAATTCCATTTCCAAAAGAACTAAAAGACCTTTGGCCAATCAGCGTTTTACCTGCCGCGTCAAAAATAATGGAAAAGTTTATTTGTCAACAAATAGTGTCATTTGTAGAGTGTAACAATATTATTCCAAACTGTCAGTCAGGATTTAGGAAAAGCTATAGCACCACTACAGCACTAGTAAACGTTTTAAATGACATTCGTACCAACGAGGAACATGGTAATTGTACATGTTTGGTACTTCTGGATTTTAGTAAAGCATTTGATACGATAAGCCATAAAATGTTACTGTCGAAATTAAACTATTTTGGATTTTCCCAAAATTCTACTAACTTTTGTAAAGAAATGTTAAGTGAGCGGTATAACTGCGTTGAAATCAAAGATAACGCTGATTGCAATAGGTCCAGTTTCAAATTCGTTAAACAAGGGGTCCCTCAGCTGCTGTTTTCGTTATATGTATCAGATATAGTTAAAAATGTGACTAATGCAAACCTTGAACAATTTGCTGATGATGGTCAAGTGCACATACCAGTCAATATACATAACATTCAGGACGTAAGCCATAAACTAAACTCAGACTTAAAAGGTATATCCTCATTTGCTCAAAAACATAACCTAAAACTCAACTCATCAAAATCGCAACTTATAGTTTTCACTAAAAATCAAAAGAATACAGAGCGCATTGAGACAAATCTTAGCATTCTGATAAACGGAGACCCTATCCCTATAGTTCAAAGGGCAAAAATCCTTGGAGTAACATTTGACAGCTCTTTGTCTTTTGATTATCATGTAAGGAATAAAATAATCGCAGGTTACATACGTCTTAAAAACCTATACAAATTTAAACAATTTTTATTTCCAAAACAAAAAGACTTTTTATGCGACTCAATCATATTAGCACTTTTTGATTATGCTGATGTTGTTTATAGTGACTCCTTGTCATGGCATACTAAAAAATCAATCCAAAAATTACAAAATTGCTGCATGCGATTATCATATAACTTGCCCTATAGAACTCTTATTACTCCTATGTTAAATAATCTTAAGATTTTAAATATGATTAACCGGCACAAGCACCATTTAAGAACTTTTGTTTACCGGATTATTAAAACTGAAAAACCCAATTACTTAACAAAAAAAATTTTTCCAATATCAACTAGGACAAGAAATGTCAATAAGTTTATTGTGCCCCGCCATAGAACGGCGGCATTTCAAAAATCTTTTGTATTCTCTGCCATCAAAATTTGGAATAACTTAACAAATGAGGTTAAAGGCTATTCGCTATTTTCTTTTTCTAAATATATAAAACAAAAATTACTTGAAGAACAGGAAGTGCTGTAACTATCTCTATGACAAAGTTATGATTGTTTTCCACAAAACAAAACTACACTTTTTTGCACTGGACGCGCGTTTCGCTAACAACGTTAGCATCATCAGAAGATGATAAACAATAAACTAAATTAACCTATGCTCTATCTTGTATACAATCTTTTAGTGGGCGGAGATAAGACTAATAATTTGTGATTGATCACGATTTATAATCCTATCTCCCCTCAACTAAAGAATAAAGTGTACTAAACTGGATGGGTCCTCTATATGCATATGCATTCAAAAGTCTTTTGTTTGGTACACTTTTTAGAAGTTTTAGGTTATCTAATGTGAATCTATGATTGTTTTCAAAAGCATGGTCGGCCACACTTGACTTTTTTGTTCTTCCGTATTTTAAGTGTGCCAAGTGTTCTTTGAATCGTGTTTGAATAGAGCGTCTCGTTTGCGCAATATATTTTTTGTCACAATCCATGCAACTAATTTCGTAAATTTCACTTTTTTGTGGAATTGTAGTTTTATCCTTGGGATTTCCTAGTAAACTTCTTATTATGTTACCGGATTGATATACTAATTTAAGAACGGTGTTATTAAATACTTTTTGTAATCCTTTCATATAATTAGGATTATAAGGAATTGATACAAATTTTGAGTCACAGGTATCTTTTTGTCTGAAAAAGGTGGTATTCCGAAAGGTCTTTTGAAAAGAATGTCTATTTATCAGCTTATTTATTAAGCCTTCGTCGTAACCGTTTTCGCCAGCTACATTCCTAATCCTATTCTTTTCTGCTTGAAATCTTTTTTTGTTTAAGGGGAAATTTACTAATCTATATGTTAAAAAGTGCAAACTTGCAAGCTTATGTTGGAAGCGATGAAAAGAGTCATTTGGAATATACCTGTTGGTGGCCGTTTCTTTTCTGTATAGGTCAAAGTCCAATTTATTTTAATTTCTTATAACTAAAGTGTCTAGAAATGGCAGTGTATCGTTGTTCTCTGTTTCATAAGTAAATTTAATTGTGGGAAATTTGTTATTTATTTTTTCCATAAAATTTTCTACACTAGTTACTTTAATGTTGAATACTGCAAACACATCGCCTACATACCTGAACCATACTCTGGGTAAATACTTAAATTCTTAATTATATCTGATTCAAATTTGCTTATAAAGAGGTTTGCGATAAAAGGTGATAAACTATTACCCATTGTGGTTCCTTTTAATTGTTGGTAGTAGTTATTTTTATATTGAAAGTAATTTTGATTCTTGCAGAGTTTTGTTAAAGATAGCTATTCTAAAGTCTGTTTGTCTTCTAGATTATTTTTTCTTAGTAGTTCCTCCAGATATTGTAACATATTGGGGATCGGCACACTAGGGAACAACGAACTAACATCAAACGAAATTAAAATTTCACTTTCTTGGAGTGAAATATCGCGTCGAGTGCAAAAAAGTGTAGTTTTGGTTTGTGGAAAACAATCATAACTTTGTTTTAGTGCAACCAAAGGTTCCAAATTCCCAACATAGTTAACTATCTCTATGGTTTTTTGTTTTTTTTTTTAAATTTTATTTATTACTCTTGACACTCTCCCTCGCCTATGAAACTCTTGTGCTGCTTCCCCCTGTTTTCTGCGAAGGGTTCCTCTCTCTCGGTCTCGCTCTCTCACGCGTCTACTTTCTTCAGGTTTCTAGGCTTATTTTAGTTAACTACATAGGCTAAAACTTAACTAACAATTTTAAATGTAAAAGTTTGTTTTTCTCTTTTATGCACTATTTATTAATAGATAATTATTTTTTCCAACTAAATTTTTCCTGGGTCTTCTTGCATAAGTTCTAAATAAAGGGTTTAGTGTTATCGGTTTTTATAATCGGAACACAATCCATTTTTGTTAAACTGCTATATAACTATGTATGATTTTTGTAATTTCTTTTTGTTGGCAAAATAAACCATTTGAATTTGAATTTGAATTTTTGAATCTTTTGGGAGTAGCGTGGGGTGTTTGGCCTCATAGGATAAATCAAGGTGGCGCAATCTGCCGCCCACCCTGACAACACCATCTGCATCAATAAACGGAGGAAGTTTGCAGATTTTTAGTCTCCTCAGAAAAACACTCAAATTGGCTAGATCTGACCATCACACATAAGGCTCTATATAACTCAATACCACTCAGTGCAGTTGAGTTGGGTGCCCCTTTTTTTATACACAGCCAAAAACCGAATGCAATATGACAATATGTTTGATGGTTTTAAGTGAGGAAACTCTCAAAAGCAAGGACGTACGTACTGGATTGGAAAAGGTTGTCAAATTACATATGACTTTACACTCTTCTACGAGAAAAGTAGGATTAGTTTGGGGATCAAATTCTAAAGGGCCTAGCTATAATTCCTCGGATGACTTAAACCATGGGGCCAGTGAACCACAAGGGATGATTTTCTAGTTGGCCAGGCAACAAAATTCTGGAAAGACAATCGGCAGGATTCTCAGTTTCACTAACATGGAACTATTAATTGGGAGGAATTTTCTTCCTCTATATGTTGCACTCTATGCGCAACCAAAGATTTGAAATTAGAGGGATGATTTTTTATCCAATACACTGCAGTCAGACCATTCATATATTTGGCAAAATTTAATTGGGGAGTTGGAAATAATAAAATGCATTAAACTGTTTATAAAAAGGAGCACAAATTTCTAGTCTTGGCACAGAAATTAAATTCGGGGGAAAAACTTTACTTTAAGCACACGGTAACTTTATAAATATTTTACCACTGTTATTAACTTGTCTAACAAATATAACGCCACCATAGGCTAGCAAAGAAGCATCACTATAGCCATGTAGCTCGGTCGATACCGCGTCTAGTACGGAAACATAATAAGGTACTTGTTTTCAATCTAAAGGAGGCCCATAAGGAAATCTCAAAGCGTACATAAAAAATAAAAAGTTGCACGTTGGTGAAGATGCGAAAAACTGCTGGACAACGTAAATATCTTAACAGATAATAACGAGTTACCGGCGCCGTCTTCCTGATCTCCAGGTACTCCCACTCTTCTTAGCAGCCAGCTTGGCACCGCAAAGGTCCCGCAGGGTACCGTGAAACCGGTTAACGAATAGTCTAGCGGCAGCTCTGCAGCAAAAGTCTTGCCAAAACCGACTAAAGATACGCAGCAAGAAAAAGGTATTCACAGATTAGCAAGAAATTTTTTCAAAGTGAATCCTGTGCATCCGAAAAGTTTAAGCAGCAACTCTCTAGTCACGAAAGATCCTGTTAGGACTTATTCAAGGATTCAAAAAAAAAACTCCAAACAAAAATTATAAACTTTACCCAACTTTACCGGTTAGCGCCTTAGTTTGTAGGTTATTTAATACATGTTTATTAATAAGTTCTAGTACTTTGATACTGTTGTGTTTATGGAAGTAGGAGTAAAAAATATTTTAAAGGGAAATGTATTCGCTTTCGTAGCATTGAACAGTTGTGGATTAAGATTAAGATTAATAAATTAAGTTATTCTTTGGGCTCGTTGTACCGTCTACAAAGAGGAATTATTCAAAATTTTTAGACAGTATGGAGGACAGCGTATCCCAATTTTCACTGTCCTCCGACTGGCTGGTCGTTGGCGGTGATGTTTAATATCAATTATTTAGACATTTATGATACGGACACCCAGAGACTTCTAGCATTCCTTAGTACCTATAATTTGAAACAAATAATACCCAAACCAACTCAAGTTACAGATACCATAAGGACCTTGCTAGACTGGGTAATTATTTGAACAGAAATAGCAGATTTTCAAACGCAGGTTAAAAAAATTAAAACGTTTCTGATAATTTTCTAACATCTTGTAGACTTAACAAAAAAATATAGCATCTCCTATCTACGTTACTTTTAGAAATTTAAAAAGGATTGATCAAACAGCTTTTAATCTTCTACTAGATCAAACTGACACTAAGAAAATAGTATTTTCTTGAAATATAGGTCAAAAAGTTGAATGAGTGCATTCTTTCAATTTTTAATTTTTTAGCATCTATTAAAACAATTCTGCTTAACCGACAACTTAATACCCATGATAAAGTTAACAGATTAAAAAAAAATAAAATCATTGGGATTAGTGCAAGCTGCTACGTAACACAACAAACATTGCAAATAATCACGAAAAAAAAAAGCTATTTAGAATATTGCTCTCGTCTTAAAAAAAACAGATATGAAAACGCTTCCAGTAGCTTGATATTCTCACTGGTTCCAAAAAAAAAATCTTCCCAAATTTTAAAACAATCCATCAGAGATAAATAGTTTTGGTTTGCAATTTTCAGGCACCGATTTCCCTTTAGATTTAGAACTACTAAATTTTTATAAAAGCAATAAAGCCACCCAGTTCGAGAATTTTTTTAATTTTAGAACACTGACTATTGGTCAGGTAAAAGAGATTCTTGATAGCATAAAGTCTTTTGCTGTTGAATCGGTATGAAAACGCTTCAAGCAGCTTGATATTCTCACTGGTTCCAAAAACAAAAATCTTCCCAAATTTTAAAACAATCCATCAGAGAGAAATAGTTTTGGTTTGCAATCTTCAGGCACCGATTTCACTTTAGATTTAGGAATACTAAATTTTTATAAAAGCAATAAAGCCACCCAGTTCGAGAATTTTTTTAATTTTACAACATTGACTATTAGTGAGGTAAAGCAGATTCTTGATAGCATAAAGTCTCTTGCTGTTGAATGCTGTCCCAGTATTTTCAACTATTGCATTTTGAATAATAAGTTTCCCCCTGCTTCGAAAAATGCCAAAGTAATATGATTTTAGGCCAATCAGTGTCCTGGCTGTCGAAATCGAAAGGGCGTTCTTCCGACAGTCAAATAAAAAACGGTGTACTACTGCGCTCTCTCTTGGGACCCATTTTATTTTTCATTTACACTTGCAACATTTACACATGTGTTAAAACGGGTAAAGTTCGTCAATTTGCGGATGACAAGCAAATACCTTACACGTTTCCACCGAAAGATTAAGGACGTGCAAATATTAAACTATAGAGGAAGATCTGCGGAATCTTGTGCAATATTCTGAAAAACACAATTTCAAAATAAACCCTGATAAATCAGTAGTACTATATTTTGGTAAAGATACAAATATAATTTAAAATCAAATGCAAATCAAAATGCAGGAAAAACCAATTAGAAATCGTGGGCTCATAATGGACACATGATCATGTTAAGTTAAATTTACGACGTGCATATGCATCTTTAAAACTGCTGTCTATATATTTTAAACTAAAGGAAGCTAACTGGCTTAACATGAAACGTAAGAGACATCTTCACTTGATGGTATTATTTCATAAAATAATATTAATTAAAATACCACCATATCTTGCCAACCAAATCAAATATCGAACTGACGTTCATAATATCAATGTTAGATTAAGAGGCCTGATAAGTGCTCCACGTCACTTTACAACCATGTTTGTGACCTATAACGTTTTCAGCTTATATAATGGACTTCCCAACAAATTTAAAGGTTTGTCTCCTAACCAATTTATAGAAAGATACAAAATGTTCCTACTTGAAAAACGCTTTAAAGAAAAATAAAAATTAAATGCAGTTCTTTTTTTTACACTTCTGCCTCAATTTACTATTTTATTTTGTATTGAGGTCAGATTGTAGGATAATGTTTATAAGAAATAATTTTAATTTTAGCTGCAAATTTAGTAAGTTATATTATAAGTTTAAGTTTGATATAATTTGTAGGGGGTAGCCTGGATCAATTTAATGCCTACTGACTTCTTTTTTGCATTTTATTTTTCTTTAAATCTAAACCTAAAATGTATAAATTATTATGTTACTATATGCAAAATAATTTTCATTGATTGGCAATATCCTGGGAAGAAACGTCATCCCAACCTAATCCTTGAATCCGTAAAGGCTGAATTAACCATTTGACACCCAATACCACAGGCGCTAAAATTACTCTCTTGGTACAATAACGATCAATGAGTAGGAGAACCTATCCGAGATAGGATTCCATTCAAGACCTAATATTTTCAGGACGGAATGGTCTTTGTCAGAAAAGGAAATGTTTTGCTGATGTACTTCTGGAATAGAAGACAGCAAATTTCGATAATTGGAGGTCCACTTTCGCAGTTCAAAACCACCACAACGAGGTAAACTTATTAATTCGTTTTGGTGATCCAAGGTTTGATCAATACAACTAGAAAATCCGATTATATCACCAACATAGGTTTAATTCAGAAGGGTATCTGATGCTAAAGGATATTAATGACCATGGTAAAGAGCCAATTGGTGCAATGTTCTGATTGCTAGATAGGGGCTACAGTTCAGACCGTGTGTGACGTACAGAGATTGTGGTCCTGAATGGGTTCAGATAAATTAAATCTCCATAATATTTTTTGGTATTTCACATCTTCTTTATGAACAACAACGATATATTTGGCGGATATCTGAACTGAAAACTAGTGGGAAAAATATAAAAGATAGCAACATTCTTATAATATCATTTTACAATTTAGGACCAATTAATTTTAAACCGGTCATTTGGCTTCGCTATATAGATGATATTTTTAGTATTTGGCCAAACGATTTAAATAAACTTAATGATTTTCTTAATTTTATAAACGGTAAAGAACCAACAATAAAATTTACTTTAGAAGTAGAAAACGATAACAGAATTTAATTTTTAGATGCTTTATTAAACCTCAGGTTATAGAAAACCAACACATACAAATAGATATCTAAATTTTAACCCAAATCATTGCTTATCGGTTAAAAAAGCAGTAATAAAAAGTCTATACGATAGAGCTAAAATAACTTGTTCGGACAATAACACATTTTTACAAGAAAAACTAATAATAAAAGAGGTCTTAATTAAAAATTCGTATCCAAATTACTTCATCGAAAATTCTTTTAGAGGACAGGTATTTCGGAAAAAATTAAACGAATCGCTAATAATTATAACATTAGCTAATTTTAAAAAATTCATATACTCTTAGATCAATTCTAACCAAAAAAAAACCATTAAATGCTAAGCAAAACTCAAAAAATATCATTTATAAAATTTCTTGCGAGTGTGGTAAATTTTATATTGGAGAAACTTCAAGGCCTCTTGAAGTTAGAATAAATGACCATAAGGGGTACCTCAGAAGGGGAGACTGGGAGAGGTCTAAAATTTTCCAACATTCTTTTAAAAATTATCATAGAGTAATATGGGGAGAAACCATTATATTACAAAAAGAAACAGACAAAATTAAAAGAAAAATCAAAGAAGCAGCTTGCAACTATCTTAATGAAGATAAATGCATAGCTAGCATATTAGTTGATATAAATACAGTTTGGCTTCCAATTTTAAAACAAGATTTTCAAAAAGGTGTTTTTAAAATAAATTAAAAATAGCATTGATGTTCTTTGGGTTTATAATGTATTTTTTCTTAAAGCCAGTCAAACGATAATCTTTATACTTGATATTTTAAAATAAAAATTTTGTATTTTTATAATGTAATCTAAAATCGAAAACAGTCAAAAAATATAATTTTGATTTTAAATTTTACTAAATAATAATAAAAAACCTTGTTGGCTGCTATCGCTGCACCAAACTGTCAAGTTATTATTTGAAATATACATCAGTTAAAGTCAGTCAGTTGTATGACAACAGACAGATATTTAAAAAAAAAGAATCGAAAAAAATCTTGAAAAGAATAAACTCCTTTGATAACGGTAGTAGAATTTCTGCCGAAACGTCAGATAAGTACCTAAATTCTAGTTAGGATTTGCGTGTGTGTAGGCAAATTTTTTATTATTTTATTTAAAAACCACTGACAAACGAACAAAATTTTTCTTTAGGAATTTACGCAGTGGGTTTTAACATATTTTTGAAAAAATTTCCGTAACTTAGTGGCAAAAACCCCAAAAAAAGTAGCTTCGACATCATTTAAGCTGCTGTTATTTATTGATTTTGAAGAATGATCAAAAACCACACGGATTTTTGGAGATCCATTCTCGTCTTTCACAACACTTTAATATGAGAAATAATACGATGATGATTCTGGGTAAGGACGAAGTACCATATGACCTTGGTTTAAATAATCCTTCATGGAGTCGCAATTTAATTTATGAAGAGTAGGATTTTGGTTCAAACGGTTGTCTAACAGATTAAAACGTCGCAGTGCTTGACTTTTAGATTTACCTAGCCCGGGACAAGGTTCTCTGGATTGGGTGGAAACAAAAAAATCTTCACACATTTGTTCTTCTCGAGTTAGATAGACATTTTGTGGAATACTTTCAAATTCACAGAATCTTTGCAAGTTGGAATCGACAGAAGTAACACAAGGGACAGATGTGCATAATGAGACAGGACCCATCCAAATATGGTTTTTATGGCACAAGGACCGACATTTGTATCCTTTTTTAATCCAGGCGTAAAAATTTCAGAGAACAATAGGATACCAAATACAAATCTGTAACGAAGTTTCTATACTCTATTTAATTTTTAAAGGTTTTCTTTTCTTATAAAATATAAAATCTGCAAATTTGCCGATAATAAAATTATTCTTTTTTATAAACTCTGCAATTAGACCACCACGCATTTAATCGACCAGGTCCTAGTTTTCTAAAACTTATAGAAAACTAGTTTCTAGAAATTGAAGCTATTTATCTACGGTTTTTTCTCATTTTGTTTCTTTTATGCTAATACTCGCGTCCCCACCGTTTTACGTTTATAAAAATTTTAACTCTACGGTACGAGACGAACCAGCGCGAGGATTTTTGGGACGACACTCCGTCTACGGCATCCGTTGAGGTTAGAGACTCCCGAAAAACAAGCAAAAGGTAGGTATGAAGTGCCACGTGTTTTCTCAAATATTTTATTTTGTCTTCCAGTGATATTTTTTTTTGGTTTATAATACTTCCTTAAGGTAAACTCAACCCCTTACCACACTGCGGATATAGTGATTGGCAGTCATCATTATATCAGCAAAATACCTCTATTACCTCTTAATACAAATTAATCCCCGCCGACCGTTTACATATTTCTCACTGGAAATGCGTGTGCTGGCATTTATAGTCGTACATGTATTTACAAAAATCACACAATTTCCCTTTAACAACCTTTTTTATTAACAAATGGAAGTATTATAAACAAAGATTAAGATCAGAAGTAATTAGAACCGTTGGGACCCCGTGCGACTGGGTAGGTACCCGTATTTCTCGGAGTCTGAAGGTATCCCTGAACATGTAAACTCTAAAACCGTATTTTTTTCAATTCCTTTACGCACAGTGGTAGATAAACTTTAATTGGTACTTAACTAAAGTATTAAAAATAAAATTATAAAATCAAATATTTACGTATTTTTTTTTGTCTTTGTTGCTACCTGGGCCATTTCAAGCAAATGTAATTTCATTAAAAAAAAAGAAAAACGCTTTAACAATACTGGTTTTTGTTAAAAATCTTGAAATAACTCCAAATTATAAAATCTACATAACACTTTTTCTTGTTTGTAAAAAAGCCGAAATATACAAACAGTTTCGGACCTAAAGCAAATAATATTTTTTTAAATTATTGTTTTTTTTTTGTCCAATCCAACCCAAAAGAAAGCTTTACTGGTTCATGGTTCACAATAATTTTTAACATAAATGCTAACAACATGCTTTATCCTTTAATTCCAGTGCCTTTAGTTTAGTTTGGAAAAGCCATAATAAAGCATTTTTCTACAAAAAATTGAAATATATAAAAGTAAGAATTTATTAAAACTAAGTTTTGGTTTTTCTTGTCCCCTGCAACCCATAGTTTAAAGGTTCGCCCTATAAGCTCTGGTTACAACTTATTAGTTTAAACTATTTTTTTGGATAACCTATGGTTTTAGAAAATTATTTATTATAAAATATAGCCATGATCTTAATCACATAGAAGTCACAGCTAATTTTTCTACTAATGAGTTACTTTCTTTTGTCTCGTCCGACGCTTTAAATTGCCGAGCTATCCTAATATGTTTGCTAAAGAACAAAAATGTGTCCAAGAATAGCCAGAGATCTCTATATAAAAATTTTGGGCGGTTTAGTAAAAGAAAAAAAATATAATCCACATACATAAAGGTTTGCATAACCATCAAATTTTGCATTTAACCGGTACCCGCAGAAAATTAATTAAATAAGGACATGTAGAACGAACAGACAATTTTATTTTGAATGTTGAAGACGGTTTCCATACCACTGTGCAATGTCTAAAACCAGAAGCAAGGTCATACATTCGAACAGGAGGAATTGACTTCAAATATAGTCAAAAACTACTTGATATTTCGCGCGCCGAAATAGGTCAACTGTTAGACCCAAATTTTTTTATCTTTTTTTTTGTCAATAAATATTTTTCTTAAAAAAAATCTGTGGGTAGTACAAAGGAGATGAATAGAAAATTCATTTTACTAAACTTTTAATTTACAATTTTTGTTGGTGTATTTTATTGTACTGTAAATTATATATAATTTTTTTTAAATATAAAGTATAATAATAATTTTCCTTTACCAGAAATTGCAAAATAGAATTATCTACGGCACTGAAAATATTTCCGATGTTAGTTTTAAATAATTTTTTTTGTATATCTAAAACACATTTTGACAACAAATCTAAAGGGAAAAATCCTTAAATCTGATTACCTCTCCCAGATTTATATCAAAGCAGGACGTACTCGGTATTTCGTGTACGTACCGAAAATTAAAATCCTTTTTACATAAAATATAAGAAATCAATTAGGTACCAAAAAGTCTCTATTTTCTTTTTGTGTGCGCTCTTAGCTAAATAAACCTTAGCGAGGTAAAATATAATTTTCTGTAAAAAGATTACTTTAAACCAAAGGAAGTTAATCTGAGGTTCTTTTATCCAAAAATTTAAAGTACGAAAGTGGTAATTTTACTGCACCGAGACCGACTTTTGTTTTCCGACACCCTCCCCTTCCCATGATACCCCACTTCAATCACTTACACCCAATTAGGGGTAGAAACAGAAATAATAAAGCATGCATATGTATTAAAAAGGGAGATTGATTAATTGGGATATGCTGAATAATTATACTAATAACTTGTTTCTTTTTTCGGTTATAATTTAAATAATATATTTATTAGTTATTTAAAAAAAAATATTATCGGCCTGGTTCATTAATTTTTTTTCCGGTACCGCTACCTAACGTTCCAATATTATATAGGACAGTTATTTTGCGCACGTTAATTTATTAGTGTCTACCTAGCTATATTTTTTTAAAAAATAAAATGGTTAAAAATAAACCAGGTCAACCTGATCCAGATGAAACCATCTATCCCAACAGAACCCAAACCAACCAGCTACCATGGCTGCATCCCCTGCTTTACAAGTAACAACCACAATCACATCAGTCACAACAAATGTTCTACAGCATCTTACTACCATTTCAAACACTACCGTAACAACAGCAAAACTAACCTCCGGTACTCTTACAGATCCTACCCGTACAGACACTAGGGTCAGTTGAGTATATGCGCTTAAAAAAAACTTTATTACTGAGTTAGATAAATTCGGCTTAGATAGCTCGGGAACTGTAGAAACATTAAAAAAACACCTGATCACTTTCAATAGAGATGAAAAGAATCCCCTATTATTTGAAATACACAAGTTTTTGCCTACCCCACTCAACATCAGTAATCGTACCGCAACCGTCAAATATTCGATGGCGTTGGACCGAAGCAGAACAAGCTGCTTTTGAGCAACTTAAAATTTGCGTTACCGAATCACCAGTTTTGGCATATCCGGACTTTACTAAACCTTTTGTGGTGCAAACAGATGCCTCCGATAACGGCCTGGGTGTAGCACTGATACAACATGGTCCAAAGGGAGAGCATGTCATTGCATATGCAAGCCGAAGTTTGAGCACACCGGAAAAGAAATTTAGTGCGACAGAAGAAGAATGTCTGGCCATTGTGTGGGGTATAGAAGGGCAGGAGTTTACCGTACATTCTGATTACTCCAGTCTCAGGTGGCTTTCAACAATAAAATCACCAAGTGGCTGATTAGCAAGATGGAACATGTCAAGTGTCCGATGCACTCTCGAGAGAACTGGTTGACACCGATGGTGCCAAAACTGAAAATATTATTGGCCGGGAATGTTTCGTGACATTGCGAAGTACGTTAGAGGTTGTAATTCTTGCCAACGATACAAATCCTCCCAACAGAAAACACCAGGTTTAATGCAGCCTTCGAAGAATATTAATCCAGGGAAAATTGTCACAAGGAATCTTGTTGGTCCGCTTTCAAGGTCAACTAAGGGCAATAATTGGTTAGTTGTATTTTAAGACCATTTCGCAAAATGGGTGTAGTGTAAAGTCATCGCAAAATCCTCCTCACAGGCCATCTCGGAAGCTTTTGGATGCCCACAAAATGTGTTAATTGATAACTACTTTTAAAAGAAATGGGCATTAATCACCGACACACACCTGTTTATACACCACAGGACAATCCGATCAAGAGAACAAACAAAACAGTTAAGACCGCAATAGCCCAATATTGCGAAGACTAACACCGAAAATGGAACGCACACCTAGATGACATCATATTTAGCATTAACAGTACCAAAGACGACTCTACCGGATTCTCACCCGCTTTTCTAAACTTTGGTCGGGAACTAGACCCTCCGAAAGCTCTATACCATAATAATATTACAGAAAATATGAATGAAAACCATATCGCCCAGGATGAGCCAGAGGAGATTGAAGCGCATATTAAAAGGCACCAAAGGTTAAAAGAAACGTTTTTTTTTTACTGCTACTTTCCATCCATTAGAGGATCAATGCCCAGTATTAGCGAAGTTTTTGCAAAGTTAAAGACAAACACAAAATATCCATGCACCTAGCCGGGATTCGAACCCGTACCTTCGGCTACGGCGGCCGGTTTGAATTAGTTAAAGTTAATTTGCGAAGAGCTTTTACTGTCCAGAGTCACCATTACAACCTTCCAACAACCAAAATACTCTGGACCATGCACGGTAACAAAAGTTCATTGTTGAACGTTGTCTATTGTCTTAAAAACAAATTTGGTAAGAGATTACCCAGAACCCATGTTAAAGACCTTAAACCTGCACACGAATTAATTTAATTAAAAAAGAAACAAAGAAGATCCTTTAAAACTTATCCATTACCCGAATATATTTTTTTAATTCATAAATCGTCGATTATAATTAATAGAAAACAGACAAAGTATAATTTTGTAATGATAAGAATAGTTTTTTTTTCACAATAAGTGATTGAACTTGTTTTTAGATTTACACACCAACTCTGGTCATCTGGTTATGTAGCCAAAATTTTAAATATCTAGTTTGAAGAGCTCATTGCGCAAGCTCCAAAGAAAAAACTGAGGAAAAAAAGATCTCACAAGCCAGAATACTTCCGGGTGAACCCATGCCGGTTAGTCATTCCGTGGGTAGGCCCCATTACTGTTGTTGCCACTACTTTAGGTTGGTGGGTAAAACAGTACCGGCATTCCAGAGAATGGAATAGAGAAGTAAAAGCCATCATGGGCAAATTAAATCGGACACACTGGCATTCGACAAAAAGGTTTAGGGAGAGATTTTTGACAGCCTGAGGAATAGTTTCCTGTATAACAATCCCGGCAGTTTGAAGAGTGATATATTTTTTTTGTTGGTTACTTAGTTTTAAATAAAAATAATTATAGAATTATTGACAGGAAATGTAATAGATTAAAAAAAAAAACGATAATTTATCATATCATACTTTTACAAATAGTTTTTTAAGGTACTCAACAGATATTTAAACCAATCATTACTTAAAATAAAATGAATTATCGTTTAGACTATCAGAACACTTAAATTTTCCCTACCGTTGTTCATTTGAAGGTCCCCCAACGTTACGCACTTAAATCATTCTTACCGTTACGCGCCTAAGTTGTCCCTACCGTGACGCGTTTAATTAGTAAGATGTACATAGATTATTTTTTTTACATACTATCTGCACCTCTTCGCTGACGTATATCTTTTCTAAAATTCATACCTGTTTTCTCGAGCTACATTTTGGCTGCAATTTTCTTATCCTTATTTAGAATTACCTTAACCTTTACCTTCACCACAATCTTTTGATGGCTCATATCTAGCTAGATATATCTCTTATCTTATTATTTTCGTACGTATATTTTACGAAACATTTAAACATTTAACACTTTATTCATTACTCTAATTCTTTACCTTGTGTGTCCTGTTTACTTCTTCACCGCTTGAGCTTAAACAACATCGCTGAAATACCACACTAATAGTCTTAGTATTATTCTTTGTAAACCATCAATCCCAAGATAAGTATAGTGATGATGGCAAGTTTTGTTGTACCTTGACGAACTTACCCTAATTTTAACCTACTTAATTTTTTTTTTAAGTGAACCCCCTACTCTCAGGTTCGGAAGAATCTTTTGGATTCCATATACGGCAATCCTTACCATTTTTTTTTACAATTTTAAGGCTTCAAAGCATCATGCCTGCCAGCGAATCAGGCAGTGTCAGTTCAACATTGGAACTTCATTATGATGAACTTTAGGCATTATTAAATAGCTAAGAACTGGTGGCTGTCAACCCGAACGATCTCATCAGAGATTTTATTACCCCACCGATAGAACTCCCCGTCAATCTTCCTTCCACCCCACCGACCTAAAATATTGCTAATAACCCTACCTTTTGTACCACTCCTCCGCCAACCGATACCGCTCCGACCCAACCCCCTGCTACCCCACCGACCGAAAATATAGCTATTAACCCTACCTTTTGTACCACTCCTTAGCCAACCGATACCGCTCCAACTCAACCCCCGGCTACCCCACCGACCAGTACCCTCTGTACGGCATCCCTTAAAGCTATTATTTCACCGTCGGCATTCCTAAACAACCCTTCCACCTCACAACTCGGCTCCTCCTTTAGCATGGATCCCTTTGAGAATAATCAGTACTATCCTCACGTGAATAAAGTCTTTAACGGAATATATTTTCCAGTGGAGAAGGGACTATGTTGGAGATGTGGGTGGCTACCCATTAAATTTTGCTCCCGTTGTGGAAAGTACGGGACGTTGTCCAAGGAATGCAGCTGTGGGATCCTGGCGCCCCCGACTGCTACAAAAAAAGTAAGGTTTGGACCGGTAGAGGTGGTGGAAAGGAGCAACGTAGTCGGGGTGAAGTTCCGGTTAGGCCGAGGAACCACCTGAAGAAACCGGATGAGGTACCAGATGACGTCGGGTGACTAGTCTAAAGATCCGGCCGTCATCGTAGACGCCATTTTTATTTTAATTGGTTTTGTATCTCTTTTCAATTTAAAGAAGGGTTTATTATTTTTTTTTGTACCGGGTGTATTTTAGAGTTTTGTTTCTATTTTTTATTTATTAAAAAAAATATATTGGTGTTCTATATATTTTATTTTTCGGAAGAAAGAGGGGTGTGTAACGAAGTTACTATACTCTATTTAATTTTTAAAGGTTTTTCTTTTCTTTTAATTAAAATATAAAATCCGCAAATTTGCCAATATTAAAATTATTCTTTTTCATAAACTATGTAACTAGACCACCGCGCATTTAATGGACTAGGTCCTAGTTTTCTAAAACTTATACAAAACTAGTTTCTAGATATTTAAGCTATTTATCTACAGTTTTCCGATCACAAGATCATTTTGTTTCTTCTATGCTAATACTCGCGTCCCCACCTTTTTATGTTTATAAAAATTTTAACTCTACGGTACGAGATTTTTGGGGCGACACTCCGTCTACCGCATCCGTTGAGTTTAGTGATTCCCGAAAAACAAGCAAAAGGTAGGTATGAAGTGCGCCGGGTCCCACGTGTTTTCTCAAATATTTTATTTTGTCTTCCAGTGATATCATCTCAACCGCTTACCATACTGCGGACGTAGTGATTTTTAGTTGTTATTTATAGTCGTACATGCACTTACAAAAACCACATAGTTTCCCTTTGACAAATTAATCTTAATTTGTTGTATATTTCAGGCATAAGATATAATCCTTAAATAAAAGTAGCCTATTGTTAACATAATGTGTAATCACATTCAGAAAATATTCGGTTCATCATTATTTATTTACATATTGTCATCCAGTTTCTTCTATTTTTGCTGAACATTTTTAAATGTGAATTTCTTCGTTTTGGCAGTTTTCAATTCGTATTGGTCGATTCGTCAGATCTCTCATTTCTCGAGGTTTTCTCGTATCCCGTTTCGAAAGCGATTCACTTGCCGTAGAGTTCTACGTTTATAAGTGCAGCCAGCGCTAAAGGAAAGCTGGCGGTCTCTTACAGGTCTTTGCTGCCATCTTGGACTTGTTCAAGATCCCCGTTTTAACGCCAGAAAATTCGTTAACAGTTACTTTGCTGTTTCATGGTGCACCTATTTTTGGAATTCTTTAGATGATGATTTCAAGTAAGTTACACCTGCGTAAAGATAATTTTCTTCTATTTCCTAACAGAAGATTTTCGTCCTTGCAGATCTATTTTTGGCAAAATGGATTTTGTTGCTGCCGACGCACAGTTGGCCGCCGGAGCGAATTTTTGGCCAAAAATGTCTTAGTGTGAAGTGATCCTAAAGTAAACAAATTTAGCATTATTTTAAAGCAAACAATCAAGTAGGCCCGGAAATGCAAGAAACCACAAGAAAAATATCGTTTTACGCGCTTCAGCGACGATTTGTTTTAATGTTGTGTTTTCTGATTCCAAGACGTTTTATTTTCCTTCATATTTTAAGAAAGTTTAACAGAGATTTTTACAGCACTGGTTCTTATAGTTACGTAAGACCAAAACGAATTTAGTAGAGGAAGGTAAGTAAATAATAAAAATGATTACTTTAAAAAAAAATGCTCAAGGACCTACTACTATTTTAACTACTTTAATCTTAAATGCAGAGAGGTAAATAAAAAAAAAGGTAATTTTGATAATGTCGGATTAAAACTTTATCTTCTCCATAAACCTCCACTTTAGAGTTTATATTTTGTAAAACTACATACTTTAAGGATTTTAAATTAAATAAAAATTTTTGCGATCATTTGCGTTTGAGCGATATGTGGCCATTTATTCGTAAGCATCCCATTATAGAATCGGAGACATTTTAAGATACATCAGTGATATCAATGATATTTGTAGAAATTTAAGTAAGCACAAAATTTAATTTCACGGCATATCTTCTGATTAAAAATTCGTAATCCTTATCCTCAGAAACCCCTACATACCGATTTTGGACCAATTTGAACCAACTGACATAGCATCCCCACCACTATCTTTGGCAGAGGGGGAGGTGAAAACTTTTTAGTGTATAGTATTGTCACGAGAAATTTAAATGCGTGCCAAATTTCAAGTCAATTTGACAAGTAGAAGTCGGTCAAAACCATCTAAAAATTTCTTATTCTCAAAACCCCCTCATACCAATTTTAAACGAAATCGTACAAGCTTGAGTAGTACCCCTCACCAATATCTTTGGCGGAAGGGGAGGTGAAAACTTTTTAACATAGTATTGTACTGTCAACGGAACTATAAATTTCAAATCAATCCGACAAGTGAAAGTCTGTCGAAATCGACTTTCTAGATTTGTTACATACATACATATATATACAAGCTTACAACTAAAGTTACCTACCTTCTAAAAGCGTGTTAAGAAAATGTCGCAAACGTTTTTGTCGTTAAAATCGATAATTTAATAGATAGTACAAAAATTATTAAAAAGAACGAATGTAAGGGATTCGCTTGTTTTGAATTTTGCTGCAATTTTGCATTTTATAATGTCTTTCCTTTTTCCTAAAGTAATGTCTAAAGCAAGGTACGTTTATAAATATTAATTTTAATGCTTTTTGCTATTATAAAGCAATTACTTTATGCTTAACTAATTGTTTAACCATTTCTATAAAAACTGACTATTTACATATGTCTCAATTACTTTTGGCCAAAAATTCGACCCGGGAGCCCATTGTGCGACGTTTTTATTGCTGTAGACTAGTGCCGTTTCGGTAATTTGCCGCCGGTGTTCTATTAGGGGTAAGTTTTGCTTTTTTTGTACCTTTGAAAAGATCAATATTCCTTTTTTTTAGAAAATTGGCTAAACAAAAAAATCTTTCTTAGGGTCCAATTTTCTCCACAATCGTGGTCCAATTACTTGGCCAATCTGCTGTCTAGTCTGCCAAATTTCTCACCCTATCTGCAAGCCTGTATTTGGTCCAATAGCCCTTTGATATTGAGGTCCAGGATGGGTCTTTTTGGTGGTGTAAAACCAGGCGAGAGTGGTGCTTTCGCAGGACCGTTCTTATCACGTCATAACAGGTTTGCTTAGGAAATAAGCAGAGGGAATGGATCGATTTATGGACATAATCCAGATTTCTGGCTTAGCAAATACTGAAGTAGCCGGGGACCACGATGACCATTTTTTGTTATGGACACATTCTATGATTAATAGGTTTAGTCTATGATCTTTTGGGAGTAGCGTGGGGTGTTTGGCCTCATAGGATAAATCAAGATGGCGCAATTTGAACAAAGTTTGTCAGTTTGAAGAAGAAGTCAGAAGTCTCCTCAGAAAAACACTCAAATTGGATAGATCTGACCATCATATATAACTCAATTTGACTGTGGTGCCTCCTTTTTTTCTACACAGCCAAAAAACGAATGCAATATGATACAATATGTTGGATGGTTTTAAGTTAGGAAACTCTCAATAGCAAGGACGTAGGTACTGAATTGTAAAAAGTTGTCAGATTCCATAGGACTTTAACCTCTTCTAGAATAAAAGCAGGATTAGTTTGGAGATCAAATTCTAAAGCGCCTGGCTATAATTTCTCGGATGATTTTAGCCATGATGGGCCAGTGAACCACAAGGGATGATTTGCTAGTGGCCAGGCAAAAAACTTCTGGAAAGACAATGGGCAGGATTCTCAGTTTCACTAACATGGAACTATTGATTGGGAGGGATTTTGTCCTGTATCTGTTGCACTCTATGTCCAACAAAAGATTTGAAATTCAAGGGATGATTTTTTATCCAATATAATGGAACACTGCAGTCAGACTATGCATATATTGTGCAAAATTCCATTGGGGAATTGGAAAGAACAAAATGCATTAAATTGGCTAGCAACAAAGGAGCACAACTTTCTAGCCTTGTCACAGAAATTAATTTCAGGGGACAAACTTTACTTTTAGCACACAGTAACTTTACAAATACTTTACCACTGTTATTAACTTTTCCAACAAATACAATGCCACCATAGGCTAGCAGAGAAGCATCACTATAGCCAAGTAGCTCGATCCATACCGCGGCTGGTATGGTAAGATAATAAGGTACTTGTTTCCAATCTAAAGGAGGTCCTTAAAAATAATATCAAAGCGTATATAAGTTGCACGTTGGTGAAGAAGCGTACTCATATGAACAACTGCTGGTAAACGTAAATATCTTAACAGATAATAACTAGTTACCGTCTCCGTCTCCCTGATCTATATTACCTGTGAGTACACCAATTACTCTCACTTTTCTTAGCAGCCAGCTTGGCTCCGAAAATGTCACGCAGAGTACCGCGAAACCGGTTAAGGAACAGTCTAGCGGCAGCTCTGCAGCAAAAGTCTTAGCAAGGAACTTTTTAAAAGCGAATCTTGTGCGTCCGAAAAGTTTAAGCAGCAACTCTCTAGTCACGAAGGAGCCTGTTAGGACTTCTTCAAAGAATAAAAAAAAACGACTCCATATAAAAATTATAAACTTTACTCAATTTTACCAGTTAGCGCGTTAGTTTTAGGTTATTTAATACATGTTTATTAATAAGTTCTAGTTCTTTGATACTGTTGTGTTCATGGAAGTACGAACGAGTAAAAAATATTTTAAAGGGAAAAATTTCAGCTCTGTACTTGTTTAAATAGAAATTATCTATTTGCTTTTGCTTTTCTTAAATAGTGTTTTACCACTTTACCAATTATTTAGACATTGATGCTACGAACACCCAGAGATTTCTAACGTGCCTTAGTACCTATAATTTGAAACAAGTAATAACCAAACCAACTCGAGTTACGGATACCATAAGGACCTTGCTAGAATTGGTAATTATTTGAACTGAAATAGAAGAGTTTCAAACGCAGGTTAACAAAATTCAAAACGTTTCTGATAATTTTTTAACATCTTGTAGTTTTACCAAAAGAAATATACCATCTCCTACCTACGTTACCTTTAGAAATTTAAAAAGGATTGATCAAACTAAACTGCTTTTGATCTTTTACTGGATCAAACTGACTTTAAGAAAATAGTATTTTCTCAAAATATAAATCAAAAAGTTGAATGAGTGCATTATTTCGATTTTTAATTTTTTAGCACCTATTAAAACAATTCAAATCAAAAAACCAAAATCACCCTGGAGTTATATTTTGAAAGTCCCGGAGTCCTTTTTTAAAAAGCTTAATTTTCGAAAAGCTGAGCTGTTGCTCGTACAAGATCAAAATTGGGAATGAATTTTAGATAAAAAACAAAACAAATAAAAATAATTCCTTAAAATTAAGATTTCTGGGAAACTGCTGTTTTTGCATCTTCTTGGAACCGCACCTGCTTACAAGGTCTTCTTCATGAGATTTTCGCTTATATAACTCCTCCCTCCTAAAGTTCCAAAATTACGGAGTTATTTTAAAAAAAATTATGGAGTTATTTTTGACAGAATATCTTACTCCTATTTCTTTTGTGGAGCTTCTATTCAAAACCTCATTTTGATTTTCTGAATTTTTGGAGTTGCTTGAAGTTGTATTTTTAATGAACTTCAAAACTTCCTTTCTTTTCCAACAAGTGATCAATATAACGATCATGATCATTATTATTAATGAGATAATATATGTCGTTAATTTTGAAGGCATCGATAAGCCATCAATAGTGATTATTGGCTTTAATTTACTGACCATATCACTTAATTTATAGATATTGTTAATATCTATTTTTGAGTTGCTCCTATAGATTTTGGTAACTTTCAAATTTAATTTCTGGTAGGGTTGGGTTGAGTTGGGTTGGGTTGGGTTGAATTTTTGATCGTTGATTTGGACTTGACATTTTTAGGGTATCTGGAGGTATTGATTGGTTTTGCATTGCGTGTTCATCATCAGTGTTTTAGCGGGCATAATAAGCAAGACTTCTTGACTAATTTGCTGTAATACAAATTCTAGCATATTAATTTTTATGGAAGGGCAGTTTTGGGGTTGAAAACCCTCGGTGAGTCTTAACGTGCAATTTTCTTCCGCGGTGAATCTCTCTTGAAAGTAGTAGGTTTCTTCTAAAAATGGACATTCTATGGGCCTCTAACCTTATTTAAACTATTTCTGGATTTAATGATTTCCATACTTTCAAATGCATTTAAAAGTCTTTTGTTTGGTACACTTTTTAGAAGTTTTAGGTTATCTAATGTGAATCTTTGATTGTTTTCAAAAGCATGCTCGGCCACACTTGACTTTTCTGTTCTTCCGTATTTTAAGTGTTCTTTGAATCGTGTTTGAATAGACCGTCTCGTTTACTCAACATATTTTTTGTTACAATCCATGCAACTAATTTCGTAAATTCTACTTTTTCTAGAACTGTAGTTTTATCCTTGGGATCTCCTAGTAAACTTTTTATTGCGTTTCCGGATTGATATACTAATTTAAGGCTGGTGTTATGAAATAGGTTTCGTAATCCTTTCGTATAATTAGGATTATAAGGAATTGATATAAATTTAGAGTCGGAGGTATCTTTTTGTCTGAAAAAAGCCGAATTTCGAAAGGTCTTTTGAAAAGAATGTCTATTTATCAGTTTATTTATTAAGCCGTCGTCGTAACCGTTTTTTGCGTCAAATCTGTTTTTATTTAAGCGGAAATTTACTAGATATATTAGATATGTTAAAAAAAGTGCAAACATGCAAGCTTATAAAGAAGAAGTTAAAAAATCTCCAAATCAGTTACTTCAACCGAAAAGAAACTAAAAAACAGAAAAGATCAAAAGATCTTGGGTGGAAATAACGAAAATTCAAACTTCTTTGTTTTAGTTGCTTTAGGAGCATAATCCTACTGGAAATATTAACACGCCAGGACGAATTCGTATTAGGTAACTTGGATAAGTTAAGTACCAGTGCGGAAGGATGACTATTTGTGAGTGGTTCAAGGTTGGAAATCTAAGTGTATGATGGTGTTTAATGATGTATAGTGGAGGGTGACCAGTGAAACTACTGATGAGCCCACGCTGGTTCCCAGGGCGAAACATCGTTTATTCATTTCTCTTTTCGCTTTGATCTTTTGTGTGTTCCTTGTGGGATACTCATCCAAGTTTGAATTTTCGTTATTTCCAACCAAGATCTTTTGATCTTTTCTGTTTTTTGCAAGCTTATGTTGTAAGCAATGAAAAGAATCATTTGGAATATACCTGTTGGTTGCCGTTCCTTTTCTTTATAGATCAAATTCCAATTTACTTTTATTTCTTATAACTAAAGTATCTAGAAATGGCAGTGTACCGTTGTTCTCTGTTTCATAAGTAAATTTAATTGTGGGAAATTTATTTATTTTGGTCATAAAATTTTCAACACTAGTTACTTTAGTGTTGAATACTGCAAGTACATCGTCTACATACCTGGACCATACTCTAAGGAAATACTCAAATTCTTTACTTATATCGATTCAAATTTGCTCATAAATAGTTTTGCAATAAAAGGTGATAAACTATTACCCATTGTGGTTCCTTCTAATTGTTAGTAGCAGTTATTTTTATATTGAAAGTAAGTTGGATTCATCCAAAGTTTTGTTAAAGATAGGTATTCTAAAGTCAGCTTGTCTTCTAGATTATTTTTTGTTAGTAGTTCCTTCAGGTATTGTAAGGTATTGGGGATCGGCACACTAGAGAACAACGAACTAACATCAAACGAGATTAAAATTTTACCTTCTTGGAGTGAAATATCTTTAACTTTGTTAATAAATTTAAGGGAATTTTGAACAGGAAAACCTTTTTCCTTTATAGGTAAATTTTCAAACTCGTTTAATAGCCATTTCGAAATATTGCAAGTAGGTGATCCTACAGTAGAAACTATAGGTCTAACCGATTTTCCAGGCTTGTGAATTTTCGGAAGACTATACAGTTTCGGCATAGTAGAATTGCTTACTTGTAATAACTTTTTTACGTTTTTAATTGTGTTTTTTAATTCGTACTATTAAAAGTTTGAGAGATATATTTCAATCCAAAAAAGGTAAAATTTTAATCTCGTTTGATGTTAGTTCGTTGTTGCATAGTATGCCGATCAATACCTGGAGGAACTACTAAGACGAAACAATATAGAAGACGAACAGACCTTAGAATACCTATCTTTAACATAACTCTGCATGAATCAAAATTATTTCCAATGTAAAAATAACTACTACCGACAGCTTTATGAGCAAATGTGAATCAGATATAAGTAAAGAATTTGAGTATTTTCTCAAAGTATGGTTCAGGTATGTGGACGATGTGTTCGTATTATTCCACACTTAAGTAACTAGTGTTAAAAATTTTATGGAAAAAATAAACAACAAATTTCCCACAACTAAATTTACTTATGAAACAGAGAACAACGGTACACTGCCATTTCTAGACACTTTAGTTATAAGAAATAAAAATAAATTGAAATTTGACCTATTCAGAAAAGGAACGGCCACCAACAGATATAATCTAAATGACTCTTTTCATTGCTTACAACATAAGCTTGCAAGTTTGCACTTTTTAAATTTCCCCTTAAACAAATAAATATTTGAAGCAGAAAAATAATAGGATTAGGAATATAGCTGGCAAAACCGGTTACGACGAAGGCTTAATAAATAAGCTGATAAATAGACATTCTTTTCAAAAGGCCTTTCGGAATTCCACTTTTTTCAGACAAAAAAATACCTCCGACTCTAAATTTGTATCAATTCCTTATAATCCTAATTATACGAAAGGATTAAAAAAACTCGTTAATGTCACCGGACTTAAATTAGTATATGAATCCGGAAACACAATAAGAAAATTACTAGGAAATCCCAAGGATAAAACTACAGTTCTAGAAAAAATTGGAATTTACGAAATTAGTTGTGACAAAAAATATATTGGCCAAACGAGACGCTCTATTAAAACACGATTCAGAGAACACTTAGCACACTTAAAATACGGAAGAACAGAAAAGTGAATTGTGGCCGAGCATGCGTTTGAAAACAATCATAGATGCACATTAGATAACCTAAAACTTGTGTACCAAACAAAAGACTTTTGAATGCATATGAAAGTATGGAAATCATTAAATCCAGAAATCGTTTAAACAAAGAGACAGTCCCCATTCCGTTTATTACACTTTATTCTTTAGTTGTTGAGAGATAGGATTATAAAGCGTGACCAATCACAAAATAATAGTCTTATCTTCGCCCACTAAAAGATAGTATATAAGATATAGTGTAGGTTAAGTTAGTTTATTGTTTATCGTGTAGTTTTGGTTTGTGGAAAACAGTCATAACTTTGTTATAGGGCAACCACACGGTCCAATTTCCCAACATAAATAATCTAGTAATATTTTATTTTAGAGTTTCCTAAAATCGCTTCAAATAATATATTACTTGAAGATTTTTAAATCCGTTTCTTCCTTTCGTCGCTAAGTTTTAAAATATACCAATTTTTAATTTTGTATTTCTTGCTTGACTTGCTTAAACCTAGCTTTTGTTCGCGATGAACCTGTCCTACTTATCTTTCCAGAAACCTTATTCAGAGGGTTCGGGAAGAGGCAAAAATGACAGTAGCACTTACAGATTTTTCTGTGATGCTGGTATCCTTTTTTCGATTCACCAAATTTGTCTTCTCCAGGTCTTTGGGATTGTTAGGTTCTTGTGCACTCAAGAGTTAAGAATCACACCACGAAAGTTCAGTTTTCAGCGAAACTCCACAAAGCTGCCGTTTTCTCGCAAAACTTTTTATTTTCAACGTTTTTCAGCGAAAGTTGTTTAGTCCTCGCAAAAGTCTATTTACATAGTGGTATACATCCAAACGACTGCGCCAGTTATATTTGGAAAGTTCCGGATTGCTTTTTTAAAAAGTTTTATTTTCGAAAAGCTGAGCTGCTGCTCGTACAAAATCAAAAATATTATTATTTTTGAATTTTAGATACAAACAAAACCAATAAAAACAGTGCCTTAAAATTAAGATCCCTGGGAAACTGCTGTTTCTGCATCTTTTTGGAACCGTATGCTTACATGGTGTCACTCGTGAGATTTTCGCTTATATAACTCTGGCCAAGCAACAACTTAATGGCCATGATAAAATTAAGGGAGAACGTCTATTACAGATTTAAAAAAATGTAAAAATAAAAATCATTGGTATTATTTTAAGCTGCTACGTAACACAACAAACATTGCAACACCGAAAAAAAGGTATTTAGAATATTCAAGCTTCAAGCAGCTTGATATTCTCACTGATTTCAAAAACAAATATCTTCCCGAATTTTTAAACAATCCATCGGAGAGAACTACTAAATTTTTATAAAAACAATAAATCCGCCTGTTTCGAGATTTTTTTTGTAAAGTCTCTTGCTGTTGGACCGGATTCTATCAATATTGAAATGATCAGAATGTGCTGTCCCAAAATATTGCCTTACATCACGAATATTGTCAACTCTTGTATTTTGGATAATAAGTTTCCACTTGCTTGAAAAATTACCAAAGTAATACGATTAGCAAAAAAAAAATACTGTTGACAGTATTAGTGATTTAAGGCCAATCCGTATCCTGGCATGCCTGTCAAAAATTCTGAAAAAGCTATGGACAAAATTTTAACGGAACTGCAGTCTGGCTTTAGAGCAAATCACAGTTGTGTGACTTCTTTGACAAACATAACAGACGACATTCTGAGATATACTGACATAAGGAATACCACAGCTTTGGTCCTTTTACACTACTCCAAAGCATTTGACACTTTTAGTCACAAATTGCTTCTTGCGATTTTAGGATTTGTTGGTTTTTCTGAGAGTGCTAGTGTTTTGATGGGTGGTTTTTTGGATAGAAGAGTTCATTATGTTGAAACATCGAATGGGCGTTCTTTATACAGTCAAATAAAAAACGGTGTACCGCAGGGCCCTATTTTGGGACCCATTTTATTTTGTATGTATACTTGCAACATTGACAGATGTGTTAGAACGGCTAAAGTTCATCAATTTGCGGATGACAAGCAAATATCCTACACATGTCTACCGAAAGATTGGGAACGTGCAAATATTCTTATAAAGGAAAATCTGCCGAATCTTGTGCAATATGCTGAAAAACACAATTTCGAAATAAACCGTGATAAATCAGTAGTGCTTTATTTTGGTATACATGCAAATATAACTTAAAATCAATTTACTGGAAAAAGCAATCCCTCCCTCTAATTGTGCAAGAAATCTTGGTCTCGTAATTGACACAGATTTACGATTTCCTGATCATGTTAAGTTAAATTTACGTCGTGCATATGCCTCTTTAAAACTGCTTTACCCTCACCGACACCTGATGACTATTAGTCAGAAAAAACAACTTTGTGACACTCTTGTTTTATGCTATTTTAATTTGTGCGATGTAGTTTATGAAGAGCCATGCATAGACCAAAACGAACAGAATCGGATTGTAAGGGCTCAAAAATCCTGCTTGAGATTCATTTATGGAATACGGAGGAGCCTGCTCATATCTTTTAAACTAAAGGAAGCTATCTGGCTTAACATGAAACGTAGGAGACATCTTCATTCGCTGGTATTATTTCACAAAATAATATTAACTAAAACACCAAAATCAAATATCGAACTGACGTTCATAACATCAATGTCAGATTCAGAGGCCCGATAACTGCTCCACGTCACTTTACAACTATGTTTGTGACCTATAACGTTTTCAGCTTATATAATGGACTTTCCACCAAATTTAAAGGTTTGTCTCTTAACCATGTAAAAAAAATATAAAAAGTTTTTACCCTAAAAACAGCTTTTAGAAAAAGTAAAAATTAAATGCCGTTCTTTTTTTTCCACTTCTGCCTCAATTTAATGTTTTATTTTGTATTGAGGTAGGAATGTAGGATAATGTTTATAAGAAATAATTTTAATCTTAGTTTCAAATTTACTTCGTCATATTATAAGTTTAAGTTAGATATAATTAGTAGAGGTTAGCCTAGATCAATTTATTGCCTGCTAACTCCTTTTTTGCATTTTCTTTTTCTTTAAATCTAAACCGATAATGTATAAAATATTTATCATGTTACTATATGCAAAATTAACGATACTACTACTACTACTACTACTACTGCTACTACTACACAACGGGGAATAGAAATAGATGCCAAAAATAGGATACATATAATTTTCATTGATTGAAAATATCCTGAGACTGAACGTCATCACAACCTAATCCTTGGATCCATAAACGCTGAATTAAACACTTGGCACCCAATTTCACAGGCGCTATGAATTCCAAAGCCTTTTGACTATTTCTGATAAAATTACTCTCTTGGTACAATCACGATCAATGGGTTTAACTGAGAAGAGATATTTTCAGGACGGAATGGTCTTTGTCAGAAAAGGAAATGTTTTGCTGGTTTTGTAGATCCAAAGCTTGATCAATACAAATAGAAAATCCGATTATATCATCAACATAGAAGGGTATCTGATGCTAAAGAATATTAATGACAATGGTGAAGAGCCAATTGGTGCAATGTTCTGATTGCTAGATAGGGGCTACAGTTCAGATCGTGTTGACGGTACAGAGATTGTGGTCCTAAATGGGTTCAGATAAATTAAATCTCCATAATATTGGTACTTGTCATCTTTATGAACAACAACGATATATTTGGCGGATATCTGACCTGAAAACTATCGGGAAAAATCTAAAAGATAACAAAATTCTTACAATATCATTTTGTAATTTAGGACCAATAAGGAGAACATCATTTAAGCTGCAGTTATTTAATGATTTGTATACTGTGATGTGGAAAATAATACGATGGTGATTCTGGGTAAGGGCAAGGTACCATATCACCTTTTTTTCCACTTCTGCCTCAATTTAATGTTTTATTTTGTATTGAGGTAGGAATGTAGGATAATGTTTATAAGAAATAATTTTAATCTTAGTTTCAAATTTACTTCGTCATATTATAAGTTTAAGTTAGATATAATTAGTAGAGGTTAGCCTAGATCAATTTATTGCCTGCTAACTCCTTTTTTGCATTTTCTTTTTCTTTAAATCTAAACCGATAATGTATAAAATATTTATCATGTTACTATATGCAAAATTAACGATACTACTACTACTACTACTACTGCTACTACTACACAACGGGGAATAGAAATAGATGCCAAAAATAGGATACATATAATTTTCATTGATTGAAAATATCCTGAGACTGAACGTCATCACAACCTAATCCTTGGATCCATAAACGCTGAATTAAACACTTGGCACCCAATTTCACAGGCGCTATGAATTCCAAAGCCTTTTGACTATTTCTGATAAAATTACTCTCTCGGTACAATCACGATCAATGGGTTTAACTGAGAAGAGATATTTTCAGGACGGAATGGTCTTTGTCAGAAAAGGAAATGTTTTGCTGGTTTTGTAGATCCAAAGCTTGATCAATACAAATAGAAAATCCGATTATATCATCAACATAGAAGGGTATCTGATGCTAAAGAATATTAATGACAATGGTGAAGAGCCAATTGGTGCAATGTTGTGATTGCTAGATAGGGGCTACAGTTCAGATCGTGTTGACGGTACAGAGATTGTGGTCCTAAATGGGTTCAGATAAATTAAATCTCCATAATATTGGTACTTGTCATCTTTATGAACAACAACGATATATTTGGCGGATATCTGACCTGAAAACTATTGGGAAAAATCTAAAAGATAACAAAATTCTTACAATATCATTTTGTAATTTAGGACCAATAAGGAGAACATCATTTAAGCTGAAGTTATTTAATGATTTGTATACTGTGATGTGGAAAATAATACGATGGTGATTCTGGGTAAGGGCAAGGTACCATATCACCTTGGTTTAAAGAATCATTCATGGAGTCGCAATATAATTTATAAAGAGTAGAGTTTTGGTTCAAACGGTTGTCTAACAGAGTAAAACGTCGCAGTGCATGAACTTTAGACTCACCTAGCTCGGGACACCACCTAATCCAGAGAATCTAGACTTATTCTCTGGATTAAGTGGAAACAAAAAAATCTTTACACATCTGTTTTTCTGGAGTTAAATAGACATTTTGTGGAATATTTTCAAATTTCCAGAACCTTTGCAAGTTGGAATCCACAGAAATAACACAAGAGCAGATGTGCATAATGAGACAGGACCCATCCAAATATGGTTTTTATGGCACAAGGACCGCCATTTTTATCCTTTTTGAATCCAGGAGTAAAAATTTCAGAGAACAATAGGATACCAAATACAAATTTACACAATGGGGTTGTCCCCAATGAGTGTCAGATAAATCAAAATTTTTTAGCTACTTCCACTTGGTAAAGTTCACTGGAGAAATGGGAGTGTACTCACAAATGGAGTTAACAATAATAGCTGTAAATTCCAGGCATGGAAAACGTGACTTCTTTGGACATAATTTTATGGTCACAGTGTAGCATTTTAATTTTTCACCTACTTAATTGGTAGAAAATGCTACAAGTTTCCTTTCTTTTTCACAGAACTTCTACCTAAAAACTAGTTGAAAATAGTTTTAAACAAACTATAAAATAATTAAAAAAAAAGTTAAATTTTAATTAAAAATTGTTAAGCTATATAATTTTTTGTATATAAGTAAACGCAATAACACTTAATTTCAGGCATAGTTATAATCCTTAAATAAAAGTAGCCTATTTTCGGTTCATCATTATTTATTTACATATTGTCATCCAGTTTCTTCTATTTTTGCTGAACATTTTTAAATTTGAATTTCATTGTTTTGGCGGTTTTCAATTCTCGATTCGTCAGATCTCTCGCTTCTCGAGGTTTTCTCATATCCCGTTTCGAAAGGCGATTCACTTGCCGTAGAGTCCGTTTATAAGTGCAGGCAGCGATTAAGCAAAGTTGGCGGTCTCTTACTCTGCCATCTTGGACTTTTCCAAGATCTCCATTTTAACGCCTTTGCGACTCTTGGATCTGTATGATCGGCGTAAGACCATTGCTGTTTCATGGTGCAACTGTTTTTGGAATTCTTTGGACGATGATTTCAAGTAAGTTACACGTGCGTAAGGGTAATTTTTTTTAATTTCCTAACGGAGGTTTTTGCGTCCTTGCAGATAATTTTTTAGCGATCTAAATTTTGTTGCTTCCGACGTTTTTATTGCTATTGATTAGTGCCGTTTTGGTAATTTGCCGCGGGTGTTCTCTCCAGGGTATGTTTTGTTTTTTTGCCTTTGAAAAAATCAAAATTCCTTTTTTTTTAGAAAATTGGCTAAACAAAAAATTCTTTTTAGGGTTTAATTTTCTCCACCAATCGTGGTCCAATTACTTGACCAATCTAGTCTGTCCAATTTCTTATCCTATCTGCAAGCCTGTATTTGGTTCTTTGGCCCTTTGATTTTGAGGTCTAGGATGGGTCTTTTTGATGGTGTAAAACGAGGTCAGAGTGGTGCTTTATCTGGACCGTTCCTGTCACGTCATAACAAGTTTGCTTAGAAAATAAGGCCTAAAAATAAATGGTTCTTACCACCTAATAAAATGCTGTTTTCGATATTTGAATAAGTTATGACTTTTATAAATAGCCCTTTGGTTTTTAGTTACCCTGAGGTAAGTTTTTGGTACTAAAATATGAACCCTGAAAGATTCTAGCACTTTTTCTTTGGTTTATCCCTTAAGAATTAAACTTTTTTATTGAATTAAAACCAATCTGCGCTATAACTAATTATTTAAAGTCTATTTTGTAAATGAAATACCTACGTAATTTATATAATATTTTCAATGCTCTATATCACGATGGTTATACTGGTTAGTACATACAGTTTTCTGTTATTATTAATTTTGGTTAATGGTGATTATTTATTTAAAATTTTATAACTCAAAATCCAAATAACTAAAATCCATGAATTATCAACATAAATACATAAAATATGAATAATTAAGTTTTTCTAGATTTTCACGACTATAAACTTCCACAGTTTTTTTGGTAACTGATTAATTAGTTGGTTAATTAAACTATTTACGTAATCAATCCCTCACTTAAATAATAAAAATTTAGTGGTGCCCTTTGGCAAAGCAAGAAACAGTAAGTATTAACAACCATAGTGAACTTTGACCTCCCCTTAGTGCTCTCTAAGAAAAGCAGCCGAGCAAAGTGTTACGTAATTATTTTTAGTAAAAATAATTAATACACAAATTGGCGTCCAACACGTGGGATTCTGAAATTTAGACCTATTTTTTTACAAAATTACTGATTCTTGCTGATCTAAAATTTTCAATAAAGTAATTAATATTGCGTAATTATTTGTTTAAAATAGTTTGTTTATAACAGAACCTGACATTGAGAATCGTTTTTATTTACCAAAACAACAAGTTTTTTGCGGATATATGTTTTATTTTATCGAAAGTAATTTTGTCATTTTAAAATATCAAGTGTAAAGATTATCTTTTGGCTGACTTAAAAAAAAATTCATTAGAAACCGAAAGAATATCAAAGCTATTTTTTAATTTATTAGAAAGAACATCAATGCTATTTTTTGAACATCTTCTTTAAAAATTGGAAGCCAAATAAACAGATGCAAGCTGTTTCTTTGATTTTTCTTTCTTAATTTTGTCTGGTTCTTTTTGTAATATACTGGTTTCTCCCCACATAACTCTATCATCACTTTTAAAATAATGTTGGCAAATTTTACATCTCTCCCAATCTCCCCTTTTGAGGTACTATTTACTACACTCGCAAGGAATTTTATAAACGATATTTTGTTAGAATTGATCTAAGAGTATTTGATTTTTTTTAAATTGTACAAATATTATAATTATTAGCGATTTATTAAATTTTTTCCGATATACCCGGTATAAAAGAAATTACTAAATTTGTTGGTTGTACACTATTGTGTCTACGTTCGCGCTGTTTTGAATATTTGATTTGTCTAAAACAATTTTCGATGAAGTTATTTGGATCCAAATTTTTAATGAATTTAATTCTTTTATTGTTCGTTTTTCTTGTAAAAATATGTTATTGTCCGAACAAATTATTTTAGCTCTATCGTATAGAATTTTTGTTACTGCTCCTTTAACCCAAAAGGAATGATTTGAGTTAAAATTTAGATATCTATTTGTATATGTTGGTTTTCTATAAACTGAGGTTTGTAATGTATTTTGTTTATTTATTAAAACGTCTAAACATGGAATTTTGTTATTGTTTTCTATTTCTAAAGTAAACTTTATTGGTTTTTACCGTTTATAAAATTAAGAAAATCATTAAGTTTATTTAAATCGTATGGCCAAATACTAAAAATATCATCTATATAGCGAAACCAAATGACCGGTTTAAAATTAAATTTTTTTAAAATTTTATTTTCAAACTCTTCATAAAAATATTACTGATTGGAGGAGAAAGTGACGAGTCCATTGCCATTCCAAAATCCTGTTGAAAAAGATCACCTTCCCACTGAAAATATGTGGTTTTTATGCATAATGTTAGAAGCTCCAGAATAGCATTGACGCTCAGTGTAGTTCTTTTGCCTAAATTTTGATAATTTTCTAATCGATGTTATACTATAAAAAGGCTTTTATCTACAGGTACATTTTTTGTGAAAAGGCTTACCACATCAAACTGACCAAAAAAGGTGTTGAGAATTTTTTATAATGAATTTGTATATCCTACTAAGGGATTTCCTTTTAGACCAATAATTAGACCAATAATTAGTCTAAAAGGAATATCTCGTTTATGAATTTTGGGCAAGCCGTCAAAATGAGGAGGTTTACTATAATATAGGGTTAGCTCTGAACGTTCTAGATCGTTAAAAAATATTTTATGTTTATATAAAGTTGAATAAATTTACTTTCAATTGTTTTGGTTGGATCTTTGTTTTATTTTGAATATGAGCCTTCATTTAATAATGCTTCAATTTTTTCATTATAAGTATTTTTATCAATAATTCAGTGGCATTGCCTTTAACCAACGGTAAAATTTTAATTTAATTGTCTTTTTTGCCCTCTAGTAATATTAGATTTGATTTTTGAAAGTTTTTGCAATTGAAAACGGCAGTAGAGTTTTTACCGAAACGTCAGATAAGTACTTTATACTAGTTACGATTTGTGTGTGTGTGGCAAAAATTTTTAATCTTTTTTAAAAACCACTGATAAACGAACAAAATGTTTTCTTTATTTTGACAAAAATTTCTTAACTTGTGGCGAAAACCCCAAATATCAGATTTTATATAAATTTTATTTTCTGTTGCTGTGCTCTTGTAGGAAGACTTTTAGATATCAATAAAAATTAATAATTTCGCACTTTGTAGGGTTTTTGACCGGAAATTTTTTAATTTTGGAACCAACATAGGCAGGCTTTCTCGGTTTTGGAAGTTTTTTTTCATTCCCTACTTTTGAATTTTAAAACTTAGTCAGAATTTCACAATTTTGCATAATGGCCGCGATTCTTCAAAAACCGTCAGAAAATCTCGCCCTTACAAAAAACTGACGATTTTTAATCACAAATTGACACTTAATGCTTTTTTGTCAGAACTATTTGCTAATATTCCTTAAATATTTTTATGTGTAAATAAATCTTTTAAACTTTTAACATACAAAACCATAGATAACCATGGAATATTTTGCTGTCGCTGTTCAGAAAAGTCACACAGATTCTGTCTTACCTTTTACATGGTGAGAATTTTCGACGTTTATTGGTACGTGTAGTAATAATTTACCTCCGCGATAAACTAGTCCTGCAGAATATCTTTAAAATATTAAATTTACAAAATGTTAATAAAAAAATGAGGCAGTCTCTGTTACAACGTTAGAATAAATATGAAGGTTGCTGTGTTTTTATTTTAAATGAGTAAGTAAAAATCGCCATTTTCCAGAGTTCTGACGGGTGAAATTTTCTGTCGTTTCTGAAGAATCGCGACCAATAACACAGTTTTAAAACTTGGCCAATTTTTTTTAAAATTTTGGTACTTCTAAAATACCCAACAAATTTTTGTTTTGCTTTTGGATGTTTTAGGATGTTGGGGCTCTGAAAAATTTTAGAAGGTTTTTCGTTTGGGAGAGAAATGGAATTGACCTGATTGTGATACCTGGCTATAGCTTTTATTAAAAATATATATTTTTACTTGCTTAATATTGAATTCTAACATAGTGAATACTAATATTTAGTAAAAATTGGCAAATATAGGACCTGGGGGCTGATTTAGTGCATGTAGACAAATATTTGTCGACAACTTTTTTATCTACTACTTCTTGAATAAGTTTACCTTTTCAGTTTAGACCAACTTTAATCATCATGCTGTGAAAGTTTTCTTCGTATTTTTTTAAAATTATCACTACACTTTTAATATATTATAGTTTTACCCACAACTAGCATTAAGTTAATCTTTGAATCCTGAAAATACCGTAAAAATTAGCCATTTTAAACGATTTGATCACACGAAGTAAACAAGCAAGCCAAATTTTTCTGATTTAAGCAGTGTTGTCACATTTTTATCTACTATTTTTCTACTTTTAAAAATCTAGAGTGTATTTGCCACAATTTGTAATCAAGTTGGCAATGCTCGTCTTTTGAGCCTATACCGAATGTAAGGAAATTTTGTGAGGTGAGAAGATGGCCGAGTGGAAAGGGTTTCCAACACTCGATTAAATGATCCTAGTGCTTGCCCAAGACCGTGAGTTACTTATTTAACTATTGGACTGATTTTTCGAATTCATTAAACTTAAACTATATTTTCGTTAAAGCTAAAATCTAAAAAGGAACACAAAAAAGACAAACTCTACTTTAGAAAAGTTTTGGTTAAATTGAAAATTGTTCTTCAGTTTTTAAAAATATCGCAGCAGCTTCCACTTTGAAATTAACTCTGTGTTTCGGACTTCCATTGTCTATATTTTATTTATACACGACGTTTCGATCAGTACAATCTCTGATCGTCTTCAGGTGCAAACTACAATCAATTCCTAAGGCTACGTACTTATATACTGTGAGAAATCACTCAACCTTGAAGTTTAAGAAGTTGGCTCCGCCCAAGGAGGGGCTTCCAAATATTTGGGATTTCAACACTTGGTTTACTGAAACTACCCTGATTCTGCCCAATAAAGGCAGCTTCAAGGAATTTTCGTTTCTTCCAGTGTGACTCCTTGTGCAAAACCTTTGCTTCTGCCCACTTCATTCGGTGTTGTTTTGACCATGCATGTTCGGCAATTCCTGATTTCGTGGTTTCACCTTTTTGGGTATTCGTCTGATGTTCCTTAAGCCTAACAGATAGTGGTCTTTTAGTTTCGCCTATGTATGATTCACCACACTCACAAGGAACTTGGTAAATGCATTCCTTATTTTGTTTGTTCTCCGGTTTTGTTTTACTAAGAAGAACCGGAGAACAAACAAAATAAGGAATGCATTTACCAAGTTCCTTGTGAGTGTGGTGAATCATACATAGGCGAAACTAAAAGACCACTATCTGTTAGGCTTAAGGAACATCAGACGAATACCCAAAAAGGTGAAACCACGAAATCAGGAATTGCCGAACATGCATGGTCAAAACAACACCGAATGAAGTGGGCAGAAGCAAAGGTTTTGCACAAGGAGTCACACTGGAAGAAACGAAAATTCCTTGAAGCTGCCTTTATTGGGCAGAATCAGGGTATTTTCAGTAAACCAAGTGTTGAAATCCCAAATATTTGGAAGCCCCTCCTTGGGCGGAGCCAACTTCTTAAACTTCAAGGTTGAGTGATTTCTCACAGTATATAAGTACGTAGCCTTAGGAATTGATTGTAGTTTGCACCTGAAGACGATCAGAGATTGTACTGATCGAAACGTCGTATATAAATAAAATATAGACAATGGAAGTCCGAAACACAGAGTTAATTTCAAACACATCATTGTCTCAAACTTTCAAACAAAAGCTTCCACTTTAATAGACCACTCAAGACAACAAACAAACGCAAATTCGTAAATGAACAGCCTAAAATGAAACGAAAAAAAAATACACTAGCTATCATACATTACAGAACACCTCATCATCATCATAGCCAATCACTTGATACCGACTATGATTTTCCTCTATTCTGTATCGTCGCTATCTGTTGTGCGTTTTTTGATGGCTATGTAAGCCAATTCTCAAGCCGCACACCCTTCCACAGTCCTGGTACACCCAGTCTCCGGCAGCAGCCGGGTGTTGTTGGTCATCCATTCTTCCATTTTGTCGCTCGTTTCTACGTTCTCTCTTTTCCGTCTATAGTCTGCGTCGTTGCTCTTCAAAAGTTTGTGCTCCCTCATGGATAGTTCGGCGCCATGAAGCCCTATCGTTTGCCGTGGTCTCGAAGTTATTTATATCGATGTGACCCTTCATCATATTGCCTTTGAGAACGTCCTTGAACACCTAAGTACATAGCTACATACTCACATTAATATAAAATCCATAAGCCAAAATAATTAATACATAGCAAAACCGTATCATTTTAAAATAAGATATTTTAAAATCCAACCAAACAAAAGTGTAGATAAAGGTAAACAAATAACTTTTTTAAAATGCATATACAGGCTAGAAGCACGGTTAAAAAATAATTAAAAAAAGCTAAAAGCGATTCTTTAATGATTTTTTACGTACTTTCCGCCCATGATAAAAAAGAGCCTCCAACTGGAGGCCCAGAGCCCACCAACTATGTTTTTAAAATAAGAAGGTACCACTTGTGGCACTTTTTTAGAAAGCTCCTTAAAAAATAAATTTAACGCACTAGTGTTTTTTTCACATGTGTCAACCAATGTGTCAAAAATTTCAAAAAACTTATTTTTTTTGACAATTGTTTTGCTTCAAAATAAACTACATATTCTCTATTTACTAAGCAGAATAAAGAAAACACCGCACAAGGACTTATTAGCGGCCCATTTGGGGGCCCTCACTGAAAACCCAGGGCCTACCAACAATTTTTTCATTAGTATGTACCCCTTGTGGCACCTTTTTGGAAAGTTTGTTAAAAAATACATTCGATTAAATACATTTTTTTGACATCTCTCAACCCATATGTTACAAATTTTTATTAATCTATTTTTTGTCAATTGTTTTAAATCCAAAATAAACTACATATTTCTTTATTTAATAAGTGGAATAAAGAATTTACCACACAAGGATATTATGGGCGCCCCATTTGGGGGCGCATCCTAATTACTTCTTTTTAAAATTTACTAGATATTAGATAAAAAGGAAATAGATTTAAATCACTCCTCGATTTTCTTTTTCACTCAACCGTCCTTAACAAAAAAAAAAGTTTTTTTTTTAAATTTTTAACAGATGGGTTGAAAGATGTCAAAAAAATTTATTTAATCGAATTTCTTTTTTAAGAAGCTTTGAAAAAAGGTAACTCCTCATGAAAAAAATGTTGGTAGCCCCTGAGCCTTCAGTGAGGGCCCTAAATGAGCCGCCAATAATGTCCTTATGTGGTATTTTCTTCATTCCGCTTAGTAAATAGAGAAATATGTAGTTTTTTTGAAGCTAAAATAATTGACGAAAAAATTAGTTTTTTTTTGTAATTCTTGACACATTGATTGACAGATGTAAAAAACTAGTGCATCAAATTTCTTTTTTAACAAACATGCCAAAAAAATGCTACAAGTGGTTCCTGCTAATTGAAAAAAAATAGTTTGTAGGCCCTGGGGTTCCAGTTGGGGGCACCAAAAATCTTTTTTATCATAGCTGGAAAGTCCGTAGAAAATTATCATAAGATTTTGTTAAAACCTCTTCCCTAAAGCCGCTAGAAGCATCGTTCCATTTAAAGAATTCACCCTGTATATAAATATATACATAAATTAAAAACTTGACTTATTTAGATATTTTCCCAGCAAGTGCAGAAAACCCACTTTATTGATCAAACAACGTAGAAGTTCGGTAATTGTCAAGCAGTCGAGTGCGGAAAAAAATGTTTTCGCAAGCGTTAGGAATCATTGTTTTTCTAGGAGCGTGCGGAAAATAATATTAAATAGTCAATCAAAAATCAAAGATTTTTTACCGCTATCTCTCAAAAATAACCAATTACTTTAGGTTTTCTTTTAGCCTTGTAAATAAGAAAATTAGAAAAACTGTGCTACTTATTCACCCATATTTTCCATTTTTTTTTCGAGTTAAGTTCCTTCACTTGCAGGGAGTGGATCTTCTAAAGTCAAAACAAAAATAAAAAATGTGTATCAAAAAAGTAATGAAATTGAGTTTTTTGTTGGCTTATGTTCATTTCAAACGCGAGTATTCCAAAACATTCCATAAATTTTTTTAAAATTATTTTAATGTGAACGTAATTAAAAAAGGCGAAAGTGCCACTTAACCAGGGGTGGATACAGCCAATTTCATAAGAAGGGCAGTCTGGCCTATCCAAGCCCATCCTAATATTTTTTGCGTGTATTTTATATGTTGGCTTAAGTTTTAGATAGTTTAGCTGCAAGGGGGGGAGAAATTGCCCCCCAGCCCCTGTTTTGTATCCGACCCTGACTTAACCTATGTTCCCTATTAAAATTATAGGGGTAAGTTTGATTTGAGCCCTCTAAATGGGTGATCCCCACAGATAAGCCAAAGAAAGGAAAAAGTGACAATATTGGTGCGTATTTTGAAACAGGTAAAAAAATATTTTTCCCAAAAGAAGAAATTATCTGTGCGTCTCGAAAGAAAATACTGATGTCGAGGAGCATACTTCACCTCTCAACATTTACGTATTTTTAGTCAATTAATCTTCTTTTTTTGGATCTCTTGTTTAGTATCTGCAAGGAAAAAAGTTCATAAAATTAATGATTATAATAGCTTTTAAAGGCTATAGATATAAATATGAGAAAACTTTAAAACGTGGCTTTCTTTATTTATTATATTTTGTTACAAAAGTGGAAATTAAAATTATTTTTCTCACGAGGATTTTCATGCTGTCCACAGATTTGTGTTTTGTTTTTTTGGATTTCTTTGTAGACATTTAGGGAGTTTTTAAGTTTTTTTTTCCATGGAAGAAGAAATTGAACCAGTAAAAAGTATCAAGCACGATGTGCCTAAGTTGGACGGGGAATAATTCTTTGATCGAAATCAAAATGTGATGATAAGAAACAAAAATAGTAAGTACTAGCTAAGGCATTTGCTTCTCGGATTTTTTAAGTCGAGGGTACTTTTAAGCCTCAGATTGGAAACGCTGCTCCTTGACGTGCAGTTCCGTTTCCCCCCAAGATAAGCCATGTTAATCTTGGGCGGCATCAGCTAGCGATTATAATGAGTGTCATTTAAGTATAGTTCATAATTGGCATAGTCATTGCAATATTCATAATTTTTGTTATTATTATTATCACGAAAGACAGTGACAGAGCATAACTTATAACAAAAATTATGACTCCCAAGCAGGCTACTAAGGCTTTTGTAGTGCTTCATCTTTAACCACAACCGAAACGAAAACCGCAAGCAGGAGCGTTTACAATCTATAAATGTGGCTTTAGTAGGAATTATAAACTCTCCGCTTGCGTTAGGTCAGCTCAAAGGCAGTTTCATGACACTGGTCATGGCATACTTGACCCAAAAAAGTCATGTGCTACATCAAAAGTTTTTATGGAATTATTGGATATACAGTTTTCTGCCATTTTTGTTTTTTTTTTAATTTTTTTTTGGGGGCTCCTTCTAGGGTCCCCCAGGTTCACAAATCCGCGTGTGCGGATATTATTTAAAAACATTTTTAATGCAGACAGAGATGCCAGGGGGGGTTGTAGTGGGTTATTTGGTTGTTTTGGGTTGGGTGACTAAATGCTGACTTCTTCGAGATATAAATATAAATTTCTAATATATTTTTTTTGTATTATAGTTGCTTTTATGTGGTGCTCCTTTTTTTATTTTTATTTATTAATTAAATATTATAATTAAGCAATTTTATACCTATTGTTATAATCTACACATTAACATTAACTTTGGTTAATGTAAGCAAAACAATTATTCGTTAATATACATTAGTCGTAAAGCAACCATCGACTTGATTATTTACTCTACCCTTCAAAATATATTACATGGCGATCCTGCCATCGCGACCTAACGCGCAAAGTTAAGAAAAAAAAACATAAGCGAAAAATATGAGGAAGTTTTTGTGTTTTTTCGCGACAAGCGTTGTAGACACGTAAGGTGTTTTAATTGTCATATTTATAAGAAGTTATGTGCAGGTATTAAAAACTGAAAATGAAAAGAATACCGTTTAATAAAAATGGGAAAATCGGTATCCAAGGAGAGTGACGTGACCAGTTCGGGCATCGTAAATTCAAATTATATAGTGGACGAACAAGGACTATCTAGTGTTCCCCTCGATTTAAAAGATTTAATGTACATTGGTACACCTGTATTATCGTTATTACAATTTTAAAAGTAAGAGAAGAGGCCTGAAGAGAGAAATTGGCAAAAGTAATTACCTCAGACCCCTACCGTCAGCTGCTGATGACGCCTAATGCTATTTATAAGTAGCAAAAACAAAATCAAAAGATCTTGGCTGAGAAATGGTATGTACCCTTTATATGTTTGTTACTTACACACTGATGCACTGTTGGTTTCTGATGATGTGAACAAAAATAGATATTTATTACTGTACTCGTAGAATGGTAATTCGAATCTGATGGTCATAATTAGTAGGAAGATAATGTTTCAAAATTTTACCTTTGACTAAAAAAAAAGAGAAGAGACTTTTAATTTTAAATTAATTTAGTTTTTTAAAAAATGCTATTATTATTTTTATAGAATTTTATGTCAGCCGTTAAAGTGCCCTGGGAGGACATTTTGACCAAACTGTCAAATTTAAAAGAGATGTAATTAAAGAATCTAAAAGAGTATTAAAGACCCAGGTACCGAAATCTGTAAGCGTCAGAAACCAAGTCAGAGACAAATTACTAACCCAATATAATGAATTTGTTTTTATCGAAAATAGTTGCTATAAAGACCTTAATGAAAAAAAATATAACAGTTTTATTAAGCCAATTTTTAGTGTAATAAGGGATCAAATTATAAGATCTTACTAGGTTTTACAGGTCGACTATAAAGTCCTTAGCAACATTTTAACAAAAATTGATCCATTAATAAAGGACGAAATTAGAAAGGACTGACAGTGACGACAGCATTGGACAGACAACACATAGTAACTTGACAACTTCTGTAATTTCTCCCACATCCAACATGCCGCTTTCCGCCCCGGAATTTTTTAATTTTGACAGTAAAATAGTGCCAAATGAGTTCGATAGTTCTGAAGAAAAATTTATCTCATTTTTGGATGCCTTGACCCTGTTAAAGGCAAATGTGGAAACGCATGAAGACAATGCGGTTGCTTTCGTCAAAACCAGGCTTATTAGCAAGGCAAAAAATTTAGTAGGAAACAGCACGTCTCTAAACGAAATTTATTCAAAACTAAAGAAAGGCATTCAGTTCGAAAGTTCTCAGTCTGTCACATCAAAACTACTTAATCTCAAACAAAAATACGTCACGAAAGTTTAAATTTTAAAGCAAAATTTAAAATAAGCATACATTAGCGAGAGCGTTCCAAAAAAAAGTTGCTGAAAACTACATAACAAACAGCACTGTGAACGCCTTGAGTACCAATGCACAATCAGAAAAATTTAAAATAATCATGGAAGCTGGAACTTTCTCAACATCCCAAGATGCGATACAAAAATTCGTCAATGTTAGCGCAGAAAAAGCTCTAACGGCGCAACTGTTTTTTACGCAAAGTGAGGACAATATAAGGGAAGACAAAAAACAAATTTTTCGGGGAAGAAGAAATTTTATACATCGTGAAGGAAACTCTTTCCATAGCTCTCTCCAGGATAACTCTACATACCCAAATAATAACTATCACCAAAATAGGTACAGATCAAATTACCAGTACCGAGGTTTTCCTAACGCACGCAGAACGAATATATACGTAAGTGTTTGTGACAGAAACAGAACAGGGAAACCAACAGGAGCCTCAACAAGGTCCTTTAGGGCACTCCTAAAAGTCTTTAATATAGACCTGACACTTTCAAATTTATGAAATGTATTCACACAGAAATGACAGGTGAGCAAGCTAACATATCATTATTTAAAAGAAATAAAATCAATCCGCAGAGCAAAAGTTTGTAGAATTAGGGGTGTAACTGAGTGCTACACAGATTCCATAGGGACCACAACCACAAATATTTTTATTCAGGACTACGTTTTTAGCCACGACTTTCAGATTGTGGACCAAAAGTTTCCAATCTCTGCCGATGGAATTCTCGGAAGAGATTTCATCTCAAAATATAAATGTCTACTAGACTATAATTGGATTATTACCCTTAGAACTACGCAAGGGGAAATAAGTTTGCCTATTTATAATAGTCCGGATGAAGATGTCATAATTATCCAGATGTGAAGTAATAAGAAAAATCAGTTCATTGCAGGATAGTAAGCAGGACTCAGTAGTACTAAACTAAGAAATCGCTACAGAAGTTTTTGTGGCCGGAACCATAATATCTAGTAAAAACCCCTATGTACAAGTTTTAAATACAAATTTTGAATGTGTAAGTATAAAAAATCCGAAAATTGAATATTAAAAGTTGATAAATTATAATATTTTTTATGTAAACAATGTCTGCGAGGTCAATAATAAACAAAGGAGAAACTAAATGTTATTAGAGGAAATGAACACATCATCAGTGCCAGATTATGTGAAACCCAAGATCATTAATTTATGCCAAGACTACTCAGATATTTTCGCATTAAAGGACGACTCACTCTCAACAAATAATTTTTACCATCAAAAATTGCGTTTGACAGATAACTCACCAGTCCACATAAAAAACTATAAAACGTCTTACGCCCAAATAAATAAAATCAATAGGCAAGTTGACAAAATGTTAAAAGAAAATATAATTGAACCGTCATAATAAGGATACAACAGTCCTTTTGTTGGTACCAAAAAAATCTAACGAAGGAAAAACAAAATGGCGCTTAGTGACAAATTTTCGTCAAATCAATAAGAAATTATGCGCAGATAGAGCAAAGTGGTTTTCTACACTAGATCTTAAATCAGGTTTTCACGAGATACCACTGGACGAAGACTCGCGAGACGTAACATCATTTAAAGGATCCTTTTGTTTTTGCAGATTACCATTTGGCCTGAAAATCAGTTCTAACAGCTTCCAAAGGATGATGAATATTGCACTTGCCGGCATTACACCCTAAAAAGCATTCCTATATAAGGACGATATAATTTGCGTAGAGGCTCAGAAAATCACCATCTTGAAAATCTAAAAAGCATTTTTGATACTTGCCGAAAATACAGCCTCAAATTGGATCAAAGTAAATGTAAATTTTTTTCAAAATAATGTTACATACCTTGGTCATAAAGTTACGTCAAACGGAGTCTTGCCCGATGAAACAAAGTACGATATAATTCGCCATTACCCAAAACCTAGCTCAGCAGATGACGTAAGGAGATTCACTGAATTTCGCAACTATTATAGGGGCTCTATAAAGAATTTTGCCGAGATAGCAAGGCCGTTAAATAAACTATTAAGAAAAAACACAACATTTTTGTTGACAGAGGAATGTCAAAATGCATTTGAAAAATTAAGGAAACTGCTCTTAAACCCACAAATTTTGCAGTACCCAGACTTTGACAAACCTTTTATAATCACCACGGATGCATCAAATGAGGCTTGTGGAGCCGTTGTATCTCAAAATTTTCAGCGTAAAGATTTACCAATTGCTTTTGCATCAAAAGGGTTCACTAAGGGCGAAATCAATAAATCCATCATACACTGGGCCATAAACTTTTTTAGAAGTTACCTTCGCGGAAAATTTTTTTAGTTAAATCAGACCATAAGCCCCTCGTTTACATTTTGTCTGTGAAAAATCCTTCCTCAAAAAAGACAAAACTGATTAGACCTTGAGGAATACGATTTTGAGATTGAATACATCAAGGGAAAAGAAAAGTTTTTGGCAGACGCATTTTCAAGAATCAATATAGAAGATCTAAAAAATATTAGTTCAAGATCAGTACAAATTTTAGCTGTCACTAGATCCATGACAAAAAAGCAACAATTTGACAACACAGAAAATGACTTAATTTTGGACAAAGTTCAACAAACTGACGTGACACCAAAAATATTGCAACAAATGATAACTATAATTTATTTAAAAATGCCTACTTTAAAGTTTATAATTAAGCCAGATTGTCTGTGGATAATTTTGAAAAAATAGGGAAAAAAGAAATTTAGCGCTAAAAGTAAAATATTTTTCACTAATGGCAACTTTTCTCTAGGGAAAATTTTGTCTCAGCTTCAAATAATGGCTAGTGAAAATAGGATGGAAAAATTAAAATTAAAAGTTAGTGATGAGTTGCTTAAAAAGTATACGATAAATGATTTTAAATTAGTAGGTGAAGACATTTTAGAAAAATTGCAAATTTACTTATATAGAGAACCCGAAAAAATAACGAATGACGTCGATAAAATAAGATTAATCAAACAATATCATGATTATTCACTGACAGGAAGACACTGTAGACAGAAAAGTCTTTTAAAAAAGCTCAGGTTAATGTGTTGGTGCAGCAACATATATTAAAAATTGCCCAAAATGCCTATTCAACAAAAGCAAAATAACGCACACTGAACCTATGGCCATTACGACAACCCCACAACTACCGTTCGATATTGTTTCTATAGACATGGTTGGCCCATTTTTTAAAACCAGAAACAATAATACTTACGCGGTTACTATGCAATGTGAACTTACGAAATATATCGTCATCGTACCTATCCCAAACAAAGAAGTGATTACAGTGGCGAAAGTTATAGTTGAAAATTTTATTTTAATATTTGTCCCTATGAAAGAAATACAAAGCGATATGGGGACCGAATATCAAAATAAAGTTTTAAATATGTTGTCTAGCATGCTAAATATAAGCCAAAAACTTTCGATCGCTTACCACCATGAGAGCATTGGTGGGTGTGAGAGAAATCACTGAGTCTTAAACGAATATCTTAGTTCTTACATAAATGACGCCTACACAGATTGGGATAAATGGGTTAAATTTTACGCTTTTTGCTATAATAAAACTCAGAGAGTTTAGCATGATTATACTCCATTTGAACTCGTGTTTGGAAAATAATTTGAACTTCTAGGCGAGATTTCAAGTAGAGTTGAGCCTTGGTATAATACATACTATCAAGAAGTACTGCATAGGCTGCAAGTTTCACATCCAAGGGCTAGAGATTTTATGGTAAATCGGCCTCGATATAAATCGGAAATATATGGCTTTCTAATGCAGCATTTTTAATAGGTGCAGTGGCGCACACAACTTTTTCGCAGGGGGGTCAAAAACTTCCAGCACGTTGAATTTTGGAAAAATATTAATTTTCATATTAGATTCCTAAAATCTAAAATGTTGGCTTTTGAAAATATAGAAAATTGTCGAAATCAGACACGAAATTTTTAAGTTAAAGGCCATCCTGTTTTTATTGGCCTACCCTATATAAATAAATGAAGTAATAGTTAAATGGTTTTATTAAAAGATTGCACTAAAAAGTGCTTTAAAGTAAAATCGTAGCGCGATTATAAAAGATACTTATGAAGCGGAGATGTATACGCGCCACAATATTATATCAAACTTAAAAATATAAAATGTGCCATTAAAGCTATTGTTTAATCTAGACTGTAGTACTTTTTATCGGGTTACTAATTTGAATTGTAGCTAATAATTATTTTTAAATTTATTTATTTATTTTACGTCATTTGTAGTTGTTGCTGATTCAGATGAGGAAACTGAAGACGCCGAAAACAATAACCAACAAGAATGATGCCAAAACAATCATGCCAACAACAATCACCCCAACAAACCAAAAAACAAGAAAAGTGGAATGGATAAACTGTTGGATTACCTAAAAGGAAAAAACGACACAGCAGAAGCAATCAAAGAACAGCGCCACAGGCAAAAAATAGACATATTTAGCAAGATTTTGGAGCAAATAAGCAAAAATTGAAGAGGCTCACAAGGGTATTGAAGCAGGGTTTGTAGAGAGTGGGAACCTGATAATTTTTGGAAGAAGTTTTGCTGTGAGTTAGCTGAGATTATATTGAAGTATTTTGTGATGCCAAAACAGGGTTATCTGTGGTAAAACCTATTATATTTTGTTATACCATTAATTTTATTTTTTGTGATACACTTTTGTCTATTTTCATTTTTTAGTATTATAATTATATTAAGTATTTTGAGATAAGTACCAAAAAAGGGTTCTCTATGGTAAAACCTATATCTTGTTAAATTTATCACTTTAGTTAGTTGCAATACCGTTTTGTCTGTTTATCCGGGTGTCCCAAGGTAAGTAACCTGTTAGATTATTTTGAGAACTAAACAATAGAAAATGGTTAAACTTTGTATGTGACCATAAGCTCATACATGGTACATTTTGAAAATACTTTTTCATTTGCAATGTTGCCATTTGCACATAAACCTGGCAACAGCTTTCTTATTTTAAATTGAATACTTAGTTTATTTTTTGATATTTTCGGATTTTCCATAAAATTCGTAATTGATTGGCATTTGCTTCCCTATACCTATCTCAAACCGTTTTTGAGATATTTCCGTCTGAATTTGACTTCTAGAAAAATGGCGATATGTCATCTCATAGTTGACACATAAATGTAACATTTAGCACTTAAGCAGAAAATGCTTTGGTCTGTGCGCAAAAAATATGTTTCATTTAGGATTCACAAACTTGTAAAAATGTCTATTTTTTCAAATTAGATACCCTGCATATTTGGTCATTTTTGGATTGTCCAATATATGATCTACAAATTTTATATTTACTTTCCTCTAGCTATCTCGACGGAAATATAAGTAATACAGATTTTTTAAGTTGGCTTCTGTCACTGGAGAGATGGTCTTTAGTTGCCATAGCAATTTAAAGTAGTTTAATAAATTTTAGACACACTTCTTTTTATTATTTGGTGTTAATCGCAAAACTTTTCAGTGGGATTTACTAAGATCTAAAATAGTACCCCTCACAGGTCTAAATATTTACGCCTGTGGGGGGCACTAAATTTTAAAACCAATTAAAAAAAACATTTACCCATACAGAAAAGACACAAAGATACTGATTATTTTTATTTTGATTGCTAAATACCACTGAAAAACTACTTTTTTGTCAAAATAAATACCATATTTTAGAAGAAAATGCCATAAAACTATTTTTTTTGACAGGTTTCAAAATGACAAATGGTGAATACGCCAAAATTTTGGCACATAATAGCTTCATAATCTGTGTTTGAGGTTATAAAATTGATGCTTTTTAGACCACCTCTGGGGGGGTGGTTTAAATTTATAACCCCCAGAAAGGATTGTTTTTTGGCAATTGGTAATAAGTTCCTTCATAATTTCCCTAAGTAACCATTTTCACAATTACTTTACCTTATTTAATATACCAAGTTGTTCATTAATCACCAAAACACCTCCAATTTTGTCCAGAAAAACGCCATATTTTGCACCCGTTTTCAGCACAAAAAATATATCTATGAGGGCACTACTAGGCAAAATAAACATAAGTGAAGGTCACTGATTATGCACGAAAAATATACCAAACAAAAAAACCCAAATGACTATATTAATTTATTTACAAACTGAAATCAAAACATTGAGGTTACCTAAAAGCTTAGTCAAGAAAACTTTCCTTACTCAAAGCCCGCTCATTTTAAAGCTGTAGCTTTCATCAGTAGAGGTTGGTGCAAGCCTGTTTGTGATTGAACGCAGCGCTAATATTTTTAAACTGACATTTCGACAGTGACAGAAATGTGAACAAAATTTGCATTTAAGTTTTTTAATACATTTCATAAATAAAAACACCTTTTAAATAAATATAAAATTAATCTGCTCCTTATTTTATTATTACCCATCTAAATCTTTGTGTGACATCAAGTATTAGTTGGAAAAATTAATTAACAAGTTTTAATTAGAGTGACATATAACCCCAATTTTAATTTGTTCTACAGAGTGTTTTCTGTTTAAGCCCCGCGTAGGTTTAAATTTTTTAATTATCTTTTTTTCTAAATTGAAACTTTCTTCGTAAACCCAACAAAAGATTGTGTTAAGATGATTATTCAATAAACAAATTTATTAAAATTCTTTTTATAAATCAAATTATGTCCAAAACTCAAGGATGGTTAGTTTAAAGTGCTTAAAACCAGAAATTTCACTGAAACTTAGGACCGTTCTAAAATAGATTAAACCCTTTTAGTAAATCCCACCGTTTATGTTTAGAATTTTTCAAATTGTTTTAAATTGCTATGATAACTAAGAAACAAATAAAAAGCCGTATAACTCACAATTTCGTCGAGATACCCATGGAAAAGTAAATAGAGAATTTGTAGATAATGTTCAATCGAAAAAAGTCTAAATAGACAGGATATCTAATTTAAAAAATAGACTCTTTTACAAGTTTGTAACTCTTAAATAAAACATATTTTTTGCGCACCCTGTACAATCAGGAGTAATATTTTACACATGGTGAAACAGGCCAAAGCATTTTCTGTCAAAGTGTTAAATTAAAGACATATTTACATATCGCCCTTTTTCTAACAGTCAAGTTTGGACAAAACGTTGTGAAATTATTAAATATCCCAAAGACGGTTTGAGATAGGTATAGGGAAGCAAATGGATCAGAAAATAAAAAATATATCTAGCATTCAATTTAAAATAAGAAAGTTGTTTTGCCAAGTTTATGTACAAATGGCATCATTGCAAATGTAGAAGTATTTCCAGAATGTACCTTATAAGAACTATATATGAAGTTTAAAAATTTTGTGTTCTTTAGTTTCCAACTCGGTTTCCAAAATAATCTTGGGACACCCGGTATTAATAATTTATTATTATAAATAGATGGCTCAAACAAGTTACCTGCCATTAGATTTAGGTATTTTGTGATAACAAAATAGGGTTATATTTGGTAAAACCAAACAAAAAATATGTGACCCTTCACTTTAATTTGTTGTTACGATTTTCTAAGTTTATATTTTTGTACTATTATAAATGTTGTGTTAAAAAATTATGGTAAATAAATCAATAGTTTAAATAACTTTAATTTTATTATGGTTAAAGAAAGTACAATACAACGAAGATAAATTATAAAATCACGACACTTCAAACCTGCCGCGGGTCTCATAAAAAGGACACAACTTTAAAATGGCCATAACTGTTTTACTACTTCATCGATTTTAATCTGGTGTGTGAAGATAAAAAGATAAATCTTAAGCAGATAATGCAAAAGTCGCAGCAATTTCAAAATTTAACTTGAGGACAATTATAATCTAAGAGCAAACTCCCAAAAAATTGATTTATATAAAAACTGAAATAGGACAAGTTACAAAATAGACATTTTTGACCCCCCCTAGAAAAAAAAAACATTTTCTGCAAGACTGGATTTAATCTCAAAAAAGCATTTTAAAAATTCGGGTAAGAAGTAAGGTAGTTTTAAATATTTATACAGACCAGAGTGTGTCTGCAATAATGTAGATATTTAAATTCCTATAGCTTTGGCAAAAATTAATCGTTTTTTATTACCTTAAATTATTTTAAAAGCACAGGTCTTCAAACTTATAGGACTTGTGTCAAAACTGACATCTACTAAAATCCAAGATGGCGGTTTGAAATGTTTAAATAGATCAGAGACTTTTTTAAAACGAACATAACTTTTTTTAAATGATCAATTTTGATAAACATTTACGGTGGGATTTACTAAGAGGGTTTAGTGTATTTTAGAACGGTCCTAAGCTTAAGTGAAATTTTCGGTTTTAAGCATTTTAAACTAACCCTCCTTGAATTTTAGACACAGTTTGATTTATAAGAAGAATACGAATAAATTTTTTTATTGAATAATCATTCTAACACAATCTTTTGTTGGATTTAAGAAGAAAGTTTTAATTTAGAAGAAAAGATAATTAAAATATTTAAACCTACGCGGGTTTTAAATAGTAAACACTCTGTAGAACAAATTAAAATTGGGGTTATATGTCACTCTAATTAAAACTTACCCTTGTTCATTAATTTTTCCAATTTATACTTTATGTCACACTACGATTTAGATGGGTAATAATAAAATAAGGAGTAGATTAATTTTCTATTTATTTAAGAGATGTTTTTATTTATGGAATGTCTTAAAAAATTTAAATACAAGTTTTGTCTACATTTCAGTCACTGTCGAAATGTCAGCTTCTAAATATTAGCTGCGCTGAAATCACAAACAGCGAGTTCGGATTTCTTAACTCTGCTTGTACCTTGGCTTACACCAACCTCTACTGATGAAAGCTCTACAGCTTTGAAGTGCATAGGCTTTGAGTAAGGAAAGCTTTCTTGAGTGCCCTTTTAGTTTTAATTTAAGTTTGTAAATAAATTAATATAGTTATTTGGGTTTTTTTGTTTGGTATATTTTTCGTGCATAATCAGTGACCTTCACTTATGTTTGTTTTGCCTATTAGTGCCCTCATAGATATATTTTTTGTGCTGAAAACGGGTTCAAAATATGGCGTTTTTCTGGACAAAATTGGAGGTGTTTTATCAGTCAATGAACAACTTGGGATATTAAATAAGGTAAGTTTATCCTCGTAAAAACGGTCACTTAGGAAAATTATAAACGAACTTATTACCAATTGCTACAAAACAATCCTTTCGGGGGGCTATAAATTTAAACCACCCCCCAGAGGTGGTCTAAAAAATCATCAACTTTCTAACCTTAAACACAGATAATGAATCTATTACATGCCAAATTTTTAGGGTATTCACCATTTGCCATTTTGAAACCTGTTAAAAAAAATTAGTTTTAAGGCATTTTCTCTTAGAATAGGGTACATTTTGAGAAAAAAGGCAGTTTTTCAGTGGTATTTTGCAATAACAAGAAAAAATAATCAATAACTTTGTGTAGTTTCTGTATGGGTAAGTGTTTTTTGAAAACTGGTTTTAAAATTTAGTACCCCCCACAGGTGTAAATATTTAGCCCTGTTTGGGGTATTATTTTAGATCTTAGTAAATCCCACTGAAATTTTTTACAAATGTGGCTCTGTAACCGATGTTTAAGATTAAACACAGTGTTGCAGAAAAAGTTTTTTCTAGGGGGGTCAAAAATGCCTACTTTTTAAATAGTTTAAGTTCTACAAATTTTAATACCTACGCTTTTTAAAAACCTTAAGCTTATAGAAAAACGATCAATTTTGGAAAGAGTTATGGGCCTTGTATAAAAATTTAAAAGTACCTTATTTGTTACCCGAATGTCTTGAGTTTTACCTCGAAATACTTGGAAGAAATCAGGGTCGTGGCGAGACTTTTGGCCGCCCTGGGCAAAAAGAAAAACCGCCGCCCCCCCCCCCATTAATATTGTCTCACCAAAAAAAGAAATAAACTATCATTTTGAAAAAAAAATATATTTAACGACAACAAGTAATAAGAAAACAATTTTTTAACATTTCATAAAGTCCTCAGTTCTAAAGGAAGATATAATCTCTTCATAATTCGAAGTACTGGCTAGCTCGTGCTCAATAGAAATTATGACTAGACCATTAAGTCTTTCTTGAGACATCGATGACCTCAAATAATTTTTTATCATGGCCAATTAAGAAAAACTTCGCTCACCAGAGGCAACCGAAACTGAAAGAGTTAATAAAATTCGAAGAGAGACATAAAGATTTGAAAACGTTCATTCGAGACCATTAGTTATTAAATATTTTAAACTGTTTTGTGGTTCAATACTACTACAGTTAATAATAACTACAAGAGCAAGAATTCCATCATTCAACTGTAAACCGTTAATGTCATGTCTGTCAGTCGTTCCGTCAGTGTCTTGGTCTGTCAAATATAAATGGAGGTCCATGCAGTGCTTTTTAAGCAACTGTTTCTTAATTCCTGAGAGAAGAGAAAGATCATACAGAAATTAAAAATAATCTGCATGAACTTTGAGTAACTCAAATCTTTCGTTTAAAGCATTTACAATTTTGTCTAATAGTTTAATATCTATATCTACTTTAAATTTCAATTTTGCATCTGCTATTGTCTCATCTTGTGATCTGGCTCTTCTTCGGCGAATATTGCATTTATTTCTAACTGTTCGACTGGATGTGAGGCATCAACCACAACTTCATTGAAATGTTTATCTGTTCTGATATTTTTAAAATGATCCACCAAGCCTCCAAGAGCTTTCGTTGAATCTATGATGTTTAGTTTCTGACTTTGGAGCATTTTGCTAACTGCATTAATTTTATTTAAGATCTCGTAATAAAACACTGTATATACTAAAAACTTTTAATTTTTTTTGCAATACCATCGGCTTTATTTTTGATTGAGTTGTCGAAGGAAGAATTTTCAATTACTGCAATTAATGCATCGTAGATTTCCCCAATCTGATATTTGAGAGCTCTAATGGAATCTACACGACTCTCCCATCGCGTTTCGCTAAGGGGCTTGAGAGTTAAGTCTTTCACGTGGTCTTTTAGTATCGCCCACCTTTGAGTGGACGCAGAAAAGAATATGTAGATGCAATTCACAAGTGAAAAAAATTAACTGCCTCAAATGTGAATTTAACAGCATCGCTTATGACCAGGTTCAACGAATGGGCAGCACAAGGTACAAACATTGCAAGACTATTGATGTTCAGAATGCGCCTTTGTACTCCTATATTTTTGCCACGCATATTGGCCCCATTGTCGTAGCTCTGTCCTCTTAAGTCTTGTATATTCAGTTCTAAATTTTCAATTCTGTCCAATAAAACTGAAGTCAAATTTTATCCTGTCGTTTCTACTACTAGCTTTCTTCACTTCAGATATTATTCTATTCCTAATGTTCTTGTCAATTTCTCCTATTAATTCATTTTGAATAGTATTACTGAGATAATGTACTTTATTCCGCTCTATATTATTAAGATGCTCTTTTATAATAGGATTATATTTGGCCAAAAGTTCTACGTCTTTAAAAAATTTCCGTTGTTAAATTCGTAGAGCCTCTGAGTCTTTCCCCTAATTGCTAACTTTTGTCCAGCCAAAAATAGAATAACTGAAATAATTCATCTTAAAATATTTTTATATTTTTCTTTTAGAGTTTGGAATAACTTTGACTGTAGGCAATCGATCACTTCATTTTTTCCCAGTGATTTTCTAAAATTTTTCCATTTGTTGTATGCTGTCATATGATTTTGAGTCATTTCATGAGAGCTTAAAGCCTCTGACACATGTTTCCAGTCACGAAATCCACTTGTTCTTGTGAGAGATATCTCTGAGTTAAGCATTAGTTTGAGCAGTTTGAGAAGCAGTGTATAGAATCTAAATGTTTTGAATAAACTATCCAGTTTCTTTTTATTTTCTCACCGTTAGCACATTTTCTGTGGAAATTTCCTGTTGTGAACCTTCTACCATTACTTTCGGTAGAAAATTGAGAATGGCTTTTGATCAGTTTGATAGCAATAGCAAGGTAATCTCTATCTTTCTTTGATATAGTGTAAACATACAAAATTATTGAAGACATGACAAAAAAGCCTCATTTCTTCCCTTACTCTAGGGTGGGCCAAAAAAAACGGTCATTTTTTATTGTGTGTTACTTAAAAACTACGTGTTCGATTTTAAAAGTTTTGCTTATTTTAAAAACATTAGAATTTTGGAACCTTATGTCAAAACTGATAATTTGTAAAAATCCAATATGTCGGATAATATTAAAAAATTATTACTTTTGACCCCCCCCCTGCTAAGTTTTTTTGTGCACCACTAGTTCAAAAGTAAAAATATACTTCGAAAGCCATGTTCTTCCTTAGTTTATCTATACCTTTTTGATAATATTGGGTTAATCAGTAATGTACAGGTCCCAAACTTCTCCTCTTCTGTTAGAGTCATTGAATAGTGACTCCTAAATGTGTTTTCTCAAAAATCAAGAATAAATCATTTATTTGAGTATATGTTTTCACTTAAGCTCCTCCTTTTTATTATTACAAAGAGATAATAAATTTTGAAAAATGATGCTTTTTTTATTTGACTAAATTTGGTTTACCAAACCTATTTAAAATTTTTTTAACTTTCATGATACTTACCCGATTTTAACAAGCAACACATCAGTAAACTAAGTAGTACTAAAAAGTAAGTAATTTTGTACCAGTGATACACAAACAAAGTTTTGCTTATTTTAAAAACATTAGAATTTTGGAACCTTATGTCAAAACTGACATTTTGTAATAATCCAATATGTCGGATAATATTAAAAAATGATTACTTTTGACCCCCCCTGCTAAGTTTTTTTGTGCACCACTAGTGCAAAAGTAAAAATATACTTCGAAAGCCGTGTTCTTCCTTAGTTTACCTATACCTTTTTGATAATATCGGGTAGGAAATAAATAAATTTTCCAAATAAGTGCGTTTGTCAAGCCTAATTCAGTCAAGTAAAAAAAGCATAATTTTTGCTTGGCTTTGCTTTTTGATGTTTTTTTTTCCGTTTTTAATAGTGCTGAACATTTTGAAAAATTTGTTACTTTTTTGGAAAAATTGACAGTTCAAGAAAATCAAATATAGCGGACAGTTTTCAAAAGTAGGTTGTTTTGACCCCTGCAAATCCTCATCAATCCCGAGTGTACTGATGTTTCGGTTGTAAAAATCGGCAAGAAGTAAGAAAAATATGCATAAAATTATTTAAGTGCGTTTCGCATTAAATTTTCAAAAATGAAACAAATCTTTCTTTTCGCTTTGCTTTAAAAGTTTGATCTTTAATATTTTTGGACACTAAAAATTAAACCAAATGTTAATCAGTAATGTACAGGTCCCAAACTTCTCCTCTTCTGTTAGCGTCATTGAATAGTGACTCCTAAAAGTGTTTTCTCAAAAATCAAGAATAAATCATTTATTTGTGTATATGTTTCCACTTAAGCTCCTCCTATTTATTATTACAAAGAGATAATAAATTTTGAAAAACGATACTTTCTTTATTTGACTAAATTTTGTTTACCAAACTTATTTGAAATTTTTTTAACTTTCATGATACTTACCCAATTTTAACAAGCAATACCTCAGTAAAGTAAGTAGTACTAAAAAGTAAGTAATTTTTCACCAGCGATACACAAACAAAGTTTGCAGGGGCATTTGCTAATGAACAAAATTTTTAAAATTCGACCAGTAGTTTTTAAATAATAGACAATCAAAAAAGTCCCGTTTTTTGGTCCACCCTATATAATTTTTTTTAAAATTTTATCTTGGTACGCCTCTGCCTCAAACTCTACGGCAGTGTCAGGGAAACCTTCATTCTCTTCTTTCTCGTCTTTTTCTAAAATAACTAAAATCCATTCAAGTATATGTAGCCTTAAAAAATATTGATTATACTAAAACGATTCAACTAACTTAACCTAAGGAAAGTGTAGTGTATGGAATTTAAAATTATTTTTCTTTTGTTTAAAAAAAATGAAATCTGTTATTGCCTACTGTTTGCTTTTGAACGATGTGAGATAGGTGCAGGTTATACCTACCATATTTTACTATATTATACCTCCGCCTCTACATTTCTTGGAGTTGGAGAAGCATTTGGATCGCCTACAAATTTCGACTGGATGTGAGGCATCAACCACAACGTCATTGAAATGTTTATCTGTTCTGATATTTTTAAAATGGTCCACCAAGCCTCCAAGAGCTTTCGTTGAATCTATGATGTTGAGTTTCTGACTTTGGAGCATTTTGTTAACTGCATTAATTTTATTTAAGATCTCGTAATAAAACACTGTACATACTAAAAACTTGAACATTTTTTTTTGCAATAACATCGGCTTTATTTTTTATTGAGTTGTCGAAGGAAGAATTTTCAATTACTGCAATTAATGCATCGTAGATTTCCCCAATCTGATATTTGAGAGCTCTAATGGAATCTACACGACTCTCCCATCGCGTTTCGCTAAGGGGCTTGAGAGTTAAGTCTTTCACGTGGTCTTTTAGTATCGCCCACCTTTGAGTGGACGCAGAAAAAAATATGTAGATACAATTCACAAGTGAAAAAAATTAACTGCCTCAAATGTGAATTTAACAGCATCGCTTATGACCAGGTTCAACGAATGGGCAGCACAAGGTACAAACATTGCAAGACTATTGATGTTCAGAATGCGCCTTTGTACTCCTATATTTTTTCCACGCATATTGGTCCCATTGTCGTAGTTCTGTCCTCTTAAGTCTTGTATATTCAGTTCTAAATTTTCAATTCTGTCCAATAAAACTGAAGTCAAATTGTATCCTGTCGTTTCTACTACTAGCTTTCTTCACTTCAGATATTATTCTATCCCTAATGTTCTTGTCAATTTCTCCTACTAATTCATTTTGAATAGTATTACTGAGATAATGTACTTTATTCCGCTCTATATTATTAAGATGCTCTTGTATAATAGGATCATATTTGGCCAAAAGTTCTACGTCTTTAAAAAATTTCCGTTGTTAGATTCGTAGAGCCTCTGAGTCTTTCCCCTAATTGCTAACTTTTGTCCAGCCAAAAATAGAATAACTGAAATAATTCATCTTAAAATATTTTTATATTTTTCTTTTAGAGTTTGGAATAACTTTGACTGTAGGCAATCGATCACTTCATTTGTTCCCAGTGATTTTCTCAAATTTTTCCATTTGTTGTATGCTGTCATATGATTTTGAGTCATTTCATGAGAGCTTAAAGCCTCTGACACGTGTTTCCAGTCACGAAATCTACTTGTTCTTGTGAGAGATATCTCTGAGTTAAGCATTAGTTTGAGCAGTTTGAAAAGCAGTATATAGAATCTAAATGTTTTGAATAAACTAACCAGATTCTTTTTATTTTCTCACCGTTAGCACATTTTCTGTGGAAATTTCCTGTTGTGAACCTTCTACCATTACTATCGGTAGGAAATTGAGAATGGTTTTTGATCAGTTTGATAGGTCCCCTCATAGCAAGGTAATCTCTATCTTTCTTTGATATAGTGTAAACATACAAAATTGTTGAAGACATGACAAAAAAAGCCTCATTTCTTCCCTTACTCTAGGGTGGGCCAAAAAAATCGGTCATTTTTTATTGTGTATTACTTAAAAACTAAGTGTTCGATTTTAAAAGTTTTGCTTATTTTTTTAAAACATTAGAATTTTGGAATCATATGTCAAAACTGACATTTTGTAAAAATCCAATATGTCTGATAATATTAAAAAATGATTTCTTTTGACCCCCCTGCTAAGATTTTTTGTGCACCACTAGTGCAAAAGTAAAAATATACTTCGAAAGCCATGTTCTTCCTTAGTTTACCTATACCTTTTTGATAATATCGGGTAAGAAATAAATAAATTTTCCAAATAAGTGCGTTTGTCAAGCCTAATTCAGTCAAGTAAAAAAAGCATAATTTTTGCTTGGCTGTGCTTTTCGATGTTTTTGTCCGTTTTTAATAGTGCTGAACATTTTGAAAAATTTGTTACTTTTTTGGAAAAATTGACATTTCAAGAAAATCAGATATGGCGTACAGTTTTCAAAAGTAGGTTGTTTTGACCCCTGCAAATCCTCATCAATCCCGAGTATACTGATGTTTCGGTTGTAAAAATCGGCAAGGAGTAAGAAAAATATGCATAAAATTATTTAAGTGCGTTTCGCATTAAATTTACAATAATGAAATAAATCTTTCTTTTCGCTTTGCTTTAAAAGTTTGATCTTTAATATTTTTGGACACTAAAAAATAAACCAAATGTTAATCAGTAATGTACAGGTCCCAAACTTCTCCTCTTCTGTTAGAATCATTGAATAGTGACTCTTAAAGTGTTTTCTCAAAAATCAAGAATAAATCATTTATTTGAGTATATGTTTTCACTTAAGCTCCTCCTTTTTATTATTACAAAGAGATCATAAATTTTGAAAAATGATGCTTTTTTTATTTGACTAAATTTGGTTTACCAAACTTATTTGAAATTTTTTTAACTTTCATGATACTTACCCGATTTTAACAAGCAATACATCAGTAAACTAAGTAGTACTAAAAAGTAAGTAATTTTGCACCAATGATACACAAACAAAGTTTGCAGGGGCATTTCCTAATGAACAAAATTTTTAAAATTCGACCAGTAGTTTTTAAATAATAGACAATCAAAAAAGTCCCGTTTTCTGGTCCACCCTTTATAATTTTTTTTTAAATTTTACCTTGGTACGCCTCTGCCTCAAACTCCACGGCAGTGTCAGAGAAACCTTCGCTCTCTTCTTTCTCGTCTTTTTCTAAAATAACTACAATCCATTCAAGTATATGTAGCCTTAAAAAATATTGATTATACTAAATCGATTCAACTAACTTAACCTAAGGAAAGTGTAGTGTACGGAATTTAAAATTATTATTCTTTTGTTTTAAAAAAAATGAAATATGTTATTGCCTACTGTTTGCTTTTGAATAATGTGACATAGGTACAGGTTATACCTACCATATTATACTATATTTACCTCCGCCTCTACATTTCTTGGAGTTGGAGAAGCATTTGGATCGCCTACAAATTATATTTTGAATTACTATGGGATTCGAAATTAAAATATTGGCCATTCATCATTTACTGTCAACTATTTTGAGTATCTAAATTGTTCTTTATAATATGTTTTTTTTTTACCTATTTTACCAATATCCAACCCAATCACTCCTTTGCCTGTATCACAAGAACGCTCATCTCTGTATTCATCTTTGTTATCCATTGATACTGCATTAGTTGATTGACCTACAATTAAAGTTAAGATATTCTAAAGCATGTCGAAAATTCAGAAAAGGTTTCCACAGGTTATGGACCTAATAGATTAAAAGGTACGTAGTAAAGAGTACCTACCGAACAGTGTCTATATAATATATACGAAACTTGCTTACCTGCCTGCGGCCGCCCTCAAATTTGGCCGCCCTGGGCGGCCGCTCGCTTGCCCACCCCCTTGCCACGGCCCTGAAGGAATGCGGTTTTGTAACTGATCTATAAAATTAAATAAAGTGTCGCAGAGGAAGTTTTTTCTGGGAGGGTCAAAATTACCTATTTTTTAAATAGGTCCGCCATCTTGGATTTTTAGTAAATGTGTGTTTTGACACAAGTTCTATAAATCTTGAAGCTTTTTCTCTTTAAAAGTTTCAACTTGATCAAAATTGATCACGTGTTAAAAAAGTTCTTGCATTTACACAAGTAGATTTTTTTTTAAATAATTTTGATTTTGAAGGCAGACTCTGATCTATTTAAACTTTCTTATTTCTTGTCCAATTTTTTAAAATGTTACATTGATGTGCTTAAGATGTTTGAGATTTAATACAGTGTCGCACTTAAAAAAATATATCTAGGGGGGTTAAGAATGCCTATTTTTCAAGTAGGTCCGCCATTTTGAATTTTTGCTAAATATCAAATTCGACAATCTATAAATTTTGAAGCATTGGCTTTCTAGAAAGCCAAATTTTATTAAAATCTGACAATTTCCTGCTTATAATTATAATTAGCATGTCTTTTCTAGCTACACCTGCATTTTGAAATTGTTGTCCATCCTAAAATTCGTTATAACCCATGAGATGGTTAACGCCTTCTTCAATGCATTCTTCTAAAAAAAAACCCTGAAACGGGTACAAGCGTAAGCGAAGCTGCAGGATCACCTAGTGATCCTTTTATTTAGCAAAAAATGTAGATAAATAAGCTTGTGAGATTCACAGATTTGTTTCTACCGATAATTTAGTGAGGTTTCTAGTGACATGATGCATTTTTCATTTATAATGGGCATGCATATAGCGCCTACATGAAAACTAGGTAGTCTTCAATCTAACAAATATTTTTGTTGCTTACCTAAAGGAATCAGGAGTTACAGTTATTACAGACAGCAAATGTTTTTTGGGCTCAATTGTGTGACGTCCAATATTTTCTTCTCTTTTTAATCTTGGCCCTATAAGGTTCAGCAAAGCATCAAATGCTTCATAAGTTAGCCTAAAAATTTAAAGAAATTTTAGCATAAAGAAAGAAAGAGTGGGAGGGTGCATGTTAATTGGTAATATTTGTTGTCTTAACTTTTATAAAATTAAAAAGAAATAAACACGAGTTTTTGTGGAAATGTTAATTAATTTTATTTTTTTATTATATTTCTGTTTTGTATATTTTTTCTTATAAAGGTAAGTACTTATTATTTTTATTGGCTCTTAATCCAACCCACCCTGTCTTAGCGTTTTTATACAGTAATAAAAATTTAAATCAGTTAATGTGGAAAATAAAAAAACAACTAATTTGCAGTAGTAAGAAAATTTCTTTTTCTTCTTCTTAAATGTGACGTGGATCTTATGAGTAGCAGCAGAGAAATTAGACTTTCTGAAGTTAACTATCGATTAATGCCGTACTTGAGGTTGATTCAATCAACCATTACCTAATGCATTTAATACATAATTCATAATTTTGCTTCTTTCTTCCTTAATGTTACCACCCAGTTATAAACTACACTACTGTTCGAGAGTGAAAAATTTCCTCGTGTTTTTCCCTCAGTAAGAATAAAATGAAGATATGCCACCACTGAGCAGTACAGGCCTATTCAGAGGTCCATAAAGTAAGCAGTAAGAAGTAAACCACAGTAAAATAAACCGCAATCATTTTCCTCCTTACTTCTTAGCTTATTTTTTCTTGTGTCTTAATTCTTATTGCTTATTTAACGGAACCGTAAATAAGCCTTAAGAACAGCCTTAGTGGATTTTATAAGTGGGAAGTTACAAAGGAAGAAACTTAAGTATTGTTTAATTGCCATAGTTGTAATTTTTGTTATAACAGACAATCTGTCACTGTCTTTCTTGTTAATAGGACAATGACAGTTACATGTTAACTTAGGGTGGAGGATGCCTCGGAGACTTATACCCAATTCTAACCTCTAAAACCAAGAAAGAAAGAAAGCCTTAAGGTAGGTACTGAGCTACCTTAAGGCTTCCTTGCTTGGTATAACAGGTTAGAATTCATAGTTTAAGTTTGGCCTTAAAAAAGACTCAGAAAGCAGCCTCCAAATCGCCCTCAGTCAAGGCCTCAAGACTATAAATTTCACCCTGAAACATGGCTTTGAATATTTGATTAATCAATAAAACATCCACCTACCTAAAATGGAACTGTTTTACATTATAACGCAAAACTGTATTTTCTATATAAAGAAGAATTCTGACTTGGGGCTCTTTTTGAAAATTGCCGAATTTAGCTAATCTTAAAATTTCGAATATTTCCTCGTCTTCATCCGAAGATTCTTCGTCCAATTCTTCTAAGAGTAATGCACATATTTGTTGTGTCTTTTCTCTATTCATTTTGCTAATTTCTGTAATAAAAATTGCTTTGAAAAATCACAGACTAACAAAAAATTTTATCAGAATTTCATAACATAACCTCACAATAACGGCTCATAGTCACCCAAGTCGAGACTGGGGTGGAGGTGTGGTGCGATAAGCTCACCAAAAGACAAATAATTTTGTACAATTTTTACCCTTGATGCCGTAATGACCTTTCTGATGACACTATGCACGCACCATAGACACACCGCTTTTCTGAACGACAAAAATGGGATGCACCAGTATTCCTGAACGGCAACACACCACGCACCGGTGTGTATTTCACACCGGGGTGACCTTTCTGAACGCAGCCCAGTTCGAGGAAGTCAAGCATAATTGAGATCAAAACAAAAACAAACAGGTGAGTGTTTTGTCAACTGGGAGCCGATTTCATGCACAATTGCTTCTGGACATTCTTAGAGAATGTCGATATGCAATCTATAAGGTCAAGCTGGCTTGCATTGAAAATAATGACTATTTACCATTTAGTGTTTATATTTTCACCTACCTTTATTGCTTAGGTATCCAAATATGCTCTCAAAACTCCCTTTTTGCAACAATATTTAAAGATTTTAGCCTTTTTTTCAACAAAAAATTCTATGAGTCATCACTATTGACAGAACACATACAATCTCTTCAATTGACGAGGTCAGGGCCGGTGTCAGCTTTTTTATTTTTTGTCACTTATATATTTTTACCATCTCTTTAATTTTATAGCCTTTTTTAAAAGAACTTTAAAGGGACATTGATTTTGTTTTAATTATTTAAAGCTTTTGGAGGTTACAAAACAAACCAACAGTCTTCATAAACTAACCTGCAGGCCGGAAAGAAAGTAGCTTGCCGAGAGCCGCGTTCGAACCAAGCATAAGAGAACTCATGTCCGTGCAAGTGCAGGTGCACGCTCTTTATGGGCGAGGGTACTACCTTCTTAAATGAAATAAGCCTTTTTACATATTCTTTAAACATTTTGATAGCAGTGAAATACGCCGTCTGCCTGACCCCTAAGAGCCGATTTTTAAGTAGCGAGTTAGCGTTAACTCAAGCAATATAACCTTATTAAAATCCTGAAAGATCGGGTTAGAGTTAACTCTAGGGTAACCCTGGCTTCAAGGCGAGGGAGAGTTACTTTATCCCAGGGTTAAACTAAAAAAATATTGGCTTAAAACAGAAAAAAAAAACTGGAATTTATAACCCGAGTTAATTTAACTCTCTGCTAACCCGCTATTGAGAAACCGGCCCTAAATGTACCGTAGCCACTAATCGCGATTACATATTTTTTTTTCTCTGTTGATTACATGAAAATTAAGAAGGAGCCCGGATGAGCTAAACTAATCTGAATATTTTTATGGTGAACATGGGGTGAGACATGCATTAAAGTGGATTCAGAGTTCCGTAAGGTAAGCGTGAGGTATGAGGTATGCGGTAAGACGCAAGAAAAATTATCTATATAGCAAATGCATGCTGCTGTTTATATTGTTTCGTAAGCCTCAAGCGTATCTATTTGCAATTGTGTATTTCCCTTGCGCTTTACCACATACCTCATACCGCTGACCTTATGGAACTATGAATCCACCTTTAAACGTCTGTATTTGATCAATCTTTCATTGCGCGCTCGAAACCACAGTTGCTTGTCCCTGTTACCCTCAACTACCCCTACCTAATTTTTAGCACCTAGAACACCGGTGTCCAACGAGTCCTTCCTTGGGTCTTTTCTATAAAGCTCAGATTTCCGTCCCACTCAACTGTCGAGCTGCTCATATTTTTATCTCTTTTTTGCATTGAACTTAAGTCTATCAATATTTAAGCCTGTTTTAGAAAGATGCATTTTTCTCTTTTAGGGCTGGTTGAACCTAAACTGAAACGCGGCTGAGACGTGCCGCTTTTATTGGCCTTTTTAAATTAAGGAAGCCTGAGATTTTTTCAGCCAGGTATTACATATAAATCCTTAGTTCAACAATCAAAAACTACGTCCAACAAATACTGCTGTCTTTGTATGCCTTAATTGCTTGATAGACAGTGACTGAAAATATCACCCGACGACGTCCGGCGTGTAATCCGAACGTAACCGTAAAAACAAAATATTTAAATTGATTTTTGAATGCTTCTGTTCTGTATTCTTTTTAATTGTAAAGATAAGTAACGATTTTTGTTTAATAATAATTTTCTTTGGCTAAAATTTCGTAAAAAATGTAGAACATTGACTTACACTGGCAACTGTGACAAGTGATTTCGATCTGTTTATCATAACCTCCCTTTTCTCTGATGGGTTTTCTTGATTCTCAAGATTACTAATAATTAAAATTCACCGTAAAAAACGCAAGAAAAAGAAATTATAAATAAAAAATATTATTGGACAAATTCTTTTTGTAAATCTTGATAATAAAAAATACTGTATAAAATCGTCTATAAACAAATTAAAGATAGCGTGCAAAAACCAAAAATGCTGCCTTAAAAATAATGTGACGTTAGCTACGTTATAACGCGTTATTAAGCGATAAAGTCACCTAACGGGGATTTTGTATAAGAGGTGCAAATGGTTCCTTATACTTTTTACTTTTTAATTGTAAAGATAAGTAACGATTTTTGTTTAATAATAATTTTCTTTGGCTACAATTTCGTAAAAAATGTAAAACATTGACTTACACTGGCAACTGTGACAAGTGATTTCGATCTGTTTATCATAACCTCCCTTTTCTCTGATGGGTTTTCTTATTTTTCAAGATTACTAATAATTAAAATTCACCGTAAGAAACGCAAGAATAAGAAATTTTAAATGAAAAATATTATTGGACAAATTCTTTTTGTAAATCTTGATAATAAAAAATACTGTATAAAATCGTCTATAAACAAATCGAAGATAGCGTGCAAAAACCAAAAATGCTGCCTTAAAAATAATGTGACGTTAGCTACGTTATAACGCGTTATTAAGCGATAAAGTTACCTAACGGGGATTTTGTATAAGAGGTGCAAATGGTCCCTTATACTATGCATACAACCCTTAGTTATGTAAACTGAGATGTGGAAGTCTTTTTTTTATTTAAGAAGGTGTTGTTTTTTTCCGGCCTGCAGTCTGCTCTTTTTATTTGGAAAAAGTTATGTGAGTCGATTTCTTAATCTCAAAAGTTTTAAATTAATAAAGAAAACTCAACGTTTCTTTAAAAAAGTTTTAAAAATTAAAGAAAATGTTAAAATAGAAGTGGCAAATAACTAAAACAAAAACTGAAGCCGGCCCTGCCGCAGAGATTGACCGCGTTGTGTCAATGTGATTGCTATCAATTGTCTTTTCTTGTTCGAAAATGGCAAAAATTTTCAATTATTGTTCCAAAATGGGACAAACAAAGACAAAAAGCGATAAAGATAGGTGAAAAATGGGTGAAAATATTATAAAAAGTAGGAAAAAGGCCATTATTTTGGTTACAGGCCAACTGACCTTGTAGATTGCACATAGGCATTCTCTGAGAATGCAAAAAGTAATTGTGCATGAAATCGGCTCCCTGATGACAAAGGTGAAGTGATTTTGTAATATCAATATCATAATATGGTTGAACTTGGGCATGTTACTTTTAGGACAGATTAGGAGCCCTCAAGCCTTACATGTGCAAATCTGAGACTGACCATTCACAGAAACTGCCAAACTTCAACACATTAATGATGACAAAGATCTACAACTCAATAAATAGACCAAAACTAGTTTCTAGTAAGTACAAGACAGCTAAGTCCCTCTTTTTTTGACACGGGTTATAAACTTACTCTTATTATCTACTTTATTTTTGGATGGTAGTGGTTGACGGGATGAGAATTTGATATAACAAAGGTTTTAATACACTAAACTAGTAAGTTGCGATTGCGATTGCGATAGAAGGATCATTTGGGCGTTAAGTTATGTTATTTTTTCGCAGTTTCAGGTTACTGCAGAGCCCAGAGCAACCTTCTTGGACTGGTTAAATTTTACAAGAAAAATAACATGTTTCACTGAACTGTAGACTGTATATAGTTATAATTATTACGTTGTTTTGTTATATTTGGAATACACACGATTTGATATATTAATTAAATTTAGTTGTTTATTAAAAAGGGTTCAATGGTGTTTTATTTGAAATATTGAAGTTTGTTTTGTCTCCAAAAAAATAACTGGAATAAAATGCCTTCATTTCATATAATAATAATTTTAGTATAATTCAACCTCAATCCATTAGTAGTTAACACTTTTCCAGCGCATTCACCACGATCTATAAGAATATAAAATAAACACCGGCGTTTAAGAGGGGCTAATCCGAAAAGTAGTAAAAATTATTGACTTTAGATTAAGATTAAGATTTTACCACGGTGTTTTAGAGACGTATTTTTTAAATTCTAAGGGAAATGTTAAAACAATACAGAATCATATTTATACCTAATAACTCTGGAAATATTTTTTCGATATTAAGAAACTTCCCTTTCCTGAGCACAACTAAATATACAATTTTAGTAGCTGTAGCTAGAGAATTATTTAACAGATAATTCATGACATAAAGTTGAAGTTCATTATGATATACAGTGTGTCCCGACAAAAAAGTTACAAGGACGTTCTCAAAGGCAATATGATGAAGGGTCACATCGATATAAACAACTTCGAAACCACGGCAAACGATAGGGCTATATGGCGCTGAACAGTCCATGAGGGAGCACAAACTTTTGAAGATCAACGATGTAGACTAGAAACGGAAAAGATAGAACGTAGAAAGGAACGACAAAATGGAAGAATGGATGACCAACAACACCCGGCTGCTGCCGGAGACTGGATGTGCCAGGACTGTGGAAGGGTGTGCGGCTCGAGAATTGGCTTACATAGCCATCAAAAAACGCACAACAGATGGCGACGATACAGAATAAAGGAAAATCATACTCGGTATCGCGTGATTGCCTATGATGATGATGATGATACAGTTTTAAAATTTTTGAAAAGAATGTTTTTTCTCTTCTGTAAAACATTTATCCAGATAAATATTTTCCTATTTAGATATTGTTAAATAGCAAATAAAAAAAAATATCTTCTGTTTTAAAATTAAGGTCAAAAGTGCAAATTTTAACAGCATATTATTTTATAAAAAATTAGAATGTAAGCGAGGAATCATATTTATTCTTATTATTGGTTTCATTATTTTTAAGCCTAAATATCATTTGCTGTTTAGCTCAGCTATAGAGTTACGATCTGTCTAAAAGTTTTTCAGGGAAATAGACTGACAAAGGAGTTTTAAAAATTGTTTATTAGCTTTTTTGCTCCGAAGAGGCTTTAACTCAAAAAGAGTTTTAAAAATTGCGTAGTAGGTTTTTTGCTCCGAACAGGCTTTAACCCAAAAAATGTTTTAAAAATTGCTTAGTAGCTTTTTTGCTCCGAAGAGGCTTTAACTCGAAAAGAGATTTGAAAATTGCTTAATAGCTTTTTTGCTCCGAAGTGGCTTTAACGCAAAAAGAGTTTTAAAAATTGCTCTCTAGCTTTTTTTCTCCGAAAAGGCTTTTTTATTTTGATGTCAAGAAGATAGAGCAAAGGGTATTTTTATTTGATACTAAAAAAGCAGAGCGAATAAGTAATCTATAAAAAAATTATTTATTGTGAAATAATATGTCATTTTTTAGTTTAGTTTATGGGTAAAATAGCTATTTTAGTGATGGACCTTAAATACCTCACAAACTCTAACTAACTAAAAGTGTGGTCTTTGCCGGGAATTACACTAACAATTCTCCCAACAGACCATTTAAAACTTGGAATATTATCCTGTTTTAATGGAACTAACATTCCTTCTTCCAAATTTGGATTTTATGGTTGCCATTTAGGACGCCTTTGAAGTTGTGTGAAATAATCATTTTGCCTTTTTTTCCAGAAATGCTGTTTCATTTGTACGACAACTTTCCAAAGTTTTAATTTATTTTGGGGAATCTCTATCAAATCTGGTTCCGGGTAGCTGGTTATGGGAGAACCAATCAAAAAATGGCCCGGAGTAAGACATTCCAGATCATTAGGATCATTTGATAACTGGATGAGTGGTCTTGAGTTTAAAATGCCCGCAACTATAATTATTAGGGTATTAAATTCTTCATAGGTGAAAAAACTATCTTTGATATGAAATTCTGTACTACTTACCCCAGCTTTCCATAACCCACCAAATACCGGAGAGTAGCTTGGAATAAAATTAAATTCAATTTTTTTTCTTTACTGAAAAAATTATTAGTTTTTTCCTTGTTTTTTGTAAATTTCAATTAATTGGTTGTTTGCTCCTTTAAACGTTAATCCATTATCGCAAAACACCTTGGAAGGTTTACCCGTACGTGACATAAAGCGTCTAAAACAAGCTAAAAAATTTTCTGTTGTTAAATCTGACAAAAGTTCCATATGGATAGCTTTGACAGAAAAACATACAAACAAAGCTATGTAGGCCTTGCTTGTTATAGTTTTTCTAAAACAAGATTGTTTTACTAAAAAAGGACCGCAGAAGTCAACTCCTACGTGTTAAAAAACTCGTGCAGGACAAACTCTTGGTTCAGGTAGAGAACCCATTAGTTGTTCTGAACATTTTGCTTTAAATTTGAAACAAGTGGCACATTTATGTACTATCTTTTTTATTTCCCTTACACCATTTATTATCCAAAAATTTAAATTTAATGATGAAAGAACTTGCTTGGGACCAGCGTGAAGCAATTTTAAATGCTCCCTACGTATTAAAAGGTCAGCAACATGAGTATGTTTAGGCAAAATTAGAGGATGTTTTGACTATAGGAAACATTTGCCTTTTGCAGCCTAATGCTGGTTTTGTTCAAATTTGATTATAATTTTTTCTGCATTATTTAATTCAGCAATCTTTAAAAATCCAGAGACGATTTTCCTTTTTCAAGTTGTTATAAAAACTTAAAAAATATGCAACAACTTGTTGAAGAATAGAAAATGCAGAATATTTTTCAAAAAATGACATTTGTGTGCAACACTAATTTTTTATTCTGGCAAAGGATTAGGATAAAACAAAATTATGATTGTTTTCCACAAACCAAAACTACACTTTTTTGCACTCGACGCGCGTTTCGCTAACAACGTTAGCATCATCAGGAGACGATAAACAATGAACTAAATTAATCTACGCTCTATCTTATATACAATCATTTAGTGGGCGGAGATAAGACTAATAAATTGTGATTGATTACGATTTTTAATCCTATCTCCCCTCAACCAAAGAATAAAGTGTACTAAACGGGATGGGTCCTCTATCTTTATTTAAACTATTTCTGGATTTAATTATTTCCATACTTTCATATGCATTCAAAAGTCTTTTGTTTGTTGACTTTGTTTGTTGACTTTTGAGTGCATATGAAAGTATGGAAATCATTAAATCCAGAAATAGTTTAAATAAAGATAGAGGACCCATCCCGTTTAGTACACTTTATTCTTTGGTTGAGGGGAGATAGGATTAAAAATCGTGATCAATCACAATTTATTAGTCTTATCTCCGGCCACTAAAGGATTGTATATAAGATAGAGCATAGATTAATTTAGTTCATTGTTTATCGTCTCCTGATGATGCTAACGTTGTTAGCGAAACGCGCGTCGAGTGCAAAAAAGTGTAGTTTTGGTTTGTGGAAAACAATCATAATTTTGTTTTAGTGCAACCAAAGGTTCCAAATTCCCAACATAATAAATGATTAGGATAATTTAAAGAAGTTTCATTATAAATAAAATTTGTTTTAGATCACATGGATGGTCCATGAAATCATAATTTATTTCTATAAATTTCTTGATGAGCTAGGCCTCGCGACAAGCAGTCAGCAGATTTTCTTTAGTATTTATGTACAACCATTTAAACTCAGAGGTTAATTTTTGAATTTTAGTAATTCGGTTTGCAACATAGGGATTTAAATTTAATGGCTCTGACTTTATCAAGGCCAATGTTATATTTGAGTCTGAACACAAGAAAGTTTTATCAATTTTTTCTTTTAAAATGCCGTAAACTTTGAAAGTTAAATTTGAAAAAAGTAGAGCACTGTTTAACTCAAGTCTTGGTATGCCTAATTTATCCTTGTATTTGGGAGCAATTCTTGATTTTAAGCAAATTAAATTTGTGCTAACATGATCTGCAAAAATAACTCATGGCATATAAAATGGCACTGTAAGCAATCATTGAGGTATCACAGAAATCTATAAGCTCTACACTATGAGCATTTTTAAAATTTAATTTTTTTTGAATGCTTACTGTGGGCATATCAATAAGATTTTGAACAAAATTTTGCCAAGTTTTTAACAGCTCACATGCTAAAATGTCATATTAATTAATTTTTGACAACCAGATACTTTGCATAATGACTTTAGCAGCAACTGAAATCGGTCCAACTAACCCTAAGGGATCATAAAATTTTGAAATAAAGCTTAAAATTGACGCTTTGTTATGCATTGATTTATGTCACAAGAACCTTGTGATCCTTTTGATCTTCTCTTTTTTAACATTCAAATTACTGCTAAAAGTTTTTAAATTTAATTTTTTGACCAAGCCACTTGTTACCAGAGAAATTTGAGAACCACTGTCGAGCAAGCATCTTGCCATTATATTCTTACCACTACTCGACTTTACCCTTACTTGCGCTGTTGGCAAAAGATCACTATCTGTAGACTCAATTGATCCAACATGTGAAGTTTGCACAGGTACTGGCTGTTCAGTGGTGTTGACAGCACCTTGTCGTGGAAGTTGGTCCAAATGAAATAAAGTATTATGGTGTTTCTGGTAAACAGCGCATTTGAATGTCATTTTGCATTTTCCGGGATGATTATTTAGGCACAACCTACAAAATTTATGTTTTTCAACAAGACACTTTTTCAAAAATATTAAGAGCCTTCAGTTTTCTGCAAAGATAAAGTTTATGACCTGAAATAGAACAAAATGAACATTTTGAGTCAGATTTTGATTTTATGCCGACACAACTAGTTTTTTCATGTTTTTTCCTATGTTCCGAGGTACTGGTCCCCGGAGCTTCTAAGGTCATAGCTCGATTTTTAAGAAATCTTAAAAATCTGGGTTAAAGTAGGCAATTTAGAACTGTCACGGTCAATTTGATATGACTTGTTAGTAAACTGATCAAGTTTTTTTGCACAAAATACAAATCAAAATCATGTCCCAACTTGATGCATCTCTCAATGCATTTGCTGTACATTTTTGTACAGACGGTATGTCAAGAAGCGAATAAATATGAAAATTGATAAGCATCGTTTCATTTATTGTAACGCGCATTTAACAATATAAGTGCTTCTGCATAGGAAGAATTTAGTAGAAGCAAATTGTTAATTAGATTTAAAGCTTTATCACGCAAATAAATTTTTAAATAACACAATATTTCTATGTCAGATTTTGATGAGTTGTTTTTCGATCAAAAAACGGAATGTTTAATAGTGGCAAATTTTTTCTTGAAATAATATCATTTTTTAGTTGACTACATGCTGCAGGTGTAGAACTGTTAGGTTGATTTCCCGGTTAAGAACAAGTCTGATTTATGGTTGTAAGTGTATCAAAATACTCTGTCTCTATGTCATCTAATGACGGAGAATAATTTTTATCCAAACACAAAATCTCAGAGTGCAAATCCTGAATTTTTTCATACAGATTGATAAGGGAGCCTTTACAAATTTGAAAAGATTCATATTTTTGGCCTGTGTCAGGATTATTGGCATGATCACCAATATAACTTTGTATGAGATAAATAAACTCAAATGCTTGTTTTTTCTTAGATTTTCAGTTTAATTTCCGATATTTTTTTAGGTATTTTTGGTTAAAAATAATTGAACTAGAATGATTAAAAGTACTTACGCTAATGAATTACGTTGAAATACATCTCTTCCTAGTGAAAAACTATTAAAAAAATATGTTTTATACATAAAAAAATACTAAAAACTAATAAAAACATCGCCGAAAATTGTTAGGTTATCCACCATAGATAAATTTTGATTTTCGACTGGTTTCAGCAATTCCAATATTATAAGGTCACTGCAACAGGTTGCATCAGGATGGCAGCGACATCTCGGAACGTCTTACAATACCAGCAAACTGTGTGGCCAACTTTGTAAGCAACCGCTGTCGGATTTTTGAATAAAATTTCGTAATTTTACCTGGGTTTTTGAAGTTTCATGAAAGAAAGGTGTTTTCTCACCATATATCCGGCTCGAAGGGCCAAAAGATGTAAGAGACAACTGTGAGTTTAATTTTTCTTCGATTTGTAGAGTCCTGAATTTCCTTTTGGCATGACTGGCGGAGTTTTGATGAGAAATAAAATAGTACTTGATGTTTCTTCTACAGCTTTACTTTCGACGAAAATATAGACATTTATTTACATAGTAGTACAAACTTTTGGTACCTTTTGTAGGGCAAACTTTTGGACCTCTTTTAATTTCCAAAGTTAAAAAATTATTCAAAATTGAGTTGAGTTTTTATACATAGTTATGGTAACCATCGCATTTCCTTAGTAATATTTTCACCAATTAAATTGGTCAAAAGTGTTGGATTTCATTTCCAACACACAGTGTCACCGGAAATATATGTATGTGTATCACCGGCATACGCAAGGGGCGGGGACTTAAAGGCTCAAGCGAGAGCTCATTAAACCTCCTTAGAGCCGCTGGCTGAAAATCAGCTTCTAAAAGTTAAAAGTTACTCAAAAAGTATTTTTGTCAAAAAATAACACTTACCGTGAAATGTTTCCATTAACTCATCGTTAAAACCAAAAATTTTTTATTTCTTCTATTTTTCTTAAAAAAGATTCCACCAAAACTTTCTCACAATCTCTCTGAAATAGTGAAACGCCGCGAGCCGTCTACAAAACAAAGCCAGAGGGCTCACGGGTGACTCGACATTTGACAATTTTATTTAGTATTTTTAATAATACATAGTGGTTAACTAAAGATACAAAACAAAAGTGAGTTTTATTTAGAAATGTAGTTTGTTCATTTATAAATTTTCAAATTGAAAATATCAATAAATTTAATTAATACTTTTAACATTCTTGGGAGAATTAAAATATGGTAAATCTAAAAATACACAGTGTTTTTGTGTGCTTAATTTAAAAATTTTGATGTTAACAATATAGTAATATCATATTAAATCTATTGAAATTTTTTAGACAATCAACATTTTATCAATCTAAACATATCTCAGTTAAGATTATGCATTATGTAAATTTAAAAGTTCTTTTTTTTCTGTATGTGTATCAAATTTAACGATCATGGCTAAACGGGTTAGGAAGTTAGGTCAATGATAATGAGAGAAGATATTTTCAAATATGGCGGACCTATTTTTGACATAAACAACGATACTAAAAAATATATGTCAAAAATCTGTAATTTTTTTCAATATTGCGGACCTCCAATCCCGGGGATTTTAGGGGACTTTCGGTATGTTGTTTATGAAATTATTCTAAAGCTCTATGCCAAAAGTCAAAGATGTGTTATTATTTTCCACTTTTTTGCTAGATTGACTGGAGTACTTAATATAGTCGTTTTCTTTCTTTTACTTTCTACTAAGATTTAATTATAATGGAATTATAATTATTTAAACACGTTTAATTTAATTAGTACACCTAATAAACCATATGTTTATAATTTAATACAAAGTCAAACATTTCATTAACTAAAATTATAATATCTAACGCCTGATTCTCACCTAAGCACGCTCACCCTGTCTCAAAAAACGCACCATGTGACGGGACAAGGATATACAGAGTTGCGTGATGCGTTTTTTGAGTCAGAGTGAGTGGTGGGAACCAGGTGTAATCCTAAAGCCAAGGGAAGCAGTAGTAATTTTTGATTGTATAATTTAGCAAAAAAATTTATTCAATTGTTAAGTTGTTATCGGAAACGTCATGAAAATTCCAGAATAATTAATTTAGTAGAGTGGAACCCTTTTTTCGTTATAGACTAATATTTTCTCAAATACCAACTTAAACTACAAAAAATAAAGTAGATTTATAAATTATCAGTGCAGTCTGGTGTAGAAACTTACCAGAATCTGGTGTTAATTCATTTGTTGAGTTTTTAAATTCCAGGCTTCATTAATTTTGGAATTGGCACATGTAATGCTCGAGTCCTGAATGCACAAAATCGCTCTAACTTTGTTGTTAGCTGAAAAAACGTCCACATGTTTGAGGTCTAAATGTCCTCGATTTTCTGAAAGAGTCTTATCTACTTTCGTAGAGCGATTCACATGTCTTTCTGTGCCTTTTAGCCTATAAGTTCTATATTTTCTGTGGTTTATACAAGAGGTTGTGCCGACGTGCCGACTTGAATGTTGTCGGGTTGTTACTATTTTAAATGTAAGTACTTTACTTTGTTTATTTATAATAATGTTTATTAGCAAAGTGCAAAGTATAAATAGGAAAGAATACAAATGTGATAAAATATTAATAGACTATACACATTTAAGGCATTACCAATTCAATATAAAATAAAATGTTTATCTACCTATTATCTATTTCAACTTGGGCCTGTGTGTTTTCACCACCATACTACAAAAATTTGATAAAAATCCACAAAAAATGCAGAAATTTAGTTTCACTTTTAGGGTTGCCAAAGATCAAAGAACAAATGCTGTAGCCATAAAGTGACACCAAAATACCATACTGATATGTTGTAGTAAGCCGGCAAAAAGAAACCTTTTGCTTCGTCAACCCAAAAAGTAAATACCTACGAAACAGAGCTGCAATGCTTAACAAACCGAAATGAATTGCAAGCTTTGTATGTGCTCGCAGGGCTTTGTCTTAGCGCGAAAGCCTGCAATCCACTGCTGATTTAGTTAAAGACGTAAACGTTGTAAGCAAATGTTCTAAATGTTGTTTGTTTCGTGAAATTGTTGTAATTGTTTCTACAGGCTTCATAAGCAATGCACCTCTGTTCCGTCGGTATTTACGCTGGGGTCAAATAACTAAGCGTCTGATTGCACATTCAAGTATTTCGTGGGCGGTCGCATCCCTACGCAAGTTATATTATAGCGATATACTACTACCATTTGCTAAATATTCTAGCTTCTAATCATTTGTACTCGATTTAATGGGATCGATCTGACAGAGCTGATTTATTGTTTTGGGAATTATTTCTCACAATTTTATTAATTTTTTAAGGTCCCCGGACAGTTCTAGCTGCTCCTCACGTGACCATAGTCCTTGCAACCGTGGGCAATCATCTACTCAAGAGAACCATAAACCCACCATCAGAAGGCAGAGTACAACAGGTCAGTATATAATAAAATTGAAAGTAGTCTGGCTTCCAACAGTGAAAAGACGTAGGGAATATTCCCTTCCGTTTTGCTCCCTACTAGTCTATAGAAGCCTCACTATAGAATAACGGCAAGGTGGCTTGTCAGTAGTTGGGTTAATGACTAAACTTTAGTAATTTATTACCAGTTGAATACTGATTTATTTTCTCTAAATCCTCTGTTTTTAAATAAAATTGAATAATATTTTATGAACTTAATTTCTCATTAACGCTTATGTTTAAAATTATTGTAAACGCGTGGTCTACTTTAGGTCGCCATAATTTATAATAACTAAATATACTTAATAGTTAATTTTAAAGGTGATTAAAAATTTAAATTAATATATTTGTAAAACTAATGCCTTTTTGTCGTTAGACATATTCCTCGGCTCCCTTCAGTAGTGTCTACTCTGCCTCGTTAATTGCATCAATTGTATTAGGCCTTTAAAATCGTCATCGCTTGACTATAAAACTACCCCATATAGCTAAACCAATACAAATAATACAGAGTGCTGTGATGCCATTTGCAACGTAGGTGTTGTGAAAGTCTAGAATTTTTGGGGATAATAAAACCACAAAACCAAAATACATATATATATTTATTCATCAAGGGTCTAACTTTAAATCGCTTACATCGCATTGCATACATTAAATCATATCAGTTCTTTTTGGGTTCAAGTAAATTAAGGAAAAAAAATAATAAATTCAAAATAATTTGACTTAATAAATCTTCTTGTTTTTCTGTGGTCTTAAATAAATACTGCAGTAGAAACAAAAATAAAATTTTAAAATAAAAAAACAAATATTTTTCTTTTTATCAAAGAAGCACCAAATATTATTTATATTGATTAAATTCATTTTCCAAAAATCAGAAATAAATAACTACACATTCTTTTATCCCTTACTCCAATCCTCTTGAAAATATTTATCAAAGGCAATTAACTTACCAACTGACATCACTCATAGACCAAGACTTATTAAACTTGACTTCTGTATTCACCAAAAACTTTTTCACAACTAAACTCAAGTAAAATTCAAACAAGATCTCAAACCGTATTCTAAAATTGCGTTAGTGGGGATTCAGGGTCATCATGCGCGAGCATCTATCTACCGGAGGTTATTCACAGCAAAAAGACCTCGATCTAGATTTTAGTTTTCGTATTTGCCATGAAACAGTTTTGTCCGCTTTAAAGGAATTTGAACAATTTTATGACCAAAGTAGCTCACAATCAGGATGATGACGATTATTTGACCCTGATATAGTTCACCAACTTTACCCCAAAATCTATTAGATGCGAGGTTATTGATGACCCACGTAACTAACAAATTAATATAAAAAGGCAGGGTCTGGCAATTGAAATTCAGTCTGAGTTGAGCATTAGTTTGAACAACAAGTAGTTCCGTTGGAACAAAAAGACCAAAACCTTAAATTCAAGAAGTGAAATTAATAACAGTTTTAAATTCACGACCTAGTGACAAATTGTGCCTGGGGTAATTTTCCAGAATTAGACTTAAAATGTAAGTGTTTGAAAATGTAGCATGAAACTCTGTGTACCAATGTACTTTTAGTGATAAAGTTTAGCTGCTGTAAAAATTTCTGGTGGCTCCTGGACTAATGTAAGCGATTTAAAGTTAGACTATGAATTAAATTTATTTTGCCTTGCTATATTGTCGTAAAGGGAACATTGACATTGCAGGAACTTTATAACCAATGATTTTGTTATGTATTTATTTTGAGAGCCTATAATTTCGGTACCATTTTTTTGAACAATGTGCAATTTATTACAAAAATCCACGGGTGTCCAATTTTGCCCAATACCTAACCATGATAAGAAAGCTTGCTTAATAGTAGAGTATAGGTTCGGCTGTACACAACTAGACGCCTAGCTCTTATACGAGGAAAAATTAATGTGACCATTTTCTAGGGACCCATGAAGGTAAAGTCAAACGCTCGGACTTTAACAAACCCTTAGGAAATGCGTATTTCACAGTGTGAGTCCGAACTTCCCTCCAAAGATGTTGTCTGTCTAAGTTTGTTTTGTATATTTTCTTCTCGACTTGCTAAAGAACCACGCACAATTTAAATGACAAATGCATCTCAGTGGGATTTCAACGCCGTTTAAGTATGTTATTGAGACAGTCTCTGAGAGCATTTTGTCTCAGGCGCAGGTGCCGATATCTACACGGTGAGCCAATAATATCTGTCAAAATTTGGGATGAGCTATTTAATATCATGCTTATGATGACCGATATGGGAAAAAATTCCCACTAAAATAATAATGCTGAATTTAAAAATGATATTTACCTTGGTAATATCAGTTAAACCCTGTCAAAATGGCGAAAAAATAACTAATAAATTTAAGTTTTTGGAAAAGCGGAATACCTTCTTTTTACTCTGTTGAAGATACTAAATTGGAAACCGTAAAAGAAGTGACAGTTGTCTTAATTGTCATTTACTGTCGTGGGGAAAACAACTGGTGCAATGACACATACTTACGAGTACGGACTCGAAGTACCCTAAAATATGTAATTAATTTTGACACCTGTTAAGCTCTGTCAAAATAGCAAATAGATAATTTGTGGTTTTGTGCTTTTAAATGGAGCATGTGTACCTTACTTCCACTGTAAAAAACAAAATGAAAACTGTTAAAGAAGTGATACTTGCCTTAATTGTCATAAACAAAACTACCAGTGTAACAAAACATGTTTCTACGAATGTTGACACACAATGTCAGTTGTCAAATTTTGGGGAACATTACCTCGACAAGGTCATATACCGAGTATTTAAAAAAGTTGTCGCCATAATGATATGATTTGGCAGGTGCCAAAATAAATGAAAATTAAGACTTTCACTTGGTGAAGTTTGAGTCACCGCTTTTAAATATGTGTCACTGCATTAGTAGCTTTCTCCATTACGGTAAATTACAGTTGCGACAAATGTTACTTTTTTCATTTTAAAAGAGTAAAAAGAAAGTAGTTGTTTTTCCAGGGTTTGACAATTTTCGATTTCATTGACCTCAATTTGGTGTAGTTTGAGTCCTTACTCGTAAATATATATGACATCGCACCAGTGGTTTTCCCCATGACAGTTAAGAGAATTGTATTTTTTTTTAAGGTATTCGCTTTTCCCAAACTTCTATGTTTATAAATTATTTATTCGCCCTTTCGACAAGGTTTGACAGGCTTCAAAATTAATGACATTTTTTAGTTCACCGACCTCAATTTAGTGTAGTTTGAGTCCTCACTCGTAAATATGTGTCATCGCGCCAGTGGTTTTTCCTATGAGAGTAAATGACAGTTAAGAAAACTGTCACTTTTGTTTACGGTTTCCAATTTGGTATCTTCAAGAGAGTAAAAAGGTGGTATTCACTTTTCCAAAACCTTCAAGTTCATCAATTATTTTTCCACCATTTTATCAGGGTTTGACAGATGTTAAAATAAATAAATAAATTAATAAGATGTTAAATCATTTTTAAATTCAGCTTTGTCATTCTAGTGGGAATTGATGCTTTTTTTTAGCCCATATCTGTCATTATAAGAATGATAATGATATAATTCATCGATGACGCAATTAGGGCTTGTTTTTATGTTTTTTTACTGCTGTCGGAGATCAGAGACAAATGTTTTTTGATTGTTAAATGCACTTCTTGAATTCTTGCTTCGTCAGTTGAAAATATTGCTGATTATCGTAGTCTATAGGTAGCATTTCATTTGGCATATTTAGGGACCAGTATCATATTGCTTCGATATTTAACAGAGTAGGTCCTGCCGTGATAAGGTTAAATTTAGATCGATCTTGGATAATGTAGTATCCAGATATCGTTAAACATGAATAGATAGGCAACAAGAGTTCTAGCAATTTCCTCATGTTAATTCCCATAAGAAAACGTCAAGGTTCAAAATCCCAAAAACTGCCAAGGCCACACGTGATGATGGTGCAGAAGTTGATGACGCCACGAAACGCAAAGCACCTGTCAAGTCACCTGTTGCGTTGCTGATGTTCACCTACTGTCAACCAAATAGATGTATGAGTCATATTTGCTGTCAACCTCTTGATGAGTTAGTTTTTTAAGGTTACTAATCCAAGATGGATTCCCAGATGTAGCTTGATGAGTCATGGACGTACGGCGTCTCTAGAGTCACATACTAAGGCCCTGCCTACTACTATGCCCTTGACAAACGCCTGTTAATATTTGTAATGTCTTGTTGATATAACTATTAATAAAAAAGTGTATGTTATCCAGGGGATTGAACCAGCGCGCCAGGCCATATACAGTATAGGAGATCGTGGTTCAAGACCATTGCGACTTTTTGTTGTTTGTGGTCAGATTGTGCGTATACAAACAATAAAATATTTATGCAATGCAGATCGGTGAACTGATGTGCAATATTAGGGAATTATTAGAAAGAAAAATAACTAAAAATACATTTGTTTATTGGTTTGCATCTATTGAAGCAGCTCAAAATTTCTTTGACAAACTGCTGTATTATTTTAATATTTTATGGTAATTTATTAGGTATCTATCATGCATATACATATAGTTAAATCGAAAATTATGATTTTAGTAACCTTTATTTGGTATAATAAGTTGAAGAAAAATTAAAATTTTGGAAAATGTATTTAATTATTTACTTAAAAGGTAATGAAAACCACTTTTGTACCTATTTGATTGATCTGTAAATAAGTTAACATATCTTTTTCTAACTTAAAATAAATAAAAATTTTATTAAATACTGAACCATACGGAGAAAAAAATTGGTATAAATTGCCAAAAAATAAAGGCAAGTACCGCTAATTAATTTGTCTCATAAAAGTTGAGCTCTCTGCAAGTCTAAATGTGGCTGCTGTTGCGGTCTGGAAAATATTTGTTCCATAAATCATATAATCTATGAAAGGCAACTAAAAACTGAGGGAAATAAAAAAATTTACAAATAGAATAAAATCTAGTACTTATATTCCTTTTATTTATGTCCTTATGGGTCCCTCATGTTTTAACACAATTATAATTCTTAACGAATTGCCTATATAATCAATAAATTTAAAAATAGTCTAAAATTAGCTTAAACTTAACTCCAAGGTTATTCACGAGGTAATATTTTCTCACTTACTTTAAGTATACAGGGGTAGAAAGTTAAAAAATTAATTATTTAATATGTCTAGGTATATATACATAAGCAAACAATTATTGAGCATGCATCGTTTAAAACAGTTTTGGTAGGTAACTATTTTAAATTTTTTTTTTAGGTGAAATTAACAGAAATTAATATACCTGTTTCTCTACATGGTAAGAAGCTGTTAAGCAGCTGATCCCTAGATCAATGTCACAATGGTATTGAATCACAGACTTTCCGCTGCGTTTTCACTATATTTGAATCTCTGTAACAACAGAACCCTTACACCTCGTTGTAAAGAAAAATTAAAACCTTTATATCGCACCACTTAAATCCCCTGACTTTTACATGAGACACACGAGTTTTGTTCCACTTGGAACTCAAAAGATTTATGGCAACTATCGAAACATCTATCTATTAATAAATTATGCATATCTATGTGTAAAAGTAATACCATATGGTTGTAATAACTTAATCAATTAGAAGTCGTCATTTACAATCTTTAAAAAACTAACCGCAATCAGCATTTTTTACAGAAATTTTTTCAAATCGGTTTATAAGTTTCGGAAATAGCATGGCACGAATGTAAATACCTAAAGGTACTGTATGATATCATATTGAATACAGACCTACATCCTAACTTTTTTAGCGAATATTTTTCACAGTTATAGCTTCGAAGGAAAAATTATTAACAAAAAAACCCTTTAGTCAGCAACCAGAAGGGTACAAACCCCAAGTTTCTAAGAACGAAAGATTGCTATCAACCGTTGTACCTAAGATACTTTTTCCACTATGTGCGCACGTTTTTCTCCTGTTTTCTGTAAAATACTAATTTTGGTTTACTGCGCATCGGGGCCAAAAGGCCTTGGCAGTTTTCTGCGAATATCTCGAGTTCTAGGTCGATTTGAAAAATAATTTTTTTACTGGATTTCTGTATTCCAATACTATTTATTATTAGATAGATGGAGAAGCCAAAAAGACATTAAGTGGTGAAAGAAAGACCTTAGTAGTTTTCTGCGAATATATCGAGCTTTAATTGATCGAGTTGAAAATTTCTTTTTTTTTACTGGTAGTTTTTGTTGCAGATATCTTGCGTTATAGCGATGGGATTTGTAAAATTCTCAGAAGTGTTATAAAGGGGGAGGGTATGGCAAAAAGGTTGTATTATGTGTGACCCAGCTGCGCAGCTCGAATTGAAAGGCTTTTATTTTTATGGTAAATAAAATCATTTACGTACAACCGTCTAGTTTCATTGCAAGTTGTAAGTGATCGACTTGAAAAATTATTTTTTTACTGGTAGCTTTTGTTGCAGGTATCTCGCGTTATAGCGATGGGATTTGAAAAATTCTTTGGAACTATTAGTGTTACAAAGGGGAAGGCTTTTTATATTATTTTATTTTTACGGTAAATAATTTTATTATTATTATATGTATTTGAAATGACCATTAACGTATAACCGTCTAGTTCCATTGCGAGTTGTAAGTGATCGACTTGAAAAATTATTTTTTACTGGTAGTTTTTGTTGTAGATATCTCGCATTATAGCGATGGGATTTAAAAAATTATTTGTAAGTATTAGTGTTCTAAAGGGGAAGGGCACGGCAAAAAGGTTGTATTGTGTGTGACTCAGCTGCACAGCTCGAGTTAAAAGGCTTTTATTTTTACGGTAAATAATATTATTATTATTATATGGATTTGAAATGATCATTTACGTACAACCGTCTAGTTCCATTGTGAGTTGTTGATCGACGGATACATAAACGAAGACTGGTATGTTAACGATGGGTTTTGAAAAATTCCTTTTTTTGCTAGATTTCTATATTACAATGTTATGTATTATCATAATTATTATTTATTACAATTTATCTTAAATAATAATAATAAAAATAATAACTAGATAAGATAAAAATCAGTCTTAAAAATATTTTTATTAATTGGTAAAAAGCTGAAATAATATATTAGATTTAAGTAAATTATTTTTTAAGCAATATTATTCTACATTAAATATATCCTTTACTTTTGGTTTCAGTTTTACAAAAATTTTAAACCATAACTTAGTTTCGCGGCTTTACCGGCAAAACTTCATTAGAAATCGTTGTAGGTATGGAAAAATGCCCCCAGGGCAACGTTTCATCCGTCCCAGGAATGAGGTACTGCTTATCTTCGTAAGGTGAAAGAGCAATCCTCAGCTGAGTGATGGAGTGTACCTGATGGTTTTCTGATCGAATAAGATTTTGGGAAACAGTCTTCTGCTTAAAACCATCAAGACATTCTACATAATCTTCAAAGATAATACCTGTGTCAACAACAGAAGATTTGATTCCTTTGGCCTTCTCTGTAACATGGAAATTTGTTATAATGGATTCAATTTCAACAGTATTGCATCCTTTTCCTTTTTCTTAAAATATCGGTCTCAGTGGTTAAAACTTTTGTTGCACATAATTTTTATCTGAGACCTACATAGTCAGTCATAGGAACACCGATATTTTTATCAGTCATCATTCCTAACACTTTTTTATCAACTTTAGGAATCCCAAACATATTATCACAAGGATAATCGGACGTGCCACAGTAATTGAAACAGTCTCTCTTTATAACTTCATCCGTAACTGTGTAGTGCGCTGAACAATCCTCAAAAGTAGGCTTCATATACCCATAGTGAAAATCATATATGGTTGTCTTTGCCAAATCTAAAATTACTTGTCCAACAAAGATCGGCTTATTTAAGAAGACTTGTAGTTTGCTTAGCTCAACTGCAACCGAATCGGCTTTTTCGCTGAATATAGCACTATTTTAAAATTCAGGCTTCGCTATTTATGACCCAGCTCCATAACGTCCACTTTATTTAGTTAGGAAACGAACATTTACCCGCTTGCGAACGTTCCCCATTGTTTTACCTGCAACCAAAACAAAATAGAATTACAGAAGATTATTTACAGTATTTTTCGTCTAATGGTTATGGATATCTGAGATTATGGAAATAAAAAATAACGTCAGCAGGCACGTATAGCCATCCATAAAATCTTTAATGTGAAAACCGTCTGTCGCTAGCTGCTACAGTTCGTTAGTTACAATTTTTTTTAAATTTAATCTCCGCTTTTACCCTCTTGCAAACCCTCACTGCCATCAAAAACTAATCAGCTCTGCATCTGGTGACCCAGAATTTTTGTGCCAAATTTGATAAGGTTAAGCGGTTTTTGCATTATCGTGTTGCAGACAGATAGTCAGACAGACAGACACTATTCATAAATTTTGTATTAAAGTCTTTTTTTGGTCAAAATAACTTATTTTTAGTAAAAATAAAAAAACCTTTTTTTGCGATTCCAATATCCTCCATACTACGTATGGATGTCTAGATGATCTTCATCATAATATAAAAAATGTTTGACTCGCCAAAGACAGCATTATTCATCAGCTTGAATAATTTCTTCTCAAATTCATTCGTTGCCTTCTTATAAAGCTCCGTATTTAAGTCAATGTAGGGCTTCAGCCAAGGAGTCTGCTTAAATTTAAGTACGCGATGTACCTTTCTCAATACTAGCCCATATGCAATTGCCTGTTTTAGAGTCCTATCACATACTTTGTCTTATTTTCAAGTGTTGTTATTAATTTGGTAAGCTCTTTAGCATTCTGAGGAGGCTCTCCAGTCTTCGGATTTATATGCTGAGGACAGAATGGTATATCTATATATTGATTAATAGTTCAAGAGGATAGTCTAAGTCCACTTCCAACATATACCCCTCATCAGCATAGTCAGGGATGGTGATGACATCAATGTTAGTATCACACCATTCAAAACTGCCATAAGGGAGGTACTGGGACATCGCCCATCCATTCTGCAAAAAACATAATTATTATAATTCATGAAAATTTTATATTTTCTGTAATAAAAATAAATAAATAAAGTTAAAAGATTTTAAGCGCATCTGATTATTTACGTCGAAGTACATTAGGAAAGGCTTCGGCTTGGAAGGATTATAGCTTGTTAGATATATTTGTTGTTAGCTTTGGCTTTCCTTTTAATGCAGACTTGACTAAGGCCGCCTCTAATACCTCACTCCGCAAAGAGAAACATATCGGCATCAACTCTACACCAGTATTGTTGTGTTACAAGTTACCAAAGAGGTTGGAAACATTGAAGCTACAAAGATTGGCGCGGGTTTTAGGCTCTCCCTCCAGCAGGGCAATCTGTGTCTGAACCTTGTCTTGTCTACTTGTATACTATATTCGTAATATATTAGTTCCTAATTTCGAATTGTAACCGACTACACTGGAAAGCTTGTAAAATAAATAATAAGTGTTTTTAACTCGGTGTTTTATTAGTGCGTAATAAGTTCAAACAAGATACCTTCTAAAGACAAAACACTGGCGACGAGATAATTGGAATTAGTCAGTCGTAGAGTGGTCGGTCGGGCGTTGGCATAAAAACATGGCGGGAGGTGGCGTGGTTCAAAAATTTTTCGAATTTATAAATATAGCGACCGTTTGGAACAACATTTTACAGCAAATCAAATTAAAGAAGAAACTGTAAAAGTGGCCGTCTTATCAAGTTCAATCGGAAAATCAACGTATAAATTACTTCGCGATCTTTGCGCGCCATTACTACCGAAGGACAAAAAATATAAAGAACTTTGTGCTATTTTAAATAAAAAATTCGGGAGTTCGATAAGTATATGGTGTGAAAGAAAAAAATTTGCGAAGTTATGTCAAAATGAAGAGACAATAAGTTATTATAAATTAAGTTTCATTCTTAAAGAAAAATTCGTTACTGGTTTAAAAGAAGGCAGAATATTCGACAGAGTTTGTGAAGAAGAGGAGAACAAAAAGTTAGAAGAATTACTTGACATTGTACAGAAGTATGAATACACAACGCCACGTGTCCACCATATTGCAAGTTCAAATTCAAGATTCCCGCCAAACCTAGAAGTTCACACCAGTCAGGCAGAAATTTCCCACAGAATTCCGGACAATATCAGAGGCCGCAGCAGTCACGTGATCGACCGAACCAATCAGGAAGAGGTCTGCCCCAAGCGCAACGTCAGCAGCAACAGGGAGGAAGATATGCCGCCCAATCAGTCAAACAAAGAGGCGTGTGTTTTTCGTGTGGCGGTAATCATAATAGAAATTTTTGTAAATTTAGAAATGCTGTTTGTAATGAATGTTCGGGAAGGGGTCATATACAGCGGGTATGTTCTAAAAATAAAAACCGGGTTAATTTTTTAACAGAGAATGAGCAAGAAGTAGATAATTCAGAAAATGTAAACAATGAAAGTTTCGACTTAAACAATTTATTTTTTATGGGGCAAGTGTTCAACACAGATTCAAACGTAAACAGTTTGTATGAAAATCGTGACTAATCAAATTTAGAGAATCGATTTAATGTAAATTTAAAAATAATTGGACAAGATCATAAATCTTTTTTTTATTCTGGAGCATCAGTAAATTACATCAGTAATGATTACTTTCTAAGGCATTTTTCGAGTTTTTGTAGATTATCAAGGAGCAACACCTCTGGGAACCTTTGAGGTACAGGCTCAGTTTAATGGTGAAACAAAATTGATCAGATTTTGCGTTGTTGAAAGTGGAGGGCTGAGCTTGCTGGGCAGGAGGTTTTTGAATGTTTTCAATATTGAGGTGAGTTTTTTTAATAATATTAATGCTAATGAGAAACTAAAAAATTTAATAAAAAAATTTGACAAATTATTTTCTAAAAAAATTGGTAAATACAAATACGGTGAAGTATCTTTAAAACTAAAAGAAAATGGTAATCCTATTTTTCGAAAATGTAGAACTGTACCATTGGCTTATAAAAAAATGATGCAGGAGGAGCTGGACCGGCTAGAGGCCGCAGATGAGGTGATTTTAAAGTTACGTTGAACCCATTTGTTGAAGATTTCAAATTTCCACTTCCAAAGCTCCATGAGGTTTATTATAAGTTAAATCAAGCAACATTTTTTTCAAAAATTGATTTACAGATGGCATACAACCAGATTCCGGTAGACAGTAAAACAGCTGATTTATTAACGGTTAATTCTATAAAAGGTTTATATCGAGTTAAGAGGTTAGCTTTTGGAGTTAAACCTGATGCAAATATATTTCAAAAAATTTTTGAAACTTTATTAAGAGGTACTAAAGGTTGTTGTAATTTGTTAGATGATATTATTGTAAGTTCGAGCACAATCGAGGAAGATTTGGGGAATTTAGAGGCCATTTTTACCAAACTGCAAGATGCAGGATTCACAGTGTTCATAAAAAAATGTGATTTTTTCAAGAACAGCATCAAATACCTAGGACATGTAATCAGCGCCGAAGGATTGAAGAAAACTGAAGCTAAGGTAAAATCTATAATTGAAGCCAAAAGACCCACCAATTTAACAGAATTAAGGGCATTTTTAGGACTGGTTAATTACTATTCCAAATTTTTTAAAAACATAGTGAAAATTTCAAATGTATGAATTATTAAAAAAAGACAAAGAATTTTATTGGTCTAAAAGCTGTGAGTTATCTTTTAATAAAATTAAACAAATTAAGACATTAGATCATGTCTTAGTGCATTTCGATCCAGAATTGCCCATAGTTTTTCACTCTGATGCATCAAATATCGGCATAAGTGCAACCATATCACATTTAATTAATGAGGAAGAAAAATTAATTGGTTGTGTTTCAAGAAAATTAACTCAAAAATAAATGTCTTATCCTATTTTTCAAAAAGAAGCTCTGAGCATTATTTTTGGGGTATCTAAATTTTTTCATTATTTGTGTGGTAATAAATTTACTCTGAAAACCGACCATAAAGCTTTTAACTACCATTTTTAAGGAAAATACATCATTACCCCAGTATTCGGTAAATAGATTACAGAGAAAGAACTGCTAAAAAAAAGCTACATCAATTTTACCGGGGCAACAGGTGACTGGCCCATCGACAACAAAAAATTAAGGAGGGAATCAGAAAATGACAGCACGTTAAGCAGAGTAATAAACTGTTAGGACAGAAAAATGGCCGACATCTATCGACGAAGACATTAACCGTATTTTAATCAAAGAGACGAGCTAAGTATTGACAATAAGGTACTTCTTTAGGGACATAGAATGATCTGTCCATTGTCATTGCGTAAGGACATGTTAAATATGTTTCATTCTTCACATATCGGCATTGTACAAGCAACAAAATTAGCTAGATCATTCATTTATTGGCCTAACATAGATAAAGAGATTGAACGCTACATAAAATCATATATTCCATGTCTTACAGTTAAACCTACACCACTTAAAAATGAATTAACTTCATGGCCTTTGACCACAGAACCTTTTGAATGGATTCATATAGATTTTTTGGGTCCTTTCCATGGAAAAATGTATCTTGTAGTAGGTGACGCTTTTTCTAAGTGGATAGAAGTTTGTAAAATGAGGACAAAAAAATAAGAAAGATTTTTGCACGTTTCGCTTTGCCTAAATTGGTAGTTTCTGATAATGAACCACAGCTGGTCTCAAAATCATTGCATTCTTTTTATCAAAAAAATGGTACTAAACACATAGGAATACCACCATATAAACCTAGTAGCAATGGTGCAGCCGAATCAGTAGTCAAAATATTTAAAAATAGAATTTCTACAGCTTTGAACGACCCTAGAAATAGAGTTGTTTCAATTTCCACCTTGATGTACGGTAGAGAGTTACGCTGTAAATGGCAGCTTTTAAAAGAAAATGACCATGAAAATTTGACAACTAAAAATTTTCAGCAAAAATTTGTGGAATCTGCAGCTAAACAAAAGCAATTTTATAGCGGACAACATAAAAAAGTTAACATAGGTGACATAGTTTTTGTTAAAGATTATAGAGATATTATGAAATTCAGTTTCAAACAGGCGAAAATTGAAAAACAAGTAGGAAGATCTACATTTTTGTGTCGTTTAGAAGAAAATAACCAGCTTTGGAAACGACATATTGACCAAATTAAAACAACCAGTTTAGAGAACGAAGACCAGCCACAGTCGTCTAGAATTTTGTCCTAATTTTGTGGATAGTATAGGCAAGAAGAAAACACAGACTATTTCATTCAGAGGCTCAGAATTGCTCTGAGTTACCTGATTTTCCTTATAATGTAAATAATTCACCATCTTTTAACGACAATTCTATTGAATTAAATTGTAGCCCCGTAAATATTAAGGATGTGACATTATCTCCTGTTAATATCACTTATTTTCTGACCACCCCGTAACGAAGCACCAGGATGCTGAGGATTTCTCCACTTCACCGGTGCCAGTACAAGAGGTAAAATCACAAACCACCTCTCTTGACAAAGCAAATTGTGCAGCTAAAAACCATGGATGGAATCTTTGCTGCGTGACACAAAGAAGACACCTGGAAGAAGAGGGAGGAGTGCCCAGTGTGAAAGTGCGCCTACAAAGGTAATTACAAGGTCTAAAGGGTAATTAAAAAGCCAAATTTTTTTAAAGATTATGCATGTGCAGTGAATTCTGATGAATTTCATTCCTTATCCTCAGAAACTGATTAAATATTGTTCAATGTTCTATTTATTTCTATAAATTGTAAAAATTTTTGTTTTTTTTTTGTAGACATAAAGGACATTACTGTTTACATATATATGTTGTTTTGTCCTAATTTTAAGTAACAACATTGTGAAACTTTTTTATCAAGGCAGACACCTTTTATTGTAAAAAAAAATTTTGGAGGAGGGAAGTAGGTTATTATAGGCAGCTAAATAAAATTTGATATTGTATAAATTTTCACAGAAAACTAAAAATTCTTAATATCAAATTTTTTCTCATGAAAAGTTATTTAATTTTTGTTACACTAACAGTAGTTTTTCTTCATTAAGAATTGAAACTTTTCTATTGTATAAAAGTAAATTGTTGCAAAATAGGTTAAAGTATAAATTAAAGGTAACAAATGTAAACATTAACCATACTAGTATGTTGCTGAATTAAGGCTAATTGTAGGCAACATATTTGTTGCGGGGGTGTTGTGTTGGCAACAATGGGTAGTTGGCAACACTACAAGTTGCCAAAGAGGTTAGCAACATTGAAGCTACAAAGCTTGGCGCGGGTTTTAGGATCTCCCTCGAGCAGGGCATTCTGTGTCTAAACCTTTTCTTGTGTACTTGTATACTACATGTAACATTCGTAATATATTAGTTCCTAATTCCGAATTGTAACCGACTACACTGGAAAGCTTGTAAAATAAATAATAAGTGTTTTTTAACTCGGTGTTTTATTAGTGCGTAATGAGTTCAAACAAGATACCTTCTAAAGACAAAACAAGTATACTTTAACATCGCATCCCAACTATATCCTGGCAAAGTGAAATAGTGCACAGGATCGAGTTTATAAGTTTTAAGGCAGCCAGACGGAATTGTTCGTAGACATCGACCAAAAGCATTATATCCGTCTTTATGTATAGCTCAATATATTAACTCAACATTTTGCAACAAAATTCTTCCCAAGCGTGCTTGGCTTGACGGTAGAGTCGACGGAGACAAACCTTGTTCTTCAACTTATTATAAAAGGCACTTTGAGCTGGTAAAAATGTTTCATCAAATTTGTCGAAGGAGTCAATGTAGTCGTAGGGCATGACACTCTTTTACCTCGGTATGAACAGTAAAAGCTTTGGGAGTTATCGTAGCTACATTTTAAATAATATCCAACAGTCGCAGGAATGTGTTGCTGCTTTCTCTATATTTTTTCCTGGCTCAGGCATGCTGATTGCAATTTCATTTATCTTTAAACAATACTCGATATGTTTGACAAGTTTCTCGTCTGACCTGCAGTAGATGAGACAACGGTCACAAAAGAATTTTTGTCCATTTTCTTTACTTAGTTGTTTGGAGAGGGGACGAGACAAACTTTCTATCCAGACATAGTGGTACCGCACGGGAGCCTCAACATCATTATTCGGGTCTTGTATCATCAGCAGATTAACGTGGGGGTCTTTCTTGTTCTTTCTCAGATACATGGGAAGTGTTTTAAATAACTTTGTTTTTTCGTATGTCTTTTATACATAAATTAAAAATAATGTTTGGAAAGTTTTAATTTAGTTAACAGTGTTAATGACGTTAATGATGGTCTGCCTGCAGAAATTTTATGGGTAGTATTATACTTTACAGGAAACAAAATATATTAAACGTAATACATGTTTAAATACTATTGTAAAGAGAGTTAGTTTATCGTATTAGATCCGATGAGATTTAATTTGAGGCGAGGGGTGGTAAGCAACTTTTATCAAAGATATTAAAAATTTTTTGTATCTTCCATTTGAGGGAGAAACAATGGTTAATAAGGTCCTTCTGGTTGATGTACGTCTATACTTTAAAACTATATAACAAGTTTACAATTGTAATAATTTTTTTTTAATTGGTCAACCAGAAGCCAAAATATCCAGAAAAAAACTACTAAGGCCTTTCCTTGAGCCTTTTAATACCCTTTTGGCTTCTCCACCTCTCTAAGAATAAATAGCATTTGAACACAGAAATCCAGTAAAAAAAGAATCTTTCAAATCGACCACTTAGAACTCGAGGTATTGGCAGAAAACTACCAAGGCCTTTTGGCTCCGTTGCGTAGTAAACCAAAATTAGTCTTTTACAGAAAACATAAGAGAAAAACGTGCGCACATAGTGGAAAAAGTACCTTAGGTACAACGGTTGATAGCAGTCTTTCATTTTTAGAAACTTGGGGTTTGTACCTTTCTGGTTGCTGACTAAAGCGTTTTTCTGTTAATAATTTTTCCTTCTAAGCTATAACTGTGGAACATATTCGCTAAAATATTAAGATGTTGGTCTGTATTCAATATGATATCATACCGCACCTTTAGTTATTTAGAAACGTGCCATGCTATTCTCGAAACTGGTAAACCGATTTGAACAAATTTCTGTAAAACATGCTAATTACAGCTAGTTTTTAAGGATTGTAAATGACGACTTCTAATTGATTAAGTTCACAACCATATGGTATTAGAAAGGTATGATATGGAAAAATGTTAGTTTTTAAAAACTTTTCCAAATTAGTAAAATTGATTAGTTTTTAAAGGCAAATTTTTACACTTAGATATGCATAATTTATTCATAGATCGATGGTTCGATAGTTGCCATCTTTTGAGTCCCAAGTAGAACAAACCTCGCGTGTCCCATGTAAATGTTAGCGGATTTAAGGGGTGCGATATAAAGGTTTGAATTTTTCTTTACAACGAGGTGTAAGGGTTCAGTTGTTATAGATATTCAAATATAGCGAGAATGCAGCGGAAAGTCTGTAACTCAATACCATCGTGACATTAATCTAGGGAGTAGCTGCTTAAGAACTTCTTACCAGAGAAACAGGTATATTAATTTCTGTTAATTCCACCTAAAAAATTCATTTTTATCACATTTTCTCAAAAAACAAATTCGGTTAATATTTTTCTTTAAATTAGTTACCTACCAAACTGTTTTACAAGATGCATGCTCAATAATTTTTTGCCTATGTATATATAACTAGACATAATAAATAATCCATATTTTAACTTTCTACCCCTGTATACTTAAAGTAAGTTAAAAAAAATCACCTCGTGAATAAACTTGGAGTCAAGTTTAAGCTAATTTTAAACTATTATTAGTTGTTTTTTTTTTTAATTTATTTATTATGTATAAATCGTTAAGAATTATACTTGTGGTAAAACCTTATTAATTTCTACTAAGTAAAGAAGAAAATGTTCTTTATTCCTCAGTTTTTGCAACGCCACACAGCGTTTTTTTCCATAACATTAGAAATCATTAATGCTAAGAGATAGAACTACGTATCTCATGAAAGGAGGGAAATAGTTATTAAAAATTACTCCAAAATTTATTATTATATTAATTTTTTAAGTAATGTTTGAAAAAAAGTAAGTCTTTAACCAAACATTTAAAAAAATACCTCCAATCTATAGAAAACTGTACCGAAGTATTATAGTAAATCATCAAAGACATGAGAGACCCATAAGGACATAAATAAAAATAATATAAGTACTAGATTTTATTCTATGTGTAAAAATATTTTGTTTCCGTCAGTTTTAAGTTCCCTTTCATAGATTATATGATTTATGGAACAAATACTTGCAGAGAGCTCAACTTTTATAAGACAAATTAATTAGCGGTACTCGCCTTTATTTTAAAGTGTTTATACCAATTTTTTTCTCCGTATGGTTCATTATTTAATAAAATTTTTATTTATTTTAAGTTAGAAAAATATGCGTTAACTTATTTATAAAACAATCAAATAAATACGAAAGTGGTTTTCATTGCCCATTGAGTAAATAATTAAATATATTTTCTAAAATTTTTATTTTTCTTCAACATATTGTACCAAATAAAGGTTATTAAAATCATAATTTTCAATTTAACTCTATGTATATGCATGGTAGATACCTGATAAAGTACCATAAAATATTAAAATAATTCAGCAGTTTATCAAAGAAATTTTGAGTTGTATACCAAGTTTCAATAGGTGTACACCAATAAATAAATGTATTTTTAGCTATTTTACTTCTAACAATTCCCTAATATTGCACATCAGTTCGCCGATCTGCATTGCATAAATATTTTATTGTTTGCATACACACAATCTGACCACAAACGTTATCTTGTTTTTATCCATACATCATTTAACAAAAGCTTATCAACAAGTCGCCAAGGTCGTGTGATCTTGATCCACGATCTCCTGTACTGTATATCGTCTGGCGCGCCGGTTCGATCCCCTGGATAACATACACTTTTTTATTAATAGGTATATCAACAAGACATTACAAATGTTGACAGGCGGTTGTCAAGGGCATAATAGTAGGCGGCGCCTTAGCATGTGACTCTAGAGACGCCGTACGTGCGTGACTCATCAAGCTACATCTGGGCATCCATCTTGGATTAGTTACCCTAAAAAACTAACTCATCAAAAGGTCGACAGCAAATATGACTCATTCATCTATTTGGTTGACAGTAGGTAAACATCAGCAGCGCAACAGGTATCTGCCTGCCTGAACTAAATAGAACCCTCACTGGCAGGTGACTTTGACAGCTGACAGGTGACTTGAAAAGTGCTTTGCCTTTGGTGACCTCATCCACTTCTGCACCATCGTCACGTGTGACCTTGATGGTGGCAGTTTTTGGGATTTTGAACCTAAAAGTTTTTTTCCATTGATAATCGCTTTTTGCTGTCAACTGCTTTATACGAACTGTACATCTTGTTGATTGCGCTTCATTCTAAATTGGGTTTTTCTCTAAAACGTCTAAGTTGGTTTTCTATGCGTTTTTCTGTTACATTTTTTGAAATTACTGTAGACAAAATTATTTAAGCCAAACTTAATTGGCAGTTTTTATTAGTTCGTCTTGGTTGTTTTTTATGTTTTATCTCATATTGATAAAATCAAAAGTAAAAATAAGGTCTCTAAATCCAAAAAATGCCTTAATTTAAAGCAAATACCCTTGTTACTCGACTACGGAACTCAAAGAAGGGTTTTGAGTTTAGTTTCTTGTTTCTAAAATCATTTTAATGATGATTGATTAATATATTTTAAAAAAATCTTTATTAATTGCAAAAGAGTAATTATCACTTGAGTTACAGAAGCTCCATAAGAAGAGCAACCACACATTTTGGGGTTGATAGAATGACGATAATAAAATGAAAAAACGATAGGTTCACAATAACACAAACTACAACTAAATATTAAATATTATTTGAAACAATAACAAAAATTAGTATTTAGTGGCCGCATCATTCTTTTCAATAACAAACGATAACAAAAATATTCACGATCTTCCGAGAGCACCTCCGATGCGCGATGAATTGCATCTCTTAACTCTTCAGCATTTTGGGGTCTCCGGTTTCTCTAATAAATAATCTTCAACATTTTGGAGTCTTCAGATCAGGGCTATTGGATGGCCAAAGAAGAGTTTCAATATTATTGTTTTCAAACCACTGGCAAACAACATTAGCCATGTGCATGGGAGAGTTGTCCTGCTGGTAAACGAAGTCGTTGTTTTCATAAAACATCTGCATACATTGTTCCGTTTTTCCTTTTAAAATAAAAAAACAATCGACAATCGGTTCAGTAGTTTTTTTTTAAGGTTAGTTTCAGCTTTAATTAGTCGTTCCTGATTGAATTTTACTCAAAAAAAATACAAAATACAATATCATTATCTCAGGGTTTTAGGGGTAAGTCAGGGGTGAGTCAGATCAATCCTTCGATATTAAAACAAGTGCTCTATAAACCATTTCAATTTATTTCATTTAAAAAGCAGTGTCAAAAAAAATAAGTATCATTTCTTATTTAAAAGTTTCAGTCAAAAATATCACATTTGTTGCAGCAATTTACATAATTTACCCTTGTATACGTATACCTGGTTTACAGTTTTAAAGTAGAATTTATTTTTGTTAATTTTGAATCAGTCACCATTTCTTTTTAAAGTGCAGTCCTTTATAAATACAAATGATACATCTTACGTGTCCTTTTAATTGGGCTTTGGAGAGTCTAGGAGGCTGTAAAGAGTCTAGGAGACTGGGGTTTTGACTTGTCGAGGTGTTATCCTTGCATAATTAAAAAAATCTACCAAATCATGTCCTAGTGGTGGTGGTCACCAATGAGTGAAGTAAACAAGTAGGACTAGGGAGAAAAAAGGCCTGTAATAAAAAGTATGCCTTAGACAAAAGCCCACAGAGAAGACAGATATGACTCCATGTATATTAGAATGTTAAGTTCTTCAAACTATAAACTCACCTTAAGATGGTGGGCGGCCTACAGTGTCTTGAGCATTTATTTCAAGGATTCGTCGTTGTCAGGTCCTAGGAAGACACAGAAAAGCCCATTTAATAAAAATTTAATGACTCAGGTCAATATATGACACCCAAGTACCTAATGGTCAGTTTATAATCGACATAACCGTAGGCCCCTGCGCGACATATAGAAATATGAAGATCAAAATCAAGTAGCTCAATAATATGGGAATGTAAAGAGGCTTACCTGATGGATGGCGAAAATACCGAGGTCACAAAACACATCCATACCAAAAATTCTTGCACATCAAATCCGGAAAGTTTCCTCGAAACTTATTCCGCTAGGCCTCATAAAAGAGTGCAAAATTTGTGGATGTTTAAGGATCCGCAGAAGCGACAAGAAAAATTTAACTCGGCATTCCTTAAAGGACCATGCCAAAAAAAAAAAGGAATCGGAAAGTGACAACCCAAATGTCAGAATTATGCCAAAATTAGGTCAGCAGACCACCTCGAACATTAACGAAAAATTTAAAGTAGGTCAATAAATTCAGGAGTATGATAGGTCAGGATTCACTAGAGGGTGTAAACCAAGACCACACACCGTGGTTGGGATACGATCGTTTACTGATTAGAAATGCTATCTAGTTTTGGAGATATTTATACATAATTAATAATAGAAAGGATGATATTTAATTTTGTTATGTATTTATTTTATATATTTTATAGTTTCCGATGCATTCGCCAATTGTAAACACTATCAGAAAGTAAACCTTACCCACAACTTTATTCAATACCTTAAATCCCCACAATACGAACGTAACCATCATTGCAACAGAACACAAATATTACGATAAACATGGGTAAACCAGGATTAAGTAATCCCAAACTTCTCAATCTGGCCGACTGTACTCGGACCGGTGTAATTCAGCAAACCGTGACAACAGATCCTATATTCCGTGTTATTCGTTTCGCATACCAATTAATCAGCTGTGCCAATTATTGGGGTTCTAACCTCACTGATTATTTATATTTTATTGGTTTATTTAAATGAATTTGTTCTTAAAATACTTATTAAAACAGATATTACATATTTCTGAGTGGTCACAGTTACGCGAGCCTCTTTTTTTCTGAAAGAACTATGAGTCACAGTGCCGTTATTAAGGTTGGAGAACCGGCATTTAAAGTCTGATTTATAGAAGAATTGACCTATTTTGCGCCAAGTTATTGACAGTGGCTAATTAGAATAGGCATAAATTGAGGTTAGTAAGATTAATGAGGGTATTTTCTACTATTTTTAAAATTGTGAAGGTTTTCAGAAAAAAAAACCGTAACAACACCACCCCACCCAGAAGAAAAGTTTCGAAGAAACCTGTAACTAGATATCTACCATCAAGGAGAAAACAAAAATCCCAATGAGAAAAGCAATGTCATCATGAAAAGAACCGATCAACGACTGTTTAGTCTTTATCAGGAGGATCAACCTTGATGTCTTTAGCATTCCAAATACCAACACTACGACCTGTGCTGTTAACTAATTCATATGTCCGTGGAGATACAATCTTCGAAACAGTAAAAGGACCAATATACTTTGGAGCAAATTTGGCTGTAAACTTCTTAGCCGCATCTGAGATAGCATAATTCTTCCTTTAAACTTTTTGTCCCACCATACATTTATCTGGACGTCTACGGAGATTATATGGAACTTTAGACTTCTCATATGCCTTAGCCAACCGAACACGGACGTCTAAAAAGATTCTCTTCACAAGTTCACTTTTCGCCATAGGACTAAATGGTGCCTTGTCATCTTTAACAAGATTTAAATCAGGAGCTTTCCCAAATATAGGCACTTCTCTACCAAACATTACGAAATTCGGCGTGTAACCATGCGCTTCATGAATGGCCGATCTAGCAGCGTATGAAATTTTACCAAGGAATAAATCCCACTTGGTATGCAATTCTGAAATATAACTAGTTAACATTGTTTTTAACCCACGATGAGTTCTTTCAACTGGATTCGATTGAGGATGATAATAAGCCGTGTACCGGTGTTTAATTTTATACTGATTTATAAGGGTTTGAAATTCTTTACTCTTAAATTGTCCATTATCGGCAATAATTATATCAGGTGCGCCATAAACGAGAATTACGTGGTCTTCAAGCCACTTAAGAATACTTCGAGTGGTAGCGTTCCTAAGAGGAAAGAACAAAACGAATTTACTGAAAAGATCGACAACCGAAAGGATGAAAGTATAACCATTGGAAGACCTTGGCAATGGACCGACTAAATCACAACTTATTATCTCCCATGGTCTTATGGCAACAGGAATCATGCTAAGCATATATCCAGCAGGAACTTTATTGTCGGGTTTCACCGTGAGACAGGTTCTACATTTAGCAATGTACCTAGCAACATCACACTTCATGTTTGGCCAATAGTAATGCTGAGCTACGCGAGCTGTTGTCTTAAAGATACCTTGATGTCCGCAAGTAGGTGGATCATGATTTTGACGGATAGTTTCAACTCTTTTAGCCTTGGGCAGAACTTTAAGCCAGACATTTTCAGGTTCTAGTAACTCCTGAAATGGATGTTTACACCTTTTGTATAACCTGTCATTCTCGATTCGCCAAGATGGAAATTTAGATGGATTTTCTTGAACTCTTTTACGCATAGAAACATACCAACAATCTTGGTCGTAATGATCATTATCCTGAGATGAATCAGTACCATGTGTAACAGAGACATCCACAACATCAACAACTGGAACAGAACGAGACAAGGCGTCAGGAACAACGTGATCCTTACCCTTTCGATGTACGATGTCAAAGTCATATTGTTGGAGGCGCACTGCCCAACGAGCAATCCTACCAACCGGGTCTTTAATACTGTTCAGCCATTTTAAGCTATAGTGGTCTGTTACAACGGTAAATTTGGTACCTTCGAGGTATGGACGGAGTTTTTCTATACCAAATAAAACTGCCAAAGTCTCCTTCTCTGTCACAGAATAACGCCTCTCGTTTTTGTTCAGTGATCTACTCAAGTATGAAATGACCTTTTCCTCACCATCTTGAATTTGAGTCAACACGACACCTAGACCAAAATCTGAAGCATCACACTGCACAACGAACGGAGATTCGAAGTCTGGACAGAAAAGTACAGGAGCTTTCACCAACTGCTCTTTCACAGACTGGAAAGCGTTTTCGCAACTATCATTCCAAATAAACTTGGCGTTCTTCCGGGTTAAAGCTGTAAGGGGAGCGACAATGGATGAAAAATCTGGGAGAAAACGTCTGTACCAACTAGCCATACCGACCAACCTTCGAACTTCAGAAACTGTTTTTGGTGTTGGAATCTTTAAAATAGCCTCTACCTTCTCTGGATCAACTAGAAGACCTGACGAGTTGACAATATAACCTAAGTATTTAAGTTCCGATTTACAGAAAATACATTTATCCCGATTTAAGGTAAGACCAGCGTTCGTTATTCTCTCTAAAACCTCTTGCAAAACCTCCAAATGTTTTGTAAAATCAGGGCTTATAATTATGACGTCATCTAAATATTGGAAAACGTAAGGTTCTAGATCTAACCCAATGACTCTGTCAATAAATCGTTGCCATACCGCCGGGGCATTTTTGAGTCCAAAAGGCATACGCTTAAATTGAAACAAACCTCTCCTTGGAACTGTAAATGCTGTCAATGGTCGTGATTCCTCAGCGACCGGAATTTGCCAATAGGCGGACTTAATGTCTAACGTACTTATAAATCTTGCGTTTCTAAGTTTATCCAGAGTGGAACCAACGTATGGAATTGGGTATGCATCAGACGTAGTTATTTTGTTCAACGATCTATAATCTACACAGAATCTCCATTGCCCCGACTTCTTCCTTACCATGACTATAGGTGATGACCATGGGGAGTCAGATGGTTCGACTATATCGTTTTCAATCATCTCATCTAGCTCAAGATTTACTTGTTTTTGAAGTGCCGGTGACAACGGGTAATAACGCTGTTTTACAGGAGCAGATTCGGTTTTGATAACTAGTTCGACCATATTGGTACATCCAATTCCAGGTCCTATCTTCGAAAAACAATTATCCAAAAGTGTGTCCAACTGTGATTGTTGGTCTTTACTCAGCATGTCTTTAGACTCAATAGAAGCAATTTCGACGTTATTTGTACCTACAGAACGAAAAGACCACTCGTTTGCCTGAAGATCTGGAATAATTCCCATCCGAGTCCAAAAATCAACACCTAAAATTAAAGCATGAGGAATACTTGGTATAACCAAGACCTCTAAAACAACTACTTTTTCTTGGACCGTAAGAGGTAACACAACAGACCCCAAACATTTGCAAGTTTCTCCATTAGCAACAATACAATCGGTACGAACAGACGTATTTAGAAAACAGACTTCTTTTAACAATTTCCAACCGGAAGAACCTAAAATTGTTCTGGAGGAACCACTGTCCAACAGACCTAAAATACTTCTACCAAAAATCTGAACATCCAAATATGGTCGCTCGTCACCTTTTGCATGAGCCAATATGAAGTCCAACACAGCATGCTGAGCTGGATTAATAGTGGCCGTTGAGTGGGATGGAAAACGGTAGACTGGCCTATCTCCCCTCCGAGCTCACGTTTTTTGAACAACATGCCGAAGAGATGATATTTTCTTTACCACATCTAAAACAGAAACGTCGTCGAGGTTTTGAACACTGACGGAATTTATGACCAATCTCCCGACAATTCCAACAAATAGCTTGACTGGGGTTAGAAGAGTTAACTTGTACAGCAGCAACTGCATTGTTAGAAGATGTAACTGAACCGTTTGATTCCTGAATAGCCGCAGAATTACCTCTATTTGGTCTATGATATGCCAGCTCTGGATCAACCAGATGTTTATAGTTAGTAGGAGGAGGAGCAAAGCGCTGTAGCCTCAACTCTGTGTCCTCAACCTGTCTACTCAACGTAAGCAATTGTTCCACGTTAGTTAACTGATGAGTTGCAAGATGGGATTGAATGTACGGAAGAAGATTTCGACGAATAATTGGAAGCCTTGTTTCCTCAGAAGGCATAGTGGACAATTTTCTAAACATGCTTTCAATAGAAAGAACAAAACTTAATACCTTTTCCTCAGAACCTTGAGTCCTACGTCTAATCTCCTCCCAACGATCATCATCTGACTTATGATATACCAATCAAAGTTGGTTACTAAAATCATCCCAATCTGCAAACTTACGAGTTCTGAAAAATCGCAAAGCATCTTTCGTAACAAGATCCGGAATGGCGCAGAACAACTGATTTTTCGTAGCACCACGAGCAACGCGTAATTCTTCGACTCTCTCCAAAAAGTCCTCCACACTACCCTCACCACTATACTTAATGTTCCATCTACTCACATCGACGCCACGAGTACAACAACTTTGGTTATTTTGAGGAATAACATAAGGTACCGGAATATAGTTCGGAACACCATTCCCTTGAGGGCGAGAATTTGAATTCAATGATGGCTGTGTTGTCTGGAAACCAGAAAAGCCTTGAGGAAAAGAGGTTGAATTCAACAGTGGTTGTGTGGTCTGAAACCCAGGAAAACCTTAAGGAAGAACATTTGAATTTAATGATGGCTGTGTTGTCTGGAAACCAGAAAAGTCTATCGGTGGAATACCTTGCAAAGTTGCTGTACTTACGGACGGAACCGAAACAGTTTGTGTCATTTGAGGAGTCCAAACCGACACTGGTACATCATTCACTGCAGAGTTAAAAGAAGTAAGTGGATAACCATTTCGAATTGACGAGTGATGAAGACTACCTGCGTGATCATCAAAACCAGCTATAGGATGGGATTGGTTCCTCGGGGTTCTAGTTGAATTAAGATCAGCGAATCCAGTTGGACCATCATCCGAAAAATGCACTCGACTTCCTCTCCTAGAAGCTTGACCTTGACTAACAGCAGGCAGATATCCTTGATTAAGGGAATCTGGTTGATACACAGTTGGCCTCATAGTGTTAGAAGGTGGTATACCATCAGTGGGATTAACCGTTCGTTCTCTTGGAGAATTCTCTCGAGGTTGACATTTACCATCAACTAGAAACTGGTTAAACCTTTCTTGGCTAATCCTTAGGTTAGCGACTGCTTCCTCTAGTTGTTGATATGCTTGAGTGGTTATTTCTCCACTATTACGTATCTGGGTACTGTGAGTAACTGGTTGTTCACCCATATGTGGATTGTCATTTTCCTAATGATAATCTTGACCCTCAGAATCTACCCGTTGACGTCTACTACTCAAATCAGCGTGTTCTTCAGAAGTTCTTTCCGAATTATTTAAAGAAGGAGAAACACTGTTAATGGTTGGTATTACACCATCTTCACCATATTGTGCTGGAGGTGGAATAATATAAACTGAATGAACATTAATGCGACTATTATGTTGTCCACCAGTAGACGAATCTTGCGTAACTAAACTATTACTCGACTGTGTACTAGAAACACCATGCGAAGCAGAGTTGTGCTGAGGTACAGGTTCGTACTCAACATCTAAAACATTGTCCTCCAGAGTAATTTCTCTTCGAGAAAGCGGCAATTCAATTCCTCCAGAACTAACATCCAATAAATCATATGAAACACCTGACCCATGTAGTGGTGGTGGGATTAATCGAGGTTGAAGAATATTTTCATTTTGATTTGTGTTTTGTTCTGATTCTGACAATACAACCAACGCATCCATAGGTTGTTCTAGATTTTGTTGCTCGCTGGGTTGATGTAATTCAGCTTGATTAAATTCTAATCCTTCAAATTTCAGATTTAGTTCACCAATTAATTGAATTCCTAGTGCTTTCAATTCTGCTTGCAAGTGCTTATCCAGATCAGATCGGCATCGGATTCGAGAGAGTCTACCATTAGTGTGTAAAAGACGTGAATAGATCTTGTCAAAGTCATTATGACGATTTTGGAAATTAAAATGTTGTAAGTCAGTTTTAATTCCATGTAATTTTGCTCGGCACATACAAAGTTCGCTTGTTGAGTCTTCCTCAAGTAAGGCGGTAGGTGCAGGTGCCTCACCTCGTCTTTCCGCAATAAGTGCTCGTCTTAAACGTGGTCTTTTATCTTCTACTCTTCCCGCCGTAGACAACCCTCTAATCCGTAGCTCGTATGTCAGTTCTTCATTAATAAGACGGTTTGGTTCCATTACGTTGTCAAAATTGAACAATACAGAAATTGCACGCAGTGCAACTTGACCTCTTCGTTCACAAAAAAAAAACTGAACTACCAACAGAAGAGCCAAAAAAAAAATAAAATAAAAAAAAATGTACTCCCAAAACCACTAAAATTCACGATACCAAGGGTTCTCGGTTTTAACTCTGTAAATATCACCAACCAATGAAATCGCCCACTAATTGATATCACCCAACAATCTGTTTGTAATATCCCTTAGTAGTGTAGCTACTTACAACTATTGAAATTTATACTTATATGGTCGCTAACCTACTTAAATCCTAATAACGCATATAAGTACCCACTGAGTTAAACCAATTCGCTACCCAAGTGATATCCCTCAGCAGCAAAAAAAAAACTATCCCAACAGTAACTGCCTTTAATCCTGTGCAGCTATCTGTAAACACAAAACTTACCAAATGCTCTGTCTGCTATGAAGACCCTAGCACCGACAACACAGATTCCAAAAAAACTGCACAAAAATATCCCAAAACAACAACCAATTTTAAGCTTAACTTAAATTACTTCAGGTATGGTTACCTGTACTTAAGAAATAAAATTTTACTTTATGAACACCCTGTATATGACAATGTAAAAAAACTTAAAAGGGCAGCAAAGTCTAGGTCAGCTTGTAAGTCAAAAGTACTATAAGGGTAGGAACCAAATCAGTTTTAATATTTTTTTTATATATATAATATATTTTAAAAATTAGAAAAAAAATTGCATCAAAAATAATATTTACAGGCCAAATCCGGTGCTTTCGTCTTTAAATACAAGTATTCTCAAATTAATATCATTAACTATTGAGACACCCTGTATGTCAATTCAGAAATAAAACAAAATCTGGAACTTGATTTTTTTAAAGTAAGAGTCCCAAAATTAATACTTTGACTTTCGAGACACCCTGTATGACAATGTAAAAACAAATGAAAGTTTGTTGTTTTCTTTGGTTTTTCACTAAGAGTGTGTCAAAATTAATATTTCTACTCTGGAGACACCCTGTATGTTAATCAAGAAATAAGCCAAAAAATGGTACTTGTTTTTTCTTTGTCTTTAAGTAAGAGTGTGTCCAAATTAATATTTTAACTTTTGAGATACCTTGTACGATAACAAAAAAAAATAAAACAACTAAAAGTCTGATGTTTTCTTTTGTTTTTAACTAAGAGTGTGTCAAAATTAATATTTTGACTTTTGAGACACTCTGTATGTTGATAAGAAATAAGTTACAATCCGGTGTTTTTTCCTTTTTTTTTTCTTAAATAAAGAGTCCTCAACCTAATATCCCAAACTTTGAGACACTCTGTATATCAAATAACAGTAAGTCAAAATCTGTTGTTTTTCCTTTTGTTTGCAACAAGGAGTGTCCTCAATTAAATATTTCAAATTTTGAGACACCCTGTATATTAAAGAAACAACAAGTCACAATCCATTGTTTTTTCTTTTGTTTGTTACAAGGAGTGTTCTCAATTTAATATTTCAAATTTTTGAGACACCCTGTATATTTTTACACTTTTAAGCAAGGGAAAAAAAAAGTCCAATGGGGGATGTCAAATTTATATGTCAAAAGCCTGAAAACAAAAAATCTCGTTCTTAGGACACCCTGTACAGTTTTAACTGTCTGTTGTGTACCAGTAGGTCCACATTAGCAAACAAAACCCAAGAAGTTTATGTACACTTCTAAAAACTGTACCAAAATTCCAGAGCAAAAGTGCAATGCCCTGAAAACTCTACCAAAATAAAAGTGGAAAAAAAATAAGTCACCTAGACCATAAAGTTAAAAAAAAACAACTTTAAGCAACTCCTGATGTCAAGGAAAGGATCACTCCATATCAACTCTAGTCACTTTGACCAATTAATTTTGTCTTCTGCTAGTTGTTAAATATTATTTGGCAATCCACTAGTTTTGCATTATAATAAGCCGGTTCCATAACCCAGGTTGAAATGCTTATATAAGTAACAAAACTAAAAAACTGTCTAAGTACTTATATACACACATACACTATATTTATAGTGTCTTTGGTTTTTTGATGTAGGTAGATATGACTGCTCCTAATTGTATCAGCTTATAACTAACCAAGGAAGCCTTTACCCTGTAATAATGCCGAAGGGAATCTCTGAACCAACCCTAAGCCACGTTGTAAACAAAAGAAGGCGCCAGTTGTTCCGTTTTTCCTTTTAAAATAAAAAAACAATCGACAATCGGTTCAGTAGTTTTTTTTTTAAGGTTAGTTTCAGCTTTAATTAGTCGTTCCTGATTGAATTTTACTCAAAAAAAATACAAAATACAATATCTTTATCTCAGGGTTTTAGGGGTAAGTCAGGGGTGAGTCAGATCAATCCTTCGACATTAAAACAAGTGCTCTATAAACCATTTCAATTTATTTCATTTAAAAAGCAGTGTCAAAAAAAATAAGTATCATTCCTTATTTAAAAGTTTCAGTCAAAAATATCACATTTGTTGCAGCAATTTACATAATTTACCCTTGTATACGTATACCTGGTTTACAGTTTTAAAGTAGAATTTATGTTTTGTTAAATTATGTCATTAAGAGTAATTTGGAATATTTATTTTTGTTAATTTTGAATCAGTCACCATTTCTTTTTAAAGTGCAGTCCTTTATAAATACAAATGATACATCTTACGTGTCCTTTTAATTGGGCTTTGGAGAGTCTAGGAGGCTGTAAGGAGTCTAGGAGTCTGTGAAGAGTCTAGGAGACTGGGGTTTTGACTTGTCGAGGTGTTATCCTTGCATGATTAAAAAAATCTACCAAATCATGTCCTAGTGGTGGTGGTCACCAATGAGTGAAGTAAACAAGTAGGACTAGGGAGAAAAAAGGCCTGTAATAAAAAGTATGCCTTAGACAAAAGCCCACAGAGAAGACAGATATGACTCCATGTATATTAGAATGTTAAGTTCTTCAAACTATAAACTCACCTTAAGATGGTGGGCGGCCTACAGTGTCTTGAGCATTTATTTCAAGGATTCGACGTTGTCAGGTCCTAGGAAGACACAGAAAAGCCCATTTAATAAAAATTTAATGACTCAGGTCAATATATGACACCCAAGTACCTAATGGTCAGTTTATAATCGACATAACCGTAGGCCCCTGCGCGACATATAGAAATATGAAGATCAAAATCAAGTAGCTCAATAATATGGGAATGTAAAGAGGCTTACCTGATGGATGGCGAAAATGCCGAGGTCACAAAACACATCCATACCAAAAATTCTTGCACATCAAATCCGGAAAGTTTGCTCGAAACTTATTCCGCTAGGCCTCAGCCATAAAAGAGTGCAAAATTTGTGGATGTTTAAGGATCCGCAGAAGCGACAAGAAAAATTTAACTCGGCATTCCTTAAAGGACCATGCCAAAAAAAAAAAGGAATCGGAAAGTGACAACCCAAATGTCAGAATTATGCCAAAATTAGGTCAGCAGACCACCTCGAACATTAACGAAAAATTTAAAGTAGGTCAATAAATTCAGGAGTATGATAGGTCAGGATTCACTAGAGGGTGTAAACCAAGACCACACACCGTGGTTGGGATACGATCGTTTACTGATTAGAAATGCTATCTAGTTTTGGAGATATTTATACATAATTAATAATAGAAAGGATGATATTTAATTTTGTTATGTATTTATTTTATATATTTTATAGTTTCCGATGCATTCGCCAATTGTAAACAACTATCAGAAAGTAAACCTTACCCACAACTTTATTCAATACCTTAAATCCCCACAATACGAACGTAACCATCATTGCAACAGAACACAAATATTACGATAAACATGGGTAAACCAGGATTAAGTAATCCCAAACTTCTCAATCTGGCCGACTGTACTCGGACCGGTGTAATTCAGCAAACCGTGACAACAGGTCCTATATTCCGTGTTATTCGTTTCGCATACCAATTAATCAGCTGTGCCAATTATTGGGGTTCTAACCTCACTGATTATTTATATTTTATTGGTTCATTTAAATGAATTTGTTCTTAAAATACTTATTAAAACAGATATTACATATTTCTGAGTGGTCACAGTTACGCGAGCCTCTTTTTTTCTGAAAGAACTATGAGTCACAGTGCCGTTATTAAGGTTGGAGAACCGGCATTTAAAGTCTGATTTATAGAAGAATTGACCTATTTTGCGCCAAGTTATTGACAGTGGCTAATTAGAATAGGCATAAATTGAGGTTAGTAAGATTAATGAGGGTATTTTCTACTATTTTTAAAATTGTGAAGGTTTTCAGAAAAAAAAACCGTAACAACATGGCAACATTTGCAAAACATACACAAACCTCTAGGGCTAAACCAGCCCTACATATTCACTTAAAAATGTCCAGCTTTCTTAATTTGGTTGGTGTATTTTAAATTAAACGTAGAATTTGGTGGACGTTACACTAAAATTCTTCTGCTGCTCGAAGATGACTGAAATATCTTTTCATCTGTGAAGACCACCCTCTCCCAAAAGTAAACATCATGAAGAACATTGTTAAATGCAAAAATAACCCTGGCCTGTTTTTGTTCTTTGGTTAAAAAGGTTTTTTTGCAGCAATTTGACAGAAAATTTCAGTTTTTTTTTAATCCTTCTGTTAATAGTTGACAAGGAACCTGGGAACATCGTTACATTAAATGCTTCAACGGACGTTGCAAAAGGATTTTGTCTAAGGTGGTCGATAGGCCTTTTATCTTGTATCTCAGAACTTACAGGCTTTCGTCCTGATTCATGTTTTCTATTCATCAAATTATTCTGTATCCAGCGCTTTTTCCATCGTACTATCGTAATTTTATCAACCCCAAAATAAGTGGCCGCTCTCCTTACAGACCAGCCGTCTTCTATAACTCGAATGATAATTTGTGACATTTTTGACTTTGAAAGTTATTGTCAAAATCAGTTTGACGCATACAGTATATTCTAAACTGGTGAATGAAATACGTACACTATTAGAAAAGTAAATTTTGCGAGATACGAAAAATGCATGTATGCGTTTTTTTTTAATTAAGAGGAATTGTGTTTTATTGCATAATCCGTCTATTTCATTGATAACCTTGTTGAATTTTGTGCTATCATCATGAATTCTTGTTTTGTTTATTTTTAGTTGTACTTGAACCATCCTTCTGCCTATGCTTGAAGTTCTTAAGTGTTCTATGTACAATCCTTCCTCTGGATTGTGGGTTGCGTAGTTTCATAATAGCTTTTTTAGCAGTCCAATTCTTCTTTCTTTGGAATGATTTTGTAAATCTTTGCTGCTCTCATTTGCAGTTACTAGGTTTGTTTGCAATATAGTACCAGAGCGTACAGTGTTGGTTGATTTTCTTCGTTTGACATTTTTGGTTTTTGGAGTGACTACTCGTTCTCTACCTCTTCTTGGATGTAATGGATGATTTATTAAAGTCGCCATTTTGACGGATTGATTTTGTCTTCTTTTACTTGAGTTGTTCTCCATTTGCCTGGTAACCTTGTAATTTCCGCCACCCTTTTAGCTACTAATGTTCTCCCTAATTTTTAGGGCGTTGACAGTCTTTGCCATTAATTTAGCTAATAGAGCCGCAGCAGTGTGGCAGTGTAAAGTGGTACGTTGACGTGATGGGGCGACTTTTGATTTGGCTTGTAGCAATGTAATGTAACTTGTTCCCGAATTGTAGTGCGGCTGTAAATTACTGTTCCATTTCGTTTTCTGATTCATCATAAAATCCAAGTATTTCGATGTGGTTATCTTCGTAATTAATCTATCGTGGTATCTTTATTATATTTATTTAAGCGATTTCTGCTTACCTCTTTATCCCAAGTTACTTCTACAAAAGGTGCAAGCCATTCCAATGGATCAAATATTTTGGCTATCTCTGATAACATTTCCTGCTTGGTTGTGCATGATTTGGGATTTTGATTGTTTTTAAAGCGAAAAATGTCTTTTGATGGTACCTACAAAATGCCTAGTGATTTCTTTGTTTCTTCTTCGCCTATCTGTATGGTTGATGTGTCTTTGAATTCCTCGGAGATAATTTAAAATCACTTCTATTTCCACTACTAGTGTGTAAAATAACTCGTAGGTCAAATTAGCATCCGCAGCCGCCCGTTTAAGATGATATTTTGCGGATTTAACCGCGCTCTCCCAAATTCCACCGAAGTGTGGTACTCTTGGCGGGATCATGTTCCAAGAAATATTATTTTCTCTTAAAAAATTTAAGACGTCTGCGTTCATGTACATTTTTTGCAAAAATTGAAACATTTTACCCAGTTCGCCTTTTACTTCAAGAAAATTACTAGCGTTATCAGATAATAAAATTTGACAGATGACTCTGCGCGAAATGAATCTTTTTAGCGCAGCAATAAATGTCTCGCTAGTGATATCAATAAACACCTCGAAGTGTACCGCTCTTGTTACCAAGCAAACAAATACAAATAAATACACCCGCCGACTAGGATTTGCTCTGAAGCACGTTACACAGCTTCTTATAAATTTACGTATGCTACTTTTTCCGTTAATAAGACAAAACTTAAAAAAAAGAAGTTATTCAATCGAAAAGAAACTAAAAACAAAAGATCAAAAGATCTTGGGTAGAAATAACGAAAATTCAAACATGGATGAGCATTCCACAAGGAAGACACAAAGGACCAAAGCGAAAAGAGAAATGATTATTAATTGCCTTAGGAGCATAATCCTACTGGAAATATTAACACGCCAGGACGAATCCGTATCAGGTAACTTGGATAAGTAGTGTATGATGGTGGTTAATGATGTATGGTAGAGGGTGACCAGTGAAACCACTGATGAGCCCACGCTGGTAACCCGGGGCGAAACATCGTTCCATCATTTCTCTTTTCACTTTGATCCTTTGTGTCTTCATTGTGGGATGCTCATCCAAGTTTGAATTTTCGTTATTTCCACCCAATATTTTGTTTTTTAGTTTCTTTTCGGTTGAAATAACTGATTTAAGGGATGTTTGTGGTCATAACTAAGATCTGAATTCTTCATCCTTCCCCCGACACGTAACAAACCTAATTTATCTAAATGCGGTTTAAGGCTTAAAATTTTGCTATTTCGATGTAAAGTTTTATGACCTGTAGTTCTTAGATTTCTTTAGAAAACCAACCAATTATGTATAAAACGTAGCATATAAGCAAAAATACGCTGTAACTTTGAAAGGTTCGAGAATCGTTCATATAGATTAAATTTATGAAGGTTTACTGAAAAGGATTTGACTATTTCTATATTTATTTTTTATAGAAGGTCAGTGACCTTAGTTTCTTTTAGATCCAGAGATTTAGGCCAGTTATCTGATGTCAATGACAACAAGGTCGGACCATGCTACCAAAGTCTATTTTCTAGAAGCGTGCTGGGCGTCGCCCCCCTTGAAATAATATCCGCCGGGTTGTCATGTGACCTCACGTGTCACCACTGGTCTATTTTTGTGAACCGCTGAATTTTAGCTATGTGATTAGCCACGAAACATTTTAATATCGACGGTTCTGTGTGAAGCCATCCTAAGACTATGGTTGAATCACTCCAATAAAAAAATGTCATTAATTTACTCAAAATTACACTACCTAGCAGCTCTAATCTAGGTAAAGTATGAGTTTTTAGAGGAGCTACGAAAGCTTTGGCACGCAAAAGTGAAATCATGTAATTTCCGATAGTATCAATGGTTTTAAGACAAATGCATCCGTCGTAAGCTTTTTCGCTATTCTAACTAAACCCGTGAATTTGAATTTGTATAAAATTGTTAAGAACTGCTTGTCTAGGTATTTTAATTTCTGTTAATAATTTTAGTTCCTGACAAAATTATAGAAAATTATTCTGCATGCTGACAGGTACAGTTTGATCCCAGGAAAGTGTTAATTTCCAGAGCTCCTGAAGCATTATTTTAGCCTGAATAAAAGTTGGATCTGCTAGTCCAAAAGGGTCAAATATCTTGCTTAATGCTCAAAATAGTACGTTTTGTAATTTTTTGTGAAGAGAGAATATATAAATCTATCTAAAACCCCAAAGTGTCCGAATTTGTATCCCACAAAATTCCCAAAGTCTTAGGCTCGGTATCGTCATTTATGATATGCTGAAAAATATTGTTTTCCTTTGAATTTTGAAAAATGCTTTTTTCGTTAGAAGCCCATTTTCGTAAGATAAAATTAGATTTTTCTAATAGCTCTGAAATTTCCCTCCTTAACTGAATACATTTTTCTTTCGTATCTATACCTGTCAGTAGATCGTCGCGGTAAAAATCCTTTTTTATAGCTCACGACGATTCAGGGTAGGAAAGGAGGAGAGCATGCTTGCCGTAAGTGACAGTATTTAACTGATATATTTGTAACGGCTTTTCGGGACTCCGGCGCCAAATAATCCATTGCAAACCTCTTTGGCTATCGTGAATAAATACGCACCGAAACATCTTTGCTATGTCTGCCGTAATTACATAATTGTGTTTTATGAAACGCGCTTAAATTGAAAATAGTTCATTCTAAATGGTGGCTCCAACCTTTAGAAACTGATTAAGTGATATACCATTGCTTTTCAGTTTGTATCTCAGTTGAAAACGCTTTAAAGCCATCTGGTAGGGGTCACCGAGATCTGTGTGATTGTCGCATAATTGCAACTTGACTACGGAATGACCGCTGTCATTTCGTGTCGTATTTTCTAAAAAAATGCTTTTCCACTTCTTGCTCTTTGGTGGCAAAAACGCTCAAGTTGGTCTTGAATGTCCGCCTTTTGCTGAATTAATGGTCAAATTACAAAACGATTCTGACTTATTTTCAAATTTATTCATGCATAAGGAACCTGACAGAACGCATCCTAATTTAGGCTGGTATAAAATGAGGATATTTTCACCTAAGCTTATTTTATTTTGACTTAAAAGTTAGTAACCTTCTGTGATCGCTGAAATATGATATGAAGGATCAGCCAAAGTAATATTTTTTGATAGTTTTAATTCGGACAAGGAAAATGAAGTGCACGGAATTTTTCCTCTTACTTTATCAACCACCAAGAAATTAAGAATAAAACTAAAACTATTTTTAGTAGATTTTATAGCAGCTTGTGTGCGTCCACGAATATTGACCAATGCGCCACTTATACCTACCACTGAAATGGGAGATTTTCTTAATTCTAAGTTTAGTGTTTTGCATAGATTCGTGGTTAGGAAGTTGCTCATACTGTCAGAGTCCAAGATCGCTCTACAGGTAGTTTCCTGGCCGTTAGAACCGCGCAAAATGATGGTAGCTGTGGAAAATAAAGTTTGCCGAGTCGGCTCTGTGTCGGTATTTTGCCTAGAATATAAGCTGGCTTAGATGTGCAATCACCTGCCGATGTAGGTTTACTCTGGTTGGTATGATTTGTGCTGTCTCTATGCAACAAGGTATTGTGTTTTTTCGAGCATAGTTTACAACCGCTTGAAGGGCAATTTTTAGTGGTTTCAGAATGATTTTTAAAACAGTTAATGCATAGTTTTAATTTAGATATTTCTTGCTCACGATTAAACACTAATAATTTTAAAAATCTCTACAATTGTATATGTAGTGAAAATTTCACTTGCAAAATTAACTTCATCCTTTTTTTATCGATACATGAGAAAATGACTGACTCTTTTTTGGAAAATTTGTTGTTTTGATTGGGGCCTGAATTATTAGAAGCATGACTGTTTGAATCCAAATTTTCTAATAAGTGGTACTTGTGAGTCAAAAATGCAATAAACTGCTTTTAAGTAGGGAACTCTGATAAATTTTTGACGCGTAAAGTATGATTTGAAACGTACTGTTTCCTCTATTTTTTAGTTTAAAAATCTAACTTAGAAGTTATCAAATAAATGAGCAGTGTATCCTAAATATCTGTAGGTTGAGAAAGATTTTTTAGCGAACGTACATGTCTCTCGAATTCGTTGAAAATGTGTCTAAGTTCGATTTTTTGTTCTATGTTGAGTGGAGAAATGTCAAAAAGGGCTTTCAAATGCCGATTGACAGTTATTTATCTTAGTGTTCAATAATGCTCGCTGCATGCGATTTTAGGCAACTTTTAAGGTAGCGCATTGCAGTACTTTTGTCTTTATGAACTATAGCCTTAAAAGTATCATTAAACTGGGCTCAGTTTTCTCTTAAACCGTCAAATGTCAGCAAATTTATTGTAGGTAAAATGACAGATTTTTGGTAAATCCCCTGCGGTCAAAAACCATTCAAAACACTTTTAGTCCTACCTCCTTGTGCCGAGACGCCTATTCTTTGGCTTTGACAATAGTTGGAAAAAATAGTTCTTCAAAGGATTTTCGAAACCGCGTTAGGACCCCTTTATGCCTAGGTTCATTATCAAGGATCTCAAATTCTGATTGAACCGCATCAAACTCGGTATAGGTCCTGTCAATCTTATTCAGGCGAACCTGTCGCTCCTCAATGGAATTTACACCGTATTGAAAGTTATTTACATACTGCGAAAAACGTGTCAGTTTGTCAATATGAATTTATCTGTGAGCTTTAAGAACCCTAATACTGTCCTCCACGCTCTCTTGCTCAGTCATGGTTGCTCAAAACGACAAGAATGCTAAATAAAAGCTAATGACAGCTTGTTTTTTTTTAAACAGCACAAATGATTACGCCAAAAAAACCACAGAAATTACTCTGTAAAAGTTGACTTGATCCCAACTTTGAAATGACAAAATTTTTCTATTATCAGCTTAAACGAATGGCAGCAAATGACACTGCAAAAGTTGACTTGACCGTAACTTTTTTTAATGACTAAATGACCACACGAATAACAGCAAAAATAAACGCGATTGGGAATAAATGGACTTGTTGATAAAAAAGGAGACAGATGTGCTTAGACTTGACTGCTTATCTTCTATAAAAATGACATGGAACAGACTGGCAGTTTTTGTCCTGGAATGGCTGCTTGGCATCGGTGCCCCAAATGACGTTCAAATGTGTTTAATCCATTATGCGGCACACTTATTAACCATTACGAAATGTCCATAACTGGTTAAGTATTTTATCAACTCTGAAATTGTTCTCGCGAGGTCCTTATCGCTCAGAAGGACCATAAATATGAGTATGAACCCATAAATGAGAAGTTAAACAAAACACCAACTTTAAATTTGGACTAATTTTTGTAGACTCTATTTTTGGAAACTTTTTTACAAAAGGTCGGCCAAGATAGAAAAAAGTTTTTGTTTTTCGTGTTGAATACGACTGGTGTTCTGTGAGCCCTCACTCCAACGTGGATAGCCGACGACAGGCTTAATGAGAGTGGATTCGTTTTTTAGTGGTTGCTGCGCTCTCTTTTTGATGCAGGTGTGCTCCTTTGTATTTAATAAATCTCGTGTTGCTAGGGACCGCTGTTGTTGGGGACCCAACAAGTTTTGCCAAATCTATCTTGCACGTTTACTAAAGCGGTTGAAGGTAAAGCGTACCTTTTTTTTAAACAGTACTTGATTCGACTTTTGCGTTCTTTATTGAACGTCCATTAAGTTGGGGGGACCATCATAGAGGGTCACAAAAATACCAATGCCATAATTTGTAGCTAATTTGTTACCAAAGAATAAAATTTGTAGCTGCAGCCATTACCAAGAAAATGGGCCCCTCTAACTTAACCATTAAGCTAGGGGGACCACCCCATAGCTGCCGTTTGTATAGCAGTAGGACAATAAGTCATACTTCATAATTTGTAGCTCGACGGGTACATCTGCACTCGAAAATAAACATGGCCAAAAATAACATAAATTTTTTTTTATTTCCAAAAGAGTTATTTACGAAACTAATTTCTGTTTTATGGGTGACCAAAATAAAAAATCACAAAAATACCTATGCTATAATTTATAGCTAATTTGTTGCGAATTTGTTGCCGAAGAATCAAATTTGTAGCGGCAGAAGTTACCGAGAAAACTGAGTCCCTTCTAACTTAACCATTAAGCTAGGGGGACCACCCCAAGCTGCCGTTTGAATAACAGTATGACAATAAGTCATAAATCATAATTTTTAACTCGAAAGGTACATCTGCACTCTAAATAAAAATGGCAAAAATAGTGAAGGAGCATGTGTAGGTCGGTGGGATTTTAAATGGAGGAGTTTTGGGACTATGTGGAGTTGATAGCTCCTTAGTCACATAATCAAGTATTACCGAGTGTTTTGTTCGCATCCGTGTGGAAGGGTTTGATATGACGTCATTTTTTAAGATGGCGGCCAAGAATCATAAAAAATACAACTTTATACTTTATAATTCGATAACGAGGATTCCACAAAATTTACTTTCAAGGTCATCCGAACTTAAGTGACCTTGAAAATCGCAAAAAACAAGATTTTTGCCATTTTCTCTACAAAAAAATTGATTGTCAGACTAACTTCAAATGTACCTCAAACTATTAGGCATATATGCCAAATTCGATCCTTGGAGTTTGATGCAGTTTGAAGCTTCGTGACCGTGAAAAATACCCCAGTAAAATTAACATATTGCAAAAATAACATACTGAAAGGCACTTTTCATCAACTTCTAAAGGGAAGAGAACCAAATTTGGTAGAAAAGGTAAATTGGTCATGTCCAACAACATTGTTAAAAAACATTTGGTCTAGCTATAACGCTTTTCAATATGGCGGCTGATATATCAAAATGGCGAACTATAACCATATATTATTTTATCCAATTTCGTAAAAAAGCAAAAATGGCAAGGTCTGTCGAGTGGTTCATGAAATATTTATTTTAATTTTTAGGTCACGTGACTTACTTAAAAAGACATATATCAGTAATGACAGCAGCTACAAATTATTTTCTTACGAAACAAATTAGCACCATCCGAGTTTATTCTAATGAGATATAAAAAGTTGTGACACCCTTGGTTAGTTCCTGAGATACGTTACTTTTTGTTTCGAGTGTCCAGATAGCCATATATCACTAATGGCAGCAGCTATAAGTAATTTTTTTACATTACAAATTAGCACCAACCGAGCTTATTCTAACGAGCTATAAAAAGTTCTGACCCTCTAGTTAGTTTCTGAGATTTATTACTTTTTATGTCGAGTTTCGAGATAGCCATATCTCGGTAACGGCAATTAGTACCAACCAAGCTCATTCCGATGATGTATAAAAGGTTGTGACCCACTAGTTAGTTCATGAAATATTTCAATTCAATAGTCAAGTGAGTTACTTAATGAGATACATATTAATAAAGAAAGCAGATTCAAATTATGTTCTTACGTAACAAATTATAAGGGGTATAAAGAGGTAATTTTCCAGTTACTTCCATAAGCTATTTTGATTTTGAGGTCACGGACTTTATTAAACAGCCATATCCTGGTAATGACAGCTGCTGGAAATTATTTTCTTGTCCAACAACTAAACACTAACAAAGCTTATTTCAAAAAGGTTAGCAATATAAATTTTTTCATAGTATTTTTTTTTGTTTTAGCAGATAAGTGCTCACCCACATTCTTATAAAAATAACGATTTTTATACTTTTAAATTGGCGGTATCGAATTCAAGAAAATTGTTTGCAACATGCTGATGTTTTTAATGTATCATTTAAAACAGGATAAAGATATGTAAATGAGTTTTTTCAAAATAAAAAAAAAATCTATGGTTTTTTTTGCCATTTCCATTTTTGAGTGCAGATGTACCTTTCGAGCTACAAATTATGGTGTATGACTTATTGCCCTATTGTTACCCAAACGGCAGGGTGGTCCCCCTAGCTTAATGGTTAAGTTAGAGGTGTCCCATTTTCTTGATAACGGCTGCAGCTACAAAATTTATTCTTTGTTAACAAATTAGCTAGAAATTATGGCATTGGTATTTTTGTGACCCTCTATGATGGTCCCCCCAACTTAATCGACGTCTCTATTGAGCCTCTGTCGGGCGCCGCCATCGCAGACTCCGCGGGCTGCGAGTCTTCGCGGGTGGTGCTCGATATTTCAGCGCTCGATGCTTCGCGTCTCTCTCTATTCGGAACACTTTTATTCCTAGTGTTGGTCATACTATGCTGTTCGGCCGGAATGCGCGAAATTTTACAACTTAATATATTATGCATTCGATTGCATTTTTTGCAAAAAAGTTTGTCACAATAGGATTAATCGAGGAAAGAGTTGAAGCCAATAAACCACATGTTTAATTTCTTTATTTCACTTATCTTACTGTCTAAATTTAACTTTTGAAACTTTTCGGATTTAAAAACTAAATGATTGCCAGAACAATAACAACAAGAAAATTTGCTTTTATTATTTATGTAACTTACGTGAGTTTTACTTGTAAACTACTGACTGGACGATCCTCTGTATGGTGTTTTTATATTTTTTGTTATATCGCTTTTTTCTAGCAACTCAAACTTACCTTTCAAAAATCTTGCTTAGTTGCTACGCTACCAACCAAAACTTTCCCAGTCTTTCCTGATTCTGGCATCAAATTTGCTTGTAATCAAGTATATTAATAATGTGTCCCACTGGTCAGTATGCTGTTTCAATTGTTAATATTATTTTAATATTATTATTGAAAATATCATGTAATCTACGCAAGTCTACATATGACTTCTTTTTTAACACAGATATTTCAAAAATATATTTAACGTAATTGTGCAAAATCGACTTCGTATTTTCAAACCTTTCAATAACCTCCAGCGCGCTTATTCTTCAATTTCGGTGAAGGGAATACTCCCGGGAATCAGAAACGCATCTGATTGGTCCATATCTCACTTTTCTATCACTATTCTTTCTATTTTCGCACTAATGACTTTGTTCGTGAGCATTTTGCCGTCAGTTTGTTCTCCTCGTATAGGCAGGGGAGCAAAATTACTCACAACTAATGCCATTACTGCCACAACTGACAGAAATGTGACAATAAAATGATAGTTCGGCCAATCAGGTGCGCTTCTAATTCCCGGGAGCACTCCCTTCCCCGAAATTGAAGAATAAGCGCCCAGAATTGAAAATTTGGATGAGTAATCTGGATGGATTCTGTTAAATCAAACAAGGAAAGAAAGGCATCTCGAAACCCTAGCCATTTGTCTAAACCGCCCGAGAATTTTGGTATATTCTTTAAATCTAAATTTGACCTTGTTGTTGCCTCGAACTTATATTTGGAGGTGCAACGACCTGTATGTTAATAGGTGGTTGTTGTTGTTGGAAAGTCTGAGGATTCTGCTGAGTTAGGATCGGTTTTTCATATTTTTCCAAATTATTTTCAATGACAGACAAAATATCAAAATGGTAACATAAAACCTATTCACCTTTATTTAACTCGACTTTTTTTAATTTTTTACCTCATCATGATCCTCGAATAACTACTTAATTTGGCACTGATTACTCTCGAAGTTTGTAAAATCTTTCTTTAATTTATCAGTTCTCAATCTCAAGTTTTTAACTCAAAAATGCTCAATCCTTCATTCTTACTAAACTTTAAAGAAGCTTTTTTTTATAAAAACATGTTGCCTTTTAAATTGAGCTTTTACAAATCTTAATTTTTTGAGCCCGTCGGCCATCTTTAAATGATGAACTTTTTACATAATTTTGTTTTTAAAGATAAAAAACTTTTAAAACATAATTAAACTAACCAATATCAACGCTAACTATCAAAAAAAGATAAAGGAACGCACTCACGGATTGTATTCAGGTCTGGTTGTCACCATCACTAGCCTGCTTGTTGCGTTTGCCTCGTTGCGTCGTGCTGCCCCTTACTTCATCAATATGGAGCGCCGTTCTTTCCTGCTTGCCGTAGCTTGGCACTTTTAACTGCTTTTTTCCGATCTCCTTTCGCTTAAAATTCGGGTCTAAGTTCCAATGTTGGTTCGTATATCTATAGGTACTAGTGTTGTATACTTTTATAATAATCGCAGTAAATTTTTAGTAAGGTTATATTGTTGTGAAAACTGCACACATTGCCAAGGCTGCTTCAGTTCTGCCTAAATCCTTGCTTCACCGCTGTAGGTAGACATATGTGGCGTTGTGTGCTGTTTAAAAAATTGAAATAGTAGGAACAGTGGCGTAACAAGAGGGGATTGAAATTGTATTAATGCTAAAGCAGCCTTGCTAAATTCTTATTTTGTCAGGCCGTCGACTATGGAGGACTAAATTGGAAATACCTAACCGGTATGAGAAGAGCCTATCAAAGATACACGATCTTATAGAAAATGTTTAATAGCGTATTTCAGAATAAAACTGATCAAACTTACTCACCTAGTGACACCGGCGATCCCTTGGGGGTTGGGGGGGGGAAGCCCCCAACTAGTTACTAAGTGAAAGAAATTCTTTAGAAAAACGTTTTTACTTCTTTTTAAATCTTTAAAGTCTTCAAGATCTTAAGGTTTTTTAGTTGTCTAATTAACAACCGGTGACCATCACGTCAAAAAATTAATACATCCAGCAATTAAACGAACACAACAAAAGAAATACTAAAAAAATACAAATAACTCATTAAAAAAAAACCATGAAACTGTGAAAATCGCAGAATCGAAAAAACGAGTCCGTTTTAATTTTAACTTTATTTTGTCATAAAGTTAATAAAAAGTCATAAAAAGATAGTTGTAAAAGAGATATTTGTGACATTAATCAAATCGTTATCTAACTGATTTAATAAAAATAATGATTTTTTCTACAAGGGGATGTTATTAAAATAACGGATTACCAAAATTTTGAAAAATCTTCACGATGAGCGTTCATAATTAGTCCAAAATTAAAACAAATAACTTACCATCAAAATAAACCGTAACATATTCTAAATTTTTCTTAACTTAGGTTAAAATTAAACTTAATCGACGTCTCTATTGAGCCTCTGTCGGGCGCCGCCACTGCAGACTCCGCGGGCTGCGAGCCTGTTAATAGGACCGCCGCGCTCACTAGTCTTCGCGGGTGGTGCTCGATATTTCAGCGCTCGATGCTTCGCGTCTCTCTCTATCCGGCACACTTTTATTCCTAGTGTTGGTCATACTATGCTGTTCGGCCGGAATGCGCGAAATTTTACAACTTAATATATTATGCATTCGATTGCATTTTTTGCAAGAAGGTTTGTCACAACAGGATTAATCGAGGAAAGGGTTGAAACCAATAAACCACAGGTTTAATTTCTTTATTTCACTTATCTTACTGTCTAAATTTAACTTTTGAAACTTTTAGGATTTAAAAACTAAATGATTGCCAGAACAATAATAACAAGAAAATTTGCTTTTATTATTTATATAACTTACGTGAGTTTTACTTGCAAACTACTGACTGGACGATCCTCTGTATGGTGTTTTCATATTTTTTGTTATATCGCTTTTTTCTAGCAACTCAAACTTACCTTTCAAAAATCTTGCTTAGTTGCTACGCTACCAACCAAAACTTTCCCAGTCTCTCCTGATTCTGTCATCAAATTTGCTTGTAATCAAGTATATTAATAATGTGTCCCACTGGTCAGTATGCTGTTTCAATTGTTTCAGAGACCTAATATTATTATTGAAAATATCATGTAATTTACGCAAGTCTACATATGACTTCTTTTTCAACACAGATATTTCAAAAATATATTTAACGTAATTTTGCAAAATCAAAATCGTATTTTCAAACCTTTCAATAACCTTCAGGGCGCTTATTCTTCAATTTCGGGGAAGGGAATACTCCTGGGAATCAGAAACGCATCTGATTGGTCCAAATCTCACTTTTCTATCACTATTCTTTCTATTTTCGCACTAATGACTTTGTTGGTGAGCGTTTTGCCGTCAGTTTGTTCTCCTCGTATATGCAGGGGAGCAAAATTGCTCACAACTAATTCCATTACTGCCACAACTGACAGAAATGTGACAATAAAATGATAATTCGGCCAATCAGGTGCGCTTCTAATTCCCGGGAGCACTCCTTTCCCCGAAATTGAAGAATAAGCGCCCAGGTTAATTGAAAATTTGGATGAGTAATCTGGATGGATTCTGCTAAATCAAACAAGGAAAGAAAGGCATCTCGAAACCCTAGCCATTTTTCTAAACCGCCCGAGAATTTCGGTATATTCTTTAAATCTAAATTTGACCTTGTCATCCCCGAACTTATATTTGGAGGTGCAACGACCTGTATGTTAATAGATGGTTGTTGTTGTTGGAAAGTCTGAGGATTCTGCTGAGTTAGGATCGGTTTTTCATAGTTTTCCAAAATATTTTCAATGACAGACAAAAAATTTATTTAACTCGACTTGTTTTTAATTTTTTACCTCATCATGATCCTCGCATAACTGCTTAATTTGGCACTGATTACTCTCGAGGTTTGTAAAATTTTTCTTTAATTTATCAGTTCTCAATCTCAAGTTTTTAACTCAAAAACGCTCAATCCTTCATTCTTAGTAAGCTTTCAAGAAGCTTTTTTTATAAAAACATGTTGCCGTTTAAATTGAGCTTTTACAAATCTTAATTTTTTGAGCCCGTCGGCCATCTTTAAATGATGAACTTTTTACATAATTTTGCTTTTAAAGATAAAAACTTTTAAAACATATTTAAACTAACCAATATCAACGCTAACTATCAAAAAAAGATAAAGGAACGGACTCACGGATTGTATTCAGGTCTGGTTGTCACCATCACTAGCCTGCTTGTTGCGTTTGCCTCGTCGCGTCGTGTTGCCGCTTACTTCATCAATATGGAGCGCCGATCTTTCCTGCTTGCCGTAGCTTGGCACTTTTAACTGCTTTTTTCCGATCTCCTTTCGCTTGAAATTCGGGACTAAGTTCCAATGTTAGTTCGTATGTCTATAGGTACTAGTATTGTATACTTTTATAATAATCGCAGTAAATTTTTAGTAAGATTATATTGTTGTGAAAACTGCACACATTGCCAAGGCTGCTTCAGTTCTGTCTAAATCCTTGCTACACCGCTGTGTGCTGTTTAAAAAATTGAAATAATAGGAACAGTGGCGTAACAAGAGGGGATTGAAATCGTAGCAATGCTAAAGCAGCCTTGCTAAATTATTATTTCGTCAGGCCGTCAACTATGGAGGACTAAATTGGGAATACCTAACCGGTCTGAGAAAAGCCTATCAAAGATACACGATCTTATAGAAAATGTGTAATAGCGTATTTCAGAATAAAACTGCTCAAACTTACTCACCTAGTGACACCGGCGATCCCTTAGGGGGATGGGGGGGAAGCCCCTAGTTACCAAGTGAAAGAAATTCTTTAAAGCCAATACAACTTTAGAAAAACGTTTTTACTTCTTTTTAAATCTTTAAAGTCTTCAAAATCTTAAGGTTTTTAGTTGTCTAATTAACAACCGGTGACCATCACGTCAAAAAATTAATACATTTAAAAATTAAACGAACACAACAAAAGAAATACTAAAAAAATACAAATAACTCATTAAAAAAACACGTGAAACTGTGAAAATCGCAGAATCGAAAAAACGAGTCCGTTTTAATTTTAACTTTATTTTGTCATAAAGTCAATAAAAAGTCATAAAAAGATATTTGTAAAAGAGATATTTGTGACATTAATCAAATTGTTATCTAACTGATTTAATAAACAAAGGGATGTTATTAAAATAACAGATTACCAAAATTTTGAAAAATCTTCACGGTGAGCGTTCATAATTAGTCCAAAATTAAAACAAATAACTTACCATCAAAATAAACCGTAACATATTCTAAATTTTTCTTAACTTAGGTTAAAATTAAACTATCTTAAGTGCTATGAAAATTCACCTTATTGCATACAAGTCACTGCAAATAACTTCTTGGCTGCCGGCTGACACCTACGGTGGCCTTCATCCGCCAAATCTATTATTACTTCTCAGCTCGCACTTCTATCATCACAAACGAACAAGCGGAAAATTTCTCAAAATCAATGAATCGCGAGCTTTCTCTCAAAAAAGGTAATGGTAACCGAAGATCCGGATTTCGCACTTGTGGTGCTCATCAGTACGGTGCTAGGAATTAGGAGATGAAGTGATGATGAAAAAATGTGACACAGGATTCATGTAAAAGACAACCATCTGTCAAATTACAGAATCGGCAGATGTACCTTCAATTTGAAGGAAAATTAAGCGTCTCTACGGAGACAGACATAATTATCTTGACAGATATCCTAAGCTCTAAGGGATTTAGCGAGGGTGAATAAATAACAAAATCAATAAGTAGCGAGCTTTCTCTCAAAAAAGGTAATGGTAACTGTAGATTCGCATTTCGCACTTTGTGGTGCTCATCAGTACGGTGCTAGATATTAGGAGATGAAATGATGATGAAAAAATGTGACACAGGATTCATGTAAAAGACAACCATCTGTCTGTTGGAAAATTTCTCATTTGTTAAGTGTCTCTACCCCCCAACACATTTCACAGTTTTCACTTCCCATTTCTGACGTCACGCTTTTGACCACACAGGTATGAAATTTTTTAGTTATTGCGTTTTCCGTTACATTTTTTTATGTTTTGTAGTTATGAAATTAAAAATTGGATTAGCCGTATGTGTTTGGGGTTTATTTCGTTTATAATTTCCATTATTAGTGGTTTCAAGCCACCATAGAAATAAAAGAGTCTAAAGACTGGTCAACTTGCGCATCAGGATCAATAAGGAGGGTAGGTATTTGTGAATACAAAAACAGTTGGTTGGGTGTGTTAATCCAGCATCACACTGTTTACACCAAAATTGAAATCAAATTAGGAATAAAAAATAAAGTGTTTATGAGGTTTTGTTATGAAAAATGATACCTTTATATAATTTGATCTCTATAGCTTTAACGAAAAGTTAGATCTTAAACTTTTACTTTAATTTATGAAGTTTGTATTTAGAAGCCAAATTCTATTTGTACTTTGTTTCTAAATAAGGATAGGTCTCCTTGGCAGGCAAGAAATTTAAATTTGCTGAATGCGCAGTTAAAAATATCTCCCTTTTATTGAATTTCAGTAGTAGATTTCTAAAATAAACTTAAATATTTCAAATACAGCAACATTGAAACTGTCCTAATAAATAAATTAAACTTAGTATATTAGGCAAAATCTATTACAAAAATACCTACACAGAGACAAATCCTCTCATATAGTTATTAGCTAATTTTTCATTCTAAATCAGGTAAAAATCCAAAATCCACTTGTTTACAGCCCAAAATTTGCTCTATCCTCCGCAGTAACCCGAAAAAAAACATTGTAACTTAAGACCCAATCGGGCATTGCAATTAAGAGACTTATTATATATCAAACTTTTGACATTGTTAGTTCTTTTTGTAGGTAATTGCTAGAAACTATTGTCAGTTCAGTTGTTAAAGTTTTTAAATTCCTCTTATTGTCATAGGAGAAGGGAGGATTGGTCTGAAATCTACACATGTAAGGCTCAAGAACTCATATATTTCCTAGAAATACCAAAAGTAATTTTATTAGAAACCATATTGATATTGATTATACAAAATGGCTCTAACATTGTCGTCAGTTGACAAAACATCCACCTGTTAGTTTGGTTTGGAGGTCAATAGTCCTTAAGCTGTACCAGATCCAGTTTAGAGCATCTCGCCTACCTTTGTGTGCTTATTCTTCACTTTGACTTTCCTGCGCTTTATTTACCGACCGCTTTTGTTCACATCATCGGATAAATGTTCTTTACTTTGTTTATCTGAGTAAGGCACCCATCTCCCTTCTTGCCACTCGGAACTGATCTAAAAGCACACAAAATACCAAACAAAGGAGCTTTAAAATTTATTTTAAAAGGTAACCAAACATTAATTTTGAGATATCAAGAATCCGTAAGTGTAATCCGCGACGTACCTAGAATATTTTTAAAAGCTTTTAGAGCCGAATTAAGGCAGTCTTTTGTTGGTGAAAATAAAAAATTTTCTTTTGGCATTTGACTGTTCATGAAAATAATAAAACTAACTTTAATTATATTTTAAAAATTGATTTAATATACTTGACGGCAAACGTTGAAAACTGACGTGGCTAGTTTCAAAAATGGGCAATTGTTTACTCCTTTGTTTTCCTCAAAAATTGGATGCGCAGTCGTATTTGCCCATTCAACTTCTATTTTTATGCAACTCACCTACTACGTAAAATACGTTCTGCTTTACATCTATAAAATCAACAACCAATTTCTTCAAAAATAATAAGTAATAAATAAATAAAGAAAAGAAATGATCAAAAGATCTTGGATGGAAAAATGAAAATTTAAAATATGATAATCTCCCACAACGAACACACAAAGGAAGAAAGCAAAAAGAGAAATAATTAGACGGCCCCGGGCAACCAGCCTGGGCTTTTCAGTAGTTTAATTGGTCACCCTCCCCAAACGTCATTTAACACCTTCATAAAATTCGATTTTCAAATTTAAATCACTCACAAATAGGAATCGTTCGCACTATTACCTATTATAAGTAACCTGATAAGGGTTCGTCCTGACGCGTTAATATTTCCAATAAAAATTTACTTACACACCAAAACCAAGCAAATGCATTCCTTACAATTCCATACGTTAAAGGAGTATCAGAGAAAATTCAAAGAGTAGCGAACAACTTTAATATTAAAACAGCTTTTAAATCTAGTAATACAATTCGAATCCTTCTTAGTAAACAAACCAAGTTCCTTGTGAGTGTGATGAGTCACACATAGGCGAAACAAAAAGACCACTATTTGTTAGGCTTAAGGTACATCAGACGAATACCCAAACGGAAACAACGGAATCAGAAATCGCCGAACATACATGGTTAAAACAACATAAAATAAAGTGACAGAAACAAAGGTTTTGCACAAGGAGTCACACTGGTAGAAAAGAAAATTCCTTGAAGCTACCTTTATTGGACCGAACAGGGTATTTTCAGTAAACCATGTGTGGAAATTTCAAATATTTGGAAGCCCCTCCTTGGGCGGAGCCAACTTCTTAAACTGCACGGTTGAGTGATTTCCCATAGTATATAAGTACGTAGCTTTAAAAATTGATTGTAGTTTACACCTGAGGACGATCAGAGATTGTACTGATCGAAACGTCGTGTATAAATAAAATATGGATAATGGAATTCCGAAACCCAGAGTTAATTTCAAATCACCGTCTCAAATTTTCAAACAAAAATTTGCTCCAAATGCAAATAAAACAAAAGAGAAAAAAATTAGAAAATCTCGGAATCAGTTACTTCAACCATGAAGAATCTAAATAAGTAGTCCACACATCGTTTAATTATTTTTTTTGCTTTTGTCTTTTGCGTGTTTCTTATGGGATACCCATTAAAATTTAAATTTTTGTTTTTCCACCAAAGACTTTTTGTTTTTCGATTCTTTAAAGTTGAAGTAACTGATTCGGAGGTTTTTTAGCTTCTTTTTCTTCTTTCTAGATATTAAATTATATAGATTACTGACTCAATTTTAGATATTGACTATTCATAGAAGATTACGGAAGTTGGCAGGATGGCGGCATCCACGACGGATCAATAAACAGTTCACGTAATCGTTTTAAAAAGTTTTTAACGGGAAAACGAGTTAGTATCCTGGTTTAATCCTAAGTAAATATCGTTTTTTTTTTAGTAATTTCTATTCCTTATCACCCACAAATCAACTATAAATACCTGCCACTCAATATGTGGCGGAACACGGATTTCAACTTCACAACTACCCCAAAAATGCTTAGATAAAATCTTTATTCGATTTTTTATTCTTTGTAACCCACAAAGTAAAGTAATCGTTTCCTTTCTGTGGCGGAAGACAGCTTTTTCACCACTTTACAAATTTAGAAGCAAAATATTTCTTAAGTTGTAACGCACAAAGCAAAAAAGAAGAGGTGTGCGCCAAGGTTGTATATTGTCTCCGCTGTTGCTTAATATCTATAGTACTAAAATAATAGAAAATGCACTTCATAACTGCAAAAGGGTCTGATTAGAATGCCGACGACACTATCATAATAGCAGACACGCTGAAAGATCTAAAAAAATTGAATCAAACTGCTGCCAAAAATTCGCAATTCACAAATGGTCATATCCAAGAAAAAGAATATTAGAGGTATGTTAGAAGTAAGGCAGCAAGTCGAACGCGTGGATTCATACAAATACTTGGGTTGCCTCCTCAATGAGAACTGGAACAACGTGCAAGAAGTTCGTGCAATAATCGAACAGGCCAGTCATAGATATAGTAGTCGCGATCTTAATACCACTCTCCGAATTTGTGTGCTTTGGTGTTATGTTTTTAGCATCTTATATTGTGGCATGAAAGCATGGACACTGACTGAGGCCATGTGCAAAAAGTTAGAGGCGTTCGAGATATGGTGTGATCGTAAAATACTAAGGATATCTTGGATGGAAAGGACTAATGTAAATATTTTGCTTAGAATAAATAAAGATCTTAAAGTTTTATTTACCATCAACAAACGAAAACTTGAATATTTTGGCCATATTTTGTAAAATGACAAATATAAACTTTTAAAATTGATAATAAAAGGCAAAATTAAACACAGAGAGGTCCGAGTCGTAGACGGATATTATGGCTCAAAAATCATAGACAATGGAATGGTGTACTACGATACTTTTCTGAAAAGCAGTGGACGCGCTGATGATAGCCAACGTTCGAAGAGAGCATGAAACTTGAAGAAGAAGAAGAAAGCAACCATAACAAAACTGCACTCTCTACCCATCACAAAACACGGTTGTTCACTCCTTTATTATCGCTAAAATGCTGAAATGGCAAAATGTTTCGATTTTATATTATTTGTAACCCAAAACAAAACCATAAAATAACAGCAACTCTCTCTGTCGTGGAACACGGTGTTTTCACACCCTCATCCCTGAAATGTTAAAACGGCCAAATAACTTGGCGCAGAATGTTTTTGGATTTTGTATTTTTTATGACCCACGAAGCAACCATGGTTTAATAAAATTTTCATCTCAAAAATGCTTAAATGTAAATTTATGTTTGGCAACAAATGCATGTTAATTTTGTATTCTTTGTAACCAATAAGGCAACCATAAAAAGCCGCAACTCTCTATCTGCGGCGGAACATGGTTTTTCTCACTTATTACCTCTAAAATACTAAAATCGGCTTCAGCCACACTGTAGGTTAAAAATAATACAAAACATAAAAAAAAATTGCGCTAAACGTTTTAACATTTCAGCCTAGCAAACACAGAATGTTGTTTAATATGTCGGTTAATCTCAGAATAAATAGTTTTTGCCAATGGCGTCGAAGTGAGACACCCGGCCATTTGTGAAATTTTTTAAAAAAAGAAACGGTTTTATTCAATGTTAATAGAATATATTAGGCTTTTTACCAAAATCAATAACGGTTTAAAAATCAGTGCATTGAAAATAAAGTAAACTATAATATTTGAGCTTAGAATAACACAATTCATTTGGTCACAAATTTAAGACTGTATAAAATAACTATTGGCCATTTTGGCAACAAGTCACTATTTAGTCTGAAGATAAATAAATAACTTATTATTAGCTATATCGAAAACCACCCCGAAAAAATAAAAAGAGTTTACGAAGAAATTAAACAAGATATACATAATAAAAACAATGAGTCATTAATAAGGCAAACGAATCGTGGGAAAAGTTATCAGAAGTTCCTGGAACAGATATGTTTAAAATAAATAAATCCTAATACAATAAAGACAAAATATCTAGTATTGGTCCTAATCCAAAAACGGCCAAAATATATACATCCAACACATCAGACAAAATACACATTCATTATTACAGGGAAAATAGGCTATTAAAAAGAATTAAACAATGGTGGAATAAAGTTTACAGCAAACTAATCACATGCAGCGTAATAAGAAGAATAATCAAAATCAATTATATTTGCAATATTTAATAATTCATAATATAATTAACCAGTTTACACAAACTGTCCAAAATATTCAACTTCAAGGTCAAAAATCATGCAAATGTATTCCATATTCATAAACGGTGGTACTTAGTTAATAAATTTTTTATCACAATATTGTACAATGAACTAATCTTGCTTAATATTGGCGTGTTAGGCATTTACCGAAAAGTAGGAAACTCATTTATCTTTTGAAAAATTAACGTGCTGCAACGGAGCATTAAATGGCATATGTATAACCCAAGGTAAATCATTTCACTGTCCTAGCTATTTATTAAACAACAGTCAAGCAAAAAATCTTCAAATGCGAAAAGCCAACTGAAATCAAGGAACTCAAAGGCATCTTTCTGACTAATCAAAACTCAAATGTTATTTATACACAACTGCATTTTTAAGAAAAAACAATTTGCAGTCGTTCCCGTGAATTGATTATTCATTCATGATTATAGGAAATTAATCATCAAGAATTACCTAAATTCCGTATTGATTTGAAGAAATTGGAATTTATTTATATATTTATTCCCTTATATGAATCAAATATACATCTGACATTTACGTACCTATTAGTTTGACAATCTGCTTTTATGTAATATTTGCTGCAGCCTTTATGTAGTTTAGCTACTAAAAAAAAACGACGCAAACATAAGCAAACTTCGACTTAAAAACTTTCGATAGGTATAGAACATATAAGTGTTACTTACTAAGGGGAGGCTTCCTTCTAAGGGTGGAAGAGTTATGTGACACTCTATACTAATAATTTAGAGAGAGTTTGCAATCTTATACCCCTTCGGCAATTAACGGTATGCGTTCAAAATAAAGCCAAAAAACCGTACATTTCTAATGCGTAACAGAACGGTAAATTGCAATTTTTAAATTTTACGAGTTGTTGATTATTTGGTAAATCTATGACAAAACCTTACCTGATTTTTAAAGGGATTTATTCTATATATGACAAATGATTTAAAAAAATTATAGCTTTTAATTCTCCGTTGCAAAACGTTATTTTTTGAAAAGGTAAATTTGAATCAACTCTAGCAAGAATTATCGTTTATTACCTTCCAACCCAACTCTATTTTGAAAAATCTTGAAAGTTTGACTAAAATCTTATCACAAATATTGAAAGAGCATTTCATGGGCTGGAAGGTGATATATGACAGATGAAAATTCCCTTGAAAATAGATAAGTAATAAGCCAAAATGTAAGACTGTGGGGAATTGTCTACGTTTTTGTAATTTTTCTCATGCATGTTCGATGTTCTACATCGTAGAATAGAACAACGCCATATTCTAAACTCTTTTGGAGGATTTATTGCCATCTTAAACTCTTTTATACTAACTTGCACATAAAATGCGTAGACAGGCAGTAAAATGTTAGTTTTTTTAAACAGTATAACTAGCTGTTATGTAGGCACACTAAAGCTCAGCCTCATTCTCATACAGTTAAAGGACAATCACAATGAGCTGAATTCTGTATTGAGGCCTCTGATATCGAAACGCGCGTTTCGAAATCACCGAGGCTTTAATATAGAATTCAGCTCACTATTCCGAGATCAGTGGCATTAATACAAAAATACACTGTTGCTCTTGTAACAAGAATTTTTATCAAGTGAAAATATACATATCGTCTTCAAATTCATTTATTTAGTAAACTAAAACAACTAATCTTAATATCCGGTGGCAGCACCATTTTTGTCCAAAACTTTTTATAGATGTCGAACCATGGAATTTGATAAGTTTCGACAGTACTGAACATCGTCAGCGATCTCGTCCCACGCATTCAATATGACATCTAGTAGTTCTGCCTGGTTTCGAGGCCTCCAATTTCTTTGGTAAATAATCTTTAGCAATCTTCCCCACACATTCTCCATTGGATTCAGGTCTGAACTGTTCGATGGCCATGCTAATACTCCAATGTTCTGGTTTTGAAATCATATCTTGGAAACATTGGCTGTGTGCACGGCGCAGTTATCATGCTGGAATATGAATTGGCAACATGACGTCCGAAAGAAGCAACAGATAACGTACTGCAGTGAAACGACCATCAATCTGCTAACATACCCCCAGCCCCCGTGCACTAACCCAGCTCAACACCGTTCTCAACTAAAAAGCCAGTTAACTCTTATCTCTTCAGTGCCCTTTACCCAAAGATTGCCGCCATTTTTATAACCAAATTGACAGGTAAAACATGGATTTTCTGTCAGTTGGGTGTCAATATGACCGCTATGGTAGGCTAAAGGATACTAAATCGAAAAAGAGTTAACTGGCTTTTCAGTTAAGCAGGTGTTGCCCAGCTCCACATATTGACGGAAAAATGACACGCCCTGTTTATTTGATTTGTGTATCGCTCGTCAAGCTGAGAGTGTGGAGGCCGATAAACTTTAGTTCTTTTGCGATCTGAAGAGGATCGGAATATTTTTTCATCGGTAAATGTTACCCGTGCCCAGTAATCTTCATCACGGTGATAATTTAGGGCAAAAATGACTCTTACCTGTTTTTGTTCTTGAGTTAGTTTTGGTTTTCTTGCAGCAGTACAGCAACGTAACTCTGAACCTTTTATTCTCCTACTTGCCGTGGAGCAGGATGCAGGAAAATTTGTCACTGAGACTGCGTTCACTGCGGAGTCCAATAGATTTTCCCTCAAGTGAATGAGCAACGCTTCGTCTTCTTGTTCACTAGTCTTTTTAACCTTGCCAGTGCCTTCTTTTCTTCCTAAACTTGTAACGGTTCAATATTTCCCTAACAATATCCCTTAGAAAAAATTAATTCTTCAAAACACCCTTCTAATACCCTGGCAAAATCTTTAAGTCAATCATCTTTACCATATGTCTGAGCATTTTGTTTATTCTATATCCTACTATTTTATGGTGAATGCGCTGGAAAAACAATATTTACTGTTGGACTGAGGTTGAATTATACTATAATTATGATTATTTTATGTGGAGGCATTTTACGCTGTTTAACTTTTTTTTTCAAAAGAAAGCAAACCCCAATATTTCAAATAAAACAACATTGAACCCTTTCTAATAAACCAATAAATTTAATTACTGTGGCAAATCATGTGTTTTCCAAAAATAACATTACAACATCCATCTTTCTTTTATATTAACTAATGATATACAGTCTACAGTTCAATGAAACTTCGTATTTTTCTTGTATAATTTAACCAGTCCAAGAAAGGTTGCTCTGGCTCTGCAGTAACCTGAAACAAGGAAAAAATAACATAATTTTACATAACTTAACATCAAAACGGTTTTTCTACCGCATAGTTTAAACCGCCAACTTACTAGATTAGTAAGCCTTGGTTTTTTTTATTCATTATATCAAATTCTCCTTCCGTCAACTACTTAACACCCAAAAATAAAGTAGATAATAAAGGTTAGTTTTATAAACCATGTCAAACAAAGAGAGACTTAGCGGTCTTATACTTACTAGAAACTAGTGTCGGTTCATTTGTTGAGTGGTAGATTCTTGTCACTAGTAATGTGTCGGTGGTTGTCAGTTTCTGTTACTGATCGGTCCCCAATTGGCACATGTCAGGCTTTAGGGGATCCAATAAGTCCTAAAAATAACAGGACCAAGGTTGTCACCAATCATATGGTATTGATATTACAAAATTACTCTACCTTTGTCGTCAGTTGACACAACACTCACCTGTTGGTTTTATTTTGGTTTCAAGTATGCGTGAATTCCTTAAAGGGCATTGCCCAACCTCGTGCAGCCTAGCCATGTCAAGTGTGGACCGTCTTGCTTGTCTCTGTGTGCATTGTTGGTCTGTAGGGTCCATATTTACTGTGGTTTATATGATAGGCTGTGCAGACTTTAACAGGTTAAATTTTGATAGATATTCAGTTTATTTATTCAAACGAGGCGATCATCTGTCCTCATATGACTCAAGACTGGCCTAAAAGTATAAGAAATTCGAAATTAAGGAGGTTTATAGTCGTTCTAAAGAGGTAAACAAACAGTAAAGGGGAGAGAGATATTTGTCAAGGATCCGTATGTTACCTACACGGAAGGAAACTGTGACTCACCTGGATTATTTAGGAAGGCTTGGAGTGCCGGAAATTGGCCTTTTTCTTGGCGAAAATCCGTATTTTTCTTTAGGCATTTTATGGTTTTTCAAAATTAAATTCGACCGCCAGCTGACAGTGACGTTTGGGACGACGTTGCCAGATTGTCATAGGCGAAATCCTGGGAGTATACAGTGACTAACTTCACGTCACATAACTGTGATTTAAAGTTGCACATGACGTTACTGATGAGTCGTTTTCGAGAAAACCAAGTGTCTACACTTATTGTTTATTGTTTCTCCCAAAAAGATAAAGTCCATTTCTTGCTCACTACTGCAACCAATGCCTTGTTGTTAACTTCTGTTCGTCGCGTGATCTCTCCCTATCTCGATTTTACAGAAGAATATCTGACAACACCGCTTCGTTGTCTTTGTCTGTCTTAGGTTGATGAATAGAGACTTCCGACTTGAACCTGATTTTTGCCCATATCAGAAAGATCGCCCAATTGTAATGCGTTTTCAGCAGCATCACCTAATATGGTAATCAGGATAAGCAATTTTCGACTGCAGTTTTCGCGCCTCTGAGGTTTTTGACCAATCGTTTGCCCGCAGGAAGCTTCTTTTTTAGCGTCTGAGATTTCCTGGAGGGAAGGAAACACTTCTTTTCCGGCACCGTTTTGAGTGCCACGTTTGAATTTTCTTTTCCAAGAATACCTAAAAGAAGTCGTGCCCATGGCGACCTTTGCAACCTGAAATCATCGTAGACGGAATCCGCAGAGGTCCCATCAAAAGAAGAAAGTCTTCGTGGAAGTGCCCGTTGCCTGTGTTTGGCGTTTGAGGTGGCGATTTTTGAAGATGTGTTTTTGAACGTATAGGATACGGAAAATGGCCGGCTAGACCGTGACTTATCAGCCGATCTATGGTAATTATTTTCGATTTTTTTTTAAGCGTTTTCCCTCCAGTTTATTTTAATATTGACTATTTTTGATTCTGAATTTTTCTTTGTGCTACAGGTTGAGGAGGCCTCACGTCAACTCCCTGTTCGCCTGGGAGGTATTAGGTTACCTGCCATGCGGAATGTCGCCCTCAGGATGATTTGAGGTAAATATTTGCTGCGTGTGTACCTTGATTATTTTTGCCCTTGTAAGAAATTAGACTGTTTTCTGTCGTTTTAAGTAATTTTTAGTTTTATCGTCCGTGGTACCCACTATACAATAGAGTGTGGACTTATATGTTTTTTTTATGCTTTTTTGGCGTATGTACTTTGAGTGTTGCCCCTCAGGCATGCCCCGTACAATAAGTAAACAGTAGTTTTTTTACTTCTTATTTTTTTCCTGTGTAAAATACATGTCCGTTATTAGAAATTAGTTATAAAGTAAATAAATGTTTTTCTTTCTCAAAGCATAATGAAACGAAATATTTTTTTTTCAAAGCAAAGAAAATCCCAAACTTTTGTTTTTTTTTCAATGTTTATTAAATTGAAATATTTTTTAAAGCATCATCAATCAGATATATTTTGTTGTTAAATCAGAAATATATATTTTTTTTTTAAAGCATGGTAAATCCAAAGAAAGTCTTAATAGTAAATCAAAAATATATTTTTAAAAAATTTTCCCCTTGCTTGTTTGCACAATAATTTCTCTCTTATATAAGGGTGTTGATATGTCAAAGTCCTAGAAACAGATAAGAAATATTTCCCTGTCCAAACGTTTTCTCTTTAAAAACCTTCAAAAAAAAAACTCATAAAATTTTATCAAAACAAGTTTCAACTTCATTTTTTTTATATGAAAACCATTTCAACTTTTTCATTTTTAATAAAAAAACTTTCCATCATTGAAATTAATCATAAAAACAAGAGGAAAGACCCCTAAAATGTTAGTTTTAAAAACTATTTTATTTGTTAAAATTTACATTTATTGTTTTACAAATAATGCATGTCTTTACTAAACCTTAGGATTACAACAAGCAATTTACACTATTTTCCAACAATATATTTTGAGACTGTATAACCTGATGTTTCATTGCTAAGTGCCCCACAACTGTGTGCTTACTTAAGTTGGCAAGAATGCAAGGCTCGATAGGACCCAAAGTATAGGAAGTTGTCATCTCTTCTATTTTGTTTTTTTTTAATGTAACACTGGCCCCCAACGGGATGACCTTGAATGTAACACTGGCTGCCCACGTGGTTCTCTGTTCTTTGGAGTAAGTGTACTTTTCTTTTTTTGTTTTTTTAAAAAAGTTTTTGGTTGTTGGGTTGCCTTGGCAATGAAATACCATGGTACTTTGGCTTCAAGAAAGAAGATAGGTTGCAGTAGAGTACTACAAGGCTGTATAGAGGTAGGTTCTTTCCTGTTGTACTCCTAAGCGAGTGATTTTATAGCGTTCTCTTTTTTCTTTTGCTTTAAGAAAGCGAAGGGGGGTTTGCATTTGCAATTTTTTTTTAATGGTATTTTTCTTTAAGAGCAAGCCAGTCATTTTAAAAATTAATGTAATTTTTTTTTTTTCGGGAAAATTTCAATTTTTTTTCCTATGCCGAGTGAGGTAGTTTAAAAAAAAAATTATAACCGAACAACGTAATATATAAATTCAAAGTTTGTTTTTTCCTCACCGAGTGAAGTATATTAAAGACATTTTTTTTCTGACCGATTAAAGTAAATCAAAAATGTTTTCTCACTGAGCAAAATAAATTCAAAAATAATTTTTTTCAAATCATAGTAATTTGATTTTTTTTTCAGGAAAAGAATATTTTTTTCAAAACAAAATTTTTTTTGTTCACAAACCATAGTAAATCAAATCAGAATTTTTCTAAAAAGTATTTTTTTCAAAGAAAAGTAAATAAATGTTTTTCTTTCTCAAAGCATAATGAAAAGAACTATTTTTTTTTCAAAGCAAAGAAAATCCCAAACTTTTGTTTTTTTTCAATGTTTATTAAATTGAAATATTTTTTAAAGCATCATCAATCAGATATATTTTGTTGTTAAATCAGAAATATATATTTTTTTCTTTTTTTAAAGCATGGTAAATCCAAAGAAAGTCTTAATAGTAAATCAAAAATATATTTTTAAAAATTTTTCCCCTTGCTTGTTTCCACAATAATTTCTCTCTTATATAAGGGTGTTGATGTGTCAAAGTCCTAGAAACAGATAAGAAATATTTCCCTGTCCAAACGTTTTCTCTTTAAAAACCTTAAAAAAAAAACTTATAAAATTTTATCAAAACAAGTTTCAACTTCATTTTTTTTATATGAAAACCATTTCAACTTTTTCATCTTTAATAAAAGAACTTTCCATCATTGAAATTAATCATAAAAACAAGAGGAAAGACCCCTAAAATGTTAGTTTTAAAAACTATTTTATTTGTTAAAATTTACATTTATTGTTTTACAAATATTGCATGTCTTTACTAACCCTTAGGATTACAACAAGAAATTTACACTATTTTCCAACAATATATTTTGAGACTGTATAACCTGGTGTTTCATTGCTAAGTGCCCCACAACTGTGTGCTTAATCAAGTTGGCAAGAATGCAAGGCTCGATAGGACCCAAAGTATAGGAAGTTGTCATCTCTTCTATTTTGTTTTTTTTTTAATGTAACACTGGCCCCCAACGGGATGACCTTGAATGTAACACTGGCTTTCTAGGTCGGCTAGATATATATCCGGAAAAGAATTCGTAAACGAATTAGTGTTTAAGTGTATTGTTAGTTTAAGTTAGTTGTTTGTTATTTTTTTTTACAAGCGGCAATTATTTTTTTAAGCAGCGTTTACCCCGAAACTAGTTTCTGGTAGTTTTTTGTGCTATCACAGTAAACAGCGACTAAATTGAGTCCCCTTTTCTCTGTGTTTTTCTTATTTTAAATTATTTTTGCGCCTCTTACAAAAACAAGTGTTTTTGGCAAGTTTTTTTTGTCACTTTTTCCCTCAACCGAAACCGTTACACTTTATAGCCTGACCTTTTTGAGGTTGAAAGACAGGATATTTGTTTGATTTGGTGTTAGTGCGTTGGTGCTTCAGGAAAATATGGAGGGGAATCGTTTACTTAGTGATGAGATCACATACGAGCTGGAAAGCCGAGGAGTGGAAATCAAAAACTTTGCAGCTCGGGACAAAAGGGCCCAGCTGAGGGCTGTTTTTGCTGAAGAAAGGTCTGGAAACAGCAGAGCTCGTGTTTGTTTTGATCCTATTCGAGAGTTAGCTATTTGTCGAGCAAAGTTGGATGAGCTTGGTCAGAGTATACAGGAATTTGACAAAAATAACAGAGATAATGAATTTAGGAGAATTCACACAATATTATTTCATGTTCGGGAAAGGATAAATTTAATTCACCCAGATACCGAAGAGGAAGCGAGACGAAAAGATAGTTTCAGGGACTTGTGTTGTGGATTGTTGAGAGCATTGGAAGGCGTTTACAACATAGCAACCTTGGGCCTAGCTGGTAGTGCACAGGACTTTTTGGGTGATCTGCTTGAAAATCTTTCCGAGGAATCTTCCGGGATACCAACAGAAGAGCATAGTTCACCTTCTGAAGTTGTCAGTCATCCAGCTACCATAGCTTCTGATGAACCAATGATAGACCTTAGAGTCGGTTTACAGACTGAAGCACAGCTACAGTTAACTAACAGCAACTCAGCTTCACAGCCATACCACCAAAATACCGGTTTTTCACACTCAGCTACTGCTGGTAACTCAGCTATACCACCAAGAAACCCAAATAATGGTTCTTGTAACTCAGCTACAGCTACCAACAACTCAGCTACAGCCACCAACAACTCAGCTACCCAATCAAATCTCCCAAGAACTAACTTTTTGAGCTTAGCTAACCATAATAACCCAGATATTCAACACAGCTACTCAGCTACAGCTACCAACAACTCAGCTACACAACAAAATCAGCTAATTAATGGTTCTTCACACCCAAATACTCAATCCAGCTACTCAGCTACAGCTACAAACAACTCAGCTACACAGGCAAATGTACCAAGAACTAATTTTTTAAGCTTAGCTACCCATAATAACGCAACTACTCAGCACATATACTCAGCTACAACTACCAACAACTCAGCTACACAACAAAATCAACAAATTAATGGTTTTTCACAATCATATACTCAACATAGCTACTCAGCTACAGCTACAACAAACTCAGCTACATCTACCAACAACTCAGCTGCACGACAAAACCATCAAATTATTGTTTCTTCACGCCCAGCTATTAGAAATAACTCAGCTACACAGTCAGCTACTCACCCACAAGCTTTGCAGTGATCAGCTTTGCCCGCTGAAAGTGAGCGATCTCATAACAACACCAACCCTTTTCTTTGTGATTCTCCTGAGCCCCAGGATGTTGATGAAGTCTTACCTCCAGCACAGAACAGGAATATTGAGTTTGGTAATTTTAATGAGCAACCAAGGAATATTCCGGAAATCTCACAGTCTCTACCCAGTGCTGGTTATTCTCAAAGGCTTCAATTTCAAGATCCTTTTCGAGCAGTTCAAATCCCTCGTGACCAATATAGACCCCTTCAACCAAATCCATCTGTGGAGCGTAGACGAGTTTTCAGTACCCTCCTGATTATAGTGCTGCCCCTGCATCCGATTATAGATTTTATCCTGCTGGTCCTGCTGTTTCTTCGATGAGACCTGAGTGTTTTTCTCAACCCCATGTTTCAGACTTTTCACCGATCAGTCGTCCTTCAGTTTTGGAGTCTCGTGGTCCATTGATCGAAACCCTATCCACTGAAAGAGCTAGGTTCAGTACGGAACCTCACCATTATTCCCACTCTTTACCACAGAGGCATACCGAAGAAATACCTCACCGAAGAAAATACCAGCCAGTCCCTGATTTTTTGCAACACCAAAGGACAGAGCCACCTCAAGTTCCTTTGGCTAACTCTAACTTGTCCCATGTTTTGATGAACCCAACGGTATCTCAACTTAACAGCTTTGAGAAGTGGAACCTTTGCTATGATGGAAATTCAAGCCTAAACTCATTTTTGGATAGTTTGGAAGATAAATGTCTTTCCAGAAATATTTCCAAGGAGCAACTGATAGCTTCAAGAGCTATGGGAGAATTTCTGAAAGGAGATGCAATGGATTGGTATAGGGTCCGAAGAGACACTTTTTGTGACTGGAACGATTTTGAAGCTCAGTTGAGGAGAACATTTCTTCCTCATGATCATGAGGCAGCCTTGCGAAGGGAAATCCCTAAACGTACTCAAGGTTCAGATGAACGCTTTGGTCTGTATGTAACCCGCATGCAAAGTTTGTTTCGTCAACTTAGACCACCGTTACCTATGAGTGAGCAAGTGGCCCTGATCAGAAGGAACATGTTACCTCCTTTACAACGAGCCCTTGTATTGCAAAATATTGAGAGCATTGACCACCTCATCGAATTAGGAAGTGAAGTAGAAGAGACCATGTACCGAACAGAAAAATTTGCTCCACCACCTACCTCCACGAATTTTCCCGAACCTAACTTAGCTTATAAGCGCACCTCCCAACGAAGCACTGTGCACACTGTTGAAAACGCCGTCACGTAACCAATCCAGGGAAATAGTCTGTTGGCATTGCAGAGCTAAAGGTCATACTAGAGTGAACTGTCCTGAGAAAAAACTGAAATGTTACCGATGTTCCAAGGAGGGTTTTACTACCAGGAACTGTCCAAACTGTTCGAATTCGGGAAACGCCGAACAGGGTCATTAGACCATCATCTAGTGACCCAATATCAAACTCCCACGGCGGAACAGACTTTTCTTTCTTATGCGTTGTCGCATGCTGCTGGAGACAGGCGGCCGTCCTTGAATGTTGACGTTTCACGATTGCTGGGGAGTCTGGATGGAGAACTTTCCAGGAACTAGGATTAAAGTTGGATAGGAGTCGTCGGTCCAAATTTGTTGTAGCCAATGGACAGACAGCGAATATTGAGGAATCTGTTGACGTTCCATTTTTACTTATGGATCGTATCCGTGTTTTACCTGTGATGGTAGTCCCTGATTTCCCCCACCCCTTGATCCTGGGTGTCGATTTTATTATTTCTATGGATATTCTTCCTGATTTGAGACGCGACCAGTGGAGTTTCGGTAATAGTGCAGTTGATTGCGAGGCTATTAGTAAACAACAGTTTTTCGAAGATTTTTCAGATCAGGTCAAGTGTTCTTCAGCTACTGTAGTGAAGACGGAAGAGGTTGGTTCCCTATCAGTCCTTACACCTGAACAACAAGTTCAGTTAGATACCCTGTTAAAAGAAAAGTTTGCAGGAATGAAAGATGGCTTGGGGTTTACCTCAGTATATGAGCATGAGATACTCCTGGAACCAGGTACCAAACCCATCAAACAGAGGTATTATCCTGTATCACCTTTGAAGCAGAAGCTAATGATGAGGAACTCGACAAAATGCTAGAGTTGGATGTCATCGAAAAGTTCAAAAGTGCTTGGTCATCACCGGTCTTACTGGTTCCCAAGTCTGACGGCAAGTTTAGGTTTTGCGTAGACTATAGAGCTTTAAATAAAGCCACAACAAAGAAAGCTTACCCGATCCCGTACATCTCCGCCATCTTGGATCGACTGCGCGAGGCAAAACACATAAGTTCCATGGACATACGCTCTGCATATTGGCAGGTAAGTGTCAAAGAATCGTGTAGAGAACTTACAGCTTTCACAGTGCCAGGCTGAGGCCTGTTTCAATTTAAAAGGATGCCATTTGGTCTGACAAATGTGCCTGCTTGTTGGCAGAGACTGATTGACACCGTTATTGGCGTAGATCTCCAACCCTACGTGTTCCAATATTTGGATGACGTCATAATCATTGCTCCATCGTTTTCGACACATCTTCGTATTGTGGGACTTGTCTTGGATCGGTTGCTGGCTGCAGGACTTACTGTGAGTCTCGAAAAGTGCAAATTTTGCCGCCCCAGTCTTAAATTTCTTGGTTTTACGGTTACTGCTAAGGGCCTTCAATGCGATGTTGACAAGGTCGAAGCGATCATTAATGTTCCTGCCCCAACAACAGTGAAAGGTGTCCGAAGTTTTCTCGGCATGGCGAGCTGGTATCGGCGATTCATTCCCGAGTTTTCCTCAGTTGTCGCTCCCTTGACTCGTCTTACGATGAAAAACGTGGCTTTTCGTTGGACTCCGGAGTGTGAAATCGCTTTTTGGAAGCTTAAGACTGCTTTAGTCTCAGCCCCCATTCTTACATGTCCTGACTTCACAAAGCCATTTACTTTACAAACGGATGCATCCGCATTTGGCATAGGAGCTGTATTAACGCAACAGTTCGACGAAGGCGAAAAGGTGATTTGTTACATATCTAGGTCATTGACAAAACAGGAAAAACAATTTTCGACTAGAGAACGTGAGTGTCTAGCTGTTGTATGGGCCACGGAAAAACTCAAACCCTATTTGGAACTTACCAACTTTAGGGTCATAACCGACCATAGCTCTTTGGTGTGGCTACACAATCTGAAAGACCCTTCAGGCAGATTGGCGCGTTGGGCATTAAAACTACAATCATTTAATTACCAGATTATTCATCGAAAAGGTCGTGACCATGTCGTGCCAGATTTTCTTTCTAGGTCAGTCCCTAATGTAGACAGCGTTACCATAGAAAACCAAAAATATGACTTTTCTGATACTAAAGATGCGTGGTATTTAAGGATGAAAAACCTAGTAAACACCTCTCCATTAAAGTATTCTCAGTGGCGTATAGAAAACAAGATATTATACAAATATGTTAAATGTGCCATTCCTGAATTAGCCCAAGGATCTGATAACTGGAAAATTGTCATTCCGAAAGACTATAGATCGAAGATTTTAACAGAGAGTCATGACGATGTCCGCTCTGGTCATTTCGGCATTTTTAAAACGTACAATAGACTGAAAACTAGGTATTACTGGCCCAAGATGCGTTGCGATGTAACCCGCTATGTTAACCGCTGTCAGACTTGTGCGAAGTTTAAAGTTGAGCAGAAAGCGCCAGCAGGTCACATGGGACGCGCTCCAGAACCTACTCAACCATGGCAAGTAATAAGTCTTGATTTTGTCGGTCCACTTCCTCGAAGTTCGAAACAGGGGAATACCCACTTGTTGGTTATAAGCGATGATTTCAGCAAGTACGTAGCAGTTTTTCCTGGTCGTGCTGCTACTGCAAATTTTATTTGTAAGCACTAAAAGAATGATATTATTCTAACCTTCGGAGTTCCGCAATATGTAATATGCGATAACGGCAGCCAGATGAAAAGTAAAGAACTCCAGAGTCTCGCAGAAAAGTATAACTTCAAGCTCTCCTACACAGCTGTTTATCATCCACAGGCTGAGCCGTGCGAACGAGCAAACCGAGTGGTCAAAACTATGATTTCCACTTATGTAGGAGATAACCATCGTCGTTGGGACGCTAATTTGCCAGCGCTCGGGTGTGCGATTCGAACTTCAAAAAGTGAAGCTACTGGGTTTTCGCCATATTATATTAACTTTGGTCGAGAGTATGTTTCCGACGGTCGAGAGTATTCTTATGCCATAAATAAGGATCGTAAACCTGTCATAGAGAAGAGGCTAGCTGGCTTCCAAAAGCTTTACCAAGCTGTCATGGTAAACATGAAAAAGTCTTCAGCTCGTAATCGTGGTCGTTACAATTTGAGACGTCGAGAAGTGTCATTTATACCGGGAGATCTCGTATGGAGGAAAAATAAAGTTCAATCGGACGCCCTGAATTTCGTTAACGCCAAGTTGTGCCCTAAGTATGTTGGACCGTTTCGTGTCCGGAAAAAGCTAGGTACTGTGACGTATCGACTTGAGGATTTGGATGGGAAGTTGTGCGTTGGAAATTGGCACGTCCAGGACTTGAAACCGGTGGTCGTTGCAGAAGACGACGACGAGATAGTCTTAATTTGTAGCGACAGATGCGTATATACAAAAAAAATCATTTCTTTTCTTTTTCTATACTTCATAATTTTTTTTCTGGTGGTAACTGGCCTGGATTTTACATCTTTTTCAGGCAGTGTCTGAATCGGGTTAGTGGTGGGTTTTTCTGTATTTGGCGCTAGAACTTGGCAGATTTCCGATTCCAAGGCTCCTTGTCTTTTTTAGACTTGCGCATTTGACAGGATCTATAGAGACTCTATGGGGAACAACAAATACGCATATGTTGTTCAAAGTCCTGTCGAAGAAGTTTTTTTTCTTCGGTGGATAGTATCCCCGACCTTTTTTTCCCTTTTTGTGTGTATTTTGGTATGCCAGGTTGACTTCCGGGCGGTGGCCGAGGGCTGGTCTTCCTTGGGTGCGGGGACGTGGTCCTTTAGACTGTGGTGAGGGCTATTGAACGAGACAGGTGCTGCCCTAGCACCTTGTGCAATTTTAGCCTGCTGGGTCGAACTACCATCGCAGTGTGCCTAATGATGTAGGTTCCGTTAGGTATACTGACGTCTCGGCAGCACCATCACAGTCTGGAGGGTTGCTTTCCGGCGTTCTGGGTTGATCGGTGCTTTGTCACTCTGGGGAGTCGTCAAGGTATATTGGGGGGGTTCATTTTCTTATTATTTCTTTTTCGGCCTTTCGGTACGAGTCCCTGTCTATTAGGTGATGCTCGGTTTCACCGTCACCGCTTTTGCTTGCCTCCTGATGGTGTGTCAGGATGGATGGGCATCTGACGTGGCCTTATGCGGCGGAGATTCGCATTTGGGGGGTTCGGGCTCTTCGATTGGTAGCTGAGGCGGGTTGGGTTCCACCTGGCGGTGGGAGATGAGCAGCAGTAATTGATTTGGGATAACCTGTCAAAATTATATTATTTTGGTTTTATTAGTGGTAGCTATTCATTATAGCTCCACTAGGTAGTGTCGCCTGCAACAAGGGGTTGCACGCGATACTGCTGCGTTACTTAGCATGTAAGTTTCAGTAGTGGTTAAAATTTTAGCTACTTTTTCTTTTCCTCTTCAAGGTTTCAAAGGTTTTACTACGTTTTTTCCTGTTCAAGGTTTCACAGTTTTGAAGGTATTGGTTAAAATAATTTCCTTGCAGGCAGTAAGGTACTGGTGTTGTCGAGGCCGCACAGTTGTCGATTCGCTTCTTGTTTTTTTGGTGGGATGCACATGGTATTGGGATCAATCCAGAGGTGAGGGATGGGCCACAGTAATGGATTTGGAATAACTTGTTAAAACGATACCCGAAGTTTAATTCAAAGTTAATCGGTGTTCACCTCTGACGGAGGAAAGGGGGAGTGTAACGGTTCAATATTTCCCTAACAATATCCCTTAGAAAAAAATAATTCTTCAAAACACCCTTCTAATACCCTGGCAAAATCTTTAAGTCAATCATCTTTACCATATGTCTGAGCATTTTGTTTATTCTATATCCTACTATTTTATGGTGAATGCGCTGGAAAAACAATATTTACTGTTGGACTGAGGTTGAATTATACTATAATTATGATTATTTTATGTGGAGGCATTTTACGCTGTTTAACTTTTTTTTTCAAAAGAAAGCAAACCCCAATATTTCAAATAAAACAACATTGAACCCTTTCTAATAAACCAATAAATTTAATTACTGTGGCAAATCATGTGTTTTCCAAAAATAACATTACAACATCCATCTTTCTTTTATATTAACTAATGATATACAGTCTACAGTTCAATGAAACTTCGTATTTTTCTTGTATAATTTAACCAGTCCAAGAAAGGTTGCTCTGGCTCTGCAGTAACCTGAAACAAGGAAAAAATAACATAATTTTACATAACTTAACACCAAAACGGTCTTTCTAGTGCATAGTTTAAACCGCCAACTTACTAGATTAGTAAGCCTTGGTTTTTTTTATTGATTATATCAAATTCTCCTTCCGTCAACTACTTAACACCCAAAAATAAAGTAGATAATAAAGGTTAGTTTTATAAACCGTGTCAAAAAAAGAGAGACTTAGCGATCTTATACTTACTAGAAACTAGTGTCGGTTCATTTGTTGAGTGGTAGATTCTTGTCACTAGTAATGTGTCGGTGGTTGGCAGTTTCTGTTACTGATCGGTCCCCAATTGGCACATGTCAGGCTTTAGGGGATCCAATAAGTCCTAAAAATAACAGGACCAAGGTTGTCACCAATCATATGGTATTAATATTACAAAATTACTCTACCTTTGTCGTCAGTTGACACAACACTCACCTGTTGGTTTTATTTTGGTTTCAAGTATGCGTGAATTCCTTAAAGGGCATTGCCCAACCTCGTACAGCCTAGCCATGTCAAGTGTGGACCGTCTTGCTTGTCTCTGTGTGCATTGTTGGTCTGTAGGGTCCATATTTCCTGTGGTTTATACGATAGGCTGTGCAGACTTTAACAGGTTAAATTTTGATAGATATTCAGTTTATTTATTCAAACGAGGCGATCATCTGTCCTCATACGATTCGAGACTGACCTAAAAGTATAAGAAATTCGAAATAAAGGAGGTTTATAGTCGTTCTAAAGAGGTAAACAAACAGTAAAGGGGAGAGAGATATTTGTCAAGGATCCGTATGTTACCTACACGGAAGGAAACTGTGACTCACCTGGATTATTTAGGAAGGCTTGGAGTGCCGGAAAGTGGCCTTTTTCTTGGCGAAAATCCGTGTTTTTCTTTAGGCATTTTATGGTTTTCCAAAATTAAATTCGACCGCCAGCTGACCGTGACGTTTGGGACGACGTTGCCAGATTATCATAGACGAAATCCTGGGAGTATACAGTGACTAACTTCACGTCACATAACTGTGATTTAAAGTTGCACATGACGTTACTGCTGAGTCGTTTTCGAGAAAACCAAGTGTCTACACTTATTGTTTATTGTTTCTCCCAAAAAGATAAAGTCCATTCCTTGCTCACTACTGTAACCAATGCCTTGTTTTTAACTTCTGTTCGTCACGTGATCTCTCCCTATCCCGCTGATACAGAAGAAAATCTGACAACACCGCTTCGTTGTCTTTGTCTGTCTTAGGTTGATGAATAGAGACTTCCGACTTGAACCTGTTGCATTCGAAAAGTAGAATTTGGACCCCAGCCCCTGTCGATTTTTGCCCATATCAGAAAGATCGCCCAATTGTAATGCGTTTTCAGCAGCATCACCTAATATGGTAATCAGGATAAGCGATTTTCGACTGTAGTTTTCGCGCCTCTGAGGTTTTTGACCAATCGTTTGCCCGCAGGAAGCTTCTTTTTTAGCGTCTGAGATTTCCTGGAGGGAAGGAAACACTTCTTTTCCGGCACCATTTTGAGTGCCACGTTTGAATTTTCTTTTCTAAGAATAATTAAAAGAAGTCGTGCCCTTGGCGACCTTTGCAACCTGAAATCGTCGTAGACGGAATCCGCAGAGGTCCCATCAAAAGATGAAAGTCTTCGTGGAAGTGCCCGTTGCCTGTGTTTGGCGTTTGAGGTGGCGATTTTTGAAGATGATTTTTTGAACGTATAGGATACGGAAAATGGCCGGCTAGACCGTGTCTTATCAGCCGATCTATGGTAATTATTATCGATTTTTTTTAAGCGTTTTCCCAGTTTATTTCAATATTGACTATTTTTGATTCTGTATTTTTCGTTGTGCTACAGGTTGAGGAGGCCTCACGTCAACTCCCTGTTCGCCTGGGAGGTATTAGGTTACCTGCCATGCGGAATGTCGCCCTCAGGATGATTTGAGGTAAATATTTGCTGCGTGTGTACCTTGATTATGTTTGCCCTTGTAAGAAATTAGACTGTTTTCTGTCGTTTTAAGTAATTTTTAGTTTTATCGTCCGTGGTACCCACTATACAATAGAGTGTGGACTTATATGTATTTTTTATGCTTTTTTGGCGTATGTACCTTGAGTGTTGCCCCTCAGGCATGCCCCGTACAATAAGTAAACAGTAGTTTTTTTGTGTTACTGTTTTACTTCTTATTTTTTTTCCTGTGTAAAATACATGTCCGTTATTAGAAATTAGTTATAAATGATACGTTAGGGTGTTCTCCCTTGTTCTAGAAGGTTGTTTTTATATCTGTTTAGGGTGCTTGGTTCCGGTGCACAGCCATGGGTGGTCCTAGTGCCGACTTTCAACACCATACATTCGACTTTCCGTCCTGAGTGCTGCTTTGCCCTGGCCTAAAATGCCTAGTCCAGTCATGGGTCCTGTGTACCTGTTCCAGTGATGTTTAGCCCTGTCATTGGCTAGCTATGTGGAAACAGATAAGAAATATTTCCCTGTCCAAACGTTTTCTCTTTAAAAACCTTCAAAAAAAAAACTCATAAAATTTTATCAAAACAAGTTTCAACTTCATTTTTTTTATATGAAAACCATTTCAACTTTTTCATCTTTAATAAAAGAACTTTCCATCATTGAAATTAATCATAAAAACAAGAGGAAAGACCCCTAAAATGTTAGTTTTAAAAACTATTTTATTTGTTAAAATTTACATTTATTGTTTTACAAATATTGCATGCCTTTACTAACCTTTAGGATTACAACAAGCAATTTACACTATTTTCCAACAATATATTTTGAGACTGTATAACCTGGTGTTTCATTACTAAGTGCCCCACAACTGTGTGCTTACTCAAGTTGGCAAGAATGCAAGGCTCGATAGGACCCAAAGTATAGGAAGTTGTCATCTCTTCTATTTTGTTTTTTTTTTAATGTAACACTGGCCCCCAACGGGATGACCTTGAATGTAACAAACTGTGTGTAGCCAGCCAACGGCTTTTTATTCTGCGAACTGTGGCTTTTTTAACACCACAGTGTTCAGCCGTTCTTCTCACCGACCACTGGCCTTCACTAAGTCGCGTTATTATTTGCGTTTTCACAAAAGTAGACAAATGTCTCGGCATATTGAATCGCAACTGACAAGACTTCATGTTGACACCTATTTGTCATGAATGTTTGTCATCTACATACACTATCCAGAAAAAAAACAATTTTACTATTCCAATGTACGTAATTTATCTGCAAGTTAGTGTATATTGCAAATATCGCGACTGCACATTCGCTGAGAAATCGTAGGTTTTGTACGCAAATGTGCCAAATCTGTGAATTAAGAGAAACATCATGCACGCCTTTGTTTAAAAATTTTTGCTGTCCCTTTACTCACTTAAATCTTAAGGAAAATAATTTATTTTAATGGATGACACTTCTAGCATAATATGTGAGCGGAAAATTTTTCATTTGATGCAAGATTTTTTTTGGCAGAAATTGTGAAATAAAAATTTTATGATAATTGAGGTTTGGTTAACTCTCAAATTTGACGTATAGCGGCTCTAAGGAGAAGGCGTCAACGCAAATTCTGAAAGCCTCGCGATGCCTGATCAAAACCGACGGCGACAAAATTATTTTCTCTGGTGATTCTTGAGGTGAGTACTGCTTGTGTCGCAAGAGGGAACAGAATTATCACCGATGCAACATTAAAATTAAAAAACGGCCAAAATTTCCCCAACTAATACGCTTACTTTGGCTTAGAAATTTAAAACTAAATAAACCTATTTTTTTAAAAAGAAAACAAAACACTCAGTACTAAAATGTTAAGAACTTTACACGTACAACAAAATAATTTTACACACAATAACCTGTGCTTACTTACGTCCCGGCTATGCACAACAATTACTCATATATTATCTTGGACTTTCTATTTTTTCTCTTGGAAACTAAAATATATTTAACATTTAACTTAATATATCTTATTATAACTGGTCTTAAAAAATAAATAAAATGGGTCGTACTAGAAAAAATACACTGATGATAATTTTTTTTGGAAATCGAAACATTAAAAGAAAAAAAATATTTTATTATCAATCTCAGACTCATCCGAATAAGTTTGACTAATGATCCCCCTAGGCCCACGGTACCAGAGTCCAGCAATAAACTGATAGGTAATTTGGTGTGAACATGAGCTAGCACCGATGGAGACATGAACATGAACAGAGAACTGCTCTGACACTCTTGGCTCCGTTCCCAAGGAATCTTTTTTTAACAAATTACATAAAGGGCAAAGGATAGTAGATTCCTAAGAGTTGACACCTCCATAAAAAGATTTAAGTTCAGTTATGTCCGGCGGATTTTTTGTTCTTACGACAGCTTCTGTCCTTTCCTCAGTTTTGTCTAAGCCAAACTTGTCAATTTTATGACCCATATATTAGGTTAACGAGTTTTGCATAAAACAGCATTTGTTTTTTTTACTTTCAGTCCACATTCGAGTCTGACAATTTCTGAAAAACTTGCTCTAATCTCTCCACGTGTTCAAGATCATTTTGTCCTGTTACAAAAATATCATCCAACTTTTTACACCTCATTGGAATAAGGTTGGTTCGTGCTAATTTGTTACATAAAAAAATAATTTTTACCTCATTAGAATAAGATTGGGTTGGTGCTGATTTATTACGTAAGAAAATAATTTGTAACTGCTGCCGTTATTGAGATATGTCTTCGTGTAAGTCACGTAACTTAAAAATTAAAATACTTCATTAACTACCTAGAGGGTCACAACTTCTTATACTTCATTAGAATAAGTTTAGTAAGTAAGAAAATAATATGTAGCTGCTGCCTTTACCGAGATATGGCTATCTGGGCTCTCCACACAAAAAGATACATATCTTAAAAAATAACTGGAGGGTCACAACTTTCTAAACATTAATAAAATGAGCTTGGTTAATGCTAATTTGTTACCAGTAGAGTTACAACTTTGTATACCTCATTAGAATAAGAATGGGTTGGTGCTAATTTATTACGTAAGAAAATAATTTGTAACTGCTGTCATTATTGAGATATGTCTCTTTGTAAGTCAGGTAACCTAAAAATTTAAATATTCCACAAACTAACTGGAGGGTCACAAGTTTTTATACTTCATCGGAAAAGGCTTGGTTAATGCTAATTTGTTACGTTGGCTATCTGTGCAAAGGACACAAAAAGGAACACATCTTAAAAACTAATTAGATGGTCACAACTTTTTACACCTCATTAGAATAAGCCTCTTTGGTGCTAATTTGCTACTTAATAAAATAATTTGTAACTGCTGCCAAATTAAATTCAAACAACATTTAATATCTTAAACTTAACTTTTAATGACCTAATCACACCTTGGACTCGCACGAGCTATAAATATATCTAACAGAAAATTTAGTCCAGGCCACATCGTATACCTACGCAAAAAAATCTAGGTCCGGAGATTTTGACTTTTGATTCATGTTTTTGGATCAGTGTAGAAGTAATGTATCTTGGGTAGACATTGATCACTCGGGCCACACTATTTTAGTGTACACCCTGCATTTTTCTATTTTTCATTTTTTTTTGTGTATTTCCTTGTGGAAAAAAGCTAAATATTAAAAAGTACTTGACCAATCGAAAAAAGGAAACCACTGATCGAAAGATAATTTTAGTCTACGTTTTATGTATAATGTTCTATCTATGTTTTCCAAAAAATTCGCAGATTCAACATACCTCTTCTGATTTTATTTATTTTTAGGGATTTGATTTGTTAAGCCAAGATAAACTATATTTAAATTAACATAATTTTCCATATTATTCAAAGTGTCCAGAAAACGACTTTAAATGCAAGTAGGTAAAATATTGGTCAATTTTTGTAATTTTTTAATATGTGATAGAAAAAGTCCTATAATTATACAGAGTGAGTCAGCAATGAAGAATAAACTTCCAAAAATAGCCGTTTTGGACATTGGTTTATGACAAAACCATAACGTTTATAAAAAAATCCTTTTGAAATATTATTTCACATGCCATTATGAACTATTTTTGTTTGGCACTTATCTTTATATATATTCGGGGTTACCCAAAAACATTTAGAAGTACTCTCTGTGTTTGTTGGGTTATTTATTTAATTCGTTCTTTTTATGTTTTATCGCCCAATAACCCTTTCTTTACAAAATATTTTAATTTCTCAAATTCTTGCAGAAGAAATCCTCATAGCTAGGGGTTTTCGGCGCCAATCTACCACCGAGGAGATGATCAGATGCCGCAACTTTCGAAGACAATCAAGCCAAAGTGACGATTACTGCCAAAGGTCAGTTGTGTAAGTGGTCACCTTTTTATCCTGCGTGATTTTCAAGTAGTGTATTTGAAGTAGTTTTAACGTAAGAGCAATGCACGTATAGATTATCTAGATATGAGATGCAGTTAAACTTTGCCTTTACAGTTTTGCATGAAGATACGTAGACGAGACTTAGGTCCCTCCTTTATAAGGATTCTTCGGAAGGGCTTTTTAGGTATTTTTAACACTTTTTAAAAAACTCCTGAAAACGACGATTTTGTCTGCGAGCAGTATTGTGAAGCCCCTCCGAGGGGTACAACTAACTCTTTAAATTTAAATAGGGAACATAAGTCATATTTACAACTTTACAACTTACTCTAAAATATTTTTTTATTGCTCCAACTTCTCGACAATCTCTGTGCGTTCTTAGTGTTTGTAAGATAAAATTGTAGGGATGGAAGATTTTTTCTCATATGCTCGACCTCCTTTATTTCACAGGTGTCAAAATTTGTCAATGATTTTGACAGTCGCGTCTTTTTTTTGATCGAATTTAGTGTCCCAGAACTTTATTTTTTTCCCAAAACTTTGGTGGAATAAAGTAAAAAAAAACATATTAAATTGACAACGTTTCGACCGCTTTATCGGGACATCATCAGGGCTATAACAAACGTAAGAAAAAAATTAACTCTGTATTTCGGACTTCCATTGTCTATATTTTATTTATACATACGTTTCGATCAGAGATTGTACTGATTGAAACGTCGTGTATAAATAAAATACAATAGAAGTCCGAAATACAGAGTTAATTTCAAATACATCATTGTCTCAAACTTTCAAACAAGCGTAAGAAAGTTATTAAAGGTTACTTAGACGTACCAAAAATTTTTATTTTTTGTTCGTAAATCCTTAAAATTGAGTTCATACATAAACATACATAGCACGTAATAATAACAAATAGTAGTTACAGATTTCCTAACAAATGGCATGTAAAACGTTTATATAAATTGTTAAAATTGTATCAAGCGCGGGTGAAACCGTACTGATTTTAAAATATTAGGAAATTTGAAATGAACATAAACAAATTTTCTACCGTGAACATAAAACGAAAAATTGTGGTTTTAAGTTCCACTTATTTTAATCTCTTAAATCTCCGTAAATTTTAATTTGTTTGCTCTTACATAAGTTCTAGTTAATTTTATCACGAAAAATTCATCCACTTTTGTTTTTTGCGGTTCCTTTTTAAAGTTTATTATATACTTCCTATACTGGTATTGAACGTTATTATTATATAAAAAGTGTGTTTGTTAAAAGAATAGATAGATTTCATAGTACGATATATACCAAATACTTACTTCTTATTTTTATTAGTTTATGTTTTTAATAATTTTTTCTTAAAGGAAAAAAGTTTCAACATTGATATAGTTATATCTAAATTAATATTTTAAAATCGGTACGGTTTCACCCGCGCTTGACACCATTTTAACTATTTTTATAAATGTTTTACATATGGTTTGTTAAGAAATCTGTAATTAATATTTGTTAATGTTACGTGCTATACACATTTATGTCTAAACTTAATTTTAAGGATTTTCGACACAACAAACCAAAAAATTTCGGCAAGTCTATGTTTTTTGTTTTTTAATAATTTTTATAAAGTGACAACTTTATTAAACCCTGAAGCAATGTAATTATATTTGTTCGAAGTCAACAAATTTCCTACTATTTGGCATCAAAAAGTCTGACTATGTCTTTACAATGGTTAATCGGAAACAGTTTTTTTTTGAGCGCCACTCTAAGAAATCAAAAACTTAGAGTTCCCTATGACCAGATACGACTAGCTTTGGGACAGTCGAGAAAAAAAGGGGTTTTTCTTTATGGGTTGAGTTAAATAATAAAACTGTTTCTAATTTGTCAAAATGGTAGTTCTGTTAAGAGGATAAAAAGCGTTTTAACAAAATATAAGTATATGATAGATATATTATTTGTATATAAATTCTTAATTCATTGGATAAAGATAACTTGATTTTATTGTTTCTTAAGATTCGACGAACTAAGGTTACGTATTAATTTAGCACAGTTATAGTCAATAGCACGAGTAAGTTATACCGGGTGTCCCAAGGTGAGTAACCTATTAAAATATTTTGGAAACATTCTAAGTCCATAAAACAATCCTTATGAAATACTCTCATATTTCAGTGTTGATATTTGCAGGAAAACTTGGCAACAACTTCCTTATTTTTAAATTGAACACCCTGTATATTTTTGAATTTTTAAATTCCACAAAATATTTTGGGTACATTTTATGTATAATGTCCTTATACCTATCTTCAACTGTTTTTAAAATATTGACAGGTGAAAATTGACATTTTTTAACTTTGACAGACCGTAACATCGAAATGGTTAAGGACAGAGCAAAACGGTTTTTACATTCCTATTTTAGTTATTCACAAGCTATCTTTTTATACTATTTTTATCCCAGGGTTACACTAACTGTTCACTTTTAAGTAAATTTTTGGAACCTTTCCATATAGAATTATTTATTTTTATTTATTTTTTTTTATTCCGACATAAATAATATTTTTTGTCATATTTTTACCAATAATCAACTGGATAATGTTAATTATTAATTTACGTGTTATTATTAAGTATGATACATGAAAGTTGAGCCCTTGGGTTTTAGTTTTTGGTCAATCCCGCGCGCGATCGCTATAAATCGTGCGATGGTAAACCCCCACTCTCCATAAGCGACGGAGAGAGTAGGCAGCTGAGCGCTCGAGGTGCCGACTCCCTTACCATTTCTGACGCCAAATAAGGTAGGCCATTTTACTATTAATTTGGGGGCTCATCTCCGATTTTAGTGTTCTTTTTCTATTGCTTTTATTCTTATATTTTGTTATAAACATTAATTGTTTTACCCGCGATCCACTAAAAAGGATCCAGAAACTTGGTTTCTTTTCATTGGTCCTTCGAGCCGGATTTAAATTTTTGAACCAAATATTAAAAAATTAAAATAATTATTTTTAAATTACCTTAAAGGTTTTTGAAAATTGGTAAAAATAGAATTTAGAATTTCATTTAATTAAATGCAGAATGTATGTAGGAATATCCTTGCATAAAATAAAACGAGATTTGAAAGAAAATAGATAAGGAATTTATGTGTTAAACTTTTTTTTGATACATTCCAAATTTATTTTAAACTGTTTTTTGGTTTTATAGGTATTGATTGTGGTATTTGGTGGCTTATAGAGGACATATTTTATTAGATAATTTATTTTGCGGATTAAAATTATTGTTTTTTTTTCCTCGTTTTTAATATTTTAATAAAAAATACTTTGTGATAATGGCTGAAGGTACTATGGCAAGAACAAATAAACGAAGTGTTTTTATTAAAAGGATTAAGGAACTTTATGATGTGGCCTATAAGGCCACAGCTGACCCTGACAAAATAAAGGATTTCAAAATTTGATATACTTCTTTGGAATCGACTTATGCCGATTTTGATAAGATTCATTTAGAATTAGTTTCTGAAAAAAAGGTCACTGAGACCCAATTAGAAGAGCACGACAAAATTCGGACTGAGGTTGATGATCAGTATTTTTCAATTAAATGCATTTATAACGAATTGTGCGTAAAATCAGACATGTCTATGTCATATCCACCATCACCAGTGGCTCACAATCAATTTAATCAACCCCCGCAAATTAATTTTAATATTCCTAGACTTGATATACCTGTTTTTTCGGGAAATTTAAAAGCGTGGCCAACATTCTTTGACTTATTTAAAAGTTCGATACATAATGTAAATCATTTTTCTTCTTCACAAAAATTCCAGCTGCTTCTTACTTTTGTAAGTGAGGAACCGCTTAGCTTATTAAAAAATATCCCCATCACGGACGATAACTACGCTATTGCTTATGACACGTTGATAAAGAGGTATGATAATAAGAGGCTATTAGCCACGACTTATTTTAATGAGATTATGAATTTGCCTAAAATCTCTACCCTTTCAAATCGAGCATTGCGTGGTTTAGTGGACAAATTTAGTGAGAATGTCGAAGCGTTAAAATTATTGAATTTTCCTACCACAGAATGGGATTTTTTGCTTTTTAACCTACTTCTTTTAAAAATTGATTCTGATACCCTTCAGAGGTTTGAGATGGAACATGCAAAATTCGATATGCCCAATTATACTCAGTTAAAAGTGTTTTTAAATAATCGATGCAAAGTATTGGATACATTAAATTTTTCCCAAGAAGATAAGTCAAAAAATGTTGGATTGAGTTCTAGTAATAATAATAACAAGAATTTTACTAGTAACCGCCAAAATAAGGCAAATTCTCGTACAAATGGTAATTATACCAACTCTTTTTTTACTAATACCTCTAATAATAATACTAATACAGGTAATACACAAAATTGTGGCGTATGTAAAACCGCACATTCCATTTATAATTGCTCTGTTTTTCTTAGTAAAACCCCCCATGAGCGCTATTTACTTGTTAAGCAAAACCGCCTCTGCGTGAACTGTTTAAGTAGTACACATAAATTCTCAAAATGCCATTCTAATAGGACCTGTACCTCTTGCACAAACCGCCATCATAGTTTATTACATTTTGAGGTACCACTTAATAATTCTAATCCTACAGCACCATGTAATAATACCAACCCCGCTTCTCAAAGCACACTATCTGAAAATAATCCCAAACTTTGTGCCACCGCTTCTGTTAATCTTACCCCCTCCAATGGTTCTTTAACCCTTCTTGCAACTGCAAAAGTTGATTTTCGGGATAGCCAGGGCAATCCGCATACCCTTCGGGTACTACTAGATAGTGCGAGCCAGGGCAACTTTTTGTCTGAACGCTGCTTTAAAAAATTAGGGTTAAATCGGTCTCGATTAAATGTTCCTATCAATGGTTTAGGTGAAATGACTTCCGTAGCATCCAATGGAGTAACTACCTGTACGATCTGTCCGGTAGGGCAACTTAATCCATCTTTTACCATCGGATGCATAATTCTACCTCAAGTTTGCCAATCCATGCCAACCACTGCCTTTCCAGATAAAAACTGGTCTTATTTGGAACAGCTGTCACTTTCAGATGACAGTTACAATATCCCAGGGCCCATAGATGCCTTAATAGGCTGTGACTTGTTTCCCATTGTATTGTTGCCCGAAAAGGTGTGCGGGCAGGAGTTTGAACCCATCGCTTTTAATACATTGTTTGGCTGGGTAATAATGGGTAAAATTAACTGTATAAAACAAAATTCCTACAAATCTCATTCTTTTTGCACCTCTTTAGCGGAAAACCAGGATATAAACAAAACTTTGCAATTGTTTTGGGAAATTGAGGAAATTCCTCGCCCTAGATCCTTGATACCGTTGGATGATCCTGCAGAAAATTCCTTCCTAGAAACGCATTCTCGCACTTCTGAAGGACATTTTATTGTTACGCTACCATTTATTAATGGTGAGCCATTATTTTCAGAGTCTCGATCAATAGCCTTAAAAAGGTTTTATAGTTTAGAGCGACGTTTACTAAAAGATCCCTCTTTGTATGAGGTCTATTCTAAATTCATTAAGGAGTATCTAGAACTTGAGCATATGGAACCCGTGTCCGCTCCCGCCTCTGACTATTTACAGCGTCATTTTTGTATCCCTCATCATGGGGTGACCAATTTAAATAGTACGACTACCACCTTGCGCGTAGTCTTTGACGCCTCTTGTCGCTCTCAAGGTCAGTCATTAAATGACACCTTGTCAATTGGGCCTAAGCTCCAGAATGATATTTCTAGTATTCTCTTGAGCTTCCGCCGATTTCCTATTGCTTTTACAGCCGATGTTAAAATGATGTATCGGCAAATACTCATTCACAAAAATCATCAGGATTATCAACGTATTCTCTAGAGATTTTCTCCCCGAGAACCTGTAAAGGATTTTAAACTTAAAACTGTAACCTATTGGGTTAGCTCCGCACCATTTTTGGCTTTAAGATGTCTTCTACAGTTAGCCCATACAGGAAAAAATAAATATCCTAAAGCGGCGGCAATTCTAGAGTCTAAAATCTATATTGATGATACCTGTATATCGTGTGAGTCACTAGAGGAAGCAGTAGAGACAAAAAATCAGCTGATCAGTTTGTTAAAGGAAGGAGGATTTTTCCTTCGCAAATGGTCTAGCAACAGCACAGATTTTCTAACCTCTATACCTTCGGATATTCTGCAAAAACCTCTCGCTTTAGACAGTAAATCTGATCCTTGTATGAAGGTTCTGGGTCTGCGATGGTCACCTGAGAAAGATATATTTTCATATGACATACAACTGCTTAACTCGACCTGTACAAAAAGGTCTATACTCTCAGAAATTTCCAGAATATTCGACCCTATTGGTCTCTTATGTCCTATAACTCTCTTAGTCAAGCAACTTATGCAATCGTTGTGGGCTAGAGGTATCTATTGGGACGCAGAAGTGCCCGTAGATATCGCTCAAAAGTGGACAGACTATAAAGAGGATCTTTCGAGTTTATCTTCATAGGAAATACCTCGCTATTGTTTTATTTCACAGTATGTCAGTTTGGAATTTCATACGTTTGGAGATGCCTCAGAACTAGGCTTTGGTAGTTCCGTTTACTCTCGCCTAGAATCCTCACACGGTAAAATTTATACCTACTTACTTTACGCTAAAAGTAAAGTAGCACCTCTAAAGAAACTAAGTCTCCCTAAATTGGAACTTAGTGCGGCCCTAGTGGCCTCAAAATTGCTTAAATTTGTCCTAAATACCTATCATATTCCTAATGTACACAAAATATATGCTTGGTCTGACTCAACTATTGCTCTAGGTTGGATTAAGTCAGCGCCCCATCGATGGCGCACTTTTGTCGCAAGCAGGGTGAGTCAGATCCAAGAAAATGTAGCCCCAGACTGCTGGTTTCATATAAAATCAGAAGATAACCCTGCTGATTATGCTAGTCGTCCTATTCTTCCCTCACAATTAGTCAATTGTGCTCTTTGGTGGGCGGGACCCTCATGGTTGTCCCTTCCTACTGAGCGATGGCCTACAAATAAGCCCATTGATCTAGAAGAACCTTTACCGGAGGAAAGACCTGTAGCACTTATGGTCTCTAAGGGTTATGATCCCATCAGTTACATTTTAAATAGGTTTTCATGCTTGCAAAAAATTCTTAGGATATTGACCTATTGTCTACGCTTCTTACACTTCCGTTTTAAGTTAATTCCTGAATTCAAAAAGGGGCCTTTCTCAGAATATGAATTATCTCAAACTCTCTTGTGTATTGTAAAAAAGGATCAGGCTCAAGCGTTTCATGATGATATATCGAATATTTTAAATAAACGCCCTTGCTCAAAACCTTTAAGAAAGCTAGACCCTTTTGTTGACACAGGAGGTGTTCTCAGGGTAGGCGGTAGATTAGTCCATTCTTAGCTACAGTTTCAAGCAATGCATCCTGCCTTGCTTCCCAGCCAACATAGACTCACTGATCTTATCATTGAATCTTTTCATAAGCGGTACCTTCATTGTGGACAACAAGCCCTTCATCACTTTATTGCTCAGCAATTTTGGATAATAAATCCCAAAAGGGCTATTCGCCGCATTGTTCATAGTTGTATCCGCTGTTTTAGAGTTAATCCCAAGGTTATAGAACCAAAAATGGGCAATCTGCCTAGTTACCGTATTACACAGTGCAAACCTTTTCAGTTTACCACTTTAGATTTTGGTGGACCTTATCAGATTTTAATGTCTCGGTATAGAGGATGTCGAACACAGAAGGCATATTTGTCACTATTTGTCTGTTGTAGTACAAAATGTTTGCACCTAGAGTTAGTCTCTGACTTAACAACACCAGCTTTTCTTGCTGCATTGCGCCGATTTATTAGCCGACGCGGCCGATGCTCTATGCTTCATAGCGACAACGGGACAAACTATGTTGGCGCGGCTCGGTATTTGACGGATTGCATGGCTAACGCAACCGCCGAGGAACTTATTGAGTGGCAGTTTTTGCCTCCCTCGGCCCCCCATTTTGGAGGGCTACATGAGGCGGGGATTAAAAGTGTCAAATCCCACCTCGTAAAAATTATAGGCGAGCAAGTCCTTACCTACGAGGAGTTGTACACGGTATTTACCCAAGTGGAAGCTGTTCTTAACTCACGGCCCTTGTGTGCAATGAGCAGTGATCCAAACGACCTCTCTTGTCTAACTCCAGGACATTTCCTTTCACTGGCTCCCTTATTCGCGGTTCCAGATCCTGACTTAACTGTTAAAATTAATAGGCTTGACAGGTGGCAGTTACTCACACAAATGCAACAAACCTTTTGGAAAAGGTGGCATCTTGAATATCTTCATTCTTTGCAACAGAGAGCTAAGTGGCATCAGAATTCTAATCTTATTACCCCTGGTACTCTCGTTGTCCTGAAAGAAGATAACCTTCCCCCTCTCCAATGGAGACTTGGTAGAGTTGATTCTGTACATCCTGGTGCTGATGGTATTATCCGAGTGGTCACGGTAAAAACTAAAACTGGTCTACTTAAAAGGCCAGTGGTTAAGGTATGTCCTCTGCCACTAAATTAAGCAGAATCAATACTATTATATCAATGTTAGAATATTTTATTTTTATTGTCTTGTAAATACCGCTGTATTTGGTAGGCGGTATGTTCACTTTTAAGTAAATTTTTGGAACCTTTCCATATAGAATTATTTATTTTTATTTATTTTTTTTTATTCCGACATAAATCATATTTTTTGTCATATTTTTACCAATAATCAACTGGATAATGTTAATTATTAATTTACGTGTTATTATTAAGTATGATACATGAAAGTTGAGCCCTTGGGTTTTAGTTTTTGGTCAATCCCGCGCGCGATCGCTATAAATCGTGCGATGGTAAACCCCCACTCTCCATAAGCGACGGAGAGAGTAGGCAGCTGAGCGCTCGAGGTGCCGACTCCCTTACCATTTCTGACTCCAAATAAGGTAGGCCATTTTACTATTAATTTGGGGGCTCATCTCCGATTTTAGTGTTCTTTTTCTATTGCTTTTATTCTTATATTTTGTTATAAACATTAATTGTTTTACCCGCGATCCACTAAAAAGGATCCAGAAACTTGGTTTCTTTTCACTAACCTTGGGATATTTTTACCTTGGGTTTAGATATAAAACGATAGCAAAAACAGTTTTGCTCTATCCTTACCAGTTTCGATGTTACGGGCTGTCAAAGTTAAAAAATGTCAATTTTTACCTATCAATAGATAGATTTTAAGATACTTCGAAACTCGTACCTGACCGGAAACGCGCCTTGATCGGGGATCGGGGATCGGGAGTGTTCGGGTATTGGCGGAAATTTGCAAATATCGGATTATTTTAATAAATAGTACTTAGGGACGCGTGCCTGTCCAAAAGCGCACCTCGACAGGAATCGGGTAAATTCGGGTTTTCCCGGAACTTTGCAACTATTGATAAATCGTTAATCAAACTTGAAAGGGAACGTGTGTCTGCTGGGAAACGCACCCCGACTGGAACCGAGAAGGTTCGAGAATTTTGCAAATGTCTGACTCCTTTAATAAAGAATACTTAGAAACGCGTACCATTCTGGAAATGCACGTTGACAGAGATCGGGGGAGTTCGAGAATTTTGCAAATGTCTGGTACTAATTTAATAAAGAATAATTAAAAACGCGTACCTGTCCAGAAAACTACCTTGACAGGGATCGGGAGGGTTCGGGTATGGTCGGGAATTTGCAAATATCTGACTGTTGTCCATGATATAATTTTAAAAAAAAACGCGTACCTGCCTGGAACGAAAAGTCCGGAAGCTTGCAACCCACGATATAGTAGAGGAGCCACGGGCTTTTCGCCGGAAATTTGTGAGGGAAGTTGGCAAGGTATTTTTGATAAATGTATGCGACTAACTGATTAATAAAAGTAATCTTGCCATCCCCACTACATAGCCGTTCACCCCCCACCTCTTCATAAAGGGTGAATATTTCTTTTAATTGTATTTCATAAACCGTTTAAGATATGGGGACCCTTTGTTCACTGGTGTCTTTATAATAAGATTTTCAATAAAAAGTGACTAATTAATTTTTGTGGTATTTCGTATACTAATTGAGATGTTTAGAAAAAAAGATAAAAATATGTTGTCAAATTTAAAAAAAAACGGTTAGAATTAAGAAAAGTATGTTTATATAAAAAATTGTAACCAATTTCTTTAGCTTTTCCACGATGTACATATTTACTACGTAACTGATATCCCCACTCTTTCCTATTGCAACCTTTTGAACTTGGCTCTAAAAAAATGCAGATTTAGTGGTAAATTGCTTACGCACATGATATTACTTGAAGTTTTACGAAGCGATTTTACCCTTTAAAATCGTTTATGTAAATATAACCAGATAAATAAAACTTGTTGCTCAAAGCTTACTCCCCCCCTATTTATGCAACCTTCATTTTTTTTTTGTTAATAGGTATTTCAGCTTTAGAATAGAGTCAAATGAAATTTTCTGTGATTGGTTAAAGGAAAAATATTGGATATATTTATTAAACTATTAAAAAATAATAAAGTCTTTAATTTTCTTCCTCTGAACTTTCTTTACTGTTTGACAAATTTCACACAGTCACAGGCAACAAAATTAAGTATTTCATCTGGTGCTATGTTTGGGCTCGTCATTAAAACTGGAACATATACATTACTTATTTTGTCCAACCAAAGTCTAAAGGATCATGTTGGTAAACATTGTTTACATGTGAGTTAACCCATATAAAGGTCTGTAGTCGTACCGTGGCCTTCGGTCACTAATTATAGCCTACCAACTCGGTTGCCATAACCATCGGAAAAATAAAAAATAACAAAATTCTTTTTCATTTTTCAAAGTCCCTCTCAAGTCCATCTTTATAGCAATTATAGGTGCGGGCCAATGGTTTCGATGTTTGCTTTCCAAATGATCCCGATATCTGTGGAAAATGGATCAATGCCATAGAGCGGCCACATTTCGTGCCGAGCAGAACTTCTAGGATAAGTTTTTATTTTTATATGGTACTTATAGATAGATAATTCTTTTTTAGCAATGAAAATTAGAACATTACAATAAAATCCATTCCAATAGTCAAAATAATTTATAAAGACTACACACTAGAACAAAAAATCAATAATATAATTTTAACATTTACGTACAATAGTAACTACCTATTTTATTATTTTGTATTACAATATATAGGTAGAAGAACTCCTGATCAACCTCTTATGAACAACAAGAATTCTAATCTCTATTTTCATAACTCTGTGAGTTGCATTTCAAAGCAAGCGACTTTATAACATAGATGAAGAGTTTTGATGAGAAATCTGGAGAAGTTTTATCAGTATCATTAAAAAGAATCTGGCAAAAGAATTAGTTGTTATTATTAGCTATATAATTGCTTTATAACTACTAACTAGATTAAAAGACAAAGATTTCAAAAATACCTAATTAAATTGTTTCTTTATAATAATACATAGGTATACCTATAGGTAAAAAGTATTACTTACTTTATAACTAGATTGAGATGGAAAGATTTTGAAAAAACCTACTTTAAACTGTTTCTTTATAATAATACATTGGTACCTAAAGCAAAGAGTTAAGAATAAATAATGTAAAACCGATTAGCACACTTATAGGTAAATATCTAGTATCCTTAATTATATGACGGACTTCTTATTTTTCATGAAACGCCAATGAACATGACTGTGTATATTAGGTAACCTAAGAGATAAGTTGACTGACATTGACTGGAGAAACCACTATCAACAGCTGATTGATAGGCTATGATTAGTGACCGAAGGTCACGGTCGTACTCTTCGCACAGCAGGTATCAAACTAGATTGTGTTGGTGGAAATTGCTCACTCTCCATTTGTTGCTTTGAAAATAACCACCACCTCAATTCATTTAAATTATTTATATTCGATTTTGACGAAAAAACTAAGCATATAAATCGATCAATTTGACTAAGAATCTTCTCTAATTCAATTTCAGTATTTCCCAGGTCGTCAAGAGCTGAAAAAATGTGTTCGTCAGCAGACATAAAAATCTTGAAAAATGTTATCGACCAATCAACCAGGTACAATTTAGAATTTATGCCGAATGCGTGACAGCGTCAGCTGATTAAAGTGATAGTTTTACGTTTAGATATACACTTCCGTCCACGTAAAATGCGTACAGCAGAAGTGAGATGCAGATCTGTTGAATTTAAATTTTGCTAATTGCGTTGCTTATTGTAACCGACTTTGACGTTTTCGAATTACAGGTTCGATCTCTGACAGTGTAAACACAAACATAAGGAGACTGGCCACACTTTACTAAAAAACTAATATACTAATTAATAAAACAATTTTTTGAAATTATTCAAAATTTTATTATAAAAAATTATTCTTAAAGCTCATTATGGACAAAACAAGAACATAATTGTGCGAATAAGAAAAAAGTATCGAGAAGAAGGAACTGTTTGGCGAAAGGAAAGCAATAACTCATAGTCAGCGAACCTCTGCAGGATAAGTAATCTAACTCTTTACTGACAACCAAAGTTGTTCAAAATCAAACAGAAATTAATAAAACACTACGTAAATTAAAAAAAAAAAAACAAGAAAACGTTTCTTTAGTAGCGTGTCATTGCCCCGTCAGCCTCGATAATGTTTTCCAGTCGTCGTGCCATGAAATCTGCTAAATTTTCTGATGTCTTCTTCGTCGTACCCTCTGACTATAAGCTCCATTAAGTGGTTGGAATTTCTGGGAACAAAATTCATGCCTGTTAACTTTTTTGCTAGAAGTCCCCACACATTTTCCATGGGATTGGCGTCAGGAGTTTTTCGCAGTCCATAGCAAAACCTCGATGTTGTTTTGCTGGAACCACTGTTAATACAAAAAACCTTCTGGATGAAGAGTTGTTGCTTCTGGAAGGATAATATTTCTCATCATATTAACATAAACCTCAGCCTTAAATCTTCCATGGATTCTAAAAAGAGCCCCATGTCCTCTCGCCGATATCCAACTCTACACAATCACGGAAAATATTTCAGCCCGGTCTTCAATCCCAGCAATATATTTTTCGAACACGCTATCTAGCATGTTCGTGGCGGGTAATATAACAAAATTTGTTTGCTGTCATTATGAGACTGAAAGATTTTTTTATCCGTGAAGACCACTTGTTTCCTAAATTCTTCTCCTTGTAGTGAATAGTGCAAAAATTAACCTGGCTTGCTCCTTTTCCTCACTAAGTAGAGTTTATTGGCAGCAACGCGACATCTAAAGCTTCGTACAGATCTGAACATTTACGAGAACAACGAACAGAACACCAAACAGAACGGCGAACAGTCATTTTAATTTTGACGATCCGAACAACGAACGGAACATTTTGTGTTATTCCCATAAATATTATCGGTAGTTGCAACTTGTCAGTTCAAGAGAATAGACCCTCTTTTATTGGTTAAAGATGAATAAAAGTGCAGTTCCCGCTGAAAAGAGGCTAATAAGGACCTCATTTTTTTCTTACGTTCTTCTACGTCAATGTTTAAAATTTGGGATATTTCAACCCAAGCGTCTTGCTCTTTAATTTTGTTGTAGTGGTGTGGATGTTTAGCTTTTCACAACAATTCTTTTTGTTCATACACATTAATCGGAAAAACTAAAAAATTTACGCTGCAGTGCTCCCTACCAAAGTCCTGCTCGCCGTTTTGTTTTAACCCGTACAAATCTGCGAGAATATTCGCGAGACTTTCCTTTGATATCGGGGAAAAAACCGATAACTGATGGGAACACCGTGAACCATTCGCCGAATCGCGGTTCGGCTCTTTGCTCTGCTTGTTGTTCACCGTAATATTTAGTTCTGTACGAAGTTTAAGTCTAGAACGGCTTATCCGTCTGCGTCTCTGGGGCCATCGCAAATGGGTGGTCTTCAAGAAAGTCGATCAGTTGCTGATCCTTCTGAGGCATACTGACTTGGGTCAAGCCAGTTATTGATACTTTTTTCTTATTCTTACAATTGTAGTCTTGTTTCGTCTATAACGTGCCGCTACTTTTCGAACCGACCAACCACCGTCTAATTTTTCCAAAATTATGTCTTTTACGAATTCGTTTAGTTGGGGCATTTTTATATATAACTGTGTGACAACAAAATAATCCGACAGTGACATTTTTTGTCAATTTGAAATACCTAAAAGGTTGCGAGGTCCATAATACACTATATAAAATCGGTGTACACATTTTACGTAGTGCTCACGTACGGTATCGCTTTCTAAACGTAAAGTTGTCACTTTAATCAGCTGACGCCGCCACGCATTCGTCATAAATTCTAAAGTGTACCTGGTTGATTGGTCGACTGGATAGGAATACTGATACGGATACCGATACCACTGATGTGCCAACTTTAAGTGTCTATTAATTTTATCTGGTTTTACTCTAAAATTATATTAGATTAAGCCAAATTTGTCAAAAAACACTTTTCTACTCGCACAACAGTACTTATTTCTTTTAAAAGCAACACACTGCCGAGGGGGGAGTGGGGTTGAGTGAAAAGTTAAACTAATTTATTTTCATTTTTTATGCATGCATATGTAACCTTACATTTATTTCTGCTTAAGTATGGCAGGCTCTACTTATTTCTTTTGTAACGAAGTTACCTATTTTTTTTATAAAATAATGTAGGTATTTAAGAACTAGCCTAGGCAGTATTTTGGCACCGAATGTTCTCTGCAGTTTTGCTTTGAATTTTATGCAATGGAACGGTTTAAATATCACTAGGATCCCAGATATCATGTAAGGACTTACCGGAGACGTTTTAAGGTCACCTAGAACATAGGTTTGTTGATGTAATTGTGTATCAATTTACAGGCTAAAATCCCAGACGATTGGTTGGATTTCCTTTGATTTTCACCAATTTTCCACAAATGTCTATTATGACAAGTTAGGGCTCTTTTTCTGTCATTTTTCCGCATACACATGGCCAAACATTCCTAGGCAAGCCTCATTCTATATAAATAGTTAGAATCGGAAACGTTTTCTTTGGATTTTCGTGGAAAATTCCCATTTTCTACACATGTGTGTCATACCTGCCTGTGGGCCGATTATAACCGAATTTAATTAGCACTGATGTTTTCCATTTTCCGGACGAAAAACAGTGTTTATTTATATTTTCCCGGTTCAGTCAACTTCGGCTGTCTTCGGCACTAACTGCATACTTGGGTACCGAACACCAGGAATGCAGTACTTTGGCTGCATATTTTGCATATTTTTAAACCGAACACATTAGCATATAAAAGGACCCACAAAATTCAGCAGAAAAACAGTCGATTAGCAGCAGTTTTAGTAGCAACATATAATCCGAAATAAATTAAACCCACACCGAAGTTTTCATAACTCGTAGTAACCTCACTTTCTTAGAAGCCTTTTCGCGCATCAACCCGGTAAGCATGATTTAGTCTAAGTGTAGCGCTCTATTATTTGTTTTGATTTGATTTAATTTTCTTGGTTACGGGTTCCGTTTAACAATTTGTAACAGTGTTATAGCTTGGACCTTGGATGATCGAAGGGCAAGATATAACAATGTGCAATAGTTTGTGAACTAATTATGGCTTGGACATTGGCTGATCGAAGGGCGAGAAATAATGGTTTTGCAAAAATTGTTAAAGGGAACCAACTGTGTTTTCCGCGTTTCAGTTAACAATTTGTAACAGGGTTATAGCTTGGACATTGGCTGATCGAAGGGCAAGCAATAATGGTTTTGCAACAATTGTTAAAAGGACCAAATATGAAAATAACTCCGTACAAGTGTAGCAGATTTCAAACATTTTGTTATACAAAGTCCGACATTTTCGTGACGTAAATTCATAAGAAAAGGATAATTACTTAGCCCGGTGTTGATCAATGCGGCAAGTAACATTATGTTTAATACAATAATCTCGCCAAAACAGTCAAGTTGACAGTTGTATTTCCGCAGCGGATTGTTTAATAAACATAAAACCACCTTTTAACAGTTAGCTTTACTTGTGGGGAGTATATTTTTCTATTATCCGAACTATAACGAAATTGACCGATTTGAAGTCATAAATTATCTTAAGGAATAATAAGTCACGGTGAAAGTGGACGTAAATCCGACGGGATCTTCTTCCAAAAGTCCCGTGTAGCTCGGGTTCCACTGTTACACATTGAACCCTTTCCGCGCGTTCCTAAGCTATATTTCTCGAATCACACTTAAAAATAAAGTTGAATTTAATCGTAGAGTTTGGTAATATTTATTTATTTTTCTAATGCTTGTTGGGGCTTTGTTTCTGCTTTGCTTTCGATTGTCACCCCCTTCCGTCCTCAGGATACCGTCTGTATTAACCGTCTTTTAGATCATGCTGCTGTTATTTTTCATTTAATTAGCGTATTTTTGTTTTGATATCGCTTTGCATCCACTTTTGCTTATTAATTTTCCGTTTCACTTTTATAAGCGTGTACTAACATACTGCCTCTGCTAAATTAAAAACAATTATAATTAAGACTAGGAAACGTTTTAGTTTTTGGGAACAGACTTTTGATACTATGTTTTTTTTATTTATTAATTTTTCATAAACCGTATAGTAAATAATAAATAGTTAGTTATAACAAATCACAGTTTCATTCCTAGACTAAAAGTTGCTAGTTATTTTACCTGGATTTCTCCACTGTTTAAAAGTTTACCCGAGAGGCACAGGGGACTCTAGGCTTCTAAGCCTGGAGTGACGCTCGAGGCATTTTTGTCAATTTTCTTTTTAGAATTCGGCTAAGGGAAAATTGGTAAGGAAACTAGAACGTCAATAGTAGGGTAAATTACACTTAATAACAAAACTCTCTTACAAATTTGGCGACCGGAGCAGGGACCGTCAGTAATTGTTTTGAGTTGGCACAGTGTAGTTAAGGGTAAAAACCATCGCTAATAACCGCTCGAAGATAGTTATAACGGCTAAAAGAAAATAAAACTGACACCTCAGTTTTAAGTTAATAGCTGAAAACCGCAGCTTAAATCTATTTAGACGGAAACCGTTAACTGACACCGCAGTTTTAAAATCTGATATCGCAGTTCGAAAAATCTGACACCGCAGTTTTTCTTTTGAACTTCTATAACCGACAACAGAAAAGTCTGAAACCGCAGATTTAAAATGGAATCCGAAAAGACGACCTCAGAGATTAAAATCGATGAAACCTTACCAGTGGAAGAGTTGCAACAAACCGATGATTTACCGCCTGTTCCGATTGTAAGCACCGCCACACTCGACTTTACCGATACCGATGCCCGCATGAAGAATTTAAACATCGATCCGCCGCTCGCCTAGATTTATTCGTTGAAAAAGCCAGAGATGGATCTGCATTTAGAGAAACTGGGACCATCCATGGAAGGCAACATGAACAAAAAACGCCATCGTTTAAGTACCTACCTGAAGGAGGGCAGAAGGTCTCCACTTCCGCTGCTACAAACCGATACATCTGCCGGCACCGCTCCGCCATTAAGCACCACCGTTGGCTTACCTGCTATCACGCCAACCGCTACCAGTTCTAGCGTTTTTCAGACTAATGCCAACACCACCGTGGCCACCCCGCCGATCACCAATTACTGCCCCGTAGTGACCGCCAGCAACGCTCTGTATGCCGCCACAATAGCCAGTCATTCCGTGCCGATTCCTAGTTCGATTATAAGTTCACGGATCTCCAGCCTGCTTCCAACTACCTCCGTAGTATACATTAGCTCCGTACCGCAACTTCCGCCTTCACAGCTCTCGAATCAGTATGTTGTTGCAACCTCTGCCGTCAGCATGACCAATCTATATATTCCGATATATTCTTTATCAATGTACCAGATTCCAACAACCGTCAGCTATCCGTTTTCTGCCTACAAGATTCCGTTAGTTATGACGACGTCGTCTAAACCGTTTGTCTCACATCCGACGACAGCTACCGTCAGCTACCCGTATTCTACCTACCAGATTCCGTTAGTAATGCCGACGTCTTCTAAACCGTTTGCCCCACATCCGACAACAGCAGCAGCTATCTTCAGTTATCCGTCTACGGCCTACCAGATTCCGTTGGTGATGACGACCTCTTCTAGTCCGTTTGTCTCACAGTCCACAACCGTACCTATACGCTTGCCGACTATTTCATCTTCTCCATTTCAAAGGAATGTTCCGAACATATCACAATGGAAAGTCAGCTTTGATGGCAGCGGCGACCCTGTTTTATTTATCAAAAAAGTGGAAGAAATTTGTTTCTCCTATGGCTTAAATCCGGACTCACTTGTGGATAAGATATCTCAGCTACTAAAAGGTGAAGCTGAATCGTGGTGCAGAAACAATAGCCGATATTGGCAAACGTAGGACCGATTCTTGGAAGATTTTCGCACACACTACTTTCCAGTAAACTATTTAGCTGAGATTGCCCGACCAGTACAGAAACAGAGAGAAGCCTCTTCTATGTATGTTACAGCGATACAGACGCTTTTACGGAGACATGGAAGTTACACTGCATAACAGGAATTGACCTGGCTGTACCGCAATCTCATACCGAAATACCGACAACATATCCGAAAGTCCGATTTTAAGGATATAATTTCCTTCACCCGAGCCATTAGAGAATTTGAGGTTCTTCAGGCCGAATTGCATCAGCCCAACCCAACCCGTCCGTCACCTTGACCCATAGGAACCAACGGACCTATAGGCACATCTCGACAGAGTAACTATACGCCACCGCAGCCCCGACCATCTACCAGCCGCACTCAGCCCGCCGCCGAGTCGAATCGGACACGAGCCAACCCGACTAACAACTTACAGGATATTTGTTGGAAATGTGGACTTGGAGGCCATCTTTAGAGTAATTGTACCGCCCCTCTCCGGATTTTCTGCTCACGTTATGGCAGGGATGGCATAATGTCCCGGGACTGCCCCTGTTCTAATACCAGACAGGAAAACTGGGACGATGCATGGAACTGAGGCCTCCTCCGCAACAAACCGATCTGGCCTCAGCGACTGACGTTTTCGAGATTTCCGACCACCGACCGAACCTGAAAATAAAGTACAAAGGTTTGCTGTACCGAGCACTTTTGGACACTGGAGCAGGACGTTCCTACTGTGGTGACTATTTTTCTGAAAAATGCCGTCAAGCCGGAACCCCATCTTATCCAACCCCCTCGGCTTGCGCCCGGTTAGCCGATGGTTCTGTTGTCGCCATCACCGAAGAGTTTGAGTTGCAGTTTCAAATTGGAGACCAGTCCGTTGAGGTCCTGGTCGTTCACCTACCAAACCTGTCCGAAGACCTTGTACTGGGAATGGATTTTCTTCGACACTATCAAGTGTGTCTAGACTTAAGAAACAGTTTCATTCTCATTGGACGGACATGTTCTTCTGAAAACCAGAACAGTAGTATCCATTATCTGGAAACGGACCCAGGCAAACTACCGTTGACCCTAACTTCAGAAGAAGAGTACCTTTTAGAGGAGTTTCTAAATGAAGAACTTCAACTTTTTGGGTCCATTAAAGGAACCACTACCATGGTGGAACACGAAATCAAGTTATTAAACCCGGATCCCATAAAACAACGCTATAGACCCCAGAACTCGAAGATGCAGGCGATTATCGACGAGGAGGTAAACACGATGTTGAAAGAAGGAATCATCGAGCCGTCGCATAGTCCTTGGAGTCCTCCCATCGTAATGGTTATGAAAAAGGATGGGAAATATCGCTTTTGCATAGATTTTAAACGGATCAATGATATTTCAAAAAGGGATGCCTATCCCCTGCCATTTATTCATTCCATTCTGGACAAACTTCGCCGAGCCAAATATATTTCGTCATTGGACCTCCGTTAAGGCTACTGGCAAATACCGCTGGCAGAAAATAGCAAGGAGATAACTGCATTTATCGTTCCTGGCCGAGGTTTATACCACTTTAGAGTAATGCCGTTTGGACTACATGCCGCTCCCGCAACCTTACAGAGGCTGATGGATCGAATCATCGAACCCGAGTTGAAAGAGTTTGCGTTTGCCTACCCGGATGACATTATTATCCTAAGAGAAACCTTCCAAGACCACTTAAATAATTTGAGAGAAGTGTTCCGCCGTCTTCGCCTAGCAAACTTAAAATTTAACCCCGAAAAATGTCAATTTGGCCGCCGATCACCAAAATATTTAGGACACTTGGTTACCTACGACGGGATATCCACCGACCCGGACAAAGTCGACTCTATGTTGCAGATTCCGCCGACGACTAACCTGAAGTCCCTTAGACGATTCTTGGGCGTCGGGAGTTGGTACCGACGTTTTGTTCCCGGTTTCTCTGAAATTGCCGACTGGCTTAACCGTCCTCTACGCAGAGCTCAACGTTTTCTGTGGACAGATGAACAGCAGGAAGCTTTTGATCATCTAAAAAAATGTCTTACCGAATCACCCGTTTTGAGCTGCCCAGATTTCGCCCGCCCGGTCGTTTTGCAAACGGACGCAAGTGATTTAGGACTAGGAGCAGCATTGGTCCAACACTACTCCGATGAGGACCATGTCAACGTCTATGCCAGCCGTTCTCTAACCTATTCCGTCTGCCTTCCTCTAACCTGACCGTCACCAAAAAAGAGTGTGCCGCCATTGTCTGGGGTGTAGAGAAAATGAGAACGTACTTATAACTGTACAAATTTACCGTAGAAACCGATCACCAGAGTTTGAAATGGTTATTCTCCATTGACAGCCCTTCCGGTCGGCTCGCAAGATGGCGAATGTTCTTAAAGCAATTCCAGTTTGAGATCCGTTACCGAAAAGGCGTTCTTAATCGTATTGCGGAAATACTTTCCCGAGATCCTCTGCCTGGGGGCGAAGAATCTGAAGCCGATCTCGTTTTTGCGGTTGATTCCGGTTCTCGATGCTCGTGATATGTCAAGAAAGTCCAAAAAGTAGAATCCAACCCAAAGTCTTTACCCGACTATTGCATAAAAGATGAAAGGTTATATCGTCATTTTTGGGACATGTCCGACATGACCGAGAACGAGATGTCCGACCCATGGAAACTACGTGTCCGAAAATCCGCCCGGAACAGGGTTCTACGAGAAAACCACGACGTGCCAACAGCAGGATACTTGGGAATTGCTAAAAAAGCAGCTCGTATTGCCCACCGCTACTATTGGCCCGGCATGTTTAGAGACGTGGCCCATTACGTTAGATGTTGTCATTCATGCCAGCGATACAAAGTGTCACAGCAGCAGCTCGCAGGAAAGATGAGGCCGTCTATAAATCATAAACCCTAGAAGACCGTTTCCACTGATCTAATTGGACGTTATTATCGTTATGTTTCTTGACCGTTTTACCAAATGGATCGAAGCCCGGCCGATTCGCAAAGCTACATCTAGAGCTGTAGCCGACGCTCTACATGAACTCGTCATTGCTCGTTTTGGCTGTCCATCCGCTGTATTTAACGGTACCCAGTACACCGGAAAGGTATTCCGTCAACTTCTGGAGGAGTTGGATATACGTCATTACTTTACACCGCTGTACACACCGCAAGATAACCCTTTTGAAAGAACCAACCGAACCTACAAAACGATGGTAGCTCAAATGTGCGAAGAAGACTACCGTGGTTGGAACCTGACCTTCGCAATAAACACATCCAGACACGAATCAACCGGTTTCACTCCTGCTTTTCTCAATTTTGGTCGAGAACTCATCCCGTCCCCGCATTTCCGACGGTCCAGCATCCCGTCCCCGCACTCCCGACGGTCGCCTGGCTGAAGAGTGGGACAGGCCGGTGTCCCCCTCATTTATCGACGCTTCAATGGATCATGAAGCGCTGCAGGAACTCTTGGAAGAGCTGTGTAAGAGCGGCACTGCCCCGTCTGAGGAGCCGGCGACACGTTGGCCGCCACCACCCCATTCCGGGACCGCCAGAAGACCCCCACCACCGTATCCCGGAACCGTCGAGCCGGCACGTCCCATCGTTTTTTTTCTGTAGAACAGGAGATTGCTCTATACTTACAGCAGTATCTAGAGGGAGAGTGGTCCAAAACATTCCGGGAAAGACTGCGTAAATACCGCCCGGAAAATTTGCACCCGCGTAAAAAGTTCCGGCGGTTTTTCACGACAGAAGAGAAGGAGAAACATTTTCGTTACTATTCGTTAGTCCTGCGTTGCCGCTCGTTTGTTTATTCGTCCGTCCGTCTGTGATATGTGTACTTGAACATTCCTTTTAGTTTTTTATATAAACAGAGTTTATTTTTTTTAACTTATTCTTTCTCGAGGGCTCCGAGCCATTTATTGATTTATTTACTTATTTTCTTTCCTTTTGGGCATATGGAGGATTTTTTTTTTGTTTACCGTTTACCGGCCATACTTCAAGCTTCACCGCACTAGTGAGTTTTTTTTTTAAAAGTCGGACTATATAGATTTTTTTTTTTGGTATATAGAAAATGTCCGACATTCTGAAAGTAAATGCCAGCTTCGAGTGACCGCCGAACCGAAGACATGGGAAAAGAAAGTTCCGTCACCGCCGTCCCGTCTTTCCAGCGAAGTTTTCATTAAAGTGTGCGAAAACTGGTCACCACCGTGAGACCTGTACCGCCGATGAAGCTTTAATTTTCTGCTCCCACTGCGGAAAAGTTAATACTCGTTCCCGGGACTGTACCTGTCGTAGCCCAAACCGTCCAAAGGCAGCCTCAGGTAGTCGGATATACCGCTCCGACCCCCCGAGATCCGTACAAGGCCACTCTAAACCACGTACTCCGCCGCTGACCGTTTCCATTGGCATACAATGCAACTTGATGCAACCTACCACTGAAGGGAGCGTTCAATGTTGCATTCATGAATATACACCGTGCGACAGATGTATATGTAGCGAGGCTCTTTGCATCCTGAAATAAGACCGCCGTATCACCGCCACCTGACTTGTTGGTGTGAGTTTTCCCGGGGACCACTTGTCCAGTTTGATACTGGCTACGCCCCACTCACCCAACTCAACTTGGGATATCTGTAAAAACCGACACCATTTTGGAAACCGCCAAAATGGTCTCAGAAAGTACCAAACCAGCTCTCTGCTTTCTTGATTTTTTTTTTATTTTTTTTTTGTATGTAAGGTTATTTATTTACAAAAATGACAATGATGTAAGTATAATTGCATTTCTCCGAAGTAAGGGGGGAATGTAACGAAGTTACCTATTTTTTTATAAAATAATGTAGATATTTAAGAACTAGCGCAGTTTTGCTTTAAATTTTATGCAATGGAACGGTTTAAATATCACTAGGATCTCAGATATCATGTAAGGACTTACCGAAGACGTTTTAAGGTCACCTAGGACATAGGTTTGTTGATGTAATTGTGTATCAGTTTACAGGCTAAAATCCCAGACGATTGGCTGGATTTCCTTTGATTTTCACCAATTTTCCACACATGCATATTATGACAAGTAAGGGGTCTTCTTCTGTCATTTCTCCACATGCACACGGCCAAAAATTCCTAGGCAAGCCTCATTCCATATAAAGAGTTAGAATCGGAAACGTTTTCTTTGGATTTTCGTGGAAAATTCCCATTTTCTACACATGCGTGTTATACCTGCCTGTAGGCCGATTATAACCAAATTTTCGTAGTAAAATACATTAGTCATTATTCTAGGACTAAAAGGGCTCTTAATTTAGCACTGATGTTTTCCATTTTCCGGTCAAAAAATAGTTTTTATTTACATTTTCTTGGTTCAGTCAACTTCGGCTGTCTTCAGCACTCACTGCATACTTGGGTACCGAACACCAGGAATGCAGTACTTCGGCTGCATATCTTGCATTTTTTTAAACCGAACAAATTAGCATATAAAAGGACCCACAAAATTAGGCAGGAACACAGTCGATTAGAAGCAGTTTTAGCAGCAACATATTGTGTGAAATAAATTAAATCCAAACCGAAGTTTTCATAACTCGTATTAACCTCACTTTCTTAGAAGCCTTTTCGCGTATCAACCCGGTAAGCATAATTTTTTCTAAGTGTACCGCTCTATTATTTGTTTTGATTTGATTTAGTTTTGTTGGTTACGGGTTCCGTTTAACAATTTTTAACAGTGTTATAGCTTGGAACTTGGCTGATCGAAGTGCAATATATAACAATGTGCAAAAGTTTGTGAACTAATTATGGCTTGGACCTTGGCTGATCGAAGGGCAAGATATAAAAATGTGCAAAAGTTTGTGAACTAATTAATGCTTGGACCTTGGCTGATCGAAGAGCAAGAAATAATGGTTTTGCAACAATTGTTAAAGCGAACCAACTGTGTTTTCTGCGTTTCAGTTAACAATTTGTAACAGGGTTATAGCTTAGACCTTGGCTGATCGAAGGGCAAGATATAACAATGTGCAATAGTTGTGAACTAATTATGGCTGGGACCTTGGCTGATCGAAGGGCAAGCAATAATGGTTTTGCAACAATTTTTGTTACACAAAGTCCGAAATTTTCATGACGTAAATTTATAAGAAAAGGAAAATTACTTAGCCCGGTGTTGATCAATGCGGCAAGTAACGATGTAATATGTTTAATTCAATAATCTCGCCAAAACAGTCAAGTTGATAGTTGTATTTCCGCAGCGGATTGTTTAATAAACATAAAACCACCTTAATAGTTAGCTTTACTTGTGGAGAGTATGTTTTTCTATTATCTGAAGTATAACGAAATTGACCGGTTTAATTTAGGAGGTCATAAATTATCTTAATGAATAATAAGTCACGCTGGAAGTGGACGTAAATCCGACCTGTTTTTTTTTCGAAAGTCCCGTGTAGCTCGGGTTCCACTGTCACACGTTGAATCCTGTCCGCTCGTTCATAAGCTATATTTCACGAATCACACTTAAAAATAAAGTGGAATTTAAACATAGAGCGGTAGACTTAGGGTTTCGTAATATTTATTTATTTTTCTAATGCTTGTTGGTTTATTATAGTAAATAATAAATAGTTAGTTATAACAAATCACAGTTCCATTCCTAGACTAAAAGTTACTAGTTATTTTACCTGGATTTCTCCACTGTTTAAAAGTTTACCCGAGAGGCACAGGGGACTCCAGGATCCTTTAATTACCTGGAGTGGCGCTCGAGGCATTTTTGTCAATTTTCTTTTTAGAATTCGACTAAGGGAAAATTGGTAAGGAAACTAGAACGTCAATAGTAGGAAAAATTTTGCTAATTTGTATAATTTGGGAACCAGTCAAACTATTTAAAAAAGAAAAATATCTATAGTGTGCAATAATTTTTATTTGAATAATTTTGTTCGCTGTAGTTTCTTTTTTTGTTAGATTGGTATCTACTATTTACACATAAAAATAATTTTAGTTTTTCGTTTTCGTTTTAGGGGTACACATATGTATACGTATGTAATGTATTTTTTGTTCTTAATATATCAGGAAATATTTTACTAAAAAAAGTAGGTTTCTAGCTTTAATAGTTTGGGAGTTATAGGCAATCAAAGATTTTCCCCTTAAACAGGTGGGGAGGGGAGAAGGCAGCAGAGAGGGGGTAGCAAAATAACTTTTTATGGTTCAGATATAAAGACCTTTCATATGAGGTAAGCCTTATACTTCCCTCACAAATTTTCCGCGAAACTCTTTTTTATGCCCGTGGCTCTTCTACTAATAAATCCTTAATCGAACATGAAAGGGAACGCGCGCCTGTCCGGAAAAGTACATTGACAGGCTTCGGATTTTTCCGGAAATTATTAACTCTTGATAAACTTTTAATTAAAAGAGGGAACGCGGGCCTGTCCGGAAACGCACCTTGACAAGGATTAGCAAACTATAACACTCACCCAACCATCTTCACAAACTGGTTTTGGTACTCGGGTAGCCTCGGTACTCACTAGGCTTCGTTCGGTTTAGCGTCGGTTTCTTTTCTTACACGGTGTTAATCAAATTCAAATTTAAATTCAAAAGGATGTTTATTCATTATTCTAAGATATGTACAGAGCAGGCAACTTAACGAATTACAACTAAGTATCCTGAAGCTAACCTAAAACGAACTATACATCTTAACGTACTAAAACTATTTACAATATATATACATGCTTATAACTAGGGTTTGTACATAGGTAGCCTACGTAGTCGCCCCAGCCCCGCATGCGCATTGTAGGTTAGGGGTGAATTGTGGATTTGACTTACAAAAAAGTTCTGTCCTTGTTCTAGTATAAAGTCTTGTAAGCCGGTCAAACCCCTAAGTTGTTGTATACGGGCGTTCGAGGCTGTTCTGTTATCTCTAAAGTCAAGGATGTTGCGTAGAAGTTTATTTTGAGTTTTACGTAGCCGCTGCATTTGATAATTAGAAATGTGTGTGTAAAGCGGGCAGGCGTACGTTAGGAGTGGACGAATCATAGTTTTGTAGATAACAGATTTGTTGTTGAGATCAAGAGGCGATTGCGAGTTTAGCAGTGGATATAATATATGGATAGCTCCGATAGCTCGGGAGATATTTTTATTGATGTGTTGGATGAAGTTGAGATTCCGGTCTAGGTGTATACCTAGATATTTGACACAGTCCTTAGTAGTTATAGGAGTATCCGCAATAATTGGTGGTTGAATTATGCGGATGTTCGTGTGCTTTTTGGTAAAGACGATTTGTTCGCTTTTTTGCGCGTTAATTCGAAGTTTCCATTTTTCGAAAAATAGAAGGAGTAGGCGGAGGTGGAATAGGGCTTGCCTATTTACCACCTCCGCGTAGTATGAAGTTGAAGAGATGCCTAAGCCGTCCGCAAAGGCAGCAAGTTGAGTCCTCGGATGTGATGGCAAGTCTGCGATATAGAGGGTGTTAATCTGCCGGTAAGCAGATGTCGACTGAGAGTGTTGCCACGGGAGTCTCGCTTATATAGCCTCGCTTGACCCAAGCGATAACGATCCTGACCAACCGAGTAACAACGGTTTTAAACGAAGGGTTTATTGACTCAGGTGTATTCTCGATGGTTGCGTGTGTTACGAAAATTACCTAACCTTTGAAAAAACTACAGGTAGCAGAATTATTGATATATTTAAGAGAAAAATAATAAAACTATCTGTTGGGGTTTATTAGCAAAGTTACAACCTCCGCTAAATACTTAATCAAACGTAAAAGGGAACGCATCTCTGTCCAAAATCGAGATCGGACAAGTTCGGTAATTGTCGGAAATTTGAAAAGGCTTGATTATTTTAAAATTTTCAGATACTTCGAAAAAAAAATAATAATAAAGTTATCTGTTCGGGTTTATTCGGAAAGTTACAACCTCCGCTAAATCCTTAATCGAACTTAAAAGGGAACGCGTCTCTGTCTAAAAGTACACCTCGACCGAGATTGATATTTATTAGAAATTAAGGCAAAAAATAAGTAACACAATGAGAAATAAATTTATTTATTTATTTACTTAAAAAAATAAGTAACTTCTGTGGCGCTTTAATCGGTAATAGATAATAAGTTAATGAATAAAAACAAAAGAAAATTAAAAAAAAATAAATCTTTCTTTTTTTTAAAGGGGGAAGATGAAATTTGTTTATAGATAGGAAAAGAGTAAACAATCAAGTGCTCCACGTATCTTTGAAAGGTAGGTTGCAAATGTTTAATCGCTGTTAATCCCAATTAATCACCATTAATCAACCCCAAATATCCTCGTTGAAATATAACCTAACCGATTTCGCTGTTTACTATACGTTTAAGTAGAAAATGTTCCAGCATTAGAGCTATTCATCACTTTGCATTAACGTTAATCAACATTAATCCTGATTCATGCTTATACAACTATCTCAATTTGAACAAAAAAAAAACAAGCGGCTAGTAAACTACTATAAATTAAATCATTAATTGCTAAGGATAGCTTTAATCATGAGTAATTAGGAATTAAAAATTAAGGTTAATCAGAACGCTATTGAATTCTTTCAAAGTCCTCTCAAGACAAAAGTAGTCCAAACTTGGCTGCTTTCAGCTTTTAAACTGGGAGACGGGGTGATTACAAGTTGTTCATAGGCTACACGTAATTAAAACCAAATTGTTTTTTCTCAAAGTTTTGTACTTTGAGGAAACGGTGAGGTACCTGAACAAAAGTAAGTACGAACTATTACACAGGACCTTGAGAAAACTAAATTGAAAAAACGAACTGTTCTATCAGACCATTGCTTATATTAAAGGGAAATATTTATCCTACTAAGTCACAGCCAAGTTACTAAAACCTAAGATTCATATTAATCATTTTGGTTTGTTTGTCAAATAATATTACCTAGATGAGATGAGAACCTAATCACTTATGTAACGTTTAACTATTACAGCGCTAAAATATAGACAGTTAGAAATACAGGTGGTCAAACGATTTATGACGTCATAATCCGCAGGCGCATCACGGTTTACAAATGTGTAAGTGTTATTAAAGGAAATATAATATATTATCAATCTTGACTCAATCATAATCTAGCGAGTTAAATTACTATCAATGTCTAATTACTTGAAAAACCCAACAGTCCGTTACGTTTTCCTAATTATTTATATAAATGAAATATATATATTTTTGTGCTAATTTTTAACTTGGTACTTAGTTGGATTTCAGTACCACCATCTCATAAAATGGCGGTCTACTACTTTACATCAGGCTATTTAGCTGATCAGCTTGACAATAGCCAGTTTCAGTGCAGCAATGTTGATGCGAGATGGTCTGATGCTTGTAGATGGTATTATGCTTCTAAACAAACACTGTCAGAGAACCCTAGAGAAGACAAAATAGGAATAAATTGATTCCATTTTTCGAAAATTATTTTGACCCTAAAATTTCCAATAAAATTTCTCTTAACCTTTCTTATTTGATCCAGTTCCACGAAGATCAAATGAATGACCACCAAAAGTAAACAAAACAAATATCCAAAAATATAAAGAAAATACAAAAAATAATTTTACCTCTTTTGAAGGGTCAAAAATACCATAAGTGTCGACTCGAGGTTAGTGCTATGTTCGGCCATCCTGCCAGTTTACACAGTTCAAATCTCGAGGTAGGTAACTGCGAGGGTGGGACGGTGTACGCCGCATAGAGAGGGTTCTTCAAAGAGCTTATTACTCTCATGCCAACTACTACTTACAACTATGTAGCTCTTGGTACTTCTAAATCTAAGTACAGACTGACTTGAATGTAGGAATGTTAATGTCTAAAAAGAAAAGTGAATTCGCTTTTATATTAAAATGTTTACATTAGAAAGGTTAATTTTTAATGTTAAAATAATGATAATAATGATTAGAACGTTTACTTTTAAGTTAATATCAACTACTGTGTAATTATCTCTGTAATTATCTATTAATGGGTAAAGATTGTAGAGACGTAACATCTCCCTCCTTAGGAAACTTCGTGTCCTTATGAATATACTTTACTTTTTCAAAAGTTACAAAATTTTCTACATGTTGCGAAAGTTTCGTATAAATTATTTTCCTAATTACAAAAAAGCACAGATTATACAAAGGCTTATTATAGATAAAATAATAATTATAAATAAATAAGAGGAATGATGTGCAAAACCATTTTCAAGAAAAATGGGTCCACTTAGATCCCGTGAAATAATTTCTGGTCTTTTTATGTGTTTAAAGTTTAAATTAATTGTAGAATTGATTGGCAAAGTGCTAGTATTAAATGTTGTGCTAAAATCAATTAAATTTTCTCTTGTAAGATATTTTTGATTTTTATAGATAATTTCGCAATGGCTATTAAGTAAAGCACATTTGGGAATTTTAAATTGTTGACAATTCTCGTAAACTTCGTGAGTTGGCTTAGAGCATAATGGAAGATTATTTTTGAAAGTTAAAAGAGATATTTCGAAATTATTTTGAACTTGTACTGAATTTTTAAGTGTGCAGTTTGACTGTATATTTGAATTGCAAATCCATTTTCTTGAAATTTCAATACAATTTAAGTACCAAGATGAAAAATAGTATTTGCTAGGTATGATTAACAATTGATTTTGCTCATTTGGCAAAGGATAAATGAATTCTAAATTACATTTTTGGTTAGTAAAAATAGGTATCTTAAGAACTAATACAATAATATCATCGTAATATACAATTCCTGACTTACATATTAAGGTAAGTTCCGAAAGATGCTGCAAGGACCATAACGTTTTATCGTCGTAATGGTGTTGCAAAAATGACCAAAGTCCAACAATTTGTTGATTTGAAAATAATTCGAGATTGACAGTTTCTAAATGGGCAAAAGAAATAGTTCGCAATATTTTTTCTAAATAGTTATGTAAATTTTCCAATTATGTTTGTTGATTAAGAAGGCTAAATAAGAGTTGAATCTCTGTGTTCACTATCTCAAATTCATTGTGTATTTGTTCGTATTAATTGATTGAATGGCAAGGTTAAATGTTTGAGTAATTTTTCCTGCGTATGACGAGAAATAATTAATTTTTTGAATTATTTTGTATTCTCTACTTTTTAAAATGTTCATATTTTTGTTTATTAGCTCTAGATCTTCGTTGTCTAAATTGCCTGTGATAAATTTTACGCCTGAACCAAGAAGGTTAGAAAGTCCTCTTTTGTATCTTTCGTTTTTATTAACTGACGCAATACGTGAATATATGTCATAACTGTTATATAGAAGGTTGTTAAGATGATTTAGTTTATTATGAAAAATAGTATTGTTTAATTTTTGGGATATGATTAATTTTAATATTACTTTGTTTGTAACGGTTAGTTGAGCTATAGTAAACTTAATTTGTGTAAGAATTAAATAAATAAATGTCTTATGATTATGATGAAAAACTAAGGCCTGATCAATCTTTTCATTATAATTTCCTGTAATAGGAACTTCATGTACTTGAAGGGCCTGGGTGAGAGTTCTCAGAAGGATCAGAAGGATCGGGAGGCTCCTGTAATGAAACATCTTTTTTAAGTTTCTTTCTTACTCTTTTAATATTCCTGACATGAATTTTCGCTTTTTATCTATTTGGTGTTTTTCCAGTTAGGGTGTTACCTTTAATTTTGGTAATTTTTAAGGGAATGTATTTGGGGTTAATTTTACTTGATTTGTTTTATTGTTTGTAAACTATTTGTTCTTGTGCCAATTCTGGTGTCTCGTTAGGTTTATTGTTTCTTTTCTCTGTATTTTCTTGTTGTTTTCGAAGGGTATTCTGGTATACTTCGTTTATAAGGGTAAAACTTCGTTTTTCCGTTTCTCGTTATATTGTTCATAAAGGGTTAAGTCATGATTAATTACGGGTTCATTCATGTAGGGTCCATAAATAAGATTAAAAAGTGTGAAACCGATGGTTGAATGTTTACTTTGATTATATATCAAGATGGGTGATGTCATAAAGTTTGGTATTGATTCGTGAGGGTTTTGCAATTTCAATATTCTTAACTTTTCAATAAGAGTAGAATGCAATCTTTCAACTAAGCTGTTTGAGGTAGGGTTATAGGGAGTATTAAAATGTATCTCGATGTTAAAAAGTTTACAATATTCTTGTACCGTCTTATTTTTGAATTCTAAATCAGAATCAGTTACTATTTTTTCTGGCGTATTGTGATGAGAAAAGTAGTGTCTAAGTTTATTTAAGACAGTAATGCAATTTTAATCTTGAAAGTGATAAGCTTGAGCATATTTTCAAAAAGTTACAACTTTGAGTGTAAAAAGTATCTAAGAAAAGGGTTTTAAACGGTTAGTAGGGGTCCTTGGTACGTTATGTGGTAGGGATTTCTTGCGTATTTTGATTGTAAACAAATATCGCATTGATTTATGTATTCTTGTATAGCATCTCGCATTTTTGGCCAGTAATATTTTTCTTTAAGTGTTTGATAAGTTTTATTTATACATTTATGATATTTAGTGTGATAATTTTAGATTTTTTGTTTTTGTTGTTTTGTATTATCAATGTCTTCAAGGTATTTAGTGGCAAAAATAAATTTAGCTGTAGAGTTTTAATTATAATTTATGATATCTTGAAATTTTCTTTTTAGATCTTCTTTGGGGATAAATACTACGAAGGTAGTGTCGAATCTTATAACTTCTAATAAAATTTTATTTAAATTTTCTAGTTCTCTTTCTTTTTGAATACGGCAAGAATAATGATTTTCGTTAAAGGGTTTAGAATGGTAACAATAATAACTTTTCCCATAATCAATGACTAAACGATTTTGTGCAAAATTTAAAGGGCTTTCAGAAATCGGTAAATATTTTCCGGTGTTATCCTGATTTGAATGAACAGTTATAGCTGATTGGTTATCTTCGTTTTATTTAGGAATAATAAAATCATCGGGATTGGCAACATCGTCACCTACGTTGGGAGCAATTGATTCGGTTTCATTATTCTTTATTTATATTCTAGAAAGCGCGTCAGCAACAAAGATTTCTTTTCCATTTTTATATTTAATTTCAAAATTGAGTCTTCTAATTTTAATTTCCATCTCAATAAACGCGAATTTGGTTCTTTTATTTTCGAGAGTCAAACAAGAGGGTTATGGTCGGTTTCAACAAGAAATTTTTGTCCGTAAAGATAGGGTCTAAAATGTTTGGTTGAATCGATAATGGCTAAGAACTTTTTTTCAATTGTAGAATAATAACGTTCAGCGGTGTTAAGCGTTCGAGAACAATAGCCAATCGGTTTCTCATTTTGGGATAAGACGCTACCTATGGCAACCTTGGAAGCATCGGCCAAAAAGGTTCAATAGGTAATTCAAAAGGTTTTGAATAGTCAGGGTACTGGAGTGTTTGTGATTAATTGTCTGCATTTTTTAAAAGCTTCAAGGTATTGAGGATCATCAAGGTTTATTTTCGTATCTTTTCGTAGACATTTTGTAAATTGTATTGTTATTTTTGCAAAATAACTAATAAATTTTCGGTAATAGCCATTTAATCCGTGAAAAGATTTAATTTCGTTTCTGGTTTTGGGCAATGGATATTTAGTTATAGCTTCGATTTTATCAGGGTTTGGTTTAATTCCTTCGGGTGTATTTATGTGTCCCAAAAATTCTTTTTAAGTGAACTAAGTGTTCTTCGAAAGATTTTGAAAATATAACGACGTCATCCATGTAAACAAAACAGAATTTGTAAAGATAATGACGTAACATCTCATCCATCATACGTTGAAATGTAGCCGGAGCATTTTTTAGACCAAAAGGCATTCTAAAATATTCGAAATGTCCATGATTAACAGTAAAAGCTGTTTTCTCTATTGATTGGGGATCAACTTCAATTTGGTGGAATCCTTGGAATAAATCAAGTGTTGTAAAATATTTGCATTTGCCTAAATTATCTAATATTTCGTCAATTCGGGGTAAAAGATATTTGTCTTCAAGTGTTTGTGTATGTAATTGTCGATAATCTATGACCATTCGATATTTTTTTATGCCAGAGGTGTCAGTTTTCTTTGGTACAATCCATACAGGGGCTGAGTAAGGGGATATAGAAGGTCGTATAATTTTATTACCGAGTAATTTTTGTATTTGTTTTTGTATTTGTACGTTCATTGAAAGTGGGTGTCTAAAAGATTTTAAGTAAATAGGGCGGTCATTAGTTGTCCTAATAAAATGTTTAATTTGATTTGTAAATGTTAGGTCAGAATTTTCTGAATACATGACATCATAAAATTCTTTGCATAATTTGGTAATATGGATTTGTTCTAATTCAGATAAATGATTTAATCTTAACTGTTGGATTACTTCATTTTTTTGAAAGGATTTTGGTGGGTTTTTAAGTTCAAAATGTTCTTGGAGAATTACATGTATTCGTTCAAGAAAATTAACTTCAATCTCTGAATGGGGTTTTGTCAAATAGCAAAGGCCATTTCGTACTTTGATTAAACTCGCCACTATAATAGTCAACAGGGATAGTTAATAAATTATTGTAGCTTTTGATAGTTTTTCAAGCGGTTGATTATATACGTTAGCAAAGGGGATTTTTATATTATTTATTTTCAATCAGTAGTTCCTATGAGAGCATCAAAATGTTTTTGTCAATCTAAAATTCTCATTTAAAAAAAAAAACCAAAGTCAGATAAAAGTTGTAAATTTAGATTTTTGTTGGCATGCTATTACTTGAAATGGTTCTACAAAAATTTGATTTTGATGATAAAGGTTTACAATTTTTTGAGTTATTATTGAGTCAGAGGCTCCAGAGTCTATCAAAACTGTAATTTGTTTTTGCGGTAAATAGAGATAGGGTAGTTCTCTTTTTAAACTAATATTATTTGTGGTGGATCGTGAGGTAGTTTGAGAAAATTTTCCATTTCGTCTGATTGTGGCTCGTTTTCAATTTCATAAAAGTTTTGGTCTAATTCATTTTGTGTAGGGAGATTGTTTTCTAAATTTTCTTGTGAAAAGTTTTGATTTTCGTAAACATAATTTTCAAAATTTTCGTATGTAGGGAAAGAAAGATTATTGTCCTGTATCTCAATATTATACATTTGGCGTTGTCGATTTGTTAGGATGGTGGATGTGGACATAGGTCGTGGGGTATCTTTTGCTGGAATTGCATTTCTGGGGTGAAAAACGTTTTGTGGTTTGCCAAAAACTTGTGCATTAGTAGGGAATTTTCTGGGAGATAATGGTCTTGGTTGAATTTATATAGGTTGGGCTTTCCATACATTATTATTAGTTATTTTGTTGTGGAGACTGTTGAGGTCCAACATTTGGGTTTAGTTGTTGTGTAAATGTAGGTCTGGGTAAAAATTGTGGGACACATTAAGTTTTGCAGGTTGAAAAACGTTTTTATTATAGTTTTTAATGAATTCCGTATGTTGGCTTGTAAATCTAAGTTGTGATTCGAGTAAATTAAATGCAGTTAAAAGTGTGTATATGGAATCGAGAGTAGTTGGTTTTTGTTGAATAAGAATGTTTTATAAATTTGGTGGTACATTTGCCATAAAAGTAATTACGGCTTGATAACTCGTTTGCGAAATAAAAGCTTTTGTAATATTTTCGTCGTCTTCATGAATTTTGAAATGAACGCGGTTTAAAAATAATTTTAATCTACCGAAAAAGTCCATATTATTTTCGTTTTTAACCAGGTGGTCAGGTCTGGTCGTGAAAGTAAAAAGTCTTGCGCATCTTTTACAATTCACGAGCTTATGCAATATTCTGCTAATTCTGAGTATTGTGCCTTGAACTTATTATAAAACCTATCTATTTTTAAAATAAAAGACTCTAAATGTTCCGGTTATCCGTCAAATGTTGGGAGGTATGAAGCTAACAATTTAAATTCTTCCATTTTTGTATTCTTATGAACTACTTGACTAGTATTCGAAGGGGCTTCTAGTTTTAATTTACGTGTTTTTCCTCTGGAAAATGGGAAACAGCGTTGGATACGTCACAATGGTAAGGAGAATCGTCGTCACTACTGTAGTCTCTTGATGAAACAGTTCCCGTAGATAGCTACTGAAGGCTTGATAACCAAACCAATAAAGAAGATCTGTAGCTATCCTGTTCGCAGCGCCAGTTAAATGATCACAACCAGAAAATCACTTTTTAAAAACTTTTATTTACAACTATTACTTACAACTATGTAGCTCTTGCTACTTCTAAACCTAAGTACAGACTGACTTGAATGTAGGAATGTGAATGTCTAAAAAGAAAAGTGAATTCGCTTTTATATTAAAATGTTTGCATTAGAAAGGTTGATTTTTAATGTTCAAGTAATGATAATAATGACTAGAACGTTTACTTCCAAGTTAATATCAACTAATGTGTAATTATCTCTGTAATTATCTATTAATGGTTAAAGATTGTAGAGAAGTAACAATATATATATATACACATTAATAAAAAAAAATTCCAAAAGAAAATTGAAGAACACCCAGAAATGTTACAATTTCACTAAATCACAAAGAATCTTATGCAAAATAAAGCAGTAAAGCTTAACAAAATTGAACTGATCACCGCTCATGAGAGTTCAAGTCGTCTCTGGGTTGGTCCTAAGATGGTGGAAGACCACGCCTGACACCTTACTTTTATCCCCCAAAAATAGGATGCAGGAATCCCTCCACAGTGAAGCCATGTGCTTCGATCGATAGGATGCCTTCTCGCTAATTAAATTTCCGTAATAATTCTTCACTGGGATCCAACTTTACAACCAAAATTGGAAAAAACTCAAGTAATTTTCTTTAAGGTATGTCACTAACCCAATGACCCAGTTGAACTTTTTTCTGTTTCAGCGCATCGAATCCATCTATACCAAAATTAGGCCACGGCCAAACTATACCTCTCTCACTCAATCTCGTACAAAGTCCATACAAAAAAAGTATTCCACCAAAAATCAGGTGATGGCTCTGCGCCCAATGTTACAAAATTGTGCCAATATGCGACAGCTCGCCACGAGGTCCCAATGCAATTTAAATGGGGTGCTCCATGCCAGAGATGTCAACCTGGCAACATGAGCATTCCCAGCTGCGCGGCGACGACCAGACCGACTTATTTGGTGAAAATATTGAACAAGGAATTATCAGACAAAACTCGACATTACGATCTTCTCCTTAGTATAAAAATATTCCCAAAGCTTCCCGTTATAATGCCAGGAAAACTAATTAAAAATTCAAAATTTCAAACATGACAATCAGCTGTTCAGAGTTACAGTGGACCAGCTCAAGTCGCACAAGCAAGCCGGACTCCATTTCGGAAAATGACGAGATTCTAGTTTCCCATAACTATATCAACACTCCAACACTTGCGTACGCGTTAAGAATAAAGACTTTTTCTATTGAAAGCATTCACTCTGCCCTTGGAAGGACGTGAGGGCTGACGGCAAGATTTAGGCATTCTACTAAACCGCGCTTCACTTGCTCGGTGCAGCCGTACATCATAACCATCTGATTCCAACTGTCAATACTTTGAAAGTCAAAACAAATAGATTTTTTGATTGCCCCAGCAAGCAAAAGTAGAAAAATCGTCAGAAAGAATGAGTACTAGTGAAAAAGGTAGTATACAAGGTAAGGCGAAGACCTTGCACCCCTGTTCCACCAGCCAAAACCCACTGACAAAACCCTAACACAGTCATATTTCTATAGGGGTCCAAATCATCTCTAAAGGCAATAAAAAAAATATCTGCTGAACCTTGCTGAACTATTCCTCAAAGGACAAGTAGACAAAAGTATTATTTAGTGCAACGAGGGAACCTATTTACGGAATAGTGATATAGTGCAAACATTCCTATTAACATCATGAAAAGGACCCTCAAGTGCCATCAAAGTTATTGAGGACTGCATTGTTAAGATAAGAAAATATACCGTAACACTTCGTTATACACCCCACTTGTTTAGAAAAAATGCAAAATACTAGTATTTTGTAATTTTAAAATATATAAAAAATTAATCCTAACGGTAATATAAAATACTTATTTATAAAGCAACTGAACATATTACATTATCAACCTAGGGAATAAATTACTACTTTTAATCCCTGGGCGAAATGTTTGTAGCTTTTATTTAAGGAGGGTTACAATTCGCTAAGGGATTAAAAGACGCTTAAGTCCTGAGGTTTATATACTATTTTATGCACTATAAGAAAAGATTATTGTTAAACTCACGTTATTTCTACGCCAACTAGTTCGTCAACTACAAGAGTGCTAAGAATAAAAGTGCAAGTGCTGTTTGACTTGACTTGCGTTAAATTTAATTAACATTTTCCAGAGATTGTTTTTTTGTTAATCCCTGAGGAATTAAATTTACTTGTAATCCCTAGACTGAGGGATTAAATTTACATGTAATCACTAGACCGAGGGAATAAATTTATTTTAATCCCTTAGGAATAATTTTTTTAATACCTAAGGGATTAAAAGTACCACTTTAGTCACTTAAATCCCTAAAGAGGGATTAAACGTACCTATTTAATCCCTAAAGTTCTTTATCTCCAAAATGCAGTTTTAGGGGATATAGATTGTACTATAAATCTCTTTCTTTCTTACACCAAAATTCCATTATTTTTCTTTATGCTACCAAAGAGATTATAAGCTAAATAGAGATGACACGTAATGCTAATATTCGACCAGCAAGCCAAGCCATGAAAGAGGAATTACCGCAAGTTTTTGATTCTTTGCTGAATGCGCTAGAATGAATCTGGGTAATATTTATTTGGAATTAAAACGCCAACAATCCAGCGCGTTGAACTCGTCGTCGAATGCATACCGGTTCATCAGTGGCGTACGTGTATGAACTAAATATAAATGAATGGATTTGTTTCTAAGGGAATGGGAGCTGATAGAGAGATAGTAATATAAATTGATGAATATGCTGAATGAAGCAAAACAGTTTTTATTATTATTAAACGATTATATTTAACTTTACAGTCTGGCTGACTATCAAATTTTGCGATTCGTTTTTGACACACTTCCCGTAAACCGATTTTAATAAAATTTGGCACAGTAATGTAGATCGGATGATAATACAATATTATGAAAAAAAAATGGTGGGTAGGGGTTGGTTAAGGGGTAAAAATAAGGGGCTAAATTCATTGACACACTTCTCGTGAACCGATTTTAATGAAATTTGGCACAGTAATGTAGATCCGATGACCATACAATATTATGAAAAAATGGGGGGGGAGGGGGTAGTGTGTAATTTGGGGGTAAGTGGTCTAAAGGGACCAAATTCAGAACTTTGAAATGAAAACAGATACGAACATGTGGTTTTCAGATTTATTATTGAATCTGATGACAATACAATTTTTTAAAACAAAATCGGGGGTAGGGGAGGTGGTTAAGGGGTGTAAAGGGGATAAATTGAGATCTTTGTAATGAAAACAAATACAAACGTGCGGTTTTCAGATTTATGATTTAATCTGGTGACAATATAATTTTATGAAAAAAAAACGGTGGTAGGGGGTAAATGAGGAGCGTAAAAGGGGTAAATTCAGAACTTTGTGATGAAAACAGATACAAACATGCGGTTTTCAGATTTACGATTTGATTTAGTGACAATACAATTTTATGATAAAAAAATCGGAAGGGGGGGGGTGTGTGAGGGGTGTAAAGCAGGTAAATTCAGAACTTTTTTTATTTTATGCAGGGAAGAACTTCTACAAAATTGACAGGAATGAAACCTTGTAATAATAAGGCATTGCTAGAAATGGAAAGGTTGCGAAAAAATAATTATATAGGCTGTGCCAAAAAAAAAACGGCACTTTTGAAAATGATTATAACTTAGCGGGAAATTGTCCGATTTTAAAAATATTTCATTTTTTAGAAATCTAAGGTTTCAGTTAAGTTTATAATTTATAATGTCAAACTTGACATTTCCTAAAAATCCAACATGGCGGACCTATTTAAAAAATAGGAATTTTTAACCCCCCTAGGTATTTTTTTGTGTGCTACACTGTAATAAATCTGAAACATCGGTTACGAACCCACATTCTTTAAAAGCGAAAGCGAAGAAGAATCGATATATTATTTTAAAAATTCGGACAAGAAATAAGGAAGTTTGCAATTTTTAAATAGACCAGAGTTTACCTGCAAAATCAAGCTTATTAAGAAAAAATCTACTTGTTTAAATAGCAATAACTTTTTCAAAAATTTATCGATTTTAATAAGTTTAAACTTTTTAAAAGGCACAAGCTTCAAAATTTATAGAACTAATGATAAAACTGACATTTACTACTACTACTACTATTTAAAAAGTAACCAAATTTCACCGCCCTAGAAAAAACTTTTTCTGAGACAATTTATTTAATCTCATTTCTTGTCCGAATTTTTAAAATGTTTCATGGATGTACTTAGAAAGAATGTGGCATTGTAATCGATGTTTCAGATTTATTACAGTGTCCCACACAAAAAAATATCCAAGGGAGTTAAAAATGCTTATTTTTCAAATTGGTCTGCCATCTTGGATTTTTAGGAAATGTCAAGTTCGAAATTGGTCCTATAAATTTTGAAGCTTTGGCTTTCTAAAAAGCTTAATATTATTAAAATCGGACCGGTTTTTTTTTGCACATCCTATACATTTTGCATTTTGTTTCTTTTTGATTAGGAATATGTGAAAAATAAAACAAATATTTTTTGTAAACGATTTTATTAAAAAAATTGCATTAAAAAGTAAAAAATAGTTTGGCAGATCTCTGTTTACTACAGCCGTAAATGGCACATTATATATTTTTAAGTTCGATATAAAATCATGGTGCATATATATACACTATTTTATAGGTATCTTTAATAATGAAGGGAAAATTTAGCGCCCTAATAAATTTACAGAAAAGATTTGTGGCGTAGAGGGCAAAGGGTGAGAGAATAAATCGAAAAAAAGTTTTTCCTCGACCAGGATTTGAACACAGGACATCCAGAATGCCAGTCTGATGCTCTACCAACTGAGCTACCGAGGAACTGGAATTTTAACTGGCTATTCGGAATCCTTTCCTCCGATTTCCTTCCTCCTTGTCTTTATAACATGTCTAGGTTTTTAAAGCCGCAGTAGGCTTCAAAAATCTCCCCACTACTAACAAATGAATCGGAGGAAAGGATTTCCGAATAGCAAGTTAAAATTCCAGTTCCTCAGTAGCTCAGTTGGTAGAGCATTAGACTGGCATTCTAGAGGTTCTGGGTTCACCCTTTGCCCTCTAGGCCAAAAATATTTTCTGTAAATCTTTAATAATGTTTGACATAATATTTTGTTAAACTTTAAAATAATGCCCTCTGCTACGATTCAGAATAATTTTCACATATAAAATAGCCATGCCGGTTCGCGTAAATGTTTTCAACCTTCTCTTACAAAATTAAAAATTTTACTAGCTGCATTATTACTAAGTTGGCAGTACAAAAATCCCAAAAAATTACCATTATTTTGTTATTGAAAGTGGGCAACAATAAATAACCAGCATGGCTGCCCAGAATATTGTCGATTGATCAGTTTTTAACTAATTATGTTATTTCGCATTTTGAGTAGGGTGCCTGGATAGAAACACAGTGGGTTACAAACGGATAACATTTAAAAAATAATATAGTTTTAAAAACTACTGACTAAAATCGTGTTTTTTACAAGCTTGGTTTTAAAGAACAAGCGCCTTGATTTATAGTGTAAAGATGGTGTATTGCGAGAAGTGCTCTTCGTTCGAGATTTTTAAAAGTATTTTCCGTTTTTTCTTGGATTTCTTGATAAAGGTATTAAAAAAATAGTATTATCAACTCGCGGATAAACTATGCTTTTTTTTTACTCGCGTTTTTAAATACCTGCTTGCTGCGCTCGTTATTTAAACGAACGCTTGTAAAAAAGAGTGTTTTTTTACGTACGTTGTTATTTAAAAACCCGAGTAAAAAAACAGAGTTTATAGCCGCGAGTTGCAAACACTATTTTTTTTAATACCTTTAACAAAAACTCCTAAAAAAACAGAAAAAAAACAAAATAAAATTCAAACACAACATCATCGATGTACTAACCTCACAACATCCTCTGAAAGCTGGCCACTTTTATACTAGCATCAATATCAATGGTGGCTGCGTACATGACAAAACAATGGTTTCTATGGTAACCTTGGTAACCTTATATTTTAATTTTTGACAGTTTGTAATTTTCTCGTATTTTCTGAATGTTCTTTTTGTGAATAATTTTGAATTAATTTCTAGGTAAGAATCATAAGAATTTCTTAGTATTAACATTTAAAGCTATTTTTCTCCAAACGGTAAAAAAAAGAAATGAATTTTTTTCGGACCTGTGATAAAAAAAAGTAACCAAAAAAGCCATGGTTGGGTACATTGCGAATAGTGGATAAAATCGTGTTTTTAATGAAGTTATAAAAAAAATAAATTTGAGCCCCAAAAAAATGTTTTGCATCGGTATCCAATAAAGCCATGTTTTGGTTTTATGCAAACACTGAGTAAAATCCTATTTTTCATGAAGGTATAAAAAAACGGTTTTTAGCAGTTGTCAAAAAACAATAGTCCATAAAGCATAAAGCTTTTTTTTAGGTACACGCGAAATTAAGTTGGGTTTTATTATAAACATCAAAATAATTTAAATTTTAGCGGTCAAAGGCTTTCCTTCTTCTTTTTCACTAGAGAGAATGAGCTTCGTGGCTTTTCACATCACAACACCCAAATAAAAGGCTTTCCTAATGACCTTTTGCTTTCTTAAAGAACCCGGGCTTTTTTATAAAATTTAGCAAACAATTTATAAAAATGCAAAAACCCGTTATTTTTTTTTAGCTCAAACAGAAGACATAAATCGAAGTTTTCCATAGATTAAAAAAAAAACTAAAAAATATATTGACAATTTTGAATAAAGGTTTGTTGAACAATATAAAATTTGGGGCAAAATTTTTTCACAAATTACAAAATTTTTCAGTTCTTCCTCGGTTTTACAAAGAATGTTTAAGCTTCCCGAAAGTTTCTTCCATTTTTCCAATCTTACAATGTCGTTGATTGGAAAATAAAAAAAAGCAATATCTTTGTTTTTATTTTTATGGTTGGAGCAGTTCCAATAAGACCAACACTTTGTTGACATTTTCCAATTTATTTCGATTTCAATTCACGAGACAATTCAATAAAAATAGTAAGCAGCACGAAAGCACTGTATCGTCAACTAACGCACCTGTGAAACCCCGGCCCCGGCACGAGCCTGTGTGTGTCCCCTACAGCGCGACGCGGGCAGTCAAATGAAGTTCAATGAACCCACGCGAAACACGTCCAGAAGAATGCGATTTCCCAGTGTGCCGCCAATGCTTTCGATGGTGTGTGGCGCACCAAGTAGTGGATTTAAGTACTAAAAGCACGATAGCCTGCGCCATCTCGTTTTCATTTCAGTTGATCAGGGTCGAAATTTACCATTAGGTGTCCCCTCTATTTAGCTTATATCCTCGTTGATGTTACTTAAGTCACAGATTTCAGTTTATGGACCTTACTTTCTAAAATTGCGGTTGTAGAGGTTATAGATGGCATTATATGTCCCTTTCCATCTAAATTAAATGTCACTCTTTTTTTAACGTTTATAATTGTATGTAACATGGTCTTTTTGTGGCATTGATGGAAACGTCAGACACAGTCTTCTATACCGGCCATCTGTATATACCTGCTTGTAGCTACAGTTAGTTGTGCCTTTCCGGGAGGATATCGGTTTTGGTTTAGGTTTAGATAATTTAAGGTGCAACTTATCGTTGAACAAGGGTTGACAAAATTTTTTCGATAAAACCTCTACTCTCCCGCATCCAGAACAAAATTTTTTGCGTCGGCCCCTGCATAACTTACGCCAATGACCCGTTATCATAGGTCCAGCAGAAACGGGAATTTTCCACCGGCAAGAAAAGCATTGATTTCATTGTCTGGATGGTGGTTTAGTAAATTCCGGCTATTAATCCGACCTGGTAAAAAATTCGGACCGTTCCTTGTTGTGGCTTAACTAAAAAAAACACCAAAACAATAAAACAAAGTAATACGAAAAATGGAAATAATAAATGGATTTCAAAAAAACTTGCAACTATAAAAATGATCTGTATAATCAACATTTAAAAAATCTTCAAAATATTGGTTTAAAAAATAAATATACAGCATTTAAAATAAATTGAATTAAAGATATAAAAGAGGCTAAAAAACAGTATGCACAAAGACCTATTGCAAAAAATCAATTGCAAAAAATAAACCAGGAACCGTTTGGAACTGTGTTAATAAGATATGCAAAATAATAAAGCAAAAACATATATTGAAGGAGTTGAACAAACAAACTCACAATTATTTACAGACAAACAGGACATAGCAAACCACTTTAATAAGTTTTTTGCGGAAAACATAAATAGTCCATAGACTATAACGAAAATATTAAATAGACTCAAAGTGGATTAAATTTCTTCAAGGGTTTAACATACAAAGAAATAAAAGCAGTTGTAAGAGGTCTAAAGTCAAAAAAGTCTCCTGGGTGTAATTGAATAAGATCGAAATCCCTTAAAGGAGTTTCTTATGAAATTGTTTCAATTATAACTTATCTGAAAATCAAAAAAGAAGTTGAAAAACCTCCAAATCAATTACATCAACCGAAAAAAATCTAAAAACAAAAGATCAAAAGATCTTGAGTGGAAATAACGAAAATTCAAACCTGGATGAGCATCCCACAAGGAACACACAAAGAACCAAAGCGAAAAGAGAAATGATTAAACGATGTTTCGCTCTGGGTAACCAGCGTGAGCTCGTCAGTGGTTCCATTGGTCACCCTCCCCATACATCATTAAACACCATCATACACTTTGATTTCCAACTTTGAATCACTCACAAATAGGCATCGTTCCGCACTGGTACTTATTTAAGTTACCTGATGCGGATTCGTCCTAGCGTGGTAATATTTCCAATAGGATTATGCCCCTATAGCAATTAAAAATCAAAAAAGAAGTTAAAAAACCTCCAAATCAGTTACATCAACCGAAAAGAATCTAAAACAAAAGATCAAAAGATCTTGAGTGGAAATAACGAAAATTCAAACCAGGATGAGCATCCCACAAGGAACACACAAAGAACAAAAGTGAAAAGAGAAATAATTAAACGATGTTTCGTTCTGGGTAACCAACGTGAGCTCGTCAATGGTTCCACATTTTATAACTTATCCAAATAATTTTAGTTTTCGGATAGGTTCCTTTCCAGATATCTTAAAACTGGGCGAAATTAAGCCATTATTTAAGGGTGGTAAAAAAAGACACAAACAACTACAGACCAATCTCTTTAACTTTTAATATAGCCAAAGTTTTTGAGAAAGTGTTTAAGGAAAGGGTGGTTAGTTTTTTGGACAGTAAAAATATTATATCAGGTAGTGTGTGTGTTTGAGTAGAATTTCGCAGTGGATTTTTTTTTTGTAAATAGTTTCCTTCGATACTGGATCGATTAAAATAGATGAAAAACCTGCTTTGTCGTAGTTGTCCGGCATATGGGTACCCAGTGCTGTCTTCCATTCCATAATCAGAGGTTGATAGCGTAATTGTAGCACTATATCTAGCTTTTAATTAATTATTATTTTATTAATTAATCACATGTAAATACGAGATTTATTATTTTAGAAATTTTGGTGTCCGGCAGGTGCAACGTGATTTTTCGAAGAGGACGTTCGCTTGAACGCAGTCTCTAACACCTTCCATTGAGTGTCGTGCAGGCGCCACTCTATGTTCATATTTAAATTTAAAATTTATAAGAAATACGATTTGAAATATAATTAACATGCAAGACTTACACACACATTTTACCGCCCACCTAAGACTATTGTTTTAGAACCGGATCAGTAAATGTTCTTTCATTTTTCCAAACAAAGTGCCGATTTTCTTAATATAAAAATAAAAAAAAATATATTATATTCTAAAACGGTACAAACGAGAATGGCTCACTGCTGACGCGAGTCAATTCTAATTTAACGGCAGGGGACACAACTTAACAATAGGCCGCCTAAACAGCCCTTGTTGTGTCTTTACGGTTACGACACGAACGTGACCATCTGGTCCGAGATGAAGCTCTACAATTCTACCAATGGACCACTGCAAAGTTGGTTTATTTTCGTTTTTAATTAAAACCAAAAAATTGAAATTCTTTTTTGACGGATTATCTGTCCATTTGGATCGCTGCTGAAGGGTATTTAAGTATTCATCCTTCCAGCGTTTCCAAAAATCGGAATTAAGGCGCTGTACTAATTGCCATCGCGAGAGAGTGTTTATTTTTAAGTGGGATAAGTCCGGATCGGCACATGAGTTAAGTGGTTCCATCGTAAGAAAATGGCTGGGGGTAAGTGGTGACAAATCGTTTGGGTTGAAGATTGAGCTGAAATAGGGCGACTATTTAATAGAGCCTCAATCTGGAAAAGCAAAGTATTCAGCTCTTCATAGGTTAATTTTTGATCACCGATAACACGATAGATATGTGTTTTTACTGATTTGACACCTGCCTCTGTGAGGCCGTTGAAATGTGGGGTGGCACTTGGAAAAAAATGCCATTTTATGTAGAGATGCTCGGCTGCGTGTTTCGAGAGTTCGACAAGAAGAGTATTAGCTCCTTGAAAATTACTACCTCGATCACTATATAAATTTGTACATCTGCCACGACGGGCACCAAACCTTCTAAAGGCTGCTATAAAACACTCGGAGGTTAAGTCAGATGCCAATTCTATGTGAATAGCACGCGTACTGGCGCATACAATTATGCATATGTAAGCCTTTAGTACTTTCGTGCGATGTTTCCTAGTTAAAATCTGTATAGGACCTGCATAATCGAGAGTGCAATGTGAAAAACATTTAAGCTGCGATACTCTAAAGGCAGGTAAGTCGTCTTGGTATGGCGTGTAAGCTTTTGGTTTGAGCCGATAGCGTCTAAGGCGTTTTGACAATAGAGACTGAATTGCTTTACGTGGAGACAAGATCCAAAATTGTTGTCGCAATAAGTATTGGACTGTGTTTAAGCCTGGATGCATATTTTCTTTATGAATATGAATGAGAAGAGATGTTAATCTATTAGACCTAGCAAGTAAAAGAGGGTGTTTTGCCTCAAAGGAGAGTTCATTCATGTGTCGAAGACGACCGCCCACCCTGATAAATCTCTTTTCGTCTAGGAAGGGTGCGAGCCTTCTCTTCTAAAAAAATTAGGTAATAACTGATTATTTTTATCTGATCGATTATTTCAGCAAAATGTAAGATTATAAGACGTTTTACAAGAATTAACAAGGATTGTTGTCGCTCAAAAATAGATATAGGTCCCTTCAAGCGTGCTTCTTTATTTTAAAAATTATAAAAAACTCTACGGCAATGACATAAAATTTTTTGTATATGAATATGAGAAGAAAATCTTTGAAGTAAAGTGTCAAGAAAATTTCCCTCATTTTCTTTTAGAGTAGCTGCAAGTGAGGTCGTTTTTTGTTCTTGAAAGAATTTCAGGTAAATTTAATTCACCTTCCTCCAAAGCAGGATTTTTTAAGTTCCAGGTGGAACAAGGTAAACTAAGCCACTTGGGGCCCGTAAACCATAAGGGATGATTTATTAAATTAGCTGGGGTAACGTCCGCTGGATTTTCCTCTGATTTTAGCTGATACCACTTTGCATCTGGTATATTTTCTTGTATGTGGCTAACTCTGTTCGCCACAAAAGTTTTGTACATATGGGGTGATCTAGAGACCCAATATAAAACAACTTGGGAATCTGTAAAGGCGTAAACTGAGTCGATTGTGACTGAAGGTGAGAATGTTTTTTAACAAAACTAAGCATGTTACTAAGTAGGGCGCTGCCTAAAGGTTCCAATCTTGGTAAACATATAGTTTTTAATGGACTTACACGAGATTTTCCCATTCTTAGAAAAGTTTTTATAACATTATTAGGCAGTTCTAGCCGTAGGTAAACGCAAGCCGCGTAACCTAGCTCTGAAGCGTCTGAAAATCCGTGCAAGTGACATCGAATAATTTGAGTAGAAAAAATATATCTAGGAAATACTATTTTTGACAGAGTGGGTAATTCATTCTGAATTTGTGTCCAGATACCACTTAAGATATTGCGTTTTGTACAGGGTTTTCATGAAGGTTGACACGAGAAGAATATACAATCATATTTCGGGTCCAATTGTAGACCTAAGACTTTTATAGAAATAGGGTTTTCCTTATCAAGCGAAATGGGAATTTGACATTTTTCTTGGGATAAATTTGAAAGCAACTTCGGATGATTACTCGCCCACTTTTTAAGTTCAAAACATCCAGACTTTAATAGGGAAATTAAGTCTTGTTGCAAGGAAAGCGCTGACTCTATAGATTCTGCGCCTGCACAGATATTTTGCTCTAGTAGGATTCTGGATGCCTCTGGATAATTTTGCTTTTCCATATTAGCAAGTTCCTGTATAGTTCTGATTGCTAAATAGAGGCTGGAAGTTACTCCAAAAGTGACTGTGTTCAGTCTATGTTCTTTTATTGGATCACTGGGGCTAAATCGCCAAAGAAGGCGTTGGTAATCTCAATCATGTGGATTTATTTTAATTTGTAAAAACATGTGGATTATGTCTGCCAAGAAAACTATAGGATGAAATCTGAATTTAAGTAAGATCATATTTATGTCGGATTGTAGTTTAGACCCTGCTAAAAGGGTTGAATTTAAACTGAGCCCATTGGACCCTTTGCATGACGCATTGATTACTACCCTAACCTTTGTACTGCTTTTATCAGACTGCACTATACAATGGTGAGGTAAGTAATTGACATATGACGGCTTGGATTCTGTATCAGGAATTAATGACATATGTTGATTGTTCAAATAATTATTCATGAACTCTGAATATTGTGCATAAAGCGTGGGATTTTTAAGTAGTCTCCGGTTTATTATGATGAAAGGAGAGCGAAACCACAGAGCGTCCTGTTTCATCCCTGCTCACAGTTTTTTGATCAAAAGTCTCACATTTTTGTTCATCAGGCGACAAAAATGTTTTGGTTGGAAGTGACTCTACTTCCCAAAGTTTACAGATACTGTGATCAAGTGATGACGTAAGCAGTAATGTAAGATGACAAGATAATGGTTCATAAGTTTCGGTTACCTTGTTCATAAGTTTCGGTTTTTCCAAGGAGCACCCACCCGAAAACTGTTTCGAGGGCAATCGGTTGACCAGGTTGTCTTTGGATAATACCGGGTCTTATTATTTTTGAATACACATGTGCTCCTAATAAAATGTCAATGGACGAAGGGATGTGAAATATATTATCCCCTAATTTTAGATTTGATATATGATTCCAATTTTGTAGATTAATTTGAAGTAAAGGCATATCTACACACACTTTGGGTAAAACTAATAAATCAAATTTTAAAATAGGTTTATTTTCCCCCACTGGCCTTATAGTACAAGTGGTTAACCCATTTGTGTTTGAGCTAGCTTGGTTAATACCATGAATAGGAAAAGAAAACTTTGTTCTGCCCAATCCAAGGCGATTAAAACATGATTCAATAATAAAGTTTGCTTGTGAAGCAGGATCTAAAATTACGCGAACCGTTTGGTAGTTTTCACAAAAGTCAAGAACATCCACTTTTGTTGTTGAGAGGAGTACAGTGGTCTGCGGTCTACAAGCGTTTAAAGAAGTACATCCACTGAATTGATTAAAGTTTGTATGAGGTTCATTTGAAATGAGTTGCATATCTTGTGATGTGTTTGTGAGATATGTAAACTTGAATGATGTCGTTCATTGCATAAACGGCATAAAAATGTTGAGTGAATGCGACCAGCGTAGACAGTTTAGGCACGCATTATTTTGCTAAAAATACTTCGCATTGTCCTATACTGTGAAATGTCTTATTGCATAATTTGCACTTAGAATTTGTTTGATTTTGATTTCTAAAACTTGCATTATTTGTATTTTAATTATTAAATTTTGTTTTGGGGTTTCAATTGAATTGACTTAATTGATTTGGTTTAGTTGAGCTCGAAGTGAATTGCTGATTTGAATTAGTGTAAGTATTAGTACCATAGCTGTATGGTTGATTGTGTCTTGATTGATTATTTGAGTAATTTTAATTTTTAAATTGATTTGACTGTGAATTAGATGATTTTTTAGCGGTGCAATTATTTTTTAACGTTTGTGTATTATTTATAGAATTCCAATAACTTGTGGCTAGCAACCTTTTATTCTGATACCTATCAGTCAAAATTTTATAGGCTACTAAATAGTTATTTTCTGTGACTGGTAAAGATTTTAGCAAATTAAAAGGTTCACCTCTTAAGTACGAAAGCAAATATCTAAACTTTTTGACATCTGACATATTAGTATTATTGTGTATTACTGAACAATACATATCAAAAAAGGTTACCCACTGCAAAAGTTTGCCATTAAAAATAGGCACGTTTAATTTTACTAATTCAATGTGTTTACTGCTTGTATTTTGGGCTGAAACATAATTTGATAAAGAATTGTTTTGTACAGGAAAAAGTTGGCTATAAATATTCTTGCACTGAAAATAAAAATTATCGGTCTCCTGTCTCACATTATCATGAACTTTAAAGTCACCATAATTTTCATTAGCTCTACAACATCATCATGTAGCGATTTAAACATATCGTAAAACTCCTCCAAACTTTTATACCTAGCTTTAAAAATATTATGTTGATTTGGATCAGATTTTGCTTTTAATGCATATGTATAGGTTTCTGTTACTCGTGTAACATAAACAGCGCGTTTTTTCACTATTTTTTGAAGTTCACTTTTTGTCATTTTGTAATTTTATTTTTAAAATTAGGTAAGAAAACACAAGAGATGTAAACAACTTTTAAGGAATGAATTTTTTTTAAGCTCATAAATTAAATAGATTTATTTTTCGCGCACTTATTTGTTTTAATAGAAATCAAAAAGAAAATGTTTAAAATGATTTTTTCTGTTTTTAAATAGATTTGAAATTTATTTTCTCTCCGAAAACGTAAACACTTCTTTCACCGACGAAACCTGAAAACTGATTTTTTTTTGAATTAGAGATAAGAAATTCAACAGACAATCGTTTCGCGCTGCGAGATCACCGCTTGCCAGCAGGAATGACGATGGGCAAGGAACTAATGGCTGCCGTTATTTTTGAAATAAAAATTTCTGTCAATTGAAAAATGAAAAACTATTGACTATTTGGCTCGATTGATCATAAAAATGTGTGTGTTTGAGTAGAATTTCGCAGTGGATTTTTTTTTGTAAATAGTTTCCTTCGATAGCGGACCGATTAAAATAGATAAAACCAGGAACATACAGATAACGCTATAAGACACACACCTGCTTTATTGTAGTTGTCCGGCGTGTGGGTACCCAGTGCTGTCTTCCATTAGCTTCAGGGGTTGATAGCGTAATTGTAGCATTATATGTAGCTTTTAATTGTAAATTAATCACATTTAAATACGAGATTTATTATTTTTAAATTAAATTAAATAAATTAAATTTTGGTGACCGACCGGTGCAACGTGCGTTTTTCGAAGAGGACGCTCGCTTGTGCGCAGTCTCTAACACCTTCCATTGAGTGTCGTGGAGGCGCCACTGTATGTTCGTATTTAAATTTAAAATTTATAAGAAATACGATTTGAAATATAACTAACATGCAAGACTTACACACACAGATAGACAGTTCGGATTTTAAAAAAATAGATCAACTGAAGACGCCATGCTTCTTTTAACATCAAGTATTTACAAATCTATAGACAGCAAAAAGGCTTCTTTGTGTATCTTTGTAAGCCAACAAAAATTAACAAAGAACTTGAAAGATATGGATTTAGGGGTAGTGCTACTTGCAAAAAAGAAATCAATTTGTTAGCATCGAGGGAATTACAAGTATCTAACAAAATGTTACGTGTGGCGTCCCTCAAGGGATGGTATTAGGACCCATTCTGCTTGCAATATACATAAATAATTTAATCTTTTAAATCTGGAGAGCGAAGGAATCATTAAAAGTTTTGCTAATGACACAGCAATATTCTACTCAGCTTTTCTTCCTTTTACTTCATATTCAAACAATTTCTTAAATTACGATTTAATAAAAATAGGAAAGGATAATGTAATACTTAAAATTGACTCTTCAAAAATATCTGAGCATCAATATTGACAGTCATTTAAGATGGGATAAACATATTAAGCAATTAATGAACAAAACACGTTTCCTTATAACTCGATTTTTTCATCTTAAAGTATACTTAAACCTAGAACATCTTAAACAAATTTACTATACTCTCTTTCAATCACAGATAAACTATGGTCTAGTAGCATGGGGTGGCGTTAGAGACTGTTACCTGGGAAACCTAAAGGTAATCAAAATATAGATTTTAAAAATTATTAATAACAAAAAAAGACTATCCGACGGAACTTTTGTATACTAAACAAAAATACTTGATATTAACTCTGTGTTTCGGACGTCTATTGTCTATATTTTATTTATACACGACGTTTCGATCAGTACAATCTCTGATTAGCCAATCTTCAGGTGCCAACTGATTTAGCCACAATAGATCTCTCAGGTCTCAGTGGAGGGAGCTGTAAATTGCACCGCTCATAACAAACCTAACCGAACCTATGCCTCACCTAAAGCAAGTTTTATTTCCAGAGGTGGGAAATTCTGAGTTATGTTGTACATGTTGAACTACAGGATATCACTGCAGTACCTGTTGAGGGCATCTTATTAAGTTTTTTTTGCAGTGTGGTCGAGTTGGGATGCTGACCCCAAAATACTGTTTTAATCGTTTAACGGGAAAACGTTCCCGTTCACCGGATTACATAGTTGCCCGAAAAACAATATCTGTTCGATCGGTCGCCATTCAATGCTGTTTACATTCTCATCCTATCTGTAAAATCACCAAAACTAGTTCCACATATTTTGCTTTAATTTTTTTCAAGCCATCTTCTAGCAAAGCTAATTCTTCTTATTAGTAAATAAATAATGTTTATTTATCCAAAATGAAAAAATGGTACAAACATTTACAAAGTGCTATTTGGAATAATAAATAAACACGTTAAGCGCTGAAGTAGTATAACACTGCTTGTTAGCGCCTGACTTTTTTGTACAACAACAAAAAAAAAACAAAATTTCAGTCACTCTTAAAACATTTCAGTCTTTACCAGTTATTTTGTCACTTTCAGAAAAATGAAACTTCTTGATTGGGTTAAAATGTCATGATCCTTATTGGCACGCCACTGATAAGGATTCTTATATTATTTCACAAGTATATCTGTACTAACGAACATTATAATTAAATTTAAAGAGTATTTTATGATGGTAAATATTAACATAAACAGTTTGCACCTGAAGACGATCAGAGATTGTACTAATCAAAACGTCATGTATAAACAAAATATGGATAACGGAAGTCCGAAACACAGAGTTAATTTTAAACACATCATTGTCTCAAACTTTTAAAAATACTTGATATTCAACACTCTATTTTCAAAATTTACTGATATGTATAAGTCGAAAAAAAATAAATATACAATCACTCATCCACGTAATAAAAGACATACACAAGATTGTGCAGTGATTCCTTATTGTCGTAAAGAAGTTTGTCATAGGTCCTTTCTCAGCTTAGGTCCAAAATTTTTTAATTACCTTCCAAAAATGCTTAAAGGTATTATTTATTCAAAAAAAAATTAAGCAAAATCTGAAAAGATGATTCTATGCAAGAAATAGATCTGTAATATATGGAATATTTTGATATTGTTTATGTTAATATTTACCCTCGTAAAATACTTTTTAAATTTAATTATAATGATATATACATATACTATACTTGTAATACTTGATATACTTGTAAAATAATATAAGATTCCTTATCAGTGGCGTACCAATAACGATCATTTAACCCAATGAAGAAGTTTCATTTTCCTGAAAGTGACAAAATAATCAGTAAAGGCGGAAATGTTCTAAGAGTGATTGAAATTTTGTTTTTTTTTTGGTTGTACAAAAAAGCCAGGCACTAACAAGCAGTGTTATACTACTTCAGTGCATAACGTGTTTATTTATTATTCCAAATAGCACTTTGTAAATGTTTGTACCATTTTTTCATTTTGGATAAATAAACCCTATTTATTTACTAATAAGAAGAATTAACTTTGCTGGAAGATGGCTTGAAAAAAATGAAAGCAAAATATGTGGAACTAGTTTTGGTGATTTTACAGATAGGATGAGAATGTAAACAGCATTGAATGGCGACCGATCGAACAGATATTGTTTTTCGGGCAACTATGTAATTGGGTGAACGGGAACGTTTTCCCTTTAAACGATTAAAACAGTATTTTGAACGTCGGAATACCTCTCTCAAGTTTTCCAGATGTTTCTTAAAAGTTTCTCAAAATATGATTATGTTGTCCAGGTATGCAAATCCTTTATCCTCTAATTCGGGTCTTATTACTTGATCCATTAGACGTTGGAATGTAGCCGGCGCTAATTGTAAGGCGAATGGCATAACACAAAATTTCCTATCGGATCCTCGGCCTGGTACAGTAAATGCGGTAATTGGTTTACTTTCTTCGGTTAATGAGATTTGCCAGTAGCCCTGTCGATGGAGAAAATGTGGCGATCCTTACGAAGCTTGTCAAAAATTGCATTAATAAATGGAAGGAGGTAAGCGTCTTTCTAAATAACGGAGTTAACTTTTTTTAAATCTATACAAAAACCAAATTTACCATCTTTCTTTCTAATGATTACTACTGGCGAACTCCAGGGACTACAAGACGGTTCAATGATATTATCTTTAAGCATTTGATCTACCTCATTATTAATGATTGCCTGCTCTTTGAGGTTTTGAGGACGTTATCTTTGTTTGAAAGTTGGAGACAATGATGTGTTTGAAATTAACTCTGTGTTTCGGACTTCCATTGTCTATATTTTATTTATACACGACGTTTCGATCAGTAAAATCTCTGATCGTCTTCAGGTGCAAACTACAATCAATTCCTAAGGCTACGTACTTATATACTGTGAGAAATCACTCAAGCTTGAAGTTTAAGAAGTTGGCTCCGCCCAAGGAGGGGCTTCCAAATATTTGGGATTTCAACACTTGTTTTACTGAAAATACCGTGATTCTGCCCAATAAAGGCAGCTTCAAGGAATTTTCGTTTCTTCCAGTGTGACTCCATGTGCAAATCCTTCGGACAATACAAGATCTCAACTTACACCACATTATAGCAAGCCTCCTCATCTATACGGAATTCACAAAGATGCAATGCCCTTACGCACAATTACAAGTTCCAGAAATTCTCCAACAAGCAATCTGTCTAAATTCCTTTTGAAAATTATTCAACCTCTTGCAGGCAAGACCGCTTCATTTGTAGAAAATTCCAACCATTTTGTTAATATTCTTAAATCTTTTGTTTTAGGAACCGAGGATAGACTTGTCAGTTTTGATGTCGAAAGTCTATACACCAATGTCCCAATAAAGGAATCGCTAGATATTATTAGAAAGAGACTGGTTGATGACGAATCCCTTTATGAACGTACCAGCCTACCGCTGGAGGGAGTGATGAAGTTGTTGGAGTGCTGCCTACATAACTCTTATTTTTAAGTGAAAGATAGGTTTTATGCTCAGGAAGACGGTCTGCCAATGTTTTTAATATATTATTATTATACGTTAAAGGAGTATCAGAGAAAATTCGAAGAGTAGCGAAAAACTTTAATATTAAAACAGCTTTTAAATTTAATAATTCAATTCGAAGCCTTCTTAGTAAAACAAAACCGGAGAACAAAAAAAATAAGGAATGCATTTACCAAGTCCCTTGTGAGTGTGGTGAATCATACATAGGCGAAACTAAAAGACCACTATCTGTTAGGCTTAAGGAACATCAAACGTATACCCAAAAAGGTGAAACCACGAAATCAGGAATTGCCGAACATGCATGGTCAAAACAACACCGAATGAAGTGAGCAGAAGCAAAGGTTTTGCACAAGGAGTCACACTGGAAGAAACGAAAATTCCTTGAAGCTGCGTTTATTGGGCAGAATCAGGGTATGTTCAGTAAACCAAGTGTTGAAATCTCAAATATTTGGAAGCCCCTCCTTGGGCGGAGCCAACTTCTTAAACTTCAAGGTTGAGTGATTTCTCACAGTATATAAGTACGTAGCCTTAGGAATTGATTATAGTTTGCACCTGAAGACGATCAGAGATTGTACTGATCGAAACGTCGTGTATAAATAAAATATAGACAATGGAAGTCCGAAACACAGAGTTAATTTCAAACATATCATTGTCTCAAACTTTCAAACAAACGTTGGAATCCCGGTACGGACCCGGTATCAGCGATCTTTTTCGAGGCTACGAGAAAACTTTAATTAAGCATACCAAAGAAGACACGCACATCGAATTACTATGCCAAGCAAGAGACAGCAACATTATTCCGGTTGCATTTCGTCTTAAGGTATCATTTCCAGGACAAAGAGTTCAGCGGATTCTAGATGACGCCAGTAAAGCGCTTATACGGTCCCAAATCAGCTTTCATCGCTGGAACAAGTCCTTACTGAAAGAAGAACTGAGACAACGGTATCAGGAGATTCGAGAATATACTATGGAGAAAGATTATCAACCGATTTTGGACAAAATTACACGAACCTGCGACCATCTACGACAGACTTGGGAAGCAAAGCACCAAAGGAAATTCGCCCATCAACAGCCACAAAGCCAATCGACCACCGACGCTGTAAGAACCATCTTTAATGGGTCAAAGAAGACATTGACACCCATAGAAGAAAACTTACTTGCCAAAGGACTTAACTTTTCCATCGCTCCTAAGAAGATATCTACCATCGATATCATCACCGCCATAGAAGGTCATCCTCTTCCACGACAAGACGCCGACGAGTTCAGACATCAGGTAAGGACCATTATTGACAAACCTATTAAGCATACCTCTAATATAAGCAAAGCAGAGGAAATCGCGTTGAAGAATCTTCAAAAGGACAAATCAATTAAAATCTTACCGGCAGACAAGGGCAATGCAAAAGTGATTTTGGACACGGAAACCTATGACCAGAAAGTTGAAGAGGTACTTGCTAAAGGAAACTATAAACTTCTCCCAAAAGATCCGACGCAATCAATCGAAAGTAAGGTTTATAAGATTTTGAAAAAGTTTTCCAGATATATTCCGGACAATACAAGATCTCAACTTACACCACATTATAGCAAGCCTCCTCATCTATACGGACTTCCCAAAATTCACAAAGATGCAATGCCCTTACGCCCAATTACAAGTTCCAGAAATTCTCCAACAAGCAATCTGTCTAAATTTCTTTTGAAAATTATTCAACCTCTTGCAGGCAAGACCGCTTCATTTGTAGAAAATTCCAACCATTTTGTTAATATTCTTAAATCTTTTGTTTTAGGAACCGAGGATAGACTTGTCAGTTTTGATGTCGAAAGTCTATACACCAATGTCCCAATAAAGGAATCGCTTATTAGAAAGAGACTGGTTGATGACGAATCCCTTTATGAACGTACCAGCCTACCGCTGGAGGGAGTGATGGAGTTGTTGGAGTGCTGCCTACATAACTCTTATTTTCAAGTGAAAGATAAGTTTTATGCTCAGAAAGACGGTCTGCCAATGGGTTCATCGCTTTCGCCAGTGGTGGCCAATATTTACATGGAGTGGTTCGAATCACACGCGGTTGATACCGCAACATATAAACCTAAGCTCTGGCTGAGATATGTTGATGATACTTTTATTGTCTGGACCAGGAATGACCAACAAGTTTCAGAATTTCTTCACCACCTAAATAACATAAGATCCACCATTAAATTCACAATGGAGTTGGAGCAAAATTGTCAAATACCTTTTCTTGATGTACTTGTCACACGAGTAGAAAGCGACATCAGAACAACAGTCTATTGTAGACCCACTCACACAGGACAATATTTAAATCAAGGTTCAAATCATTCTGCTACAACCAAACGAGGCATAATTAAAACTTTGTATAACAGAGCCGTTCAAATTTATAACAATTCTCATGACTTAGAAATCGAAATAAGAAACATTAAAAAGGATCTGCAGCAGAATGGTTACAGCCTGAAACTTATAACTATTTCTAAATTTCAACAAACAGGACAGAGATTACAAGACCAAAACCAGGCAAATGCATTCCTTACAATCTCATACGTTAAAGGAGTATCAGAGAAAATTCGAAGAGTAGCGAAAAACTTTAATATTAAGACAGCTTTTAAATCTAGTAATACAATTCGAAGCCTTCTTAGTAAAACAAAACCAAATGCATTTGCCAAGTTCCTTGTGAGTGTGGTGAATCATACATAGGCGAAACTAAAAGACCATCATCTGTTAGGCTTAAGGAATATCAGACGAATACCCAAAAAGGTGAAACCACGAAATCAGGAATTGCCGAACATGCATGGTCAAAACAACACCGAATAACGTGGGCAGAAGTAAATGTTTTGCACAAGGAGTCACACTGGCAGAAACGAAAATTCCTTGAAGCTGCGTTTATTGGGCAGAATCAGGGTATTCTCAGTAAACCAAGTGTTGAAATCCCAAATATTTCAAGGTTGAGTGATTTCTCACAGTATATAAGTACGTAGCCTTAGGAATTGATTGTAGTTTACACCTGAAGACAATCAGAGATTGTACTGATCGAAACGTCGTGTATAAATAAAATATAGACAACGGAAGTCCGAAACACACAGTTAATTTCGACGTTATCTTTGTTTTATTGTATCGGTATTATTTTTCCGTGGAATTGTATGTTTACCAAGTAACGTTGCACTTCGTATTTAGCCAAATGGGCCCAGTTCATCATCAAGAAATTGTTTTAAGAAGATATCTTTCTCCACTGATAAAGTTAGAGAGGTATCTTCTATAAACTTTCTTAACGGTATGCTATTGATGTGTACTTCTTCGGTAAAAAAGCGTAATTAAACCTTATGTTTACGCATAAAATCCATCCATGGAAATATATCGGCTGATAATATGGGTAAATATGGCAGAATCGCTGCCTTTACTGGGGAGGTTGCGATATTATAACTTGACACTCTCTTGCAACACGATCTTCACAGTAAGATTCGAAAGCTTTGGTATCTAATAAGGCAAGATAGCCTTGTCCAGAATTTGTACTTCTATATAGGGTCTACTGCCCAAGCTCATTGTTATTTTTTTAGTCGTGGAGGCCAAATTATCCGGATGCTGCGGTGGCCTCGGTTCTGTACAGCATCCATCAAGTTTTCCGTTCTTACACAGGAACAATCTCTATAAAATATAGCAACTTTTCTGAAGTAAAATAGGCGTGAAGTTCCACGGCAATCACTTTGGAAATGACCAGTTTCACCGCATTTCCAGCGTACAGAGTTGGCATCACCGCATCATGTTAACGTTTTGGAGTCCCCACGCGGAAGATCTGTTTAAACAGGCGTAGCTCTCTTCGGGTAGTTTTCATATCCGTTTTGGGTAAAGACTGGTGGATATTCGGGCTTTGATCTAGATTGTGTTTCCTGAGACTGCCTGGCTAAAAGGTTGAGTAGGCCGATCGGCAATATCTGTTCTAAGTGGATTCTCTGGTCTTAGACGTTGACTGTAAGCATGGGTAAGTATATTGACTTGTTGTTAGAGAGGTAACGAAGTGGACCGTTTAACTTCTTCATTGAGTAATTCATACTCCCGTACAACTTTAGTAAAAGAGGAGATATCTTGAAAATTCGACCTCCTTATTTGCTGTCTGTATGCTTGCTATTTCGGCTTCTAAATCTTCAAAATAATTAATCGGAAAATAGTGATGAATTCTATTATAAAAGTCTTTCATTTATCCTAATTCTTAATGTTATTGTGACACCAAGATACTGCTTCACTCTGGAAATTAAAAGATTAATAATATATTATCGGTTACATATCTGAGCGTTACACTTTTCTTTCAATCGTTCCAAAAACGAAATGGGATCTTCTGATCCGTCAAAGTTTAATTTCCACTGATTCACGGTTTTGAGCAAAATTAGTTGGTGTTTTCGGAACCGCATAAGCGATAGGATAA